>CM068827.1:60130349-61330349 GCA_028554795.2 Sinohyriopsis cumingii
ATAGATTTATTTTGATGACCCCACAAATCCATAAAAGATTAAGTCGATTTGCAGTATGTGCCAGAGATATATACGCAGCTGACTTTTTCAGCTATTTCAACTACTGTACGAAACATTATGTGTTTGCAATAAATGATGACAAGAACTTATAGTGTGTGCAATGTTTATAAGTCAGTTGGTGAAATGAAAAAAGTACCACAATATACCAGAGTTATAAGAAGTGTACGGTTAGACTGCATGTATCATAAAAGGAGACTTCTTGCCTATTGGTGATCATAACTGTTTGTGGTTAAGATATTCAACTCAACATTCTTTTACAAACATAATAAGACGAAGATGCACACCGGTTTCTGCATATATAATTGAGAGTATATTCAGAATAGTAAGCAAATTATTATAACATTGAACATAAAAAATAATATCCAGCAAATGCCAGCGGAGAAATGTATAATCCAGACAAAGCAATTCGGGTAGTGGGTTGTCATGTACCTGTTGTTTCTTTTCGTTATGTTGTTGTTTTAGACACATTTAGCGCATTGCTGTTGATTCCTCTTAATACGCCACCTGGATTTAGTCTAAAGTTTCATTTGTTTTCTGTATCGATACGTGTGTTACATGAGCTGTAAACCCAATTTGTATATATAACCAAACAAGGACAAGGTATCCGTTTGTTTTAAGATTTGTGTACAGGTTGTTAAACAGTAGTTTATATGGCAAAATTCTTCCATATAATTTCGCTAACACTACAATTGCTGTCTGCCTTCTTTTAATTATTTTTACTGCTTATACTGCTGCTTTTTATTTCTCAAGCGGAAGTACCGATGCACCTAAAACTAAGGAAAGAATGTTGATAATTCTACCAACACTAGTTGCATATGTGAGAAAATAAAATTATCTCGTTCTTTCGGATGCTTTAATGTTTTTCTTTACTTTGCGTTATTGTTGTCGTGGAACGGTAGTTACGGTTCAGACAATCATTATGGATTATTCAATTTATTTAAACGGAATTAAAGCTGCCTTCGTAAGCAACTTATTTATGGCCCACTCAAAATATTAAAGCAGTATAATTTACGTATTTAGACAACCTAATTAGATTGCTCGTTGGCTGCCATACAATAATTATTGCTTACTCGCTGCCATAATTGCCTGCTATAATTATGTTTCGTAACGCCGTTTCAGTAGGTGTCGTTGCCATCTTGTCGGACTTAAAACGACAATTTAAACTGGATGTTCATCTACTTCTTGAACATCTCGTTCTATCTCGTGAAAATAACTAGAAAATTACACCAGAATTCTTTGTTAGCATGATGCCCCAGTGCTAGACATCACTATAAATTCTCACACTCCAGACATCGTAGCGATATGACTGAAAATGTTTCAAAGCTACGTTAAAAATCCAAATCACACACACACACACACACACACACACAACACACACACACACACACACACACACACACACAAACTGTTCATCTGCTTCTTGATCATCTCTTTCTATCTCGGGAAAATAACTGGCAAATTACACCTTCTTTGTTAGATGTCTTAAATAGATGTCTAGATTTTTGTATTTTTATTTAGTTATGCATTTCAATATTTCTATCAAATATGAGAAAAGTGGTCACAAAATAAATGGATGAATTAATTAATGATATCAAATTTTTCCAATGAGATTTTTCATAGACAAGAAGACTACATAATATGAAGTATGCCGTTATAATACTTTTGCACAATTGTGACGTAATATTTATCCAAGTTGTCTACCTTAGAAATTACATTTTATGTTTTATGTTTCATTGAACCGCATTAGTTCTGAAACATGAATAAATGAATGTCTCAATGCTTTATCTAAAGATGACGCCATCCACATTAGGATGACATAAGAAGTGACGGAATTTGACGCAGACAATGGACAATTTGTATCTCAAAATTGGAGGATAATACTTGCTAAATTGATTGTATTATATTATACGATCCTTCGGGATATTCTCAGTGCGACCACTTATCCGATAAGGGATAGTCATTTTCGCCGTTCTCTCTGGCATGGCCGACTGAAGATGTCCCCGTATGGCCCGTACCATTCCACATCGGGTAGTGCTGGAACGATACATCCTTAGTGGATCATACCGATCAATTGAAGAAAAAAAATGCCATCTAGTTTATATGTGCATGTGTTGGTGATTTATATATGAAGTTGTCAGTCACGTCTTCGATATTCTCATGTTTTCACTTTTTTCATCTCTTTTCATGTTGCAATATCAATCTCCTAGAAGATAACATAAGGAGAACTAAATGAATGATGGCCTTTAAAGGTCACAATTTCATTTGATTTAAAATAACTTAGTTCCTGTCCCGGAACGAAGCATATTTTATAACTTTTTGGTTGACTTCATGGTTAGATATATTGCCTCTAAATATGTTTAAGAAAAAAATGTTTAAAAATCTGTGCGCTTACATCTATCCATAAACTTTTATATCTTTTGTTGCTATTTCTTCTAGCCCTTTCCCGAAAACGCCTCAAATCAAGGCACCCAGATTATAAAAGACATTAAAGTGTATATTTTATTATCCATCTTCTCACTTGGCTTTTAATGCATATGTGTCTAGACAGCTCCAGAAATGTGTCAAAGAAGTGAGCACACGTTGTTCATACTTGACATGATAGAGGGATATTAAGATATTCCCCATACCAGATATGCAGATGAGCATCGCCAGTCCTGTTGTTATGACCAAAAGTAAGAATATGATATGTTCTTAATCAAAGATGGAGAACGTATCTAGCTATACATAGTATCTGGTTGGACTTTTCAAACAAGTCACAAGCATCATTTTCTCTAGCCACGGTTCCGATGTGATAGCCCTATATACACCTTGGCGGATCGAACAGATATATTGGTGCTTTGTTATAGCAAGACCTATTAGATTTCACGAATTGTCTCCCTTAGTATGTAATGCCAACTAACTAATAGCGTAGTGCACTGTACATCGGGCAAAAATGGTCGAGGCAATTGGCTTAAAACAGATACCTTGGAATTTTAACATCGACAGTATGATATGTACCATTATAGTTGTATTTGAGTGAAAGGTATTTGTACAAACACGGACTGGCAGTGGAAAATTGCTTATTTAGCAGTTCATTCAAGCTGCGTGCTCACTTGTCTGGATCAAGTAGGAACAGTGTTCAAATTTGAACAACTTAAGTCTGATTGGATGTGGTGGAAATTCACAGACCCGAAATACAGAAATATCTGCTCGATACACCAAAGTGTTGATATTATATCATATTAGAACATTGGCTAGCGAAGATGCACAATCATAGCCATCCAGTAATCTATAGACATGTCTATAAGACTGATCCACTCCTAGTAAGTGAAAATATAAGATTGTAGAAACAAAACATTATGTACAAAGATCTTGTGCAACAAATGCATGCATTAGGCTTTGTGTAGTCAGCATTTTGTTTTTCAGTATAGAAACTTTATGAAAAGTGACCAAAACAAATCCAAACTTTGACAGTTTGATTTACAAGAGTTGCATGGCATTCCTTTATTCTGAGACTGGTCGTTCTTTAAGCGTCAACAATGTTGCTGAACAGCTGGCTCAAGATCACCGTAGAGCTAGCTATACGTTTCACACACATACAGAAAAAGAATAGATATGTCAGAAATGAGTGCATATTTTAACAATTACTCACCAATCATTATCACAACCGTCAGAAAACAAAGAAGTGCGCTTTTCATCTCTGAGAAGATTCTTCACCTTGAGGCAAACAGTACATTCGGTGATAACTATATTGTGTACAGTTAACAAGACGGCAATTTATATTCTGTAGCTGAGTCACGTGCTCTTCTATACGCTGAATTTACCCACATCCTGGTGTTACTTTGTACCATGAAATACTGTGTTTGTTCACACTTACGCACATTGCTAGGAATAAATATTGTTCTAACACTTTATATACAGAGACCCATTATGTTTTGAGATGTATGAATAAGTAAGCAAGACAGCTGAGTGAAGTATCTCCATGCGAATATCTTGTAAATCCTGGTATTTTATTTCTGTAATTGTTTGCATTAAACATGTTATATTCGTTATATATATATATATATATATATATATATATATATATATATATATATATATATATATATGCTACTGGTGGTATGGTATTATGAGGTTGTACCTTCTTACAAGGTGTCCGCTTTATTTGGATATCGTTATCTAAAGGGTGATCGCCTTCGGTATTGTTGACCGGATCGAGTAAATTTTAAAATATAAATCATTATAGATGGAATTAATAGAGATCTGAGCAGATATATAGAACAGAATGACGCGAGCCCCCGTATATGAAAAAAATTTTTTTAATCAATTACATAAACAACTGGGATAATACATTACATTAGGAAGATACACTTCTTTTTGGAATAAATCTTTCACCGAATTTCAACACAAATATATTTATATAAATAGCCGATCTGTTTAAATAATATAATTAGTTCATCACATAATCGAGTGAACTTCATAACCTGCTGATTTTCAGTCCACTCCAACTTCACTGTGATGGTTTCTCCAGGTCCTTTCGCTTTTTCGCTTTTCCGACCTCCCTACTGTCTCGCCTCTTTTCGGCCCTCAAACTTTGTGTGGGTAGGTGGATACGTAAGTGCGTAGGTACTTTGATAAGTAGGTACGTGGATACGTCAGCAGATACTTCCATGGATACGGCCGTTGATACGTCCGTGAATACTTCAGTGGATACGTTCGTGGAGCTATTTCCCCTTTAAAAATAGACAGAGAAGCGACCTAAATCTTCTGTCAATTGTCCTACTGGGAACAGACCATTACTCCCCTCTCGTTATGACAGATACCGTTCTATCGGAATTCAAACAGACCAAAGGCTACCTTGTCAAGCTAAACATGGCAGACCATAAACAAACCTAGTTTCACAAGATTAATGTACTTCCTAATGGCTATTTCATTACAGATTCCTATTAACATTACACGAGACGTTATGGTTCCGTTCTCAATTACGCAAATGAATGAATGAAATTCATTTCATTTCTTAACTACGTTATTTTCAGCGAATACACACATTCAAGTCTTTATCATTCGTGAAATCATTTAAGATCGGTGATTTCAAACGGATTCTCGTAAATCATATCAACTAAGTAATTCTGCATTAATTTCTTAGATTTCTATAACAGTCAAGACGACAAATTCAAACAATTTGTCAAACTTATATAAAGAAGATCATTTTACGGATTCATACAGATTAAATCAAACACAGTTACACTCATTTCAAGAGAATTGATCTGCGGATTTAAACAAATAAATTCATGCAAATATAAACAAATAAATTCAAGCAAATCATTATATTGGTATCAATGAACTACATGAAATTGACGCAAATAACTTGTGTCCGTTGACTTTCCTGATATCCGGTCCCTTTGACTAATGTTTTACGAGAGAATTTGTTTCCAAATTTACTCTCGGGGTCCCTTATATTTTCACTCTTGCAGGAAAGATGCAGAATGACTATATCTTTCGATGAAGCAATTTAACCCCTAGAAAGTTTCGCCCTTTATTTAGCGTAACTATGATTAAATGTGTTTACCACCTTTTATAAATAGGCGCCAAAATTGCGGACAGCATGAGTTGTATAATTAAAAAAAAAAACAGATCTGGAAAAACTCAGTTTCTGACAGTTCCGATATAAAAAGTTAACCTACCCTTTCTAATCGTCTAACATTTAAGTAAACGAATGCTTAATTAAGAATCACTTCCTCTCCTGAAACAGACGTTAGAAATCATTGTAGTATAGCGATTTAACAAGCTCCTGTCCCCATAAATCTAATTAATTGTTGTCTGGCCCCAAGTTAATGCGTTCTTCATAGTAGATCGATAGAACTTTGCATCCTTACTTATATATATATATATATATATATATATATATATATATATATATATATATATATATATATATATATATATATATATATATTCATACAAATATACGAGGCAGGAATCATCCTCATTAAAATTTTGTTAAGTAATACACCGTAAGAGTCCAGTGGCCCAAGCAAAATTCCTGTATAAGAGAGAGAGAGAGAGAGAGAGATAGAGAGAGAGAGAGAGAGAGAGAGTCATAATACGACGTTGATGCAAAAGAGACTTGTAATTTGTAAAAAAAACGTGTCATACATGACAAGGTCGATCTTAAAATTGCGGTTTTAAAAAATCAATCATAGAGTCTGAAAATCAATTTTATTTATTTATTTGTTATTTTATTGTTAAAATTTAAGCCTAAAATAGTAATTTAAATTATATGTTTTACAATAGAGTATAATGTAAAACAAATGTGTCTAGTCGCTTTCAAAAGAATGAGGTATTGAGCTTAGCATTTATATTAGAGTTCGAGCCTTAGTTGAATTATTAATCAAAGTAAAGGGTCTTGTATATTATTATTATTATTATTATTATTATTAGTAGTAGTAGTAGTATAAAGTGTATTGAGAAGGAAATGTATATAATGAGGTCAGCTTGTCTCGTGAATAGCAAGTGCGAAACTGAACAGCAAACTCAAGTACCTCGTGTTGACAAATACAGTTCGATATGATTTTAAACAAACAGAGCTCTCCCTCCCTCCCTCTCTCTCTTCTCTCTCTCTCTCGCACTCCCTCTCTCTCATGATAATCGATAAAGAAAACGACACCCTTAAACGGGAAAGACATACTCCCAGTAGAACATAGGTGCTGTTTGCACAACTCGAGTGGAGCAAGTGACAAACCACTGAACACTAGATGTGACGCTTAGTAACGGAGGTAGGCGAAGAAAGAGGAATGCAGACAAGATGACCATGCCAATCAACTTCAACTTTTGAAATATGGAAAATCAAGATATGGTCGGGATACCCAGAAACAACAGCAAGAACAAAAGGTCAGATTTCTCTATGTTTCGTAGTACGTGACTCAGTGTTCAGGGTAATAGATTTGAAGATGTTAGGGTCAATCGGGATCTTGTTTATAGCAATTAACTGGCATAATGTGACATACATCACGTGAATACCGTCAGCAAAGGAGCATTACAAGAGAGGATGAAAACAACGCAATGAGTTGAACGATCAAAGAATTTTCGTATTCGAATATTCGATGAGTGTATTCGAATAAAATTAAAAATTTTGTCGATGTTAATAAAGGTATAAAATCCACTCTGTTTGCCACGTACACTTTGGTACGTATTGACCACACACACACACACACACAAACACACACACACACACACACACACAAACACACACACACACACACACACACACACACACACACACACACACACACGCTTCTTTGCGCCACTCTACACTTAAAACAGTGTGAACCGAGTCATCTACATCTAATTACATTACATGTCATGGGTCTTTAGCAAGTGTGTTGAGTATTTAAACTAGAAATGAAATGAAAGTAGGTATTATCATACCCGTATATTTTCAAGCTTAATCCAACCATACTCGTTTCTTTATTGCAGAAGACGGACAGTAAAGGAGGCCATAAACAAGATTACCTGTTCTATTATATGTGGGCACTACCGCACGAATTCCTCGGAGAAAGTGATATGTACAAACTGAAAATGGCACGGACATGTGGTTAATTTAATTTACATAAAACTAGGTACGCTCATTGCAGAATTTTTAAGTACAAGTTTATGCCAGACATGCCTAACGGGATAGACATTTGGCAGACTATAAAATGCCCAAATGGAAAATGGAGAGATTATGCTATGCCTTTAAGAAACCCATATTCAAACTTCATAAATAAACATTTTAACCAAAACCCATACACTAGCATTGACATTATCTTATACATAATATGCAATAAGTATGCAATGACCGTGTGTTCTTGTAAATAGCATAATGTAATCTCTAACAAGGTCAGGTAAACAGGATAATGTAACGTCTAACAGGGTCAGGTAAACAGCATAAATTAACCTTTAACAGGGTCAGGTACCTGGAAACTAGCTTCCTCTCTCGACCAAGTTTGAGCGAAGACCGTTTGAATGTCATGTATTTTAGTAGTGCCCCATGGCATCTTGGCCGACAAGTAAATGTTCGAAATAAGCATTTCACAAAACTTTCGACAGACAAACCCTTCCAAATAGAAGCAAACATGAAGTACACGAAGAAAACTATCAAACGTACAAAAATGTTAAATTTCTGAATAATGTATATCAAATACAACAAAAGTAACATCAGTAAAATGATTAAAAGATACCTTCAAAATTAATTATATAAACCAAATTTTCTCTTGTGGTACATCATCATACATCTGACAACTGACATAAATATGCCTACGTCTCGTTGCGTGCAACTCGACACATTCGACAAGAATGTGTTCCTGAGTCAGTGGACACTGACGTGATACCAACTGTGGTCGAGGTTCACCCTCCAGGAGGTATGCATGCGTCAGGTAAGTGTGCTCGATGTGCAAAATACCACCTCTTCTCTGCGCTTTTTTCTTCTATATGAGAGATGTCTCACACAATTGATTTAATGTTCTTACGTTTATAGATTTTTCATTTCATTTCATAATAAGCGTATGACTAACATGCTTATTATACAATATTTGAAATCAGTCAAATGAATTTCCATTCGGTGACTGAGGGCAGCTCTGACTCTTCTATTTTCCCTTTTGTTACCTTATAACTAAGTTGACTAGTTAAGACTCTGTGGTCATAAACTAAATAACAGAAAGAAGCAAAACCAATAAGTTTTGTAAAACTCAACAAACGATTTAATTATCAATATTATTAAATGAAAATGTATGAGGTACTTACAGTTTTATGATATATTGAGATTCGGTAACAAGATTGGGATAATCTTTCCCATGTTTATCTTATATTTACTCCCTGTATGTGTGTGTGTGTGTGTGTGTGTGTGTGTGTGTGTGAGAGAGAGAGAGAGAGAGAGAGAGAGTGTGTGTGTGTGTGTGTGTGTGTACACTTGCAGTTACCTGGAGCAGCTTTCACAGCATTTTTTATTACTGACAAAAGGTGGGAAGAGCAATAATTCCATAAGCATACGTGCAAACAGTATCTAAAGTCTGCCATAATTATACATTAGTATTTGGGATGGTGTTCGTATTAATGTGCGGATTCTAATTAGTGGTAATATGTGTATGAAATATGTGATACATATACATCAAAAGGAACGACAAGAGCTGTTTAGCAGGAAATTATTATAATTATTATTAGAACAGGTAATCTTGTTATATATTTTGACTGCAAGAACAAACTTAAAAACCTAATAATGTTACCTACCTTAAATATTTACAGCATGTTTTTATGTTTTCTAATTTCATGGTGTTTGTTTTCTGTAATAATATCATTAAATGTTTTTTATATTATATGTGTTGTCTAATGTTGTAAAGCGCTTAGAGCTTCTAAAGATTAGGCGCTTTACAAAGTCCTCATTATTATTATTATTATTATTATTCAATGAAGGTTTGCAGGATATTATTTTTTAAAGGTTATGTCTGTATGTCTGTATGTGTATATGTAATTATATCTATCTATCTATCTATCTATCTATCGCATAGATGCGGATGTGCTAAACAGGGACGGAACAAATCATTCGGTTCGTGCCCAGTATTCGATCTAGTGATTCTTTAGTTATTGTCGTCTTCATTTATATAAATAAAAAATCCAGCTCTGTCAGTATAACATCTACTGTAAATATTAATGATATAGTTAGACTTGATTTTTAAAGACAAGAAATTACTTGACCAGTCTAACAGAATTGCAGATGAAAAATACAACAAAAAATCCCTATCGTCTGCTGAGATTTTACAGGTAAATACGTATGTATAAACTACGTATGTTTGCAAACAACAAAAAAAGGGGCATGCATAAAACAATGAATTACAGATTTTAAAGGTCAGTAGTACGAAAGCTCGGAAGATAAAACATCTTAAAAGTTGTACAGAAAAATGGCGTTCCAGAGTGTGGATAACCTACAAACCGTGACTAATTGTCGGATTCATTCGGTCCTGAATTGATGACATATTTCTGTATATAAAAGAATGATTTATGTTTATGCCATAAAGGATGAGGTAAAACAATAAAACTTAAAGGCATATAAATTAAATATATCTCCAAATACGTCTAGCTAAATAAATCAAAATAAAGACATTAACACTTGATGCAATAAAAACCAAGAGAAGTGACAAACATTAAAAACCACCTTTAGTACGCCCTCGAACTAGGAAATAAATAAGGGGGACTAAAAGGCCAAAATTAAGTAGAATCATAACGACAAGACTTAGAGAATCAATTTTTAAAGAAATGTGAGGATGCGAAAATTAGCATATACTTTATTCCGGCAACAGGAAATAATTGCATGAATTTTTCAAAGCACTGAACAATATTTGAGGAAGATCATACTTCGAAAAACTTGACAATATGGTTTCTGTAAAACGACATTCAATTAAGGATCGTACTTACCACAAAACCTATCTAGGAGATAGAGCAAATTGAGTATATCAAGTTTTACTACATAATAACGCAATAAAATATATTAAATAAAGACAGTATGGATAATGTCAGCAAAGAATCATTTGAAACATAATATATCAAATTTGGACAGATATAAGAGAAAAGTAGAAGATAATGTTTGACAGGATTACATATTTACCGTTACAGTTAAAAAAATATCAAGCACTAATAAGTGTATTCAGAACGTGTAAAACAATGTAGTGTCTATGTATCATCTACTGTAAATATTAATGATATAGACTGATTCATATGCTAATTTTCGCATCCTGACTATGACATCTTAAAGGAATTTCTGTTATCGTGCTAACATTATTTGCTTTACATGAAAAAAACCCCCACTAAAACGTGTTACACGTTACCGTGTATTATTTGACTTTTTCGTCTTCAGCGTTGATGCTTACATTTAGTCTGTTTATGATAAGAGGCAAAAACCCTAACAAAGTATAATGACTGAGTGTTGTAAATCTCCGACATTACCTTTAAAATAGTTTCTTGCGTTATTCATTTATTCCAGATAACAATTTGTCTTTAGCTTCATAGTCTGTTACACGTCGCGCATGATTGTTATTCAGAGTGATTACTACTTTTGAGTCGTCTTCAGACATTTAAAATCTATACTTTTCTCTATGTCACTAATGGCAGTGATTCCGTTTGGGCTTTTTCCATTTACATTTGGACATTGTAAAAGTCATCAGATTGTACAAACAATATCGGTTTCATTATTAGTATTCATATAAGAGAATATGAGTCAGATTGTATCGAAATAATCAGCAGCAGAGTCTATTATTTGCAATAATATCAATGTTTTTTTTCCCCCATGTTTTCAGTTGGAATTTTGAGATAGATTTCATTCTTAAGAGCCCATAGACTGGTTTGGATAGAAAAATATAAATAGCCAAGTTTTACAGTTCTTATATTCAGTCTGCTTCCTTTGTTGTAATAATGCATGTTCCTTTTAAGCCTCCCCAAAACATCTGTCATCTCATTTAATTAATTTCTTCATCAAATGTGTTGTGGAATTCTCGTACATTTTGACTTTCCTTATTGTTTACTTTATTTCCTTTGAAATTCATTTCCCCTTGTAACTCATGTGCTTGTTGATGAGTTCCAATTATCTCCTTATGATTTAGTTGATTGTCACCGGTTTCTTTGCCTATAATATTGTAAATACTGCTAAAGATACAATATGTATGCTCCTATTTTATCATGTATAAACTTTGTTGTGGATAAAAGTTTTTCTTTGAATACATGTTGCACAAAACCAGCGTAAATACAAAGAATAAAGTATATTATTAGCTCGTCCCGCTGGCGTTATTCTCATACCACCTAAAACTGCAGCCAAGTTAGTCCACACCCAATTTAAAACTTTTATGATAGTTTGTTCTTTTTCGTAGCTTTAGATCTAACTAAATATTTTAATCTCGTGAAATGTTTTTATATTCTAAATCTGATTCCGCTATGAGTTTGTAGTGTGGGATATAATGATTGTTGCCATAGAGGGAGACCTCGTGAATGGCGAAGTACTTGGAACTTTTTCTCATCCCCCCCCCCCACAACACGCACCTCTCTCTCTCTCTCTCTCTCTCTCTCTCTCTCTCTCTCTCTCTATATATATATATATATATATATATATATATATATATATATATATATATATATATATATATATATATATATATCAAGGGGGAGTTGACCATCAAGTGACTTTTAGATTATGAGGGAACCTAGAATTTTCAGGCGGGGAGGGGGGCTTCTTGCTACGCCACTGCATTTGGTTATTAACTGTTGAATCTGACAATGAGGAGGTTCTCGTACTTAGCTGCAGATAAGAGTTGGGAGAGTTACAATTCTGTTTTAGTATTATGCATTCAAACTTCAAATTAATTTACAAGTATTAAATGTGATTCAAAGTACACTGCAGTGTATACGATATAAGTTAGTAATTTTTGGTAATTTTGTTGCACTTCGTTTCTTTCTGTCTTGAAGATTTGTTCCAACTTTGTCCTCAAAATTGTATGTAAAGTATTATATAGCGCAGTTCAAACTTCACGAAGTAATGGTCTTTGCCAAGATAAGAAAAGGTATGCTAACGTAGTTGTACGTAGAAACGGTTTTATGTATCACAACACCGAAAACATGACATGTAAATTGTGCATAAAAGAAGCGCCGCAGCCTACAGAAGTTAATTGAAGTTACTTATCGATTATTTTGTTTTGTACTATATTGTAAAATGGAAAAGAAATATTTACTTAAACTTCGATTTTCCATGTTTCTCTGTTTCTTGCTTCCTTTCTTTTAGTTATTTTCTTTTCTTTTGAAATCCATGCTTTTTAACTTGTTTTGTTATGTATCATTCTAAGGAGTAATTGTATTGTCAGTACTGGACGTCCTTTTTGTAAGCAGTTTCTGACTGATTTTAACCATAAGTTTAATCCAATCAAGGCAGACATAAATCCCACTGGAAATTTGTTGAAATTCCGACTTTAGCATAAATATTTTCAAGTAATGCACCGTAAAACCTCATTGGCCGAAGCAAAATTGCTGTATGAGAGAGAGAGAGAGAGAGAGAGAGAGAGAGAGAGAGAGAGAGACAGACCCATAATACGACGTTGATGTAAAAGCGACTTGTAATTTGTCAAAAACCGTGTCATGCATGGCAAGGTCGACCCTAAAATTGCGGTTTAATAAAATCAATCATAGAGTCTGAAAATCAATTTTATTTTATTTATTTGTTATTTATTGGTTAAAATTTAAGCCTAAACTAGTATTTTAAATTATATATTTTAAATTGGAGTATAATGTAAAATGAGTTTGTCTAGTCGCTTTTCATAAAAATGAATAAAATGAGCTAAGCATTTATATTAGTGTTCGAGCCTTAATCGAATTATTAATCAAAGTAAAGGGTCTTGCATATTATTATTATTATTATTATTATTATTAGAAAGTGTATTGGGAAGGAAGTGTCTATAATGAGGTCAGCTTGTCTCTTGAGTAGCAAGTGCGAAACTTTGAACAGCAAAGTCAAGTAACTTATGTTGACAAGTACAACTCTATATGATTTTAAGCACACATAGCTCTCTCTCTCTCTCTCTCTCTCTCTCTCTCTCTGTAATTTAGATTTTTAACTATGCTTTAATAATTTTATTCATGTTGCTATTAATATAGTCTTCAGCGTGGCAATTTATAAAAATTTCTAGCACATGTGGCATCATGTTCCACCCAGTCACATTATCTTGATAGCAGGCCGACCAGTCCAAACACTAACCTCTTCGTGCTGAGTGCCAAGATAGGAAGCTGTTAGTACCATTTGTATAAATCTTTGGTATGAGTCGGCTGATGTTGGAACCCGCTACCTTCCGCATCCGAGGCAGACGCTGTAACCACTTAGGACACTGGGGCGGTCCACACTGATTTGGAACTTTATGCGACGACATATCAAGGTCTATGTTCGTTGATCTTATATGCGTTATATTTACGGGTATATTGAGGAATATAGCTTTTTGTTTTTAAGTGCATTTCCGTAATTATTATATACCGAATTAATGCAAAGCTTGTAAGAAGAAAATGGGCCACTTTTTCATTTGATATTATCAAAATGCTGTAAAAAGCAGACATTTCTAGACCATGAAACATTCTTGCTGATATATATATATATATATATATATATATATATATATATATATATATATATATATATATATATATAATGTAAGAAATACAAGATTATTTTGATATGAAAACAAAAGTTATGGATTTTAAGCACATTTTAAGACTTTTTCCTTCGTTTGTCTCTTTTTACTAAATTCTTGTTTATTTTGATCCAGTCTAACAAGAAGGAAGAGGGAGAGAGTATATAAATATACATTGCGAATGAAATGAAGGAAGAAGGGAAGGAATATAGAAAATAAGGATTAAAATCTAGTTTATTCAATCGCCGAAAGAAGTAAGAATGAAGGAAGGAATAAATTATCACATGATCCACGGTTAGTATTAATATGTGGATTTAAATTTATTTAAAATATTTTTCGTACCAAATTTCGCAAAGCGAAATCGTAGAATGCATGCATTCGTGTCTTTATGTATTATGTACGTGATATGCAAAATATAAACAAAAACTATTGACAGTGTCATGCATATTTATTTTTATTTGCATTTATCTAGTACTGGTGAAGTCCTCGTCATGGAGATTTTGTGTTCATTAGAGGCTGGAAGCTGTGTCCAATACATTCAGCGTTGCATCCTCCGCAATAATTCGCTCTGTAAATGGAGTGGAAATGGTAATAGTAGTAGTGGTAGTAGTTGAAGTAGTAGTAGTAGTAGTAGTAGTAGTAGTGGTGGTAGTTGATGTAGTAATAGTAGTAGTAGCAGCAGCAGTAGTAGTGTTTGTAGTAATTGTAGTAGTAGTATCAACAATAATAATCTTAATAATAGTAGTAGTAGTACAGCTATATCAGTGGCGGTAGCAGGAGTGGTGCTGGCATTAACCGTAGTGTTCGTTTTTATTTCTTGCTTATTTCTTTATTTTCTCTTATCTGACAACCGAATAACACTCTCAAGGTTAAAATAAGCGAAAAAATCGTGAGATGTGTTTTTCTTTCCTCGAATATTTTCTTCTTTATTATTACCACACTGTTTATGTCATAAGAGTATCATTTATTTCGTCAAGAAAAGCGAAGAAAGAGCATAAACTATCACTCATGTATCAATGTAAAATTGCATCAATATCCATCTGTTGAAAAACATACAAAGGATAACTCGGTCAAACAAGGTAGATCCAGAGATTCAAAAGTAGTTGAACGATCTTTAGGAAGATCCTTTGTTTACTTAATACCATTCGTATCTTTTGTTTACTTATTACCATTCGTAAATGCGACCATTAACATAATTGCCTATACAAACTATAATCAATTATGCTGTTATTGATTGTTTATATAGGTTATGAGTTTCCTTAGCCGTATAAACCAATCCTGATTCATCCTCCTTAATCTTTGCTTGTTTGCGTGCCTATCCCTATGTGTGTGTGTGTGTGTCTGCTGTACGTGTGTGCGTGTGTGGGTGGGTGGGTGTATGCGTGAGAGAGAGAGAGGGGTGGGTGGGCTGTACCTGCACGTGGTTCCACTTGGACATGTTGTGTATATACATGGGTCCATCATACAGAATGCCAGTGCGCATCCTAACAAGGCAATAATAATAATAATAATAATAATAATAATAATATAAAAGATGAAGAACGTCGATAACAATGAAAAAGGATGAGTGCAAACGAATCTTGCTTAAAAATCTACATTGCCACATAAAAGGAGATTTTAAAGAAATTAAAGGGTAGACACACGCTGGGTGTAACAAGGAGAAGCTATATAACCAGAAGTGAAAGAAATGAAGAAAAACATTGTTGCAAAATTATTAGCTACAGAGAATCAGACTTCAGCTATAAAATGGATAAACCATCTAACTATTCAGAGCGAATATTACATGAAGTTACCTAAATAATACCATCGGTTCCTACTGACAATAAGAAAAAAAGCGGACTGGAAGTTTATGTCAAACCAGCAGGTGGACTAAGTTATTTTCTAAGTGAAAACCAACGGCGGTTGACTCGGACTGTTAATTCTAATACGCAAGCTATTCATTATATGTTCGGCACGCTGACCACTGAGCAATCATGGCTCCCATCCTTGGAATGAACAACTTGGTGGATGCAGGTACAGTGATAATAGCCGTGGTACTAGCCTTGGAACCACACAACAGAACAAACAACAAAATAAAGGCAATTAACCCACAGACTACAAAGGAATCAAGGTGAAGGGAATGAGCTAAACGAGCTGTTTATCCACTAAAATGAAGTTAAAAAAGCTAATGTTAGAATACGTACTTAAAGCAGAAGTACAATCATCAAATACTTTGATGGAGATGATCGAAAGACTGAAACCACTAAACGGACGGTATCAGACAAGACCAACTGGTACGATGAAGAGTTAAAAAGTACTAATAAAGAAAGACATTAAGCATGTACATTTAAACAATAGCATGAGCTCATCTGGGAAATTGTAATATATTTTAATGCCATGCATAAAGGACAGCATGTTCAAGAACAACAAATAGTCAACCAACAAGCATAACAAAACGCAGAGTTATTCACAGTTCGAAGATGCTAACGAAGAAGTAGAAATTATAACTACAACGTTGTTAAGTAGGCATTTACGAAAACTATGCTTAAATAAAGCTCGCACGTGAAGTCGAGATTCGTTGTTCCTGGCTGAAAAAGTCACAAGTAAATATTAGCAGTTTTTACGTGAAACCTTGTGAATACCAGATCTTATCAACGTGCGTGACACAAGGTAGCACAACTGTGATAAGAAAATAAAGAGTAGAAGGGCCAGACAGCAAGCCAGTAATGTCCAATGTCTGATAACCTACCAAGCATGCTGCTCAATGAAATGATAATCGATTACGTATACCACGACCTGAGCGGAAAAGACATACTCCCAGCACAAACAGAGGTGCTGCTTGCACAATTCGAGTGGAGCAAGTGACAAACCACTGATCGCTAGATGTGATGCTTGTAAACGGAAGTAGGCGACGAAAGAGCATTGGAAACAAGATGACTGATATTAAACTTCACTTGTGAAATATGGAAAGTCAAGGCATGGTCGGGATACTCAGAAACAACAGCAAGAACAAAAGTTCAAACTTCTTTACTGCTCGAAATAAGTGCGTTAAAATTCAGGCCAATACATTTTAAGATATTAGGATGAGTCGAGATTTCGTTTTTGGCAATTAGTTGTCATAATGTGACCAACATCACGTGAATACCGTCAGAAAAGGAGCATTAGAACAGCGGGTGAAAGCAATGCAAGTAGTTGAACAATCACGTAATTTTGTTATTCGATGAGTGTATTCGAATAAAATTCAAATATTTGTCTATGTTAATAAAGATATATAATCCATCCTCTTTTCTATGTATGCTTTGATAATTATTGACCACACACACACACACACACACACACACACACACACACACACACACACACCTTTTCGCCACTCTACGTTGAAAACATTCTGAAGTAAGTCATCTAAATCTAATTCAATTACATGTTATGCACCTTTGGCAAGTTTGTTGAATATTTAAATTCAAACCAAACGAATGTAGGTATTATTTTCCCAGTTGTAAGAATATACATTTCTGTCGATATATGAAGAGCGCATTAACTTGGGGAAAGAGAACAATTAATTAGATTTACGTGGACAGGTGCTTGTTAAATTGCTATACTGCAATGATTTATAATGTCTGTGTCGGGAGAGGAAGTGATTCTTAAATAAGCCTTCGTTTACATAACCGTTAGACGACTAGAAGAGGGACGGATAACTTCGATTTTATATCGGAACTGTCAGATTTTAAATTTTCCAGATCTGTTGTTTGGAATGCTATAAGTCATGCTGACCACAATGTTGGCGCCTAGTTATAAAAGGCGGTAAACATATTTAATCCTGATTGTTTACGCTAAAAAAGGGCCAGGTTTCCACACGAAAATTTCTTGGAGTTAAATTGCCTCATCGAAAGAAATCTAGTCAGTCTGCAATTTTCCTACAAGAGTTAAAATACAAGGGACACGAAGAGTAGATTTGGAAGAAATTCTATCGTAAAACATTGGTCAAAGGGTCCGGATGTCTGCAAAGTCAACGGACAGTTTTGGTTTTAGAAGCGAACAAAGTTTGAAAGCACAGGGTATTTGCGTCAATTTCATGTAGTTCGTTGATACCAATAAAATGCTTTGCTTCAATGTAATTGTTTATATTTGCATGAATTTATTTGTTTAAATTCGTAGATCTATTCTCTTGAAATGAGTGTAACTGTGTTTGAGTTAATCTATCTGAATCCGTACAGTGATCTTTATATAAGTCTGACGAATTGTTTGAATTTCTCGTCTTGATTGTTATAGGAATCTAAGAAATTTCATGCATTACTTTAGTTGATATGGGTTACGAGAATCCGTTTGAATTCACTGATCTTAGATGATTTCATGTATGTTAAAGACTTGAATGTGTGTATCCGCTGAAAATAACGTAGTTAAGTCATGTGATCAATTTCATGCATTCGGTTGTGTAATTGAGATGAGAACGGAACCGTTATGTCTCGTGTAATTTTAATGGGAATCAGTAATGAAATAGCCATTAGGAAGCACATAATCTTGTGAAACTAGGTTTGTTTATGGTCTGTCATGTTTAGCTTGATCAGAGAGCCTTTGGTCTGTTAGAATTCCGATAGAACAATATCTGATATAACGAGAGGGGAGTAATGATCTGTTTCCAGTAGGATAACTGACAGAATATTTAGGTCGCTTTTCTATTTATTTTATAAAGGGAAATACCTCCGTGAACGTATCCACTGAAGTATCCATGGACGTATCGACGGACATATCCACTGACGTATCCAGGTACATACTTATCAAAGTATCTACGTATCTACGTACTTATGTATCCATCTACCCACACAATGTTTGAGGGCCGGAAAGAGGCGAGATAGTAGGGAGGTCGGAAAAGGGAAAAAGCGAAAGGACCTGGATGAACCACCACAGTGAAGTTGGAGTGGACCGGAATAAGCAGGTTATGAAGTTGTACAAGGCAATGACTTCGATTGTTCACTCGATTATATGATGAACTAATTCTATCATTTAAAACAGATCGGCTATTTATATAAATATATTTGTGTTTGAAATTCGGTGAAAGATTTATTCCAAAAATAAGTGTATCTTCCTAATGTAATGTTTTATCACAGTTGTTTATGTAAATGATTAAATGTTTTGTTTTTCCATATACGGGGGCTCGTGTCGTTCTGTTCTATATATCTGCTCAGATCTCTATTTATTCCATCTATAATGTCACACTTTATTTTAATATTTACTAAAACCGGGCAACAACAATACAGAGGGCGATCACCCTCAAGATAACGATAGCCAAATAAAGCTGACACCTTGTAAGAAGGTACAACCTCATAACGCCACACCACGAGTAGCAAACCGCTACACCAGTGTATCTTCAAACTTAGTCCAAATGATAAACGTTTCTTTAGTGCAAAAGACGGACAGTATATTATAGTAGAAATTTGATTGCCTATTCTTTTCAACGCGGGTACTGTCGCAAATATTCCTCTGGGACAGTGATTTGTTTACACTCAAAATCGCACTGACATGTGGCCAATTTAATCCAAATAAAACTGGTTTCGTTGATTGCATACTATTTCTTACTAGTATATGTCAGATATGCCCGACGGGACTGACATTTCAACGACTATAAAATGCCCAAATGGAAACTTGAGAGTTTCAACTATGCCTTTTAAAAAACCTAATACTTAAACTTTATAAATAAATGTTTTAACTAAAACCCACACACTGGAATTGACCTCATACGAAAGATACAATAGGTATGCAGTGGCTCCTGTAAACAGTACAATGTAACTTCTGACAGAGTCAGATACCTGGGAACTAGTTTCCTCTCTTAAACAAGTTTGAGAGCAGGCAGTTTGAATGTACGTTTATAGCAGCGCCTAACGGCATCTCGGTCCACTAGTGGCTAAATGGTATCAACCAAGGCTAAATGTTCGAAATATGCATTTCACAACCGTTTCGACAGACAAACCCTTCCAAATAGAAGCAAACATGAAGTACACGAAGAAAACTATCAAACGTAAAAAATGTTAAAGTTCTGTACAATGTGTCTCAAATAAAACAAAAGTAACATCAGTAAAATGGTTAAAAGATACCGTCAAAATTAATTATATAAACCAAATTTTCTTTGGTGGTACATCATCATACCTCTGACAACTGATATAAATATGCCTACGTCTCGTTGCGTGCAACTCGACACATTCGACAAGAGGTATTAGGAGGTATGCATGCGTCAGGTAAGTGTGCTCGATACGCACAAGACCACCTCTTCTCTGCACTTTGTTCTTCTATATGAGAGATGTCTCACGCAATTGGTTTAATGTTCTTACATTTATGGATTTTTCATTTCATTTCATAAAAAACGTATGACGAACACGCTTACTATACAATATTTGAAGTTAATAAATGGAATTTCCAATCGGAAAAATGTGACTGAAAATTCAAGAGGAACTTGCAGTATTATGAATTGAATCCAAAAAATTCCTAAAAACTTATTTTAAAGTCTAAAAGAATGCACCAGGAGTTACAAAACAATCTAGATATACATAACACTGGGTGACCCATAGACATTAGAGAAATTCATAACAACTATGTTGATCAATTTCAGAAAGGTATTTTTGGCACAGACATTTGTGTTTATATATATATATATATATATATATATATATATATATATATATATATATATATATATATATATACACACACGCGCTCTTTTCCTGCTAACAGACATAATACAACCATCTGAGATTCTGTAATAAAATTGGGATAATCTTGCCCATTTTTATCCTATATTTGATGTGTGTGTGTGTGTGTGTGTGTGTGAGAGAGAGAGAGAGAGATAGTACATTTGAAATTACCTATAGCAGCTATCACAGCATTGTTGATAACTGAAAAAGGGAGGCAAAAGAAATAATTTCATTAGCTCACCAGCATGCGGTAGCCAAAGAATGAAAGAAGTATTCTTTAATAATTGAGACCGAGTTCTTATTAATGTAAATATACTAATTAGTGGTAAGTGTATGAAATATGTGACACATCTACATATATAGCAAAGATAAGAACTAGTTCCCAGGAAATGATCATGATTGTTGCTCAATGAATCAAAGGTTTACAGCAAATTATTTATTAAAGGTATGTATGTATGTATGTATGTATGTATGTATGTAAAGTAGGCTGATACTCGTATATTTACTTACTTGTATATACCTCAATGCATATCTTCTTTTGTTTTGGGGCACCAGACAGATGCCCCCCCCCATTTCCAAAAAAACTAAAAAGTATTTTATGTTTGTGTGTTTCCCCCTCAGATGTGTTGTATGTTTTATTTTTAAAAAAAATTTATATCAAAAGTTTCGTTTTTAGAATTTTTGATGGGGTATTTATGTTTCCTTAGTGTTATCTAAAGGGTTGTTCGTCCGAGCCTGGTTTCCCGCACCTTGCTCGAAGTTCCTTCCCTTGAAATCTTTGTGACCTTTACTAGAGGTCGCCTAGGTCTCAGTGTTTGCTATATGTAGTGGTGCTATATTGTGTGTATGCTATATTTTCTGTATGTTTGAGACAGCAAGTATAGATCAAATATCTTTCCCAGTTGTATTTCTTCCTAATTTGGATTTAAGATCCGTTATGATATGTTATATTTTATCTTTTAATTTGTTTTATGGTTTTCGAATTTTGACGATGGAACGGTGTACTATTTAGATTTTGTTAAAAATGTTCCTATTGTATTATTCGAGTGATAATATGTGTCGTTCCTCGTAATAGTTTTTAACGATGTTGATAGGTAGGTTACTCTCGATCCAAGGTCCACACTTCTTTATTCTCTATGCGTTTCTCCTGGGTCGAGTTAGGTCTCCTTTATTTCGTTTATCTGATTATTCTTTATTGAAAGATCCAAAATTGTTTATGAGACCACATTATTGTGAAGTGGTCAACCATACAGTGCGGGAGCTGTATGGTTTTTAAGATATAGAAGAAGTTAGTAGGGTTTTAAACTAAGTGTTATCCAGTATGTATTTGCGTCTCTGTTTTGTCTGTTTATGTTCTACATGGGGTGTTTTCAAAGACTCTTTCATGGGCCTGTCCACTTCGCGTAGCGCCATGTAACTTAGCCCCATGATGTCATCGCCTTTTACTTCCCCCATATAGTTTCCCTGTATCCCTTACTATATATGTCTTTAGAAATTTCTTTCAGAATTAAAAAATTCCATTATTAAAAATTTCCTTTTTCTTTTTTCTTCATTGTTTTAGTAGGTTATATGTTTTTTTGTGTGAAATATTTGAAATATAATTTGAAATTTTCTTTGAAATATGGCTGTTGTGTGGTGAGAGGTGGGGGTATGGGTATGGCATCGGCTCGCAATTGCGCTACTCGACCCTTCGGTCTGTAATACCGATTCCTCCCTCCTCCTCTCTCCCCCAATTCCAACATAAATTGCGTTATATCAGCCTGACGGTAAGTATCTGTTCGTCGTAAGACGTATTGAGTTCGTATTGTGGTTAATATTCTTATTTGTACCACGTATCTTATTTAAAAATCTTTATCACCTTCTCCACAGGATATCATCGTAGTTACTATATAGTCTATACTTTTTAGAACGATTTTGTTTTCGTAGTCTACATCTATGAATAAAATGTTATTTTTGTTATACTTATATTTTTTGCAAATTTCCATTATTGACATTATCCTATTATGTTTAGTTTTATCACATTGGGCAATCGTATGTAGTTTGGTGAAGTTCGCTGTTCTACATAAAGGGCATTTCGGCATTATCCTGATCATACGACGCTTGATTGCTTCTTCGCCTGTTAGCCAGGCGTTGTGCGGGTATTTAAAAATTATACTTTGTGTTTTGACAGATCTTATTTTTTCCCAATTTTCCAAGTTTTTGTCCAATTTACCCCACCCCCCCCCCCCCCCCCCAGTTGTCCTGCTCTACTCTACATTTTACATTTTTGGTTACCTCCTCCCTAATCCAAGCGTGACTTTTACTTATTTCTATTTTCCATAAATCTGTTTTGTCCCTATATTTTAAAATTAGTTCTCTTATATGTTTAAATTTGCGTGGTACTTCGAATTTTTTTTATTAATTTGTTATTTTTGTATATCTCTGGTCGGTTTCTCAAGGCGAAGCCGAATCAGTAGATGTACAGTGCTTTCCACGCTGTAGCCGGGTCTGATTGTAATTTTTTTAATCTATTGATTATGTTAGTTAATTTTAGTAGTAGGGGGCTCGGCAACCCCAAGCCCCCTCTACTTTTGGCTCTATATAATGTCTCTTTTTTACATAATGCATTTTATGATTCCATATATAATGTATTATTTCATTGTCTATTTTGTTTAAAATTTTATTATCCATATCTATGGATTTAATTATATAGTTAATATTTGAGTGTAAATAATTCTTGGCCACTTGGGCCAGCTCCTTGATACATAATAGCGCCATGGCCCAGATTTTCACATTTTCTCTTATTTTGTAGATAATATGTTTATAGTTTTCTACAGCTTCTTTTTTACCAAAGTAAACCTCCAGAGCCTTTACCGTGTCTCTTAGTAGGTGGGTGGGTGGGTAATCCAGGGTGGTTGCCCCTCCAGTTACCTATTTTTAAGATTTCAGTCTTCTCGTGGTTTATTTTGGAATCTGACGCTTTACCAAATTTTTCAAATTCTTCTACTAGATGCTTATAGCATTTCCCCTCTCTTATAAAGTTGGTGAAATCATCTGCATGTTGGAGCATTTGTAATTCTTTTTTTTAGGTTTGGTATTTGTATGCCTTGTATTTCTGGGTTGTTTCTTATCTTGTGACTTGGGATTTCTATTGCCATTACGTATAATAGCATTGATAGTGGAATCCTTGTCTCACTGATCGTTGTATTTCCAGTTCTTTTGTGCATTTCCCGTTTACTGTACACATGAAGCTATCCCAGTGTATAGGATTTCGGTCCATTTCCGGAAGTTGGGTCCGAAACCAAGTTTTTTAAAATACATTCTGTATATAGTTTTGTTCTAATCGGTCGAAAGCTTTCTCCTGGTCGAAGAGTACCATAGCACCCTTCGTACCAGTTTCATTTATGTAGTCAATTATAGTTTTAATGTTTAAAATATTGTTTGGTAAATCCCTCCCTTTCCCCCCACAAGTTTGATTTACATTAATTATTTTGTTTATCCCACCCTTTACTCTGTTTGTTAAAATCCTACTTAAAATCTTATAGTCCGTGTTTAAAAGTGATATGGGCCTCCAGTTTTTAATTTCGTCTCTATCCCCTTTCGCTTTGTATATAATTGTGATAACCCCCTCCCTCATAGATTTAGTCATTTTATTTTTACTTAAAAATATATTATTATACAAAGCGTTTAAGATCGGCGTTAGTTCACCGTGAAACGTTTAGTAGAATTCCACGGTGAGTCCATCTTTCCCTGGTGATTTCTTTTTAGTGAGTGTAGCTATACTCTTTGTGATTTCTTCATCTGAGATGACGTCATCACATTGGTCTCTATGTACTGTTGATGTCATCTCACAGTCGACATTTTTTAAGTAGCTGTCGATTGTGCTGAAGTCAATGTTCTGTGTGGTGTATAGTTCTTTATAATATTGAGAAATACTATTTAGGATATCTTCTTTTACAGTATGGGTTACATTATTTATTTTGATTTTGTTTTCTAAATTCTTCTCGTTTATATAAGGTTTTTTGCCTTGTTGTAGATCTCTGTAAATTTTTCCGCCCTTATTTTTCAATCCTGATTTTCGTCTTCTTCAATGATTTTAATTTTGTCTGTCAGTCGTTTTTTTTTCATCGTCGTTTGTTGTTTTGCTTAGTTTTAATTTGAGTTCGTGTTTGTCTTTTTCTGTTTTTCCGCCCTTCTATTTGAGTACTGAAGATTCTTTTTATTATGTTTTTTAAAACATCCCAATCATTTATTATATTAATATTTTCTTCATTTTTGAAGGTTTCAATTTCTTTTTTTATTATTTCTACATATTCTTTGTCATTTAAAATCTTATTATTTAGTTTCCATAGTCCTGGCCCCCATTTGTCTCTTTTTTTTCCTCCATTTTTAGGTCCATAGTGACCATGAAATGGTCTGATAGTTTTTGATTGGTTATTGTAGTATTAATATATATTAATGGATCATAAAAATTCCCGTAAAATTTATCAATCCTGCTAGACTGGTTTTGTTTATAGTTAAAGGTAAATTCTCTTCTTAATATGTTCAGTTTTCTATAAATGTCATGTAAATTGTGTTTATTTAATAAATTTATCATTTTAGTTCGGTATATTTTGTTACTCGTTGTTAGGTCAGTCGTTCTGTCAATTTCGTCCCCTACCCAATTGAAATCTCCCCCTATGATTAGATTTTCCATCGAATATTGTTGTAGGTAGTTAGATAAGTTTTCTATAAAATTTAGTTTCTTATTTCTATTATCTGGCATGTACACATTTATTATATGCCAATTTAACATTTTAACATGAAGCAACCGTCCCTTAAAAAATTCCCCTTCCTCAAACCTTTCGCAGCTTACCCCCTGTTTATTTTTTATTATTGTTGCTACCCCGCCTCTAATAATAAATTTGAGTTCTGGTGTAAATCCATTGTGTGTTTCTTGTATCATTATTACATCAAAGTTTGTTTTTTTGGCTATTTTGTCTGCTTTCGCTTTGTCTATCCCATTGCTGTTGATAGTAGCGATCCGGAAGTTTGTTTCTTCCATTTTCGCTTCACTCCCAGGTGCCGCATCACTTTTATATAGAATTTAATTTATGTATTTCAGTTAAAGTTGTTATATTCAGTTTTGTTTTGTATTTATATTATGTTTACATTCCTGTGGGACTCTGGGTTGGTCCCAGAGCCTCGTTTGATTGGTTGCTGTTTTCTGTAAGCTGTGAGTCGTTTATGGTTTCTGTGTCTGATTCGTATTCGCTTTCCTTTTCCATGTCATTTCCATTGTCGTTTTTTTGTTTGTTTTGTCGTGGTTTCAAGGTCCTTGTATTTGTCTTTTGTCTTTGTCATTCCTATTTTTTTTCTCATGATTTTAGCCCTTACGGGCGGGATTACTGTTTCTTGGGTTTTGTTTAGTATTTGGTACACATAGCTAAACTCCCCTTCAGGGGAGGAGCCATGCTACGACGTGGCGTGTTTGCGCTTCTGCGCAGGTGTTGATGTTGATGTCACGGGTTTGGTTCCCAATATGTCAACTGGTAGTTCTTCTTGTTTCCCCTCACCCTCTTGGATAATTTCATCCTCAAGTTGTATTAGAAAATACGGGTTTTTACCCGATATTTCATCCTCGTATTTGGAGGTTTCCTTGACGGCAGGTCTTTTTTGGGGTGACAAAGTCTTCCCACTTTAGATCTTTGCCGGTCGTATTTATTGTGGGTGTCTGAGTTTTTCCATAACGTGTGGTTGTTGTGTCATTTAGTTGTGAGGTTGTGTGGTCAATTATGTCCGTATTTGCGAAATCAATCAAATTTTCGCCATTTATTTCCTCATCAACAGTTTTTGTTGTATTTGTAGCCGTCGCACTTGCATATGTGCTTGGGGCTAACGAATTTGTACAGCCTCTGGGAGCATGCCCAGTTTTCCTGCATCGTGTACAGGGACGCTCGTACTCGCATTCCTTGTACCACGTTTTTAGCAGGAAACCCAAAACATAGAAAAATGTTGGGAGCTTGGCTGCGTCCTCTTTGGCAATTGTAATGATCCTTACCCCGGTTTTTATTTTCTGGTACCCCCACACAGTTGCCATTTTTTGATTTTTAATGTTGATCTGGAATTTCTGTTTTATTTTGTCTATCAGAGCTTCGTTATCAACTTCCAAGGGGAACACCGAGACCATTACGTCTCTTGTTCTGGGCTCTAACCCTCTGGTGATTTGGGGGGTTTCTGACACCTTTGCTGTCATTCCCTTAATGTCTATTTGCCCCATGTCTAATAGGGGGGTGTCGTAGTCTTCGGGGTAGATAATAAATCTATTTCGGGGTTTCGTAGTCTTCGGGGTAGATAATAAATCTATTTCTCCCTCCATTTTGTATTCCCTCAATCTCATCTATGGGTAATCCTTTCGCTTTGAAAGCGGTGACTATGTCTGATTGTCGGGGGCAATCTGCAACGTCCCCGAAATCTAACAGTTGGCATCCTTTGGGGTGAGAGGCTATTAAAATATCTCTCCCATCCCCTTTCTCTATTTTAACTGCAAAGTACTGATCAAGTCTTGCTCTTTTATACATAGTTTTATGTCCCTGGGCCATAATACTATTTGGAGAAAAAATTCGTTTCCAAATCTAACACACTGTAGTAGAAAAGGCACAATTCTCTATACTACACAATTCCAAAAATTGCAAAATTAAATAATACAAAAGGATTAAATGGTATAATGGATCACGGCTGTGGTCCAAATTATTTATCAGCTAATCCTAAGAGCGACGTGAATTTCGCTCATATGGTCTCACGCTGTTACGTAAAACTATGTCATGTATTCAAAAAAAGCACTCTGTGTCAAAAATACGGATTGCTACAAACGAAATTTAAATTGTTAAAGAAGAAACATATGAAATCAATGTAAATAATGAATGTAATAAATGAAAGAAAAAACGTTTGCATGAAAGATCAAAAAATGTGATCCAACAACAAAATTGAAAAAAGCAAATGTGAAATGAAGAATAAAAAGTATAACACTAATATACCCTTTTATATTTCTATTGTAGTGCGCTCTTACGAGCTGACTTGGTTGCCAATTGCTTCCTAGGTGCTTTTCCACCGGTGGATTTGAAACAGTAAAGATACTAATTAGTGGTAATAAGTGTATGAAATATGTGACACATCTACATCTATAGCAACGACAAGAACTGGTTACCAGGAAATGATCATGATTGTTGTTCAATGAATCAAAGGTTTGCAGCAAATTATTTATTAAAAAATATGTATGTATGTATGTATGTATGTATGACTGACTGACTGACTGACTTTATTTCCTCTTTAAAAAGAGATTACATCAGAATAAACAAATTCATGATAATACAAGATCATAAAATAAAACAGAAAATTGACAAAAATACAATAGTAATACTGTGTCAGCTACCGTATTAACAAAACGAAATATCTCAATGCCTGCAATTATGCAAATCTGCAGTCATTTGGCGGAGCAAGGCACTAATCTTTTAACAGTTGCTTGATGATGATAATATTTCGAAAAGTTAATACGTCTGTAGTGTTATGTGCTTAACATTAAGTTCGAGATAGTAACGAAAATGAAATGGAAAACTTATAACAGTGTAATTCTATATGTAGTTTTTTTTTCTTCATATGACGCATGTATTTATGCATATATATACTTGTTTGTGCGTATGCGTGTGTGCATGCATTTATCTATGACTGACTGTCTAAATGACTTAGTAACCTCTACAACAAAGAGTATATCATGTTGCTAAGATACATATTATACATATCATAGGATTATGAGACACATCATAGACGAGAACGCAAGCATGATATATATATACATCGTCAACTAATGCATTTACAAAATGAGATATATAAATACAGAAAACCATATAGAAATCTCTTGGAAATAAACATAAACAAATACATAAACAAATACATAAACACACACAAACAGCTGTCATACAACAAAATTTGCGGATTTGACAAGAAGACTTTGGCCTTTAATTGTTTATATTTAATGTTAATTTACTACTTACTTTTAATATCATGTTAGGGCATGTTAGTTGATAGTAGGGCACACATTTTATTGTAGAATGAAGCTATGCTGTTTGCGGTCACCAACATGATATGATATGTATGTATGACTGACTGACTGACTGACTGACTGACTTTATATCCTCTTTAAAAAGAGATTACATCAGATTAAACAAATTCAGAATAATACAAGATCATAAAATAGAACAGAAAAGTGACAAAGATACAGTAGTAATACAATTGTAATACTGTGTAAGCTACCGTATTGACAAAATGAAATATCTCAATACCTGCAATTATGCAAATCTGCAATCATTTGGCGGAGCATGGCACTGATCTTTTAACAGTTGCTTGATGATGATAATATTTCGAAAAGTTAATATGTCTATAGTGTTATGTGCTTAACATTAAGTCCGAGATAGCAACGAAAATGAAATGTAAAACTTATAACAGTGTAATTCTATATGTAGTTTCTTTTCTTCATATGACGCATGTATTTATGCATATATATACTTGTTTGCGCGTATGCGTGCGTGCATGCATTTATCTATGACTGACTGTCTAAATGACTTAGTAACCTCTACAACAAAGAGTATATCAGGTTGCTAAGATACATATTATACATATCATAGAATTATGAGACACATCATAGACGAGAACGCAAGCATGATATATACATCGTCAACTAATGCGTTTACAAAATGAGATATATAAATACAGAAAACCATATAGAAATCTCTTGGAAATAAACATAAACAAATACATAAACAAATACATAAACGCACACACAAACAGCTGTCAGACAACAAAATTTGCGGATTTGACAAGAAGACTTTGGCCTTTAATTGTTTATATTTAATGTTAATTTACTACTTACTTTTAATATCATGTTAGGGCATGTTAGTTGATAGTAGGGCACACATTTTATTGTAGAATGAAGCTATGCTGTTTGCGGTCACCAACATGAGCCTATCTGATACGTCATCGTCAATAGACGACATGCAGTCAACCCTGCTTCCAAGAAGTGTCTCCAACAATATATCGTCTTCTTGATTGAATAAGTTAACCCCGTCTCTCACTTCTAAAGAGTCAATCACTCTCTCAAAGAAAACATTTCGTTCCTCAAGCAGCATTTCGCAGCCTAAAATAAGATGTTTCGCTCTGTCGTCAGTCTCTTTTCCACAGAGTTTGCATACCATAACTTTACCAACAGGCATGATATATAGTTTCATTACTTCAGAGAGAGGCCATAACATGGATGGATATTTACGCCCAAGAAACCATATATTACTTGGTTTTAAGTCCAAATGAATGTTTCTGAAGTGACTTAAATCATCCCTTAGTTCCATATTTGCTCTCCAGGTAGTTTCTTCATGGTTTTGGATAATATCAGTAATATGTCGATTCCAGATGAGTTTTTCTTCAGTTTGTATACTTTCTGCATAGTCTAAAAGAACATTTCCCATACCATATTTCTTAGTTATTTTGTCAATATCAGGTATAAATCCCGTCTGTTTTAGCGGGTTCTTCAGATACTGACATAGGCGCATAATGAAAATCTTTTTCCAGATAAAAGTCCAATCGCCCTTACATAATCGGTTGAAAAGGAGCAATTTCATCCTATCTATGTATGCTTCCATTGACCAGAGTCCTAAGGTACTACTTGTTGCCTCCGTAGGCGAATATTTATCGAAAGCTTGCATACGTCGCGCTGCATATCTCTGGCATAACTCAAGTTCTTCTATATTTGAGTTTGTGATACCTGACCATAGTTCACATCCATATAGGACCGAGGGTAGAATAATTCTTTTCCAAATCTTCAGACTTGTTAGAGGGTTCATTCCTCCATCTCTGATACCAATAAAATATAAAGAGTTTAACAAGTGTTTGCCTTTATCACATGCTTCTTTTATCGCGTCGTTTGGTTTTAAGTTGTATTTTAGAGGTATGCCGGCATACTTCTTACTTTTGACTGCCGGAATTGGAGATTTGTCGAGCATAAAAGAAGGTATACCAGTCGTTCTTTTGTTAGTAAACAAGATGGTGCAACTTTTATCTGCATTATATCTTAATCTCCACCTTTTCGCATAGTCGGAAATTGTATCTAGCAGCTGTTGCATTGAATGACGCGAGTTAGACATTACAGTTGTGTCATCTGCTAATAAGACACAAGGCAGGTGGAGATCAACAAGATTTAGACCTCGCAAAGTGTGATCTAATTCCGTGATCAAATCATCTATCATTACAAGAAAGAACCAGGCAGACAAGATACGGCCCTGTCCTACACCCTGCATAATATCGAAGCGTTTGGACAGCTTGCCCGCATATAAAACAGAGCTTGTTACTCTCTCAAACGAATCTTTCATGATGCGCCAGGTCTTCCCTTTGATGCCAAGTCTGTACAGCTTGTAGAATAACCCGTTATGCCAAACTGTGTTGAAGGCTTTAGCATTATCAAGAAATGTAGCATAAACAGGAGTATTTTTATCCAAATAGTAGCATATAGATTCTTTGATACAGAACGCTGCAGTGATACTACCGCAATTATTTCTAAAACCCTGTTGCAACGGATTTGGAAAAGAAATCTGTTTAGAAAATATAAGTAGTCTACTATATATAATTTGTTCTAGAACTTTCTGAAGCACTGGAATTATAGTTATATCGCGGTAATTATTCATATCTAATTTGTTCTTTCCCCCTCCTTTGAATATTGGTATAACCAAACCTTGTTTAAAGTGGCACGGGTACTTCTCGGCCTCGTACACTTTTGTGAATATAATTTCAAGTAATTGTACACTGCTTGGAGGGTCCGCAAACAGTAAATGCTCAGCAACAATACCGTCGTGGCCACATGCCTTATCTTTATTGAGAGAGCTAATTGCTATACTGATTTCGTCTCTAGTGGGGATTTTATCGACAAGTTCATCAAAGTGTGAATAGGTTTCTTTAGTTTGTTTTCTGACCTCTGCTAAGATCATCTGGTAATGATTTTCATCGTACAGATAAGTATTGTCAGGCAGTGATAAACTGGAGAAATGATTTGCCCATAACTCTCTAATAGAGTCGTGATCGCGTACAATTTTTCCGTTTGATTCGATTTCGTGAATGTAATCGCGTTTATTTCTTTTATTCCGTATAAACTTATAGAAAGTAGAAATATCGAGCTCTGCAGCCTTTTCAAGCTCACTAAATTGTTCTCTATCGTATATTTCTTTAGCTTTCAATAATTCTTTTGCAAACAATTTCTTCGCTTTCTTATAGTTCGCATATGATATATATTCCCAACCTCTTGGCCTACCATTAGAAATCCATACCCTGCGTTTCAGCCGCATTTCCGTGTGAAACTTTTTTACGTTTAATAGTTTCCAATAGGGGTTAGCGTATGGGCAAAACCTCTTTATGGGGAGAAACCTAGATGCTGCTTCATGTAAAATCTTTACTGTGTCTTGAATAATAATTTCAATATCGACATTCGTCGCTAATTCTGCTTTATGCATTTGCGCTAACAATTCGTTGCGTGTTGCTTCCTTATATCTATTCATTTGTTCTGCTGAGGCTTTCTTCCAATTTATGGAATGAATGATATGCTCGTCAGCCATTGTTGCCTTATGTACTAAAGGTGTGACCAACTCTATTTTTACAGGAAGATGATCTGAAATGTTCAAAGGATGATCATCTATTATTTCTGCCTTAACCACTAAATCGAATTTACTTTTTTGCAATAGTATATGGTCTATCAAAGATTTTGATTTGCCATCGGTTGAGAAAAAAGTAAAATCTGGCCCTTCACAAATGGATTGACTATTAACAGATATTAAATGTCTATCGCTCAGAAACTTTTCCAGAATAGTGCCTCTAGCGTTTGATGTTAAACAATTTGCTTTGGAGCTAAACAGTGAACTTAGCTGACCATTGAAGTCTCCGGCAAGTACGGGAATGCCTTCTTTGCAGAAAATATCAAACTGATCTTTTAGTTCTTCTATTGTTTCGGAGTAACTTGCAATAGGAAAATTAGTTGATGGCAAAAGTGCCCCGAATATAAAATATTTAAGTCTATCATTACATTTTACCTCTATCCCTAAAACTCTGTCACTGCCAGCGCTCGACAAGGGATTAACGCGGAGTGATTTCCTATAAAGGATTGCTATTCCACCGAACCCCGTATGCCTTAGCCTTTCTTCGAAATTTACTGCTAGTCTTTTGTCAGAGCGTGCGAATGATTTAAAATCTGGATGTATATTATCTAGGAAATTGAGCTGCTCCGGAAGAAGCCAATGCTCAGTAAGTACAGCAACATCTACCTCATTTAGCAAAGAATACAAGTAAGGTGACCCGTACATGACTCCTTTTACGTTCCACGTCAACAAATGAAATGTATGACTAGACATTAGTTGACTTAACGAAAAATAGATTTTCAACACAAGTATTGCAAAGACTATATAGCAATTTACCATAATATATGTATTTTACTTACTACTCCTTTATTTATTTACGCCAGTACTGATGGGTGTCCTTATCACCATAATCCTCATACCATTCTCTTGCCCATACAAAATTTGGCCAAAAACCTTCCTCTAAAACTTTCTCAAAGTCTAACTTATCTACCGTGATTAAAACAGTAAAAGTGTCCTTTCCTCCTTTTACTCGCCAATGCTTTAATATCTGAGAGTCAATTACTTCTACCCCTTTAATTTTAGCGTGTTTTTTAATACAGGTTCTCATCTCCTCTCTTGTTCTATCAACTGGTATTCTTGACATTAGAACTCGACGTTCATAAGAGTTCCTCATTCGTTTATGTGGTCTGTAGTTTCTGTTGGTTGTGATAACTTCAATCGGTTTGTTTACTTTATCAGTGTCCTTCAATGAGGTGCCCGGATTGTTTGCTAATGGTGACCTTCTCTCCCTATCGTTGTTCCTTGTGTGTACTCGTGCCGAGTATTTCTGATCTTGGAGATAATCACGTACATCGTTATCTTTAACTAATGTAGGTTCTTCGTTGGAGGTATTGAGTATGGTGGACAGTGTCGACGCCACTCCTTCCCTTGAGTCAGTTGACTTGGCTGTATATTCCGTTTGATCCGATAAATGCTTCCGCCGTTTGATATAATCAGAGTCCAGAGCATTTATCGTTTTAGCCCTCTTTTCCGTTTGTGTTTCATTTGAATGATTGCCCATACGCACTATATCAGCTAGTAATGTCTGAGTTTCTGCCTCACATTTTGAAGTTACATTTTCTTTAGCCTTGTTATATACTTTATCACTGAGCAATTGGTGTAGAAACAGCTGGTGAGCATTTATAGTTTCCAGCTGGTTATTCTTCTCCCTGAGTGAGATTCTCAAGGCTAGGTTGTCTTGTGATAACTTCTTCTCTTCCTCTTTGCATCTTCCTAATTCTGATTGTAACCTAGTCGAGTTAACATCTCTACTGAGCAGTTCTTTACGTATCTTGTCAAGCTCAGTTTTCAATTCATTTCTAATGTCATCTTTCATTTGTTGAATACTGCTTTGTATAAAATGTTTTAGGTCTATTATCTTGTATAAGTTCTCTGTTGTTATTGAACTGTCATTTTTATCATTTGATAGTGAAGATACTGAATTGTGATCTGATAACGTTATCACCTGTTCTGGTTTTGGTTCAGATCGCTGAGACTGTTTGTTAGATCCTTTTCTTTTAGATGCTTGACTCACGCATGTACTGTTATCAATCGTGCCCGTGCTCGGCTTCTGTCTCGACGCAAGGCTTTTCACTTCAGATAAGTTGTTATCTCCTGTTAAGAAATGGTATAGAATAAATATATCCTCAGCTAATCTCTCCTCTAGAGGAGCACTATCACATCTTACTGTTCTCTCAACTATATGCGTCACAGGGTAATTGACATTTTCCAATTTAGCCAGGTCGTGAAGTGATAGTCTTATATCTTTTAAACTCTGTACATCCAATTCCAAACACATCTTCTTTTTAAATTCATCTCTGTCCAGAGTTCCAAATTTCGAATCAATTTGAAGGTATATATTTTTTTCGGTCTGGGTTGCTATTAAGTCTTCTTCTAAACCGGACCTTTCATCACCACTGTAACGCTCATCTATTTCTAGGTTGTCATCCATGTTCAACGGTTTATAGTGAAATCCGTATACAATTGATAAATAGGTTAATACCTGTTATATATCGCTCGCACTTGCACTAACGAATGTGAGCCCTCTTCTGCTAGGACAGATATGTAACAGTTGTATGTTCTGTTACCTCTCGTGCATCACTTAACTGAAATTGTTGTCATTGTTCGAATGATGAATGATATTTGGTCTAACTCAGAACTTAGCTCAGAATTAACACATGGTAACGGTACCAAAGCTAACGCATCCGCTACCATAATATTTTGAATTCGTACATATGTGATTTGCTCACTATCTACTCACTATAAAACTAAATATATAACACATATAAGGAAATAACTACTGGCACTAGGACTGAGTACACATTTACACTGGAATGAGTTAACGTGAGTTAACGTGAACAACAGTTCACAAAAGCATCTCACAAAATACATATAGTATTTAACAACGCGTGAACAACAGTTCACAAAAGCATCTCACAAAATACATATAGTATTTAACAACGATACTTAATGTATTTGACATTACCCACACATCATGTTTCCAACATCATGATCCGAATGCCCCAATGTGAATTTAGATCTTATCTAGAATCTGACTGTAGATGGCAAATCTCTGACATGTATATGGCATATCGTCATATATAGTAATTATGAGCACTAAATCAGTACATGTACGAATCACAGATCGTGTACGAATTTCAACTCCTTTTTTCGCAATAACTATCACACACAACATAAAAGAGCACTTAAGTGTATATATATATATATACATACATCTATCAGGATATCTCTGCCATTTATAACGTCATATATTACACATGAAAACTAAAATACTATGCTTAGCTTTTCATCCCTTTGCACAATGTTGACGACCAAGACAAATATGCATTTTTTTTTTTACACGTCACATGATTAAATGGAGTGTCACACTCACCCGCTGCGTCCATTGATCCAAGAAGATCCTTCAGAATAATCCAAGAAATTGAAATCCACAAAATATAAAATATAAAATATAAATTTGGTCCAGAATATAAATATTATTCACATATAATTCATATCAGTTATGCACAGCAAAGTTAAACAAAACTGTGTGCAAGTTAATCAAAATGCAATGATCGCATTCCTTGTACCACGTTTTTAGCAGGAAACCCAAAACATAGAAAAATGTTGGGAGCTTGGCTGCGTCCTCTTTGGCAATTGTAATGATCCTTACCCCGGTTTTTATTTTCTGGTACCCCCACACAGTTGCCATTTTTTGATTTTTAATGTTGATCTGGAATTTCTGTTTTATTTTGTCTATCAGAGCTTCGTTATCAACTTCCAAGGGGAACACCGAGACCATTACGTCTCTTGTTCTGGGCTCTAACCCTCTGGTGATTTGGGGGGTTTCTGACACCTTTGCTGTCATTCCCTTAATGTCTATTTGCCCCATGTCTAATAGGGGAGTGTCGTAGTCTTCGGGGTAGATAATAAATCTATTTCGGGGTTTCGTAGTCTTCGGGGTAGATAATAAATCTATTTCTCCCTCCATTTTGTATTCCCTCAATCTCATCTATGGGTAATCCTTTCGCTTTGAAAGCGGTGACTATGTCTGATTGTCGGGGGCAATCTGCAACGTCCCCGAAATCTAACAGTTGGCATCCTTTGGGGTGAGAGGCTATTAAAATATCTCTCCCATCCCCTTTCTCTATTTTAACTGCAAAGGACTGATCAAGTCTTGCTCTTTTATACATAGTTTTATGTCCCTGGGCCATAATACTATTTGGAGAAAAAATTCGTTTCCAAATCTAACACACTGTAGTAGAAAAGGCACAATTCTCTATACTACACAATTCCAAAAATTGCAAAATTAAATAATACAAAAGGATTAAATGGTATAATGGATCACGGCTGTGGTCCAAATTATTTATCAGCTAATCCTAAGAGCGACGTGAATTTCGCTCATATGGTCTCACGCTGTTACGTAAAACTATGTCATGTATTCAAAAAAAGCACTCTGTGTCAAAAATACGGATTGCTACAAACGAAATTTAAATTGTTAAAGAAGAAACATATGAAATCAATGTAAATAATGAATGTAATAAATGAAAGAAAAAACGTTTGCATGAAAGATCAAAAAATGTGATCCAACAACAAAATTGAAAAAAGCAAATGTGAAATGAAGAATAAAAAGTATAACACTAATATACCCTTTTATTTCTATTGTAGTGCGCTCTTACGAGCTGACTTGGTTGCCAATTGCTTCCTAGGTGCTTTTCCACCGGTGGATTTGAAACAGTAAAGATACTAATTAGTGGTAATAAGTGTATGAAATATGTGACACATCTACATCTATAGCAACGACAAGAACTGGTTACCAGGAAATGATCATGATTGTTGTTCAATGAATCAAAGGTTTGCAGCAAATTATTTATTAAAAAGTATGTATGTATGTATGTATGTATGTATGTATGTATGTATGCATGCATGTATGTAAAGTAGTCTGATACTCATATATTTACTTACTTGTATATACCTCAATGCATATCTTCAACTTACTGACTTACATTCTTACATTTACTATCACTATGCGTTAACAAGATAAAAACGAACATATATTTTACAAATACTTACTTATCACTGTCAGGAGAAAACTGGCAATGTGTAGGCTTTTCATATTTCCTCTGCGAGACAACACTCCGAGTTTGAGGTGCTTTTCTATAGTTAATTATGATTTCCGGACCAATGTCATGTGTTTATATACCTGACGTATCTTTGCTTATCTAATGCATATTACCATATATACTCATGTAGAAAACACCTGTATTTATTTTCAGTGATACAGTAGTTATAGGTTACTGCATTTGTATGGGAAAATATGAACGAGTTTTAGGATGGAATACTGCACGACCTTGGGAGTACAGTATATCCTTCCGACAAAACGAGTTCATATTTTCCCATACAAAGGCAGTAACCTTTTTATTATATGCTCATTTTTTTTATTCAACCTAAGGTTTAATTATATAAAAACAATACACTACAAGAAACAACGTAAATGAATGTATGCCGCATTCCAAACTAAATACACAAGCGCATATTCATCATTACACAAATCAACATTATTACTGCGCACATAACTCCGCCCAGATAAATTTGAACTTAGTCGCGCTCTCGACATAACTTTCGAAAGAAAATGGCGTGTCTAGTTAAAATTGAAATTTGGAGTCATATTGTGAATTAATGTACATTGCAACAACTTTTCCATTTGATCTGGAATGAATAGATTTTGGTATTTTTCTCGATTCTAGGAAATTTCGTGATTATTGACTGGATTTGTATGTGACGATTCCACATGAAATACATGAAATTAGTAAAGCTAGGGAGAAGCGTGTCGACATCTGCAAATGTGTTTCTGTTTCTGTCATTGAATGTTTGAAATCATAATGTGGGAAAAATATGAAGTCTTTCAATTGCAATTATCAAAAATACGCTATGGAATTTAATGCTTATTTCATTTTGAGTGCAGTAAGGAGGATGCAATTGCACTTAGCATCGAAAGTGCAGCACAGTTTCGATATGTGTAATCCAGATTGAAAACCTATGACATGGCTCATGTAATTCGGATTTGCAGAATTAAGAAAATACATTTTGAGGAAATTCAGGATGTAAAACTGTAAGTATATTTTATTTTGTCATTATTATCACCAGCTAAAGAAGAGAGTATATGACTTGTCACTGGTATGTTATTTGTAAGGACATTAACTTGCGTCTGTTATATAATGTAGCTAGCCTAAATCCGTTACATTGTATCAACGAGGAATGTGCCAAGCAGCTGGTATGTTGCAGTCCACGAAACATCTGTTTTAGTTCATTCAGAAACAAATTTAAACAACCACAACGTAAAAAGCCTCTTACGCGAGATTACGTGATTTGTGTACAAAATCAAAAGTGCTGGCATCTGCGTCTATTGTTTGTTTACAATAGAAAGTAGTTCATTTATGCACGTGAATGCTATATGTGTATTGTCGCGCGAGTTCAGTATAGGGTAATATTGAACGATTCTGAAAATGTAAAAGTTAACGGGGAAAAAAATGAGTATATAATAAATTCCTTTCTTTCACAATATTTAAAAATATCGCTTCCTTACCAGCAAGAACGTTATTATGTGCTGACTTTAAAGAAATAAATGTGTTGGAAACATCATTTTAAGATGAAGCGAAAAATCTCATCAGAACATTCCGAATGGTCTGTGAACGAAATGAACTTTGCCTTTAAACGTAAATGCACGCGTTTGCATGCATATTTATTTCTTCTCACAAGTCTATCTATCTATCTTTCTATCTATCTTTCTATCTATCTATCTATCTATCTATCCATGCATCCATGCATGCATGTGCATGCATGCATACATACATACATTCATATATGCTTACATATATGCATGCATGCAAACGTACGTACGTACATAAAACACATATATACAGTAGAGTATCGAAGCGGCCTGGGACCAAAAGATGGGTTCGATTTGCAAGTAGTTTCGTGATTTTGGAGGTCGCAAAGATGAGCATGTGTTGAACAGTTATGGAGCAGTCTATTCTGGTCGTGCAGAGCTAGTGATATTTAAGTTAACGAAGTCTTAATTTATATAAATTAAAATTCCAGTATGTCAATATATCATCAACTGAAAAAAAAAATTAATGAACCAGTCAGACATGAGTTGTATGAAAAAAAGTGTAGAAAAGAAATTACTTCACCAGTTTAACAAGACTGCAGGCAAAAATATATCGCCTGCTGAGATTTTACAGGTAAATACATATGGTATAAACTACATATGTTTGCAAACAAGGAAATACGGCGCAGGCATAAAACAATGGATTACAGATTTGAAAGGCCAATAGTACAAAAGCTCGGTAAATAAGACGTCTTGACATTCTGTTTAAATAAAATGGCTTTCCCCGAATTTGGATAAAATACAAACCGTGACTTATTTCCAGATTCACTCGGTTCTGAATTGATGACGTATTTGTGCATATAAAACACTGACGTGTGTTCATACAATAAAGGTTGAAGTAAAACACTGACACTTATACGTATAGAAATTCTTTAAATATTATTCAAACACGTCTAGTTAAATAAATCTAAATGAAGACTTTAACACTTGATGGACCAAAAACCTAGAGAAGTGAGAAAAATTAAAAACATCCTTCAGTACGCCATCGGAATAGAAAAAGAATTAAGGATAATTAAAAAGCCGAAATTACGTAGAATCGTAACGACCTGACTTAGAAATTCAATTTTAAAAAAGTATAGATTCTATGCCAGCAACAGGAAATGTTTGCATGAATATTTCTGTGACACTGAACCATATTTAAGGAAGATCATAATTCGAAAAACATTACAATATGGTTCTGTAAAAGCACATTGACTTAACGATCAGGCTTACTATAAAGCCTATCTATGAGATAGAGCGGCCTATCTATGAGATAGAGCGGGTTGAGTATAGAGAGTTATATTACAGATTATATTACAGAACAAGGCAACACAATATGTTAAACATAGACAATATGGATACTGCCAATGACAATTTACATATAAAATTTTGACAGATATAAGAGAAAGGTACAAGATATCTTTTTGACAGGATGAATATCCACCATTACACTTAAATCAATATCAAACTACCATCCACTTAGAGAAATCTCATACACACCTTTATTTGAATGGGGTATGTGCAAACTGGTCTTATTTTAATATCAAACTACCAACCACTTAGAGCAATCTCATACACACCTTTATTTGAATGAGTTAAGTGCAAACTGGGCTTATATTAATATCAAACTACTAACCACTTAGAGCAATCTCATACACACCTTTATTTGAATGGGGTATGTGCAACCTGGGCTGATATTAATATGAAAAAATACGGTGGCGGTTTATTTGATGCTGTGGAACACATTACTTGATCGTGTTGATAGACCACAGCAAAAAGTTGAGATCCATGGAGCAATTTGCTTAAATGTTGTAATGTTAAGAACGTTTGGAAATTCGAACACGGGTTTGATATATGTGTAGATGTTTAATAAATAGTTGACACATGTTACATCGAACCATTGAAGCAAATGAAATAGAAAAAGAAGGACATGATGATACGTTAACTAGATTTCAATGTGGTAATCCTTATGCGTACACAGATTCAAGGTATCACTATGCCGGAATACAAATTATTTTCAAGATTATCAACATCAGAGAGAAACAGTCTTGGCAGACAGAAAGACAACCGTACAAAATGCTTAAATTTGTTTCTACACACACACATACATACATACATACATACATACAGTGGTCTAAAGCGCTCTCCGTTACGGATCACTGCCATCTCACCTCTGTCTGCGTGGGTTCGACTCTCTAGGATTCGGCCTACGTGGGTATGTGAGAAAGCTTGCCAGTAGCTTCTCATGGGTCGGTGGTTCTTCCCGGGGTTTTCCCGGGTTCTTCCTCCACCATTAATACTGGCCGCCATGGATAGCCTATCGTGTGCTGAAAAATGGCGTTAAACCTCACAACAACAACATACATACATACATACATACATACATACATACATGCATGCATGCATCTCTCTCTCTCTCTCTCTCTCTCTCTCTCTCTCTCTCTCTCTCTCTCTCTCTATATATATATATATATATATATATATATATATATATATATATATATATATATATATATATATATATATATATATGTTTATGTGTGTGTGTGTGTGTGTGTCACAATGAGGATAACCCGATAGATATAATACTTAGAATGGTCCAGTTGTAAAGTCCAAATAATACGAAGATCAACATAAACGTATAGCAAAAAATACACCTGGTTAGTGAAAGTGAAAGTAGCATGATATCATATACAGACGTTGAAGCCAATCATAAATACTACTTGGAAAATGACAAAACCTGGCATTGAGTACGAATGGTCATGGCCAAAGCCGTTCAGTATGCATCTAAAGTTTAAGCAAACTCAAAAATGGATCGGCCATTTATTAATACATGAAAGTACAAACTTCAGACGGCAACTGATGAACAAATTAGATGACTGGTGAGGCCGTGTCAAAGGCACAGTACAATGGGGGTGGATCCAGTGCGAGGCACGATAGGACAAAATATGTTAGAAATATGAGACAGCTACGATTACTAACTGCATTTTAATAGTGGATTGGGGATTCTATTACATACTTATATCCTTTCCAAAGAATATTCAGTAATTCCAGAGAAATTAAATCCATACAAAAATTATTTGTTTCCCTTGCCAAACAAGTTGATCAAAGGCTACAGACGTGTAATACTAACTGTAATAAGACTGTTATGTACCCTGAAAAATACGTTATGTACTATTATAACGACTCCAAACATCACACACTGATCGGTTTAAGGCTGGAATGAATACAGAAATCTGTTTTCTGTGATCTATTGCCATGGTCAAAACTCTAATCTAAGCTGAATAGAAATTTGCTAAATGTTGATTTCCTTGGTTTAGAATTTCTGTTTTTTTTTTAAATTTCATTTTTGAACAAAAAGGCGTAGAAATGGCATCAAGGATGAGTAGAAATGGCATCAAGGCGTAGAAATGGCATCAAGAAAGAGTATGCAAAATTGTAATCCATCGCGAAATGAAAAATTCGTAAACTATTTGAAAAAGTCAACTAGATAGCAGCTCTTACAGCCAATAGTAGCTGTAAAAATCATTATTTCAGGTTCAGTAATACGTTTTGAACGTTTTTAAATTGGACTTTGTCCATACTTCATTATTGTCACGTGTCACTTGTACGTCCGAGTATCTTGTCGTGTTGTTCTTCTGTGCCATAAGGCTCAATCGCATTAATCGATATGCTATTCACATACTCCGCCATCTTGACAATATAAACACCATAATCCGTTCTCTTCTTGATGTGGTAATATTACAGATTCTCAGCCTTTGGAATGTCGTTCTTTTCTGCATCAGTATTGATGGTTGGGTCAAACCTGAATGTCAACGAGTTGTGGATCTTTAAGTTGCTGTGATAAGTAATGATACTACCCGTTTTCCTAACTAGGTCAGTACACTACTTACGTCTAGCAATAATATAAGCAATGATACTACCCGTTTTCCTAACTACCTCTATCAATAATATAAAGACGCTACCACCAGAAGAACAATTTGATTTCACTTTTGATTCTTTTATACAGTTCTAATAACGTTTAAACAGTGTCCGATAGTGTGGAGATAGGGCTGTATAATAGATGTTCTGTGTTGAACTTGTGTACATAAAATGACAATCGCATATGATCTGGCACTTTGATTATTCTTGTAATACATTTCACCTTGTCATACCAGGTCTATCTAGCACAAAGGCGCCAGCCAGTAGATTCATGTGTACAGACTTTATCGTTGAAATCACTGCATGGCGACTTGACCTTCCAGTACCGTCAACCAAATCTACGTAACTTTTTACTCTGTTAAAATGTTCTGTTTTATACATATCGTACCCTATGGTATATATAATTATCTAAGACTCCTTCCTTTCTATTCTTTCATGTATATACAATCATTATGTGGTGGAATGTTACAATGGTTACATCCAGTACCAAATTGGTTCAGTTTATGTTCAACTACATCTTAATATTATATGAAAGTTCTAGAGTTCGGTGAAAATTACACGCTGAATATCCCTATGTCTACACAATGAAATATATAATGGATTTTATTTCATCCTCCCATAAACTGACCATGCCTAACTTTGTGATATTGTTTTGTCTGTAAATATTTTATCGACATATTAAAATTAAATAAGGTAAAGAATATATTTTTAAAAAAAATGCATAACTGATTGTTTTGTTGGTACACCTCTTCTGAAAAATATTCGATATAAGTTTAAATGCCGTCTTAATTGTATCAACATTAATGTGATTAATTTTAAATTTGTTTTAATCTCATAGAATAACGTGCAGTCTGTTACATTATACTGTGGGGGTGGGTGGGTTGATAACCGCTTTTTAGAGATCAAGTCGGATCAGCTTTCATTATTGTAATGTCTTTTTTTTTTCTCTTTATCTTCGGTGTTGTCATGTAATATTTCGCCTGCACGATGTTTGCATTGTAGTAGCCTCATCACGTTTTCATGTGTACATTTAGTTGTTTCCATGTGATGTTCTTCCGACAAACTTTCAGTTTTTCCTCTGGTTCTGTGATCAAAACAAATTTACATACCATTAAAGTTTTAAAGCCCTCAGACTCCAATGCTGTTTTTTTTCTTCCAGAACGTGAACGTCGGTTATGTTTTAATATCATATGACATAAATCAAGGTATATTGAAATGTATATAGATAGGTACAAATACACAGCAGTCAGAGTGGAATTTGCTATCCCTGTATCCTATATGAGCATGCGTGATATTATAACGTGAAATTATATATATATATATATATATATATATATATATATATATATATATATATATATATATATATATATGGCAATTTATCATATAGGTTAGGTCATTTTCTTTTAATTGTTCCAAACGGAGACTAAAACCCAGGTTTGCGGGTTACAGCAATAGTCGCCTTGTCTGAACGCATCCAACCCTTATTAGCATTCTCCTACATATTTACGTATGTAAATTAGATGTTTTGTGTTTGTAATTGTCATTTGTTTTGACGTTCGCGTTTAAAAAGGGATGCAAAGCTATCAAAAACAACTGCCAACTCAAAATTTCTGTTCCATGCTTTATATATATATATATATATATATATATATATATATATATATATATATATATATATATATATATATATATATATATATATATATATATATATATATATATATATATATATATATATATGTATGTGTGTGTGTCTGTGTCTGTGTGTAAGCCAATGACTACAAACAGCGTAATATCAACAAGTAATTTTATTGGTATTTAGCCGGTACCCGTGAAGCAAATATCTGGAACCTTGCTTTCGGTTCGTGAAAGATCTATCCCAAAGTGTGCAGTTGGTCGAGCAGGTTACTATGAACACATTGTGCACTGCATCCCTCGCAGTAATTTGCTCTGTTAAAATAGTGGTAATAGTAGTACAAGTAGTAGTAGTAGTAATAGACTGTTTTTGGTTATTGTAGAAATAGAATGAAATAGTTTAATGGTCAATCGTTTAGTTGTGCAATAATAATAATAATCCCGAAGAAGAAATGTTGTGCCCTATCTGGCATTTTGAAGAAGAGATGCCATCATCAGCTGCAACATTTCTTGCTCTTACGTTTATGGTCTTTAGCTGACGACAGGCATCGCTCCATCCTCATGTTGAATGATGCGTCACCTTTTGACAGAACAGTTACGCGTGAATTATAGATAAAGCCAAAGTTCGATCAACGGAGGCGAAGAAAGTCTCTGTCATTTCGATTAGATTACTGATGGGAATTTGACCCAATAGTGTCGTGTTAGTTTCTTTCACTGGATTTGCTCTATTCGCTCATTCATACATTCAAGTCAACTGACGATCAAATGGCATTTGCAACTGTTAAAAGCTTGAAACGTTTCATGTTTGTGTTCCTATTCTTCCGCATTACTCAAAACTTTATCTATAACAATAATCCTTATCCAGGTGGGGAATATTGGTTAAAATGATAATTATCGAATTACATTTACGTCAGTATCCACCTAAGTTAGCTTATTTTGCGCCTGTGCAAAGAAACAACCTAAGATCAAGTAATATTACAATCGGTCTATACTGCCATAATGTTAACAAAAGTTCTAAGCGATTATCAGCTTTAAAAGCAGACAAAGTTCCGTCCACACTTGAATTTCTGTAATATGCGAAAGCTCACATTAAAAGTACAAAATATTCCTTTCATAACTAGTATTGTAATAGCAGACAAGCAGCAGGGGAGGCGAGCCCACCTTTTGCTGAAACGTCAGTTTTTAAAACTTAAGCTTCCTACGAAAATGAAAAATAAATAAATAAGGTCAATAACGCTGAACCGAAGCTTCTAACTTACCGAGAGTTTCTCTCCAAAAGTCTCTCTTGGGGTTAGTTGTTTTCGTTACTTTCTTTTTTGTTACTTTTTTCTTCTAAATTTGTACGCGCGTTTCAGTTTACCCATATGACGTCTCACTGAGGTCTTGCCTCCATTGCTGCTATAATTATCAACCAAATATTTTATCAAGACCTATACGATATCATGTTCTGGGATCGTGTAAATGTATTGTTATAAATCCGTGTGGAGCAGATTGTGCTTGTGAAAAGAAGTTTTTGAACTTAATCATGTCCATATCCCCACTACACCAAGTCTAATGAATATTTTGCAGAGTATGTGTATCAACTCCATTAAATACAACTAGAATATTACAGTTATCTCTTTGGGTATTTGTGTATATCGTTGAGTGACATAAATTATATCTGTACTTGTATGTCTACCTCTGGAAAATATTCTAGCTGGATTTGATTGTTTATCCAGCATTACATCATCATATACTGCAAGATTATTAATAAATCCGTCTAACTCATCAACACTCGGTGCTTCATCAATATCGGTTATAAAATTAATAATATCATCGCCGTTTTCATTTAACAAAAATTTTGCATTTTCATTAAAATCTTTAAGAACATCTTAACATCGCTGATCATCAACTGACGGAGTTACTAAATATAACTTATCCCACTTAAGCCATCTCATTATCAAATTAAGTAATAATTGTGTTTTACCACTTCCACACGGGCCTATTATTATCATTCTAATAGATTCTGCTAGCGCTGGATGATGTTTGACTGGTTCATGTTTTCGTGTCGCTGAAAAATCAATTACATCCATATTATTAATATATGAATCTATATTGCTTACGTTGTAAAGTTAAAAATCCAACCAATGATTTAGCCACGGTTACAACAAAAAATAGAAAAATAGCATATGGTGGAAAATGTGCAGTATGTGGGAAGAGAACAATTTCGTTTTTACCTAAAATTCAACGTAAGGATGGCGGTGATATTGCTACATTGATGTCAAAATTTCCAGGGACTCCATGGGCTAAATACCCAGGAGAAAAACATCTTTCACGATATAATTATTGTGGTTCTGGAACCCGACTTGATATTCGACTTGATAACCAAGATCAACCAAAACCTGGAGAGTATCCAGTAAATGCTATTGGTCAAGCATGTCACGTTCATGATATAGCTTATAAAAGCAAAAACCTACAAGATAGACATATTTCAGACGTGAAGTTGATACACTCGTTAAATTCCATAAAAAAATAAAAATATCAGAGAATCATTAGCTAATTGGTTGGTAAGATCTGCGAAGAAAGGTAAACAAGAATTAGGGGCTGGTAATTAATTAACCAATTATTAAAATAATGGAATCGATTTATTATAGCCCAAGAGGATATTGGAGAGGTAGAGCAGCAATTAGTAAACTCGCTGATGCAGCAGGTGTCGAACGTTCTGCCGCCGCAAAGTGGTTAGCACGACAGGCAATATGGCCAAATTATCTACCACCACCTAAACGAATTCAGCATGCACGTTTTGATGCCAGTACTCCTAATGAAGTTCGTCAAGCAGATATTTTATTTTTACCACACGATACTATCAAAATTGGTAGACTTCAAAAATAACGTACAAATACGCTTTGACTGTCGTTGACGTTGCAAGTAGATATAAAGAAGCAGAGCCGTTATCAACAAAGTCAGCAACTGAAGTTGTATTTGCTTTTGAGCGAATTTATCAACGAGGACCCTTGAGATGGCCACAACTATTACAGGTTCATCTAGGCAAAGAAGTTCTTGGTGCAGTATCATCTCTTATGAAAAACATAATGTCGAAATTAGACGAGGAGATACCGCGATTCATCGTGATCAGGCAATCGTTGAGCGATTTAATCGAACACTTGCTGAGAGATTGTTTGGATATCAGTATGCGAAGGAAATAATTCAAGATACGAGATCTCGCGAGTGGGTTGCAAGATTACCAATTGTGATAGCTGCATTAAATAATGAAATTACTCGAACAACTTCTATGAAACCTATTAATGCAATTACAAAAAAGTACATACCAATAAAACGAAATGATTTTTCAAAACAACCAGTATTAGGTAACGTAACTGTAAGATATTTATATGAACCCGGTGAACTTGAAGGTGGTAAAAAAGAGCGACTGATCCTATTTGGAGTATTACTACACATACAATTTCCAGCGTAGTAAGATTCACTAGTAGACCTGCAATCTACAGATTAGATTCAACTGCTCCTCAACGAGGATTTGTACATGAACAATTACAAGTAATTCCCGAGGACACTATTATCACCGTCTTTACTTAACTAGCACCTCGACTTCGATTACACTCACGACAGGTCAGCATCACATTTTCGCGTGTATGACCAAACTTACTATTAATTATGTCTACAGTAAATTGTCTTGGATCATTATTTGAATACTGCCACAACATTACTGTATTACAGCTCGCGCAATGATTATTCTGTTGTTGTTTTAATGTTATGATAAATTTAGCGTCAATATCAAAGTCGCGATTATTTTTTTTATCAGATTGTTGATAACTAATTTCTTTCTTACTATATCATTGTCAATAACATCGCCAGTGGTTTCTGGAAAATCTATGATAACCCTACGCAACTGAGATATTCTTCTAGCTCGAGATACTGCGAGATAAACTAAATTTAACCGTTCGATACGATCATCAATTATCCAAACAACTGTATCAGTAATAGTTAATCCAAGAGATGAATGGATCGTCATTGCGTATCCTAACGTCTATGGAGTTTTGTCCATTTTTAGTGCATCTTCAACAACATTGACATCAACTAAAACAATATCATTTAATACAAGATTTTGTTTCTCGGTCCGTCCTGGTATATCAACGTCAATATTCTGTCGTCGCGTATCTGCTGGTCGATAACACAATGGTACAGGCAATTCTGAAAACTTTCCTTTATGTAACTGAAATAATTTCTGTTGAAGTGTATCACGAACTATCTTTCTACTTGCCATTATCAAATCGTTTGTTCTCCATTTATCCCAAAAATCATTTATAGAAGTTTCTGAATTTATCTCACGCATTATTTCACACTGAAATTTATTCGACTGTAATCTGATTAATTTCTTAAGTTCTTTTAATTCTGGATCAATATTTCTATGATCGTCATTTATCTGCTCGTAATAATCTACAAACTTTTTTAACCATTCGTGCGGAGACAATCCAACAAACTGGTGGTTGACCGTGATCGTCACATATTATCACCGCGGTATTCTTTAACAATAACCAATCGAGAAATGTTTTTAACACATCTAATGAAACTGTGCATATTTCATCCCACATTATTATTTTAGGTATATAATTCTCACCCATTCGTTCAGGAGTCCATTTATCACCCTTGTACCGAAAGAAACTGTGATAAGTACATGATTTTATACCTCGTTCTTTCATTTCTCTCGCAAGTCTGTGTGTAGGTGTTAACACAACTAAATCCGAACTCGGTCTAAATAATTTAATAACTTGAGATGTTTTACCGCAACGTCCAGGTCCGTTTAGATAAACAGTTTTATGTCTAGATACTGGATCATATACAGATAGCGCTGATGCTATTTGTCGAGGTGGTAGCAATTTAACAGGAACATCAGCGGATTCGTTATAACTGTGTAACATTTCTTTTTTTATTCTCCACAATCCACAACCAGTACCTGTAAATTGAGTCAGTAAGTTTAAATATTTTCGCGAGATATAAAATTAATCCGTGGCACCTCTGAATCTGGTGTCAGGAAATCTATTTATCATGTCCAAACCGCATACATTATTCATAGATTTTCCGTAACCAAGAAAACTTCCTGGATAACACGCTGCCATATCCACTGAAATAGCGTCGTTGTGGTCATATTTAACATTCCACAGTCCACCGTGACCATATTCGACACAACTACGTCTAACATCTTCAGGGAATTCCAACCGTGTTGGTTTCCACGAATTCTTCTCTCTGGCAAAGTGAGCAGCAACAGATGGAACAGTAAAACAATTATTCAGTAATTGTTCAGTGTTGTCAGTCTGTGATGACAATTTCTGAGTAAGATCTTTCATTTCTTCTTGGAGAGATTCTAGACGTTACATTTCGCCGGTAGGTTTTAAAAATTGATCATATTTTTCATCACTTCGAAATAACCATACTGATACGGATCATTCTTACTTATTTTCGAGATAAAATCAAATATATCATTGTTATAATATCTTACGGTTCGATTTTGTGGAAATATTGTTACTGCGCTAGTCCACGCATGCGCATTATGATCAATAATAGTTATTGGAGCTCCTCCCTGTCTATAATGTTTCTAATCGTGTAAAATTTCTCTCGTTATTGTTTTCACTATTATTGGAAATTTTAGTGTTTTTTCTAGCTTAGCGACATCATTAATCGTAGCTCCGGTATCCTTGACTGATTCAGCCCACTCGTTTATTTTTTTACGTCTTATATCAGTTAACCCATTTTCACGATTTGCATTTGTAAAATGTTCCATTACTCGTTCAGCTACACAGCTTATTTTTGAAAATTTCATCGGTTTAGATTATCAACGCTGGGTTTTTCATTTATCTGATAAATTCCATAAATAACTGCTGTTACATGATACGCTCTTTCATAATAAGGTTTGTCAATACCAGTCAACATTCCTGGTTTGGAATATTTTTTATTGAAAATAGCAATTTTTTCATTAGCAAGGACAGGGTCATATTTGTCACGGATAATCCAATTATCTGTTTCTGCTAATATAACAATTACTTTAAAAAGATATTTTCGATTGTCGAGATAATTAATGATAGTTGCCGCTCGTGTGTCGTTCATCGTAGCATCGACACCATCGGTGATTTTGAATGTTGACCAGACATGAGATGCGCCATCTTTGCTATATTCCTTCTTGGCGTCGTGAATTTTATTAATCAAACTTTTATTCTTCGGATCAACCAGAGTTTTTATTGGTAAGTCAGGAAATATTCTGTCAAGTTTAAATTTATTTTTAGAAGGCTTGATGTTGTATAATCTCTCAAATTCGTTCATATTATAATTAAGACAAAGATTTAAATTGAAATATTATATACATAATGATTCAAACAAAGGATAAATGCAAGTGGTTAATGATAGGTTCCTTGACTCCTTGTAACAAAGCCTGCGTAAACGAATTCTGCGGACATCATTTTTGCATAGCGTTCGTAACGGAAGTTTAGGACCAAAACCGTGTTTACGATTTGGTGTTGGAGTTAGAGAAAAATGCAGTTGTGTATGCAATGTGGTGGTAAAAATATAGAGAACTGAAAAGATACTATGATAAAAAAATAATGACAGTGACAGGGTTTTAAAAAGCGTAGAAGATTATGTAACTAGATTCTCAAAGCAATGATTTAGACAATGTATTAAACAAACGATATTATATATAAATGGAACAAAAAGAATTTGTAAAACATCCTATAATCAACGATTATGAAGCAAATTGTGATGGTATAATTACCCACTGTCGACGAAAAATACCAGTCGGTACTATTAATAATATTGGTTATCTAAGATTTCGTGCTGGGGGAAGAATTATTACTGTCATCGAATTATATTCGAGTGTTTCATCGGAGTACTCGAAGACCGTCTTGTGATCGATCATATTGACTCAAGTAATTTACGAGCTATCACACAAAGTCGGAATTGTAGATTTGGAAATACTGGCTGTAATGATAAGAGCGCCAAAACAGTTGTATCCACAAATTTAAAGACTGGCGAAGAAATAATATTTCAATCGACATATGCAGATGGCAAATATTTTGATATTTGTTTTGCTTCAATATATTCAGCAGCAAATAAAATATACAAATCAGCTTTCTCAAAAAATATAAACAAAAATAACCTTTCAGTATTGTTAGATATAACTGTCAAGCTAAGCTTTCTGCGGCAGAGGTATTAAGTAGTTATTTACTAAACTATTTATCTAAATTTTTTTGTATCATCATGATCATTGTTAAAATAATTATAGAACGATTATTTTATCATTTCAAGACTTCTTCTATCATTGGTGAGGAAACTTCTAAAATCATTATATATATATATATATATATATATATATATATATATATATATATATATATATATATATATATATATATATATATATATATATATATATATATATATATATATATATATTCTTCTAGAATTCCTCTCACTCACAAAACATATAAGATAGAATAATTATCTTTTTCTGATACCTTAATCAAATTTTAGCATTATTGAAGGAAGATAACTCTTCTCTCCTTGACAGAGTAATTTATCGGTTACCTCCCTTTCATAAGATCAATTACATGAAGGAAGGGATATACTTTTGTAGGATATGTTTGTCAGTAGAATGTAATGAATTTTGTCGTAGTAAATAAATAATTAACCATCTATGTCATAATTATTATCAGTGAAGTAACACAATTGTATAATAGTTCAAATTAGTAAAAGGATATTTATGTTTTCTAACTAATCAAGACAGAAAGAACACGCGGTACATGTACAGTACAACAAAGCTATTTTTAGATATAAGTTACGCAGAAATAAACCTGATTTTGTCAAGGCAGAAATATAAATATATACAATTATTTTATATAGCGTGTTTCTAAACATAAATAAATCCACACTGTAATTCTCATTACTGTATGTAACAATCCAGCGTAGATAACTTTATCATAATTTCTTAAACGTACATTTGTAAGATTGGAACATGGCGCAGTGGTAGCGTGTCTGATTCTCATCTTGGTGGTCAGGGTTCGAATCTCGTGACCGGCATACTGTCGACGGTAGCGATTATAGCGATTTTTCTGTATAAGGGTGGGGCGTCAGCCCGATGAGATTTCATGTACACATCCTCATCACGTACGAGCAACATGGTGAGTGCGTTTTGCACTCTCCCTGGGGTTTGATCTTGCGGGAGGTGTGCATGAAATTCAAAGGTATAGACAACCTTCTGAATACTCTAAAATTTCGTTTCGTTTAGAAAATTCGCTGGATGAATGTTTATGAAAGAATTTGAGGCGCCCCCAAAAATAAACCGTAGCATGATGTGAGCTCTAAATCTCACTGAAGTTTACCCCACACAAAAACATTCAGAAAGAATGTTGGCCAAAAAGAAACTCTCGTAGGTTGCTGAGAAGGATATAAAAGAAAGGTCTCACAAAGGCCCAATAAAGGGACCCCATGAATGATAACCGCTCATCATAGCTACGGTTTATTTTTTGATAAAACTTCAATTTAAATATATATCTTATATATAAAATTAATAATAATAATAATAATAATAATAATAATAATAATGATAATAATAATAACAATAATGATAATAATAATGATTATGAATTTTGGAAATTAAAATAAGACGGCAACTTGATCCTGAAAAATTATGTCTGAATTTGAATCATTACAAAATCGTAAATTTCAAGGTTGATATACACTATCATGTGAATATCGACTGATAAAAAGTATATATGAAATTATGTTAGTGAAAGATAAAGAAGTGGAGCTAGTCGTCCCTCTTTCCATCGCGATTGATAAAATTAGATCAAAATTGACGAATATGAGGCAAAAAAGGTTATTAATACACGCGTGAGACAGCTGAAAACATTATATCAGATATTGAAAGTGAAAACACTCTCGCTTATGAAAATAAAAGTGAAAACAACGTCACTAGTGAGAGTGATTAGTAAAACAAATATTCTGTTATATATATTTATACTATATTATTTTTTCTGTCAAGGGTTTCATTTTTACAACTAAAATTCCATTACAAGAAAAATCTGAAATATATTATTATAATAAAAAAATTCTCAGAAAAATCTGAAATATATTATGATAATAAAAATATTTTCTCAGAAAAACTGAAATTTAATCATTTGTTTAGCCTGTTTTAGTCAATTTTATCATAAAAATCTGAAATTTTCTCGTTATTTGACCATTTTGGTCATTTTTAACAAGAAAAATCTGTCAAATTTCCTAATTTCTGAGGGTGAAACCAACAGCGATTCTCTAAATAATTTATCAATAAATTGAGAATTTTTCATAATTTGTGCCTTATTTTCGTTGAAAAGATTACTAATCAAAAAACATCATTTTGGACTATGCTTCATCCAAAAATCCCCGAAACAATTAGGGAATCGCTGGCTGGTGTTTTCACCCTTCAAAAATGAGAAATCTGAGAGATATTTTTTATGATAAAATTAAATAAAATAGGCTGAAAAAGTGATTAAATTGCCAATTTTTCACTAAAATAACAAAATTTCTTTCTAAAAAATATTCTGTTATATATTTTTTATTTTAATTTTATTTTTTAAAAGAAATTATTCAGAACCGGACAATATTTTTTTAAGCTGATCGAATTTAATGCAGGAATGTGCATAATTCAGGATCTGATCTCTATCACACTTGATCATAGAAGTATGTTCTGGCCGCAACTGATCTAATTGTTCCTTCGTCAATAAAAAGTCTTAATTACCGTATTCATCAATAACTATGTCAATACTAAATTGTTCTTTGTTTACTGGAGACTGTGTCATTACTGTTCTGATGGCGTTTCAAATACCTCCCCTTTGTCGTGTATAAAACCCCTCACGTGTTGATACATTATATAAATACCTCTTGATTTAATTAATTGTAACACTCTGCATGATCAAAAAATCCACGGACAATAATTTAATTATAATAATTATAATAATATTTTTATTTTTATTTTCTGAAATATTGTTTTTTTAATTTTTGTCAAAAGTTCGTATTTTTTTCATGAAAATTAATCAAAATTCATCGTTTTTTCGATATTTTGATGATTTTTATCAAGGAAAATCTGTTAGATTTCTTAATTCTTGAGGGTGAAAACCCCAGCTATTTTCTAAATGGTTTTGACCATTGTTCGATAAATTCTCTTATTTTACTCGAAATTCAGCCAAAAAACTGAAAAAAAAACCGCAGAAAAAACATCATTTTTAGGTGTCTTTTACAAGAATTTATCGAAAAAATATCGATTTATCGATTAATCGTTTAGAGAATCGGTGGCTGGGGGTTTTGGCCCTCAAGAATTAAGAAATCTGACAGATTTTTCTCGACAATTTTATAGAAAAAATAATTTTGTCATCAGAATAAAATAAATCTGATTTCACGCTGAGGTTGAAAGTCATTTAAATCAAAGATCTACGATCTTACATACAGATTTAAACTCAGATTTCATTTTCTTAAGTCAATCAAGTGTCCGGTTTGGTCAGACAGTTTAAAATTTATTCTTGATAATAACTGATTATGACAACGTACATAAACAGGATTAATGGGTTTTTGTACAATCAAATATCCAGGAGGTACTTGTGGAGTAAAAGTAGAAATAATATTCCCTTGCTGTGCTTCATTTGATATTTCAGTATTTGTCTGATAACTTCCATCAATTACGTCACATACAAGATTGATTGCAATAGTTGAGATTATATTTACGATTCCCGGTGATATATGTCTACCACCACCGTATGGACCATTATTATGTTTAAGAATACCTGGAGGAAGGGCTATTTGTTTCCATGACTCGAGTATTTTAGGAAAATTGTCATTAATAATTTTTTTTAGTTCTAGTTTATTAAATTTTGGTAGAACAAATGTAAAATTACCTGGTCCTTCATATTCTTTTTCTGCTATTTTATAATGATTGATAAATGGTTTTCTAGAGCTGGGGAAAGAAAGAGCGTGGTTAAATACTTCCTTAATGAAAGTGTCATTAACATAATTATAATCTGATTCCAATTGAATCAGATGTTGTATTGTTTCAACGATTTGTTGTTTTATATCATCATTACTTTGTTGTGATAACGACAGAAACAGATTTTGTATTTTGTTGATTGATTGTTTGACATCAGAATTAATGGGGTCGGAATACATTTTATAGACGTCCAGGTATATTATTTCGCCACTAAAAGCATAAATATTATACACCTCATTAGTTCCATTCCACGTAAAAATATTTCGATATTTTGGAGTTCTTACAAATTTATTCTCATCTGTGATAAAATCATCTCGTTTTGGTTCGGGTGGTCCTTTATATTCTGGTGCTATTTCAGGCCGTCCTAACACTGATCTGATTGATGACTGACAGTTATCCACGACGTAGTCCGGTGATTTTATTTCTATCGCGGCTGACAAAGTTGGTTCGTGGACCGTTATAACGATTTTTGATTCTTTTCCCGTAATATATTTGATTCTGCGCTGAAATTCATCATTTATTTGTTCGATCTGATACCTACCAGTTGGAATAGAAACAACTAACGAATCGAGATTTCCATCTGGTTTGTTGTTATTTGCAAATACCAGCAAATTATTCGCCTGTAATCCACCCAATGAATTTGATCTAATATTCAGCCAGCTATGATACACTCGTAATTGAGCAATCGCAATTTCCTTTACTGGAATTGCAGTTGGAAAGTTTACGCTAAATTCAGGGTTAGTGGAACTTATTGATATTATCGTTGTTTTTGATGGAGTTGTATTAACGACGACCTGTTGCAGTAGTTCTTGCGACATTGACGTTGTCATTGTTATTATTATTATTATTTTCTAAATCAGACGTAGTCATTGCCTAGTTGTAAATCTTAATCATTTCTGTAAACTCAATATCCGATATTATTTCATCACTAAGGCCCGATAATGTCAACGAAGATAATTTCGAGTATGCCAGCGTCGCTGTGTGTAACTTTATTTTATACTCATGTAGTTTATTCTGACAGCCGGTGGAAATTTTTTTGCAATGATATTAAGAACACCATCAATTGTTGTTGCAGCTGAAACACAAATTGTTACAACCGCAGGTGCCATCGTTATTGTAAACAGCAATACACCGGTTCCAGCGGTAACATCAGACACCGAATATACAATAATATCAACGACAACTACACGTCCGCGATATCTTATTACTTTTGCTGTATGCTCATCAACGACATTTTTAGTGCATTTTGCCATTCACGCACCTGATTATACCTGTACTGTTGGCCGCTCATTATTTAATTAGGTGGCAGTTTAGCAATTAATTCAAGACACCAATGATAAATCATCCGAGTCTTTTATCCTCAGGTTCCACTTCAAATGTTACTTCGTCGGTTTGATTTAATAGTACTAACATAGATCCACGTGACCGAGTCAGGAGATAACGCCGTGGAATTGTGGTGGATATTGTAAATGCTGTAACACCGATCACGGACAACCTGTATATACCGGTAACCTCAGCGCGGTGTTTAATAAATTTATTAGGCGGTGATCATAATACTTGTCCAGACGCTATAGTATACACTACACTGTCAGTAATTTTTTTATGTCAGAGAGCTTAATATCAACGACTGCTGGACTTCCGAAAAATTCATTAATATTTCTGTTTACGTTTCTACGAAAACTCAAGAACGTTTTTAAATGATTAGAAAAATCGGTTCTGAATAAAGTCATTCCAGTACTGATTGTTGTTAACGAGTCCGTGATTCGGAGGTTTTTATCATCAGCATATCTCTTTGTTGTAGCATCATCGTTTGATTCTGGTTCTCCAAGACCAATAATTTTATTATTAGTCATACTGAGAGGACCTGTCATTGTAGCACCGGATTTTTGTACTCGATTGCGAATATTATCCGATATCGGTGACATAATAACACCGGGTTTAATTTTTCCATTAATATCAAACACAGCTACGCTATTTTAAGTCACTCTGTTAATTCTGACAATAATATCCTGTAATGAAAGATTACTCGTTTTTAATTTTCCTTGCTTATCTTGAAATACAACGACTTCGTTTTGCTAATTCAGATATTTCATCATTAATGATTTTTTTAACATTTTCGTGCGATATTCCGTCAGTTGTGTGTTTTTGTTTAGAGGAAGATCTTCCGTAAATATCTACCATTATATTTTTAAGATCTGTTTAAAACGAAGCGGTTACTCGTGTATACATGTGTAACTTTATGGAGTGTTTTAGTTGATTATGATATCAAGTCAAGTACAGCAATTGCTTCACGGCCAAATATTGGCAGATCAGTTATTGTCTGTGTTGGTAATGCTGAATACCAGATTGGAGTTTTTATTGTGTTTATATATTTTAAAAATTCAATTGGTGGAGCTAACCCATACGAATCGAAATAAACGATTCCACGTGCATCAGTTGCGTATGCCACCCAATGAGTACCAGGTCCTGTACTATCACAGAGAATAATAATACCTGTTTCAACATTGTTTGGTTGTTTTGGTAATTGATCACGCATACAACTCCTCTAATTTTTTATATTTAATCTTTTAGCAGCATCGAGTAAATCAAAATTTGACATTGGAAGAATTAACGAAGTGTTCCTGCAAGTCTCAGACCTTTTCCGTAACGATGAGGGTTCCTGGAAGTCTCTGACCCTTTCCTCTTTTTTTTTTTAAATCCTTGACCTGTTGCTTTCTTTAGTGCCATTCCCACAGCTGTTCCGACAGCCCCCAACGCTGCAGCTTTTGCGACAGCTGGGGCGGCGGCGGCGGCGGCTATTAAAGTTGGTATAGCTGCAAGAAGTGAAAATATACCACCAACTTTAATCATATCTTTAATGGCACTTGGAGAAAGATGAAGTTGAACTCCCGCCCTTGGCTTTATTAAAATATTTAAGTTGATTCTTGGTTAATCATAATTTGTTTGGACCACCATTAGAAATCTGATCTTTTTTTAGTGATATTTTATCCGCATTTACTCGCGAGTTTTGATTGTAATTTTTTCACCTGACCGGTAGTCAGAGTAACTCCAACGTGACTGTATGACATTTTTATAATATGATGAGCGATTTAATTACATGTTTTCTACTGGAGCGTCAATAACCCTTATTCTTCCACCAGCACCTTCAAGTAACATTGCTTTATCTGAACGAATAACCGCAATTACTCTGTAGTTGCCATGAACAACCGGTGGACCAGCTACGGCAATATGAGGTTGTGTTACTTGAGCTCGAAAGTGAATATCAACGACAGATTGTCTGGATAAATCAAGATGTTCCAGCGAAAAATAATAGATTGGATATCATGTTGTAAACTCTAGTTGTGATATTTGTAGACCAGTATCTATATTTTGATCATGTCCCATGAATGTCATCAAACGATGATATGTACGCGCTACATGATTTTGATCAAAATTCAATAATATATCGTCAGCTGGTTCTTGATGTCCGTTTATCCGCAAGAAACTTCATTAACTCCAAGTTTATCAAATATCATATGAATACGTGTTTGTAAATTTATTCGTGCAAATTCTTGAAAAGCTATAAATATGTGTCGTGGTACAGAAACGCCTTGCTGTGAAGCTATGTGCTATGTACATACACCATTAATAGAACTTTGAACACTATCTGTAGTCATTGTCAACCATGATAGTAATGATTTACCGCCTGAATCCATAAAAGAAAGTAATTTTTGTTCCTCAGCGATTGTTGGAGTCATTACCGGCATCCACAATGAAAGTTTTGTCAGTATTACTTTACCAGCATCACCAGCAGGTCGCCGGATTGCATCATCGTCGGTAGCCTTTCTTACAAGTGCAACTGTATGTCTATCACCAAAGAGAACCCTTCTAACATTCCTGCAGAATCCAAAGATATGAGATAATGGAATCGCACATGAAAATCTTCTACGATCACCTTTTAACATTGATAGTCGTGTTGTAAATCCTAAGTTGAAATCTGGACTAGAACCATGAACAACCGGCCACACAGGAGCATCAGTGGTGTCGGTATCGTTTCTTGGTCGTCTTATTTCATACGGTCTGTTGTCTGGAAAGTCAGAAGTGTCTTTGGCGAACATCCTTGTCGGGCCAGCTGATCTTGTATAATCATCCGAATATCTTGCTAGACCTATTATCGTTGTAGCAACATCAACATCCTTTTGAATTGATTCAATATTTCAATATTTCAATCATATATGTAGCACTGTCAAATAACGCCATGATACCGTTGTTAACAAAACCAATTCTAACATCAGCTGCGTATTCAGTATTATCCGCTTTTATAATCTCACCTTCTACTTCAATAAATGCTTCGGAGGGTAAGAAATATCTCCTTATATCTTGAACTTGTAATTCGATTCTTCCACGCTGATCTGGTTGTCGTGCGTCGTCAGAATAAAATTGATCATCGCGTATTGATTCATGTTTGAGAACGGGCGCGTCTATATCGAATGTTGGATCAGATACACGTTTAAACATCTTTATTATAAATGCCATGATCTAAATCATGATCGTCTAACACGAAGACCACTTCCTGTTATCAGACTAGCAGTTCTATTTTTTTCTGCTTCACCGGTCAACTCTGCTAGTTTTTGATTTGCGGCTTGATTTATTATTTTACTGAAAGTTGCAGGCATCACTTCAGTGCTTGATAATTTCACTGGCGGTGGTTTTCGTCGTATTAATCGTGATAATCTATCCTTGATTGCCGAAAACGCTTTACCAGCAACATTGCCAATAGCGCCAGGAGCTTTTTCACGAACAACGTCAATAGCTTTCATTCTTAGTTACTTTGCAATTGGTATTGCTTTTGGGGCTATCCTTCTAAATAAATTCTGAACAACATCACCGAATACATCTCCGTAGATCGCTTTATAGGTAGGTAATCGCGAATTTATCACTCTGACCATAATCGGTCCACGTTGCGCATTATATATAATCATCTTATTTGTTATCTATTTATTTAATCACTGTGACTTAGTCGCTATGATAGTCATCATCAATTTCATCTATGAGAGATCGATAAACGCTAACGTCCATGATACGTGGTAAATAATCTTCGACAAATATCAGATATTTCATTAATTATTTCTGGAGAATTATTACCGGCTCGTTTTCCTCCAATCAGAATTTCTAATCGATCTACGTCAGAAAGAACACTGTCAGGACGATTCCTTGAGTAAAAAACCCACTTCCAGTTGTTTCATCTTTCTTACTTGTTGTTTCTTCTGCTTCCGTCTCCAATTTCCTGAGAATGATTTCCATTTTGCTTCTTTTTTATTTGGTGAAGAACGTAATTTCTTCCTTCATCTTGTTTCTACAAATTCCTGATCTTCTTCTTCTCTTTGTTTCCTTTCTCGTTCAACCTCCTCAAGTTTCTTCGACCTCATTTCCCTCTCTTTTTGTTTCCTTTCTGTTTTTGCTTTTTCAAGTTCCAACTTCATTTCTTCTTCGTTTTGTCTCCTTTCCAGTTTTAATTGTTTAACACGCTCATTTACTGTCTGTTCAAAAATACTAAGCTTGTTAACATCTTTCACAGATCTGATTTGTTGAGTATCAGTAGCGATGCGAAATACATCCCTAACCCAATCGGCAGATCTCATAGTTTTCACATATTCGGGTTTTACATACTCATCTCTATTATGATATCCAAACTCGGCAATCTCTATTACTTGGTCTGTGTCTTTCATATCGGTAATACCCTCGGGCGTAAATTTATATGCAATACTAATTCTACCTCCTGGCAGAGGCGGTGGTGGTTGAGCTGCTTGAAGACGGCCAGCAATATCAGCAGGCAATGTTTCAAGAACATTTTGTGTTGCCTCAATTGCTGTAACAATTTTCTTGGATGGTTCGACAACTGGTTTAAATAATTTTTCTGCACCTTCTGCATATTCAACTTGAGTTTCTTGACGGTCTAACAGAATCACGAACAGGAAGAAATTTTTGTGTTGCTTCTAATCTCTCTCTAGCTAATCTAGCTGTATAAGATTCCATAGCTGCTGCCGTATTATTGATATATAATAATGATCTAATTACAGCAGCAGGGGAGGCGAGATCTCAATGAAACGTCATATGGGTAAACTAAAACGCGCGTGCAAATTTAGAAGAAAAAAAATAACAAAAAAAGAAAGTAACGAAAACAACTTACCCCAAGAGCGACTTTTGGAGAGAAACTCTCCGTAAGTTAGAAGCTTCGGTTTAGTGTTATTGACCTTATTTTTCATTTTCGTAGGAAGCTTTAGTTTTCAAAAATGACGTTTCAGCAAAAAGGTGGGCTCGCCTCCCCTGCTGCTAGACAGCTGAGATTAATAGCAGAAAATGTCCCATGAATACTTGGGTATTGTAATGTGCGAACGCAAATATTAACAGTAGAAAACCGCCCCCTCCATGCTACGATCATTTGTGATATATATGGTGTATAGATTCACAGTCAGTTTCTCAATCAGTCGTGATTGCATTATGCATTCCTGCTTTCTTTTGTGTGTGTGTGTGTGTGTGTGTGTGTGTGTGTGAGAGAGAGAGAGAGAGAGAGAGAGAGAGAAAATATAATATACCTGCATGTAGTCCCGTCGAGACATGTTGTCACTGTGCAGGGGTCCACGAAACAGGTTACTGGCAAACATTGTCCCAGTCCACCTAATAAAGTTGCAATAATAATAATAATAATAATAATATTGATGATGATGATGATGATGATGATGATGATGTGAGGGAGGGTGATATCCCCCACCTATTATGGTACTTTGGTTATCGTGATCTAGGTGATCGACCACTGTGCTATGGCCTGGATCGAGAAAAAACAATACAATTAAAGTATGAAATTAATGGATGGAATAACAGAGACCTGAGTAAAGATATTTAATAGAACATCACGAGCCCCAGTATGTAAACTATTACAATTTAATCAATTACATAAAGAAAATGAAATTGAACGTACAATTTGAATGATACACTTTCTCTCAGAAATAAACTAGAACAATCGCGAAATGCATTTATAGGTTCTGTTATACCAAAATACACAATTTCATCATAATATCGAGTGAATGATCGAACTCAAACTGCCGGCATGTCAGCATAACCTGGTCGCTTCTGGTCCTTTCTAAATCACTGTTGGTGACAGGTCAGTGTTGCCTGTTTATTATCCCTCTCTCTCTCTCTCTCTCTCTCTCTCTCTCTCTCTTCTTCATGTCATCAACCATAACTTGATTGGGGTTTGCACTCCTTCCCACTGGGTTGCACAGACAGGTATAGAGCTATTTTTCCCCCTTTGTGCCCTTTCGAGACTCAGCCTAATCTCCTTTTAGTTCCTTGTCTCTCACGTTCTTCCAGACTCCTGTCCCTTGGACGATTTACTTAACAAGAAAAATTGCTTGCTAATTTCCTCAGAGTCCCTCACACTTTCCTTTTGACAAAAAACGTGGACTGCCGAATTTCGCAAGAGAAGTTTCTTAAAACATTGAATATCGTCTAGGACCCCATCTCGTTTAACTCAGCCAATCAGGATTAACTTTCTTTAACAGCCAAATATATTTAATACGCCTATCGAAGCTAGAATAATTCTCTATATTCCGCCTATATTAATAACTATTTTTGGAAAATTTCAATGTATGACACTTATTTCAAATGTCACGTATTGTCTCTGGATTGTCTCTACTTTGTCATGTACCTCTATCTGAACTTACGTCACCATCTCTGTCGGACCTTTATCCTAGCGGGTCCTGATATAAATAACATTGTGCCCCCGAACATAGCATATCCTATCCTTTGCAGGCAACAATTTATTGAGATTGCGTGTCATGCTGACTACGACAAAATGTGCTGCAACAAAACATTTACAAAATATGTTGCGCCACAACAACAAATAATAATAATAATAATACCAGAACTAAAAATATACAAAGAGCAAAAACAGCAACAATAACGACAAGAAGACAAAAATTGACATTATATTTAATGAGGCGTGAAAATGCAATTCATATATATAAAAAACTAGACGAAAATATGAGAAGTACAAAGCTAGACATACTACAAGTCCAACAAAGAAAGAAATGAAAGTCGTACAGGATGTATAAAAAGATACAAACCCTGATGTACAATATAAAGGAAGCCCCCAAACAACGACAAAAACAAAACATGGCCCAAACAAACAAACAAAAATTAGAAGAACACTCTATTTTATAAAGGAAATAAGCACTCAACTCATAGGTCTTTGTCAGAAGTATTCAACGCAAACTATGTACCGTCCTCTAACTAAATTCAACAATATCGAAGAATAAAATATCCAGGTGTAATTATGCGATATAGATAGCCTGGTGTATACAGGTATTATATAGCGGTAGGTAAACAAATAAACATCAGTACAAAGAACGAGGACGCTTATAAATTGATAAAAATTTTAATGGCTGTGCTAAGTATGAACCTGCAGGAAATTATGTTGAAGGATATATAGCCTACTTCGCGTGTGTGGAACATAATCCATTACTGTTATATACATATACATTACGTGTATATTACATAATATAGAAACAATGCATAGCGGTTAAACAAAAAAGTTTGGATATTACGATCACAATGTGCTTTTATGGGTGTGAAAAAAAGTAATAAAAGTGAATGCAGATAAGAAATCACAAGACCATACATGCAATAGCGTCAACCTGATCTACAAACTATCAAGAGTGTATGGCATAACAGGCTAAATCAATAACGGTCGCTGTATATGCTTATCTACAATGAGAGAGAGAGAGATAGAGAGAGAGAGAGAGAGAGAGTAAACTTTTAGTCGGTACAAGACGAATGACCCCAACGATCCCATTACACAAAAAAAGACATGCTTTATTAACTGCTCTAAAAATTAAATTGTTTTTGTCCTTCTGGAATACTTTACTGTCCATTAAAAAAGATTTCATTCTTTTGGCGTTAGCAGTAAATAATCTCTAAAGAATTTGACGTCCGATTTTGTTCTTCTTTCAAGCGATTTTCGACTATTTTACAGTTTCAGAAGGAAACTCAATGAAAGGCGAGGTTAGACCTCTTTGAAATAGGAAGGAAACATCCAGCTTGTAGAAGAGTATATTCAAAGCTTAGGAAATAGACCGTAAGAAATTTAAGTCTCAAGATTATATGCTGCTAATAAAGATATGACACACGGATTTAAATTAACTTCCATATGAAAATTTCGAAAATGCAACATCTATCAGAGGTTGAAACTGAAAGAATGAAAGATAACTTTTTATTTAAACATGAACAAAAGAGACTGTTTCTATTTTTAAAAAGGAAGTGTATATTTAAGGAAATTCTCCATTTGTCCTCAATAAAAATTAAAATTTCTTTGTGGGTAAATTCAAGATATTACGATTGTATTTCGATTCCTATTGCGTTGATGAATGTTCATCGTTTTCAACCAAAGAGAAATGTTCAACACACTCAACTTGAAAAACAATGTTGGTTGTTTTGTGAAATCGAGATGATGTCTTCTACAAAAAACTGCATTCGTATTGATGGAAATTACAATCTGGAATGTTTTGAAAATAACTAGCTAATGGAAACAGCTATATCTCAGGACAGATAATGAACACCATTAGCTAAATGCGCAAAAAAGACTTTGAGATAATAATAATAATAATAATAATAAGAATAATAATAATAAGGATCAATATTGACATGATACATTTATCTGCTTGAGGGCAATAACGATTGCGCATTTTTTGCTGCCTAATCTGTACGATTGTACGTAGAGTATTGTGTGTGCTTGTGTTGAAGATGAAATGAACTGGACATTCTTGCCACATTTATATTTAAATAAAGTATTCATGCTTACCTCTCGGTGCAGCTTCGACACCGTGTTTAAGGACTGAGGAAATAAAAGAAAAGCCCTGGTTATTTTATAGTCTTTTCGCTCTTAATAAATACACCGCAGACTTTAGACCCATGTCTTTGACAAAGGTAATTACAAAACAGACACAATACACACAACATAAAACTATTAGGTAGACCCATTTCTTTGACAAAGGTAATTACAAAACAGACACAATAAACACAACATAAAACTATTAGGTAGACCCATTTCTTTGACAAAGGTAATTACAAAACAGACACAATAAACACAACATAAAACTATTAGGTAGACCCATGTCTTTGACAAAGATAATTACAAAACGGACACAATAAACACAAGGTAAAACCATTATGTAGACCCATGTCTTTGAGAAAGATAATTACAAAACGGACACAATAATCACAACATAAAACCATCACGTTTACAATACTTTGTATGACAATATGTCTAATGAAAGTATTGTTTGAAAATGGTAGATGTCTCACCTAAAATAGCAACCTAGTTGGATTGACCTGGAACAGGATGGGCATTAGCGCCACCTACTTTGTAATATAAAGTAGTGTAACCGTAGATTATATCCCTGATAATTCATTGCTTCTGTAATTACAAAAATGACCAAATCAATGATAATAATAATAATAATAATAATAATAGTACCAACAAGTGCTACAAAACAGCAGTAATTACATGTAATTACAATCATATTTATCAACTTGATATTAGATAACAAGCACTATATGATTCTGTTCTGGTCTGCTCTGAAAATAGCCAAAACTATGCCACGGGGATAGCAGGCTGTGTACAGAATTTGTAAAGGAATTAGTGCAGGTCCTTACATAAGGTTCTATATGACTCGATGAAATTAATGTTTATGATAGAACTGGATAGGCCTGAGCAGCAGGGAGGGTGAACATACCAGCTTTGGAGCAATTCTTCTTTGAAAATAAAGATTCATACGAAAAAAATAAATAAATGAAAATGCAAGGTCAATAATGTCAAACCGAAGCCTCTAACTGACCAAGAATTGGGTTAGCTCATTTTGTTACTTTATTGTTTGCCGTTCGTGTTTTTAAATTTATATGTGTGCTTATTTACCCACCCGGACACTCACTTTTAGTCGCATCCTCCCTGTTGATGTGCAGTACGCGAGTAATTAAATCAGTTAATGGTATAAAATAATAATGTGTAATTGTATGCCAACTATTGAATCTTAAACAGATAAATTAACTCGAGAGCGACTAAAGGCAATTAAGAAATATATTCCAGTCCATGATTCTGTCAAACAAAAATTATTAGAGCATCAGGAGTCTCGGGTGAAATTGACAAAAGGTACAGAACAATTATATAAACCAATTATCGAACCAACAGAGAAAATTATTACAGCAATTGAGGCGACTCAAAAGGCTCTTGATGCATTGCCTGTTGATATTGCTGGCCGTCTTCAAGCAGCTCAACGACCACTGCAGCAACCTCCTCAACCACCCCAGCAACCTCCTCAACCACAACCTAAAGTTCAACCTCTGCCAAGAGTTAGAACTAACATTACATATAAATTCACACCTTAATGTATTGCCAATATCAAGGACAAATGCAAAGTACTTAATATAGCCACGTATGGATATCGTGATAGAAATAAGTATGTAAAACCCGAATATGTTTAAACTCTACAAACTGCAGATTGGATTAGAGATGTATATTACATAGCTAATGACATTTCGCAAATCAGATCTGAGAAAGATGTTAATGATTTTGGCATCTTGAACCAGAATGTATAAGAGTATTTTGAACATGTCAAGCAAGAAAGGAGACTAAAAGAAGACGAAACGAAGCAGCAACATTTAAAATAGCAAAAATCAAAAACAGATAGCAAAATCAGCCTCCAGAGCATGAAAGAAAAAAAACCGATAAAACAACAAGTGAGGAAGAAGGAGCAACTGGAAGTGGTCTTGCTATTCGAAGAAGTCGTCTTATTACTTCATGTCCAAATAACGTCCTTGCAGATGTTGAACGATTAGAAATTCTGATTGGCGGAAAACGAACCGGTAATAATGTCCCAGAAATTATTTCTGAAGCAGCTGATATTTGCCAACGATTATTTACAATCGGTATCATGGAGATCAATGTTTATCGGTCCCTCATTGATGAGATCGTTGATGATTACCACAGTGATTGAGGGTATACAATTAGATCAGTGACAAGAAAATAAGACGATCATACAGAATGCTCAAAGTGGACCGATCATGTGGACGAATCGAACTTCAAGTTCAGGTTGCAAGAAAATATGTTGTACCCGTTGAAGCATTTATTGAAGTAGAATGTGAAATTTTTAAAACAGATGACACTGATTATGGAACTGATGTTAGAACTGGTTTTGTTAATAATGGTATTATGGCGTTAATAACAGTGTTACATACATGATTGACGGACAAACATTGTAATATGCCGAAACGTCGTTTTAAATAGATCTTAAAGTATAATGCTAGATATTTACGGAAGATCTCGCCTGAGTAAAACTCAGCAAGGCGACTTATCTAAATATGCAACCTTTGACGAGGTCAAGGATGAACTCGCTAATCTTTTGAGTCTCGCAAATGTGGAATAAAATGAAGTAGTTGTTTTTATAGGATAAACAAGGACGATTAAAGACGAGCAATATCCAGCTGACAGATGCGACCGAAGATAACTTAGTGGTTTTCGCTAAAAACGGTCAAATTAAAAAATCTAAGATATCAGTCTTAACACTCATAGGAAAGACTACTAGACGCATCATAATAATCAAATATATTATGTATGGCGATCTCAATATGAGTGAAAATAAAGAATTTCATGTGAGAGAACGAAAATCAGACGATATTGTGTTAACAAAAAGAAACGTAGACAGGAACAACAATACGATCAGAACTGAGATCAGTAAATATGTTGCTAAAGCCGTTGATGCAATAACTGGCAATCTCAATATGACTAGTAATACTATTGCTTATTTAAGAGAACCATTAATAGATGATGAAGATGCGAAGAAGATATACGCAGACAACAGCAACATTCCGATGATGCCATCGTTAATGACAATCAATGATGGATTGACCACATTTAGATCTGAATATTCTAATCATCTACAATCGTTTATAAATTATAAAAAAATAAACGGAATTGTTGATTATTTCTTTGGAAAGCCAACATTTATTGGTATTAAACTTCCCTGACATCAAGATGATCACCGACAGTGTAGTATATACAGTAGCGTATGGATCAGCATCATGAACACCACTTAATAAATCCATCAAACATCGCGCTGAGGTTACCGGTATATTCAGGTTCTCAGTATTTAGCACTACGACATTTACGATATCTATCACAATTTCACGGCGTTTTCCACTAACTGGATTTTCTGGATATATGTTAGTGATGTTGGAGCAAAACGACGAGGAAACATTCGTGGTGGAACCCAAATAATTGTTTTAGGTATGTTGTATTATTGGTGTCTTAAATTAGTCGCTAAACTACCACTACTATATATGAACTCCCCAATCGACGTTTAACATTAGAGATACGATCAAGTAAGTGAGTGGCAAGCCAAACTGAAAAACATCGCTGACGAGTATACAGTAAAAGTAAAAAAATATCGCAGACGTGTATTTGTCGATTACATAATTGTGTATTCGGTGTCCGCTGTTATCGCTGGAACTGGCGTATTGTTATCAACAATGACAATGACATCACCAGCAGTTGTAAAAATTTGTGTTTCATCTGCAACAATGGTTGCTGGTGTTCTTAATATCATCGCAAAAACATATGTACATGTACAAATACAAAATTGCATAAGTATACAATACAGTTACACACAGGAACGCTAGCATGCTCCAAATTATCTTCGTTGATATCATCATGTCTTAGTGATGGAATAATATCAGATACTGAGTTTTACAGAAATGATTAAAGATTTACAACGAGGCAATGACTGCATCAGAATATATGCCCGATTTAGAAAAGAGGGATTTAGAATCAGGATTTAACAATAATGTCGCTAATACGACTCCGTCAAAAACCACTATGATTTCATCAAGATCAACCAAACCTGAATTTAGCGTTAAGTTTCCAACTGCAATTTCAGCGAACGTAATAGCACTAGCACAATTACGAGCATGCCATATTAGGCCAAATATTAGATCAAATTTATTCAGTGGTTTACAAGCAAATACTTAACTGGTACTTGCATATAATAAAAAGCCCTGACTGGAATGTTGTGAACATACCTACGGGTACTTATCAGATCGAACAAATCAACGACGAATTTCAGCGCAGAATTAAATCTATCACAGAAAAAGAATACAAAATTACTATCACTGCTAATGAAACAACATTATCAGCCAGGATAGAAATAAACTCTCTAGGTTATGCTGTAGATATATATCAATTGTCAATCCGGACAGTATTAGGATGGACAGAAAAACCACCTGCTTATCAAGGACCACCAGAACGCATCGATTTCTACCCGGACAAGAAAATATTTTTAGAACTTCCAGAATATCGAAAAAATAAACCATGGAAGATTGATCAGGAAGCTTCTGGAAGTTTTATATTACTGATGAAGATACTAAAATATCTTTACTTACTCATGATCCTATTGATGAAAAAAGAAAATCATATATTGCCGTTGAAATGATTAAAACGTATTCCGACGTTATTAAGTCTGAACAAAAACAAGTAAACAGTAAACTACGTAATTTAGTTTCTAGTATCATACAATATTATGACAATAATGTAAAACAATAAATTATTGAAACGATACAACATCTAAACCAGGCTGTGTCACACCGTGAATATATTAATAAAACTGTTATTTACACAGTAATTAGTGACGGTTATTTTGTACTTAGAAATTTGAATGGAACGGTCTTAAGCTTTATGAAGATGTTTCTAGACGCCTATAAAATAACAGAAAGCCAATTACGTTTGCAATACCAGGATTTTGCCACTGATGAGCTACATAAACCATTCGACAATCTTATCGATAAAAATTTTCCCGAAATCCCGAAATCGTTGACACATGGAGAAAAATAAACACACCTGTAGGTATTCTCAAGTATAACAATGATCCATACGGAGGAGGTCGTCATATTTCGCCAGGTATTGTTAATATAAAATCAACGATCGCAGTCAGTCTTGTATCTGATGCAATTAATGGCAGCTATCAAGTAGATCATGAAAAATCCAGCCAGGCTCAGCAAGGATATATTTAATATACATTTATACCTTAAGTACCTCCTGGATATTTGATTGTACATGAACCCATTAATTCGGTTTATCTGCGATGTCTAATCCGTTATTATCAAGGATACATTTCAAGCTTACTGACCAACCTGGACACCTTCTTGACTTGAGACAAGAAGTTTTGAATTCAAATCTGCATGTAAGATCGTAAATCTTCATGTTCGTGGAGGATTTTGCAAAATCTCTTTCTGAGTCGAAGCTGGCGTTATACAAATAATTATTCCTTGATTTAATCAAGGAGTATTATATAATGTATCAACACGTGAGAATTTTTGTACACAAAACAGATATACTGGAAAGTGCCGTCAGAACAATATTAACACTTACACATACAGAAAAAGTAAGTAGTACTCAGAATAATAATTAAAGGACGGATTTCATAATTTGCAGGGGGTAAATGTTAATCAAAATAATGAAAACAATCCTACTGAAAACAGAAAATTACATCATAATTATAATTTCACAAAATAAAATAAAATTATTGCTGAATGAAAATAAATATTATCAGAATAAAAAACTCTGAAACAGAATAATGTTATAATCTGAATAAACATTTTTTTCGCTATCGTCAGAAATGAATTATTCTGTTTAGCTGCGGGGCCGAGTGGCCGAGTGGTCTAAAGCGCTATCCGTTACGGATCACTGCCATCTCACCTCTGTCTGCGTGGGTTCGAGTCTATGATTCTGCCAATGTGGGTATGTGAGGAAGCTTGTCAGTAGCTTCTCGTGGGTCGGTGGTTCTCCCTGGGGTTTTCCCGGGTTTTTTCTTCACCATTAATACTGGCCGCCATGCATAGCATATCGTGTGCTGAAAAATGGCGTTAAACCCCACAACAACAACAACAACTGTTTAGCTGTTGTCACACTCATTAGTGACTTTGTCATTGTTTTCACTTTCATAATCTATTACCCCAGACAAACGCTGAAACGCTCGCTCTTGTCATAACTTTGATTTTCATTAGTGATGTTTTCACTAATTTCTCCGTCACAATCCCTTTAAGTGACGTTTCTACTGCTTTTACTTTCACAATCATTACGGTCACTGGTGACAGCGCTTTCATTATCACCAGTAACAGAGTCAGTTGCAGACATAATCCTTTCCAATTGTCTTACGCGTGTATTCACAATCTCTTTTGTTTCGTATTCATGAGCTAATTCTGAGGTAATTTCTTTTAGATTGCGCGTGCGATAGATACGATTTGCTAAACTTCTGTATCTTTGACTGTCACCAAGGATTATAACATAGATTATTGAATCAGCTTAATGAATATGTATTCTGATGGTAGTATATATCTGTCTTCAAAGTTTCGTTGTTATAATGATTCAAAATCACAAATAATTTTCTCAGGGTCAGTAATTTGTATACCATTATTATGCAAAATTTTAATTTCATAAATAATAGCGTTAATATTTTCGAAATTCATTATATAAAAATATATGTTTAGAATAAAATAATATTTACGCAGCACTAACTTAAGTCTATGGGCATCACAACCCCATGTGAAGAGCTAGAATACCAAACGACATTCTAGCAAGTTCAGAGGGCGATACGAAATATTTTTATTCTTAGATATAAGGACGGCGCAACCCCCACGTGAACTCCTAGATTACCAAATGGTATTCATGCAAGCTCAGATGGTACATATATACCTTAATTCTAAGCACGACACAACCGCCATGTGAATCCCTAGATTGCCAATTGACATTACTGCAGATTTAGAGGATACATATATAATCTTAATTGACATCACAACATATAATCTTATTTAACTTAATTCTATGACTGCACAACACTAACTTATTCTATAAGGAAGCGCTCTACAGTTTCGTATTTTATAGGGTTAGAATTTTAAAGAGAAAGAATTTCCACGGGTTTCTTCACTGGTTATACTGGCTATTTGAAATAGACCTTGTTTATCTTAGGTATTGTTCAAAGAACCTTTAATTCCCTTTATTTTCTTGTATTATTGATGTGTGTAATATGGGTTATTATAGATTATACAGCTTGGCCTTACTCCAGATGTGCATATTTCAAAAACTACTAGCACCTCTGTTCATTTTCACTTCCTGAACATCAGATGTAAATTGTAGAAAAAAGAGCCGATAACTATTTTTACATTTCATATATGTAGTACTTCATACATTGTAGTTTTGGAAGCTGGTATTGTCCAGTTGTGCTAAATATAGTGTACATTAGACTAATTCAGGCTCATTGTTTTAGCATAAGACAACAGTCATTTTATTTACCGGTATGCTCAAATTACATCAAAGTAGCAAAGAGGTATGCCAACATTCTCTCTACTGTGCATGTTTCAAATGCAGTCAACTTCACCTTACATACATTACTCTCTCAAAATTACATAACAACTGGTGAGGTGAGTAATTTTAATTCTAAGGACGGCACAATACATATAAGGTGCCTTCTCTACGTTCAACAGATTTCTGCACACCCTCCTCATAATCAACCCCGGGGGAGTGCAAAAGAACATCCACCACGTGGTGACATGGTGGGAGGGTATATTTTCTTTCTGTTGAAATTCGAGCCAAAAATAACATAGGTCATATGTTACAGAAGCTAACCAATACATAGAAATCCAAAAGTAGCTAAGAAAAGGACGCGACCTTCTCGCTATTTTGTATTTTTCTTTTTTTTTTTCTCAATTATTATCGCTGACAAAATCTAGAGGAGGCAAGAACCATAACAGGTTCAGAAAAATAAGGACAATGTTTCTTTAAAAAAACCAACAAAAAAATACACTATTCTTCTGTAAATAAAAATTATTTATAAGATATAGGCTGTATTTTTATCTGACAGAGTTATATTCCTTGACTTAGTCCAATGTCAAAGATATTTCTATGTGTTACAATAGAATTATACTCTGAATTAATATACCTTTGTTTGTATTTGTTTGAAAATAACGATTTGGTTATATTGCTTACAACACGATGGGAAAAATTAACAAAAAAAAAATGATTTATTTATAATCGAGTACTATTGTAAAAAAAACAAACAGGCGAGATAACTTTTTAACCTTCTATTTTTACCCAACAGAGTTCTCCCTTATCCGGAGTGTTAATATATAGCAATAGGAGTTACAGGAAAAAAATTTGTTTATATTTCTTCGAAAATGCTGATCTGGTAATAATATTTGCCAGCTGTATTCATGGATTGAAATATTATTTCTTCGCCAGTCTCCAGATTCACAGATTTAATAACCGTCCTAGTAATCATTTTGTGCATACCAGTTTCACCAAATTTGCAACTTTGACTTTGTGTAATGGCTCGCAAATTGCTCAAGGAATTATCTTTCGGATCTGAATCAATGTGATCGATCCCAAAACTATTTTTGAATAATCTGTGAAAGCACTTTTATACGAAATAATGTTTATTCCCCAATAGTAAATCTGAGATAACCAGTATTCATGACAAAACCGACTGGTGTTTTTAGTCTACAGTTCCTGCGGATACCGCCACGATATGCTTCATAATTATTGATGATGGGATATTTTGCAATTCATTTTGCTCCATTTGTATAATAATATTAATTGTCTGAATAATTATTTAGAAAATCTTGACGTTTTTATGACCTTTTCATGGCTGGCTTTACTTTTTAATCATAATATCGTTTCAGCTCATTGTATATTTTACTACCACATCGCACACACAACTGTGTTTCTCCTCTAACCCCAAAACCACATTTCAAAGACGGTTTTGTTCCTAGACACCCTCTTAGCACGCTTTGTAGGTGAAGTCCACATAATTCGTTTACGCAGACTTTGTTACAGGGAGTTGTAGAACATATCATTAAACATTTACAGTCATTCTTTGATTGAATAATATATATATATATATATATATATATATATATATATATATATATATATATATATATATATATATATATATATATATCACACACATTTGTTTTAAATATCATATGGAAGAGTTTGAGAGATTATCGACAATCGAACCTTGTATAGCTAGATTCGATATTGACGGATGAACCCCTGACTTGCGGAGGCGAGTTCTGGCTGATCTGGCGAAAATCGAAGGTTTTCATGATGCTACAATGAATGACCAACCAGCAGCGACGATTAATAATTATCTCGACAATCAAAATATTGTATTAGAGTAAAATTTACTGTAGCGTTAGATACTGGGGAAGACGATACTTGGATTATCCGTGGCAAACGTGATCTTGTCCGTCTTCACACTGGAAATATTGTTACGTTAAATACAAATTCCAAACCAAGAATGTTGACTGGTGTAGATAAACCGTACTATGAACAAGCGTATCCTTTGACTGCCGTTATTGATGAAATATATCCGCCGATTAATAAACCTAACGTTCATGATCTCAAATTTTCAAATACAGACTTTGTAGCCGAGCGAATTACAGAACATTTCACAAACGCAATACGTCAAAACGGTTTAACGGATCAAAGACACAAAAAAAAAATGATTGGGCAGAAATAATTAAAGATACCGGAGCGTCTATCAAAGATGTTGCTGAAAAGGGAAAGAAACTGAAATTTCCAATCATAGTAAAAACAATAAGCGGAGAGATTTTGCACGAATCAAAATATAAATCGAAAGAAGCTTCAATAAATATAACTGATCATAATGTGCATGCGTTAACTTCGGCTATATCAATATTTCCACGAAATCGATGTTTGATTTTGTCAGAAATATCAGTAAAAACGATCCTGTATCCGTGTGGCTGTTGCAAAGTTCCGATGATGGAAACTATAATCAATTTGTACGATCTAATATAGATATTTATCGTACAGAATCTCTCGACGAAGAAATGAAAAATCTTCCGTTGATATATACCGATGGTGCTGAACAATTACTGAGTTCTGTCAGTTGCTGCTCATTTTGCTCAAAAGGGAAATTCATGGAAACCAACACTGTTGAAATTTCTTGAAGACATACAGCGCAGTTGTGTGGAATAATAAATGCTATTATAAGGATGTTATCTCTGTTGATATGGATGCATGGTATCCCGGAAGTTTTCTTGGAATGGGAGAATGTTCTAAATACTTTGAGAGATTTGGCCATCCAACACACGAGATGACCTGATTTGCGATAAACGGACATTTACCAGATTTTGATATAACTGAGTTTGCACGAATTACATCATTTAAGTTTGCTGAAGGTCTTCACCCGATTTGTTATGTCTGGTTTGGTAAACACTTTTCAGAAAAAATGTGGGCACCAATAGTTTTATTACAATATATGCTTGATGTAAAAATACCATTATTGTTAATAGTAAGTGAAGCAATCATATCATGTCGTCCGCTTAAACAAGTTTGGTTACCACAACCAAAGAACTATTCTTACGATGAAAATCCTGATGTAACTGATTTTGAGAATAAAATCGCAAAAGATCTTGGCAGAAAAATAATTGGCATGTTTACGCAGGGAGGATCACATGATCATAAACGGCATTGTACAAGATTAATTATAGATGATGCTGAACTTGATTTTGTTATTACTGATACAACGCAAAGAAACACATTTAGAAGTCGAAGTAATGTTAATTTATCGGACGGAACTAAATTAGGTAAAATTGCGAGTTACTCTAATGATGAACCACCGCATTTTTACTCTTTTAAGATCTTCAATGCTGGCGTACGTTTCGATAAATTTATTATAGATGATAAACGGATTTCCTGATCCGCTGTTAGAGTTGCCACATATTCGTTTTATATCAATAAAATAAATACATGATTGCTAAAACAATTACATATTAGCGCTGATGCATCATGTGGCGAATTGCAGAATAAAACAAGAAAAGATAATTAGTAGTTCTGAATCTGCCGCCGTTGAAATCAAGGATATTTATTACAAAAATAATCAAATATCAGAATTGTTATCTGCACCATCGGTATATGATCCTCTCACCAGACATAAGACTGTTTATCTCATTGGACCTGGATGTTCTGGTAAAACAACACGTTTAATCGAATTATTTCGTGGACTAATTCTAATTGTGTTAACATCTACATATTGACTCTCTAGAGAAATGAGCGAACGAGGAGTTAAATCACACACATATCACAGCTTTTCCGATGGAAGGGAGATACATGGACTCCTGAACGAATGGGTAAAAAATATATTCTAAAGATTATTGTCTTGGATGAAATATGTACAGTGTACAATGTAGAGACATTAAACATATTTCTTGACTGGTTACTTACCAAAAATACTGCTGTGATATTGTGTTGTAATCATGGTCATCCGCCACCTTTTGTTGGATTGTCTCCGCATGAATGGTTAAAACCATTCGTTGATTATGATGAGGAGATAACTAATGATCATAGAGCGCTTGATCCAGAATTAAGAAAGCTTAAGAAATTAATCAGACTATAAGCACACAAAAAATCAGTGTGAAATAATGTGTGAGATAATTTCAGAAACTCTTATGAACAATTTTTGGAATTTATGGAGACCATATGATTTGACAGTTGCAAGTAGAAAGATAGTTCGTTGTATACTTCAACAACAATTAGTTCTGTTACATAAAGTAAAGTTTTCAAATCTCTCTGTACCATTGTGTTATCGACCAGCATATTCTCGACGGCAAAATATCGACCTTGAAGTTCCAGGTTGTTGTAGTAAACAAAATCTTATGTTAAATTATATTGTTTTAGTTCCTGTCAGTGTTGTTGAGAGCGCGTTAATGACGGACAATACTCCATGGACGCTAGGATACGCAATGACGATTCATTCGTCACAAAGTTTAATTATTTCGGATATTAATATTTAGATTGTCGATGATCGTATTGAGTGGTCAAATTTAGTTTATCTCGCAGCGTCTCGAGTCAGATGAATATATCAGCTGCGGAGGGTTATCACAGACTTCACCGAAAATAATAATCAAACTCAGGAAATCAACGATGATAATCAAAATCCTAGCAGTGGCGATGATATAGTGAAAACAAATTAGCTAGTTATAAACAGTGTGAGAAAACATAAATAAATGCGACTTTTGATCTCGATGCTGAATTTATCATGACACTGAAACAACGACAGAAGAATCATTTTGCAAGCTGTAACACAATAATGTTGTGGCAGTATTCAAATAATAATCCAAGACAGTTTACCATAGATATAATTAATAGTAGTCTTGGTCACACACACGAAAATGTGTGTGTGACCATAGTAGTCTTGGCCACACACGCGAAAATGTGATGCTGACCTGTCTTGAATTAAATCGACATCGAGGCTCTTGTTCACAAAAGTGAATGCGGTGGTAATTGTGTGTATTCAGGAATTACCTGTAATTGTTCACGTACAAATCCACGTTGAGGAGCAGTTGAATCTAATCTGTAGATTGCAGTTCTACCCCTGGAACTTACCACGCTGGAAATGTTATGTGTCGTCAGACTCCAATAGGATCAGTTGCTCTTTTTTCTACATTCAAGTTTACCAGGTTCATATAAATATCTTACAGTCACAGTACCAATTACTGGTTGTTTTGAGAAGGAGTCATGACGTTGTATTGGTATAAGGTTTTTGTGATTGCATTGGTGGGTTCCATAGAAATTGCACTAGTAATTTCATTACTTAACGCAGCTATTACACCTGAAACCCATTCAAAGATCTCTTGTCTTTCTGAATTATTTCCTTCGCATACTGGAATCCGAACAATCTCTCAGCAAGTGTTCGATTAAATCGTTCAACAATTGCCTGATCACAATATATTGCTGTATGTCCTCGTTTGATTTGACGTTATGTTTTTTATCAGAGATGATACTGCACGAAAACATTCTTGCCAGGATCAACCTATAGCAACTGTGGCCATTGTAGACCACCACGTTGATAAATTCGTTCAAACGCAGATGCACCTTCATTTGCTGGTTTATTTGATAATCGTTCTGCTTCTTTATACCTACTTCCTTCGTCACCGACGTATTTGTGTGTGCGTGATTGACGTCTTCCAGTTTTAACGGTATCGTGTGGTAAAAATAAAATATCTGCTTGAAGAACTTTATTGGGAGCGCTGACATTAAAATGTGCGTACTGAATTTGTTTAGGTGGTGGTAGATAGATTAGCCATATTGCCTGTCGTGCTAACCACTTTGCAGAAACAGAACCTGTGATATTGACTGCACCTCCAATTTTACTAATCGCTGCTTTACCCCTCCAATATCCTCTTGGGCTATAATAAATTAATCATTATAATAATAATAGGTTGATTAATTACAGGCCCCTACTACTTTTTTACCCTTTCATCGCGGATTTTACTAGGAAGCAAGTAAGTTTTTCTCTGAGAGATTTATTTTTTATGGAATTTAACGAGTGAATCAACTTTACATATACAATATATCGTTGCTGTAAACCTTTTTTATACGCTACATCATAAACGTGACATGCTTGATCAATTGCATTTATTGGATACTCTCCAGGACTTGGTTGATCTCGCTCCTCAAGTTGGATATCAAGTTCATGGACCACAATAATTATATCCAGGAAGATGTTTTCCTCCTAAATTTGCATGATCCTCGATCACAATCTCCTATAGGTCTTGATAAAAAGTTTGGTTAAAAAATACAGCAGCAGGGAGGTCGCGACCAAAAGTTAGTGTCCGGGTGGGTAAACAAACACACATACAAATCTGAAAACACGAGCGGCAAACGATAAAGTAACGAAATGAGCTAACCCAATTAGAGAAATTCTCGGTCAGTTAGAGGCTTTGGTTCGATGTTATTGACCTTGCATTTTCATTTTTTTTTTCGTTTGAAGCTTTATTTTCAAAGAAGACTTGCTCCAAAATTGGTCTTTTCACTATCTACGCTGCTGCCTGTATACGGTCCTGTATAACGTCTTTCAGAAAGTATCCTTTTGCAATGGTATGGCATTGGCGATTTTTAATGTGTGACACTTTATACATCCAGAGTAGCTTTATTTGGACTTTTTACATCATTTTGATTGATCATTCTCCAATTCAACAACCTGGCGATGCCATAATGATTGCTGAAGGATATCTTGCCGAAATCGTTATTAAAGTGCGACTTTCAGTTACCAGACATATCATAAAAATCGCCGGTCTTAAATGTACAAATAAGTACTTATCTCTTCCTGGGGCCACGACCATAAAAGGTACCGGTGGGCAATTTTAGGCTTAACAATTTGGGCAATATTTATTTGTTTCTTTTTGTTTTTTATTACATATATTTCAACTACAGCTGACCCGATTCAATTTTTGTTTGGCATACTAAAACATCGCAAAAATTTATTTTTTCTGTAATGCTCGTGGATCCTATCTCAGTTATATCCGTAGATGGGTCCATGCAGTCAAGAAGTATAATACTTTTTGTTTATAAACTTTCTAATTTTGCAACACTTGTATTCTCATAATACCTCACACAATTTACTTCTTATGTAGAATTTAAAATGATCACATACTCCCATTAGCGTATCATGCAATTTTGCCGCCTCCCCTCCCCACTGTCTGCTCAACTTAATTATGGGGCCCCTGCAAATAATAAAAATTGTTTGATGGACATTGTGGTCCCCCACTTGGCATAGCTCCCCCCCCCCTTCTGGCGATTGCTACGCCATTGCATACTTGCCTTTCTTCATGTTTACACCTGACACTGGATCTTTGCCTTCAATAAAACTATAGCGCCAAGAAGTATGACACTTTCCGGGTAAATAGTATTTAACACTTCAATTTCCAAAATAAAAAATCAAACAATTATTTTTCAAATTTTAAATATACCATCATTATATTGCTTTATGTTCCCATCCTCTAGTTTAGGTCACGGGGGTCATTGCATTGTAATAACCGAATGCCCAATTTATCTCATATCATCAGATATTCCCTATACCATATATGTTCTTATAATACACTACTATAACAAGCTATACTGTTCCTGTTCCTTGGTAGACAATATGGCCATGTCTTGTGCTCTTTGAATTATCTTAATAAGCTGGCATCGGGAGTTATTTCCCTGTTTAAGTTTGCATTAAATTGTCATTATTTCAATATTATGAAACGTGACGAAGTTTCAAATTTTAAATAGAATGTTAATCAGCTTACAACATTTGCGGAAAGAACTATCATGTTTCGGAGTAAGCCTGAGCGAATATTACGTAAAACTGTAAACCGAGATAACAGCATTTTCCATCTAACGTTATGGTATTTTTTGATCACTGTCAGGAATATTTTCGTGGAATTTCGTGACGCATGGTAACTTCCCTGTAGTATTTAAAATGTAGATTTACATTTGATATCCCTAAATGTCAGGAAAATGTTGCTTCCATTTGGTTTCGTTGCGTTCCCCCTGATATATCTTTATACAATAACGACAAAAACTGGCTGAGGGGAAAAAAGTCACGGCAAGGAAATTGAGAAACATTGTTGGTCAAATGAGTATTTGATTTTTGTGTATACAGACTAATGTAAAATGTTTTGATACAAACCTGTTTTTCTCGTTTATTTAAAAAAAACATCCATTTAAAGTATATTTACAGAGGTTATACCATTAGTAACAGACCAGTATACCAGGTAGACCTGAACGTATTTACATAACACAACCCACTGATAGATGTGTACGGCACATATAATAACAAATACAAAACACATACTTACAAATGCCATTATTATGCCATACAACTATGTACACCTATCTAAATTAATATTGTAGTAAATTTAGAGTATGTGCACTTGGTTGTAGTGCCCCGTTTTAAGCATTTCTTAGATTTGTGTGATTACTTGTTTGATTATTGGAATTCGGCGCCATGGAAATATTCCTGGCCCGAACTAATGAGCTAATTAATAGGAGCAAACGTCACGGAGTGAAGTGTTAGTGTGTTTCCATGATGTCCTCGTTCACTAGTAGTGAATTCCGACCAAAACCGAATGAATGTCCCTGTCGTAAAATAGTACATATTAAAATCTAGTGGTATACATTGGTAGCGTGACTGCAAGGACAGCACTTACGGTATTAAACCGGTAAATTACACAAGGGCATAAATAAAAAGGGACTTGGCAGAGACCGTTTATGTCGCCATGCGGGCGAATATGGTGCAGTTATAACGGCGAAATGTGCTTGGAAAGCATACATTGACTGGCCTAAGGTGGCGGAGTTAAAATAGTTCCCATTGTTAGGGAGTACTCATATATGTTCTAAGGCGTGAACGGTTGGTGGTACGGAAACATAATGAAGCCAAAACACGCAGATGTACGGTTGATAGATAGTTGGCAGTTTGGTTTATCTGTGGTCTTGCATTAATTAGAGGAAAATTTAGGTATAGAATGGACACGTCGGGCTTTCTGATTTACAACTGAGGTTGTATGGAAGTCTTTGGAAAGTCGGGGAAACTTATGACTTCTAGCGAGAATCGTGCCAGGGTTTGACAACCGCTCGGTCAAGTAAATACCCGTGTGCGTGTAACAATATGTTTATTGTCGTTGTTTGTCATCGAGTTCGAAGATGACCATAACATCACTAGCATTTTTGGTTTCTATGAGTACGTGAGAGTCAGATCGAGTAAATCTGCGGTCTAAACTGTCTGTGGGACACTTGACAGCAGAAGTCGCTTCGTTTTGTTTGAACAACAGAGGACATGTTACGGTTCCAAGATTTCTGCTGCACGTGCTTTTGCACTGCCTCTACAATTCTTCTCGTTCAAAAACGGTTATATCTAGTATGGATGAGACTATAGCAAGTTAAGCGATAAAGATTGAAATCGTCCCAAAGCTTATGGCCAATGTTGAAGTAGGATTTACTTGAGGGAATCTTGAAGCGTTTCTTCTGACTACCTTGAGAACATTTTCCCCTCCTCAACACACCGTAGAAAAATTTCTCTGAAAGTCGCTCTTCTAACATCCTGTTGACGTGGCCTGCAACTCTCCACTGTCATTTCACCAGCGAAGTGTGGATGCTTGGAATGCCTGAATGAATGAGAACCTTAGCGTTTGGGATCCTCTCCTGCCATCTTATCCTGATCAGTTTCTTCCGGCATCCCATGTTTAAATGATACACATACAAACATACAGCATACTCATAACGAGGCACACAGCGCACAAACACGCGATTCAAAGATGGTCTGGAACATTGAAATAAAACACTTACACTCATAACAAATACGGGCTCACTGGCTGAAACACTAGCACACAAAATAGTGATAAGAATTAGAATATTTTGCATATACCAGGGCGTTATCTTAACGATTTCAGCAAGAATCAGTGACTCTCAGTGAAGATTTATTAGAACGCTTTGATGAATACAAACAAATTGAAGTCTGTCAGAGGAAGAAATTATAAGAAAATGAACTTACAATTAAAGTTGAACAGTTCACAATATGGTTGTACCGATCACAATATGGTTGTACCGATCACAATATGGTTGTACCGTTCACAATATGGTTACCACTTGACCATTATCATATTTATTCTAGTCAGCTGTTTCAAGGAAAAATATGTGTGTGTCTGTGTATGTATGTATGTACGTACGTACGGATGGATGCATGCACGCATGCATAGATGACTTAGAAATACTCACCGATCCACGAAAAAAGAACGTGAAGACAAGCAAACGTGTTTTTCATTTCTCCGGTAAGTTACTATTCCGCCTATGCAGGAAAATATTTTGGCAAAGTTTAGTGATTAGCATGCTGCAGAACAGTGTAGAACGTATTTATATCGGACCACCTGCCTCTTATCTAATGCGTATTACCTTAACGTTTAAGATGGGTAGCACCGGCACCGTTGATTATTCACGCCATTGGTACGGTAATGACTATAAGGGCCTCTCAAAAATAAGAGCTGAGAAATCTCAAGGAAAATAAACCAAAACACGTTTGGACAACAAACGTATATGCTCTTGTATATGTATCAGTGTATGCGTTAGATTAAGGTGATTTATTAATACAGATAGTGCGAGAACACATAATACATACAAATATATATATATATATCTGTGTGTGTGTGTGAAAGCATAGCTTTAACAATTTTAGTCATATCATTACGATGCTGCAGATATTTATCATCAGTCGCATTATCCTCGTAATGCTCAGCGCCAACGAGTCTGCTGAAAGTACCATTTCTATAAGTCCTTGGTATGACACGGCAGGTGTTCGAACCCGCGACCTTCCGCATTCAAGGCGGACGCTCAAGACCACGTACCACACCTAAGCGGTCAAACTGTATAACCTTCTTCATTCTCTATGTGGCAGGAAAATTCCCAGTTGAATAATTAACCATACAGATTTATGGCTTTAAGATTTCTTGTTCATGCGGAAGGAAAAGTCGAAGTAAAATCTTTGTGGCTTTTTCTCAGATACGATGGTTGTCTATGATATTGTATGATCTGGGAACTTACTCATGTCCAAATAGTGCAGGTTAAATCCAGGAACGGCATTATAAAGTGACATACCGATAAATCTAAGACTAGACCTCTGTTTCCATTGGTAGGTAAAAATAAATTCGCTTGGTCGTGTCGTTCAGCTTGCCCCAAAATGGTTAAACTGTTATTATCGAATTTCTGACAATGAATCAATGTAATCCTTATAAATATTTTAAAAACATTTTATTTATGTTTGTATTATTATGTTATTTTTGTTGTTGTCTTGTTTCATCAAGAAATGTTTCGACATTAAACAAAGCAGTCTGAAGGAGTTTCCACACCATGAAAATGAAGGACTTAATAGGGTAAAAACCAAAAAGAGCAGGATAACTGTTTCTGATTGGTTGAATACCAGATAAAGGTTTCTGATTGACTGAATGCCAGATTAAGTGTTCTGATTGATTGAATGCTAATGATCGGCAGTTCGGTACTTATTTGATTATCCTATATATCAACAAGTCAAAATAATAACGAAGAAAATCACCGTTTTTGGCAAACTTTCTCTTTGAATGCCTATTACTGTAATATATCCCGTATATTACAGCTTCCTCCATTTGATGATATAAGGTTCCATTATGGCACTCAAATACTTGGCATTAAAATGACAAGTGAATGGGGTCAGTCGAATACTCCAGATCATTACGGTTAGTGGCAATGTTTTATTAAATGGAGGGGGATTACCGCCATAATTCTATGCATGCATTTTCTGTTCTTCCTTGATGCATTATTGTAAATGGCTGCTTGGAAGTGCTACTTTTATAATTCTATCCATGTATGTTGTATTCTTCATTGATGCAAATTGTACGTGGCAGTTTGCAAGTACTACTTTCCTTCTGCATTATTGTCAATGGCTGCTTGCAAGTGCTATGTACATTCATAATTCTAGTAATGCATTTTCTATTCTTCATTGACGCAAGCTGTAAATGGCTGCTTGCAAGTGCTTAGATGTACTTTCCTTCTGCTTCACTGTATCTTGCAATTTGCCAACTACTGAACTGATTCTGTTGTTTGTCGTATGGCAAATGCTATGTCAGTTATTATAAGTTTTAATATTCTATTTATAAACTTGCTATATCACAAGCTACACAGATTTCACCTTCTAAAATCATGATTATAATGTTGCATCAATCACGTTGCAAGTTAGCATCACGGAAGTTAGTATAAAATAATGCCTCATTATGACAACAGATGGCGCTGTGACACGTCAACTTCTAGCAATACGACTACTCCCTTGACCCTAGCAACAAGAGGTTATACCACTTTACGGCATGTTTTGGGCGTCTTATTTAAAATATTAATCGAATTATGTTGCAGCATTACAGTCAGCTTAATTATCAGAGTATTAACATTCGGAAGAGAGGTGGCCTGAAAGAAGCACAAAACAAATTAAATGTATCAAATTGTCCAATAAGATGTATTTGCACAATGTTATATTTCCGCTGACCCTTCCCACCCTATTTTTATGTGGACATTTTGTGGGTGTAATTTACCGCTGCCGCACGTTGGCAGAATAGGGTAGCCGCTTACAAGCAAGGTTTCGAGACCTAATTTGTTTATGTATTCTCATTCGCAATATTATCAATTTAGAGCATGTTTATTATTTTAGAGTGCAGTGCAAATTCTGCTTTTTGGATCAGTAAAGACCTCATACGGTTTGAGCAAACTGCAGATAGTTGCACCTCAAAGCCATACAGACATACTTTCACTTTCTTGTTTATTCGCGAGAGAGAGAGAGAGAGAGAGAGAGAGAGAGTACATTATAGAGAAGAAGAGGGTTCTGTTTTTTCCTTCATCCCTATGAAATTAAGTTTTACTGTTAATCTACAGTTTACACTGGCAGTTTAATTATATATATATATATATATATATATATATATATATATATATATATATATATATATATATATATATATTTGATACCACTACCAGTAACCTGCTTAATTTGTTTTTATTATAACTGCTACAATACAGTACCAAACTTGCTTGATACATTTTAATATAAAATTCATGTAGTAGTTAAAAACCATTAATACAAATTTTTACGTATATCTTCTACAGATCTGGTTGTTTTTCTGTTAGAAGAGTAAGATGTACCCCCCCATAATTTTGTTTAAAACTTTAAAAGTGTTTAAGGCTACTCACAGCTCAGGCTGTTTTTGCATCAAACCCGCATAAACATCTTAATTTGTCTGTGATTTTATCATTATTTTATCCTGCTTAAAATATAAGTTAATATTGTAATGACACAACAAATGTCAGTACAATACAACTATGCAATAAAGCAAAATAAATAAAAACAATAACAGTCATATGTTTAACTTTTCATAGAAAATATTAGAGAAAAATAAAATATCATACAGGTAGGCAATAATAAAGAACAAATACCTGGATTGTCTTGTTACATTGTTCTTATATATATATTTGCCATTCCCTTTTGTTTTCACATTCAGATGAATAAAACATGATTAAAGGCAAGCTTTTCACAAAATTGTGTTTTTTGTATTGGACATACACTCATTAGTGCAAATTCTGAGGAATTAGATCTGTAAATTCTGGATTGGCCGAGACACATTACCTTTTGTAAATTATGCCTCAAGAACAGTCAGGTTATAATCCTATGTGACTGTTACAAGAAATAATCCCCCCCCCAAAAAAAAACATTCCATTACTGGATCTGTATTTACACTTTAAAAAAAATGGAGCATTTATTTTTCTGCGGGCAATAAAATACGTTTTGTACTTGCTATGAGCACAAACAAAACCCAACATGAAAAGGGTTATATTTTGTTGCTAAATTTTATTATTTCTAATGTTTTAACCTTCACAAAACTATTATCTTTATGAACCTGAGATGAAATTTTACATTTGGCCTGTTATCCCTAATATATGTTTCTTGGATCAAAGTTTAAGGTAAATTCCATAATTTAAATGACTTAATCACAGAGAGAGATGATGATATTCTTTTATTCTTTTATTCCTCCATTTTCTGAAGATTTTAAGACAAAAAAGAAATGCATTTAAATACATAGAATCACAAAAATAGTAGATTCGTTACTTATTGAATTATTTCCAATAGCAAACGAATAAATAAATTAAAATCATTACTAATCTAGATAGAGATATATATACGATAAAACATTTGAAAATGTATCCTCACAACAAAAATAGTTTCCTACTCTCTTTGCAATCCAGTACAAGTATTTCTTTCCTTATATTTTGAGTGAGTTCTCTATTGAATCGAATATATAATATCCTTTATCTTAATGAAATACTTGGTAGATAGTCTGATCATATTTAACCATGCCTCAAATTCTAAACGTTCTGATATATCATTTAAACCACCAAGTAGTATAATCAGTATAGCATCATCGATCTGATCACAGAAATCACGGTAAATCACTGGAGGCATATACGAAAATAGACTTTCCATCAAGTGGTTTCTGTCGTCTGAGGTTAAGGCACAATTCATCGAAATGTGCAAAATACGGTCATGACTCATTTTGCCACATAGGGGACACAGTCCAGGTCTTGCTTGCATTCCTCCAATACGAATTAATGTCCCATATTCCATTTTTCTGCTTGAGTCAGTGTAAGCTATTTTCCATAGATGATGCATTTTTAATCCTGGATTAATTTTTAAAAATCTACCAAATCCCTCTGATGGATTTCTGATACTCATTTCATGTTTTCTCTCCTCTAATATCTGTATTCTTGTCCCAATTAAGTTTTTCCATGTTATTTTGTCTGGAAATTTTCCGGTGAAAATAAAGTCGTTGAGATAGTCTTCTAAATCATACTTTTTTAGTACAGTATTTACATCATATATAAAAGAGTTGTAGCTATGTTGGGGGTCAAAAATAAAATTTCCAACAGCCCAGAGGAAAACCTTTTTAGCCGTTAAATTTGCTGATGTTCTACACATGCGACCAAGGAATACGAGTTTTTGCTTATCTATGCGAGCTTCCATTGATATCATCCCCAAGCACGATGTCGTAGATCCAGTAGGCGATCTTTGAGGGAAACCTTGTACTCTCCGGGCGAAATATCGTTGTATTTTCTCCATTGATTCAATGCCCTGATATGACATATTAAACCAGAGTTCTGAGCCATACAAAGCAGATGGCAATATAACTCTTTCCCAGACTTTCACAGAGACTATAGGATTCATTCCATTTGCATTTAATCCAGTTGAGTATAGTGAGTTTGTTACACGTTTAGCTTTATCGTAGGAATAGATTATACGATCATTAGTTTTCATTGATTGCGAAAAGGTAACTCCTGCATATTTCACTTTTTTTGCTCTAGGAATATTCTGTGATCCCAGAGTAATTCCATTTGATGAGTACACTTCCTATCTTTTACTAAATATCATCCAATTACTCTTGTTAGAGTTATATTTCAATTTCCACTTCTGTGCATACTGATAAGCTGTATTCACGAGTATTTGCAATCCATTCAGCGTAGAGCTTAGTAGAGTAGTGTCGTCTGTCAAAAGCATGCCAGGTATGTTCATCTGATTCACTGTTATCCCGCAATTAGTCATTACTAGCTCATTCAATAGGTCATTTATGTACACGAGAAATAAAAAAGCCGACATTACACGCCCTTGACCAACGCCTCTCCGTAATGGAAATGTGTTAGATATACATCCTCTACACGCTACACAGGCACTTGACTGTGTGTAGGAATGGGCGATTATTCTCCATATTTTTGCATTAATTCCTAATATTTTTAGTTTTTTCAATAGTCCACAATGCCACAGTCTATCGAATGCCTTTTCGTTATCCAGAAAAACAGCATATACATTAGAGTTATGATTATTAAAGTACATCAAACATTCTTGAAGAGTAAAAGCAGCGGAGATAGATCCAGCCTCCTTACGAAATCCAAATTGATAAGGATGTGGAAAGCTTATTTTGTCTAAATACTTTTGAATTCTAGTCATCAATATTTTTTCAAACAATTTTCCCAGACAAGATGTCAATGTTATACCACGATAATTCACTGGATCCTTTTTATCTTTACCATTTTGTTTGTATATCGGTATAATCATCCCACATCTATATACATTAGGCAAATACTCATACTGGATCATGTAATTAAAAAGGGCAGTTAAATGTCTGATTAAATATTTTCCACCATACTTTAAGTGTTCATTCGATATGCAATCAATGCCTGGTGATTTTTTTGTTTTTAGAGACTTGATATGCTGCAACACTTCTTCCTCTGTAATATTATTACATTTTATGTTATCATTCTCTAGTTTGCTTTCTTCGTACATATTCTTCATTTTGACACAATCATTATGTTCCTCATCTGTTGTACCACTTAATTCAGAAAAATATAGTTTCCATAGATTGACACATTCATCCAAAGTATTAGATTCTACTCCTCGAAATGCAATATTACCAATGTCCGATTTATCTTTTCTATTTTCCCGTATGACTGCATAGAATTCGTCTATTCCCATTTCTGCACTCTTTTCTATCTCTTCAAATATACACTCTTTATATACCTTTTTCTCTTGCCTATGTTTCTTTCTAAACTTTCTTTTCGCGTCCTTGTATCTTCTTTTGATGCTACACTCTGTGCTTCTATTTATTCCTGCTTTGATCCATTCTCCGCGCGCTTTTCTCATATTCTGATGTAAATTTTCAAGCCCACTTTTCTTCCAATATGGTTTCAAGTGCGATTTGAATTCGGACTTTGGAAGACTGGGTTTCAGAAATTGAAGCTACACACGTACCAGTTTGTTACTTTGTGAAAAAATAGGGTCATTATGAGAAAATGGTGAGCACCTGATGTACCTGCTGGTGATGAATGGTCAGTGAGCAATCAAAGTGTTGTTCCTAAGTCGTATCGACAGGAATTCATAGTCTATCCCATAAAACTAATTAAGCTGGTCATTTTTGTGTCAGTAAGGCTTATCACAAGATCCTGAATAATTTTTATTTGCAGAAAATTAAAGAAATGTTTATAAGTACCATAGATCTTGTCACACTTGTGAAGTGGTAGGAAATCCCAATCAGAAGATATCTAATGGACATCTGCAACCTATTCCTGCATTTGACCATTTCACAAGCCATTTAGCAACAAAATGGTAGACTGTCGGTTCCGTACCTAGTACAAAGTCAAGTAACCAATACTTGTTGACCATAATGTGTGCGTCCTCAAGATTTCCATGGGCTATTCTTTTGAAGTTAATTGAAGCAAAAACTGTTCTAAAAGTTTAGGCAATTTGTATAACACTTATTTGCCACCCCAAATCTGTCCAGTAATTTTATGTTTGATTGTTTCCAAACACTTATGCGTGAATTAGACATCCAACAGTAAAATTTATTTGCCTATCACAAGAATCACAAGACTGTCTGAAAACTCTCTCACCTACCCAATATACATGTATAAAATTATATTGAATCAAGCCTTAAAACATCATGCATTGCATAATTATCGAGTAAGATCAGGATAGTTTTTTTCCCATGTTGGTAGGTATCACAAAATGAAAGACCCTATGACTACACTAAAACAGCAAAAATCGATCCCTAAACACCCTAAACTACCCAGGATACATGTAGGAAATTAAATAAAGTCAAACCAAATAAAACGACAGTGATCAGTAAAATTCTACCCTGTATAACTATCGAGTAAGATCAGTAGAGTTTTTTATCCTGTTGATACTTGTTGAAGGAAAGACCAAAACACTATCCCAAAACACACTCAACAACCCAGGATACATGTATACAATTACAATAACTTAATGAAATATGCAGTTTTGGCACATTCTCTCTCTCTCTCTCTCTCGTCATAGATAATTCACTAAACTACTTTTATAATGCAAAGAGCAGCACACTTAATAAGTCGGATTCATGCGTCACTGCATACATATTTAAAAAGATCTTTAAAGTTTGTTTTTACATCTTCAATGTGACAAAGAGCAGCTGAAAAATTAGAACCTAAGGGTGCTATATTTATATTTATAAAATTCTTGAACCAGTTTATTATTTTCAATTGGTTTGATAATGGTAAGACGTACAATAAAGATAAGCAAAATCTCCTGTTAATTACATATTTTGTCTCTGATTATTTCCACTTTTAAGGACAGCGTTTTAAAGGATGCATACCAGTTTTTAAAGCCTTTTTGTTTGATTCTTGTTTGTTAATTTTTTTAAAATGTTTTTTTATTACTTCAAAGGTTGAGGTTCTGTACATTAACAATGCTAATTAAGTATTGGAAAACAATCATACACCAAATCTAATACTTTTAATCGCAAGTATACATTTTTATCATGATACGAAAATGATTTTCCACAATTTGATTATTTCGGTTTTTGCGACAAAATATGTTCCAAAATGAAGATCTGATAAGAATAAGAAAACCTTTCGGAATGCTTAATTGTTTTTAAAAATGTAATTTTACCTATAAATATTTTTTATCTGCTATTGTTGTTGCTCTGGAATATTTTATTTTTGCCGGAGCTCATGCACAAGAGTATCACATATCACAAGAAAAGATAGACGTCTGTAATGTGGGTCAGAAGGGATGACGTACAATACTATCCTTATAGCCAGTGGTCGTCTGATGAAAGCTCGTGAAGAGCGTACAAAGGAATATATCATTGTCATTTCTGATCCTTACTTTGCTAAAGTAACTAATGTTTACAAAGTAATGAGAGATATCACTAAGAAATAGATTTCTTAAACAGTGAAAGTAAATATTTACGTGCGTCAAAACTGGGGTTCAAGAAGATGGACCACCTTGCTGCAGTGTATGCATTTTTTGTTTTCGTAAGGTGCTAGAAATCACTTAGATCTTCGAGAAAGCACATGGTTTTAGAGAACGATTAAAACTTCGGTGAAAACTTACACCTTTAAAAAAGGGACTGAATGAGTTACTATGTTTACCGACACAAAATGAATGTCGTAAAGCTCCATGGGTTGAATTAATTATTTCTGGTAAAGGAAAAACTGTAAAAATTAAGACATTACCACATAAAAAAGAACTTTAAAACCCTACAGGGTAAATAAAATACAAGTCTAGCGGGGAAAGCAAAGACTTTCCACAGCCCTTACACTTTGGAGCATAGTTACGAGGGGTAAACCAATTTATACCACTACAGTTGCAAAGAAATATGAAAACACATCATTCTTCTTTAAAATAAATATAGACTGACCCAGATGGTCGGGTTTTTGTAGGCGTAACTATGTTTGCTTGCTTGTTTTGTTCTTGTTCTACCTATTTGTGTGCAATTCGTCTGCAAGATTACAGTGCACCAAGAGTTCTGATGACCAAACTACAAGAGGAAAGACCAATAGTAGGCAACTGTGAGCTAATAACTTTCTGAACGATAGTTAGGAGGTTGCAATGGCGTACTAAGGGTATATGGCGCCAGGGGCGACGATGATGGCCCAATGGGGTTTTTGCGCACCAAGCCCTATGGCGTCAGTGGTTTTGGCGCTCCAAAGACTTCTGTCCCCCTTCCCCCTCGTTAGTACGCTACTGGAAGGTTTCTCATAGATATGGTTGCTGATAAGATTTTGGAGAATTTGACAGGCAGGGCCTATTGTCTGCAGAAATATCAATTTAAAAAAAAAGCTACCGGTCGATAAGGTGATTCTCTATCATTGTAGAAAGGGAATATAAAACCTGAGGACTGCAGCTATGACTGCATGAAGATGTCCGATGTAGTACTCAGCTCATAGATCCTAAAACATTTGGAGCTTTTATAGTAGCCAGAAACATATTAAAGAATATTTGCAAGCATCATTATGTTTTGGAGAACGGAACCTTCGATTCATTGCAAAACAGCAGAAAATGTAAATAGCAGGACATGTAAAAATCAAAGAAGGTTACCCCGCGGAAACTTTCACTATCACTAACAGTAATAACACAATTCCACAATAAATGCTGATATTGCACAAGGAAAATAGGAAGCCAAATAACTCCATCAAGAGCATCAAGTTGCTCGTTATTAACGATTTAAATACTCCGTCGTCAAAATGAGTCTAACATGGATTTTATTCTCAGGACAGTACGAACGAGTACTACTAATATCCATTTGAACCTAAAATATACACAGAATATCAGGCAAGACACATTATTAAATGCCTTTGCTAAAATATTATTTCATCATCAGGTAAGCACGATTGGGCGAAACAAGATTCCAAAGGCTTGCTGATGGTTTAGTAAGAGTTCCTGAGGTCACTCCGCTAAATGTCACACACAGTGATTACGTCAGAAACTCAGACTAAAGACGACAAAGCGCAAGTGTTATTGCCTACACAGTTACAGCAGAAACAACAGTAGAAAAAAGACGTATAATATAACAATTAGTCACTTGATTTCAGTTGACACAAGGATTTATCAACGCCAGATAAATTATATTTATCTCGGCTTGCGGCCTCAGTGTATGTCACTTTCTGAGGAGGAGATATTCTCGAATCAGTCTCATCAGTCAGTAATTGCATACTTACAAAAGGATAGACATCACATCAGTCTCTGGACAATTGTTGATTGCAACATCTAACAGTGGATGAAAGTTCATATACGTAGGAGTTCGGAAGAAAGACAACGACAAAACATAACCAGATGAAAAGATAACTCGGGATAAAGTAGATTTGAAGAATGGGAAAGTAATGAGGTAAAAACTAGACGAATATAACACAACTGCAACCAATAATGTCAATGCGGTTTCAATCAGCCTGTAAAATATAAACAGCCATGATTTAAAATATTTTATATTCAACCTGTTTCCTTCGCTGCAATAATTTTTTCCCATTAAGCCTCTCGAAAACATTTATCTGCTCTTTTAATTTATTTCGCCCTCAAATGTGTTGTGGATTCTAATACGTTAAAACTTTCGAAGTTGTTTACTTTCTTTCTTTATAAATTCATTATTTCCATTTGTATATCTTTTGCTTGTTGATGATTTTAATTATTTCTTGACGATGGATATCATTGTTACAGATTCCTTTGCTGATACCATTGTAAATACTGTTAACGTTCTAAAGGCATGAGTTTCTATTTTATCATGTATAATGTCTGTTGTAGATAAACGTTTTTCGTTGAATGCTTTTGCAACAGAAGCCTAACAATGTTACACAAAACCTGCTTACGGTCAAAATATCAACCAAACTAGCGGCTACTTCTGCACTACATAATTCCGCTGGTGTTATTCTCATACCTCCTAAAGCTTTAGCCGAGTTAGTCTACACCTAATTTAAAATTTATATGTTATTGTTTTCTTCTTTCGAACACCTCTGTAGCTTTAGATGTGACTAATCATTTTAATCTCGTTAAATGATTTTACAGTCTAAATCAGATTCCATTATGAGTTTGTAGTGTGGGATATAGTGACTGTTGTCCTAGACTCGAGGTACACCACGTACATGATGGCGGTGCATTTGGATCTTCTCTCTCTCTATCTCACACACACACACACACACACACACACACACACACACATATAGTTAGGTAAAGGGGATCATCAAGCAACGTTTGTATTATGAGGGAGCCCCATAATTAGTTGGGGGGTTGGGGTGTCTTTATACGCCACTGCATTTGGCTATAACGTGATTTCAATGCGAGTGGAGATTATTTGAACCTGATTATGAGGTTTTAGTGTTCAGCTGTTGATAAGAGGAGAGGGAGTTACAGTTTTGTTTTAGTATTAAGCATTTAAGCTCTAAAGATATTTACCAGTATTAAATGTGATTATATGTGTAGTGCCGCGTACGCGATGTAAGTTTCGTAATTTGTGGTAACTATGTTGTACCTTGTTTCTTTCTGCCTCAAAGATGTGTTCCTATGTTATCCTAAGTGTATGTAAAGTGCTGTATAGCATAGATAAGACTTCACGAAGTAATGGTCTTTGCCATGCTTTGAAAATGTATGCTAACAGTTGTACGAAGAAACATTTTTACATATCACTACATTGAAAAATCAACATGCAAACTGTGCATAAAAGAAGCCCCGCAGACTACGGAAGTGTAACTGAAATTACTTACCGATTAGTACTTTTGTTGCACCTGAACAATAGTATAAAATATAAAAGAAATATTTACTCAGACTCAGATTTTTTATGTTTGTTTCTTCCTTTCTTTTTTAGTTGTTTTCTTTTGTTTTGAAATTCAACCATTTTAATTTGTTTTGTTTTGTCTTATTCTAGGGAGTAAGTGTATTGTCAGTACAGGTTGTGTACTTTGTAAATAATTTCTTTTTTATTTCAACCATTATTTTAAACCAGTCATGACAGGTACAGATTCCACTGGAAATACGTTAAAACCCGACTTAACGTATTTTGCTGGCTTTTGACACAATAAAATAATCACAACCACAAATCCAGTAGACATTTTGCGATGAGAAATATAGTCACACTGTACTTGTTGCAATTTTCATAATTATGCGGCCTTTGCATACAATTATCACGGTCCAGGGTATGTCAGATTTGTTTGTGCCTGACACTTTTACTTTAGAATCGAACTTTATATTTTACATGATTCTTGAAATCATAAAGCTTGAAAAAATATATATAATGCATAAATGGCCGTAACGAAGAGAAGGTCGTTCATGCATAGTTTGTAATCGACTTTCAAGCTGCACGATTTCGTGAATTTTCTACAGCCGTTCATGCATAGTGTGTAGTCGATTTTCAAACTTTATGACTTAATAATTTGCTACGGCCGTTCATGCATAGTGTGCAGTTGATTTTCAAACTTTATGACTTAATAACTTGCTACGGCCGTTCATGCATAGTGTGCAGTCGATTTTCAAACTTTATGACTTAATAATTTGCTACGGCCGTTCACGCATAGTGTCCAGTCGATTTTCAAACTTTATGAATTAATAATTTGCTGCGGCCGTTCATACATAGTGTGCAGTCGATTTTCAAACTTTATGACTTAATAATTTGCTGCGGCCGTTCATGTGTTGTGTCTAATCGATTTTCAATCTTCATGACTTAAAAATTTTCTATGGCCGTTGATGCATGTTGTTTAATCGATTTTTGATTCATGACTAAATTACTCTTGTAAAAGATGGTATTCAGATCTTATAAACAATAATTATGAAAATAAAAATGAAACTCACGAAATAAATAACGGAACTGTAATTTAACCATTCTTTATAAATACTGGCAAATTACACCAGACGTACGCATTAATACGTACGCACCGTTATGATCTTTAAGTTATACGTTTCTGAGTCAGATGATGTATTTTTTATATGCTTGTTACAACGCTTGGTATACAATTATACTCATGCCTTACGGTACTATGGGAATTTACGAGAACACGTGATAGATATATCTAAACTATTACCTTCAATATCTAAAATTCAATCGTTAACGCCTCAACTATTTGATCTTGAAAAATAACGAGTAATTTCCTTTTAACAACATATTTCTTGAAAAATATCTCCCACAAGTTTACCGTTTGATGGTTCCACCTTGAATGTAACACATATCATAAAAATGAGTTTTGGAAAATCAAGCCTCCGTTCCATTTACAGCCTCCCGACACTTATTAAATTTTTATAATCTCTTCCGCAATTCATTCTCTTGGTAACTGGATTGAAAAATAGGAAATCTTCGATATCACCAGATGAAACCACCGGAACCACAATCAGCCGTGCACGAGCAGGTTGCCCTGTAAAATTAAGTATGTATTTATTTATCCAGATAGTTTGATAGGTCAGGAGATATTTGGGGAGTAGAAGTAATAGTAGTATAGTAGCTTCTGACAATATCGCGAGTTCTATGTTATCGCGGCATTCTAAGTTTTCGGTATTTTTCAGCATAGCGCATCCTATCATGTGCTTATCTTATGTACACTAGATGACCATAAGTTACTAGTTCTGCTTCACCAGTTGATTTCGGGAAAATCTCGCGATTGCTGGCGAGTACACTATTTTAAAAATGTGCCTATATATATATATATATATATATATATATATATATATATATATATATATATATATATATATATCACTGTTTCCAAACATAGCCGTACGCTATATTCTCAAATAAAATCTATATATTCTTAAAATTGATACCACTGTAATAAATCGGTTAACCAATTTGTCGTCTGATAATGTCCTATGATGTCATGCAAGAGCCTGGTCACATGCTTGCCATGCTTGCCAAGAAGCAAGAGATCGAATCTATGGTAACATATAAGAGTCAAAATGGGAAAGTTAATGTTGTCTTTTTCTGGTGGCTTTGGCAGTTGACAAATGTTTACTTTAAAGTTTTGTTGTACACAATACATTACTTTTCATGGAAACACCTGGAGTTTTTTAAAATTCTTCTGGTCGACTTAATGCTCATGTTGGTGGCCCCATCCTCAACGACAATCCTGGTGCCACTCATCCGTCATAGGTAGTTACAAATATATTTCTTTCTCTGAGAGAAGTTCCCTTTGTTGGAGGGCACAAGTGACAGAATGACGGCCATGGAGGTAGCATCAATTTTTCATGTTGATTTACAATGTGTGCAACAGATACATCAAATTGCCAACACTGGGATAAGTATATGCCATCGTACAGATTTTTTTTCTTTCTCGGTATTATCACGATTTTAGAGTAACGTCTCATGCATATCATGGAATCTACACGGCGTCTGTTTATCGATCTCTTCACGAAATCATCTGATATAAACAAGAAATTATATGCATTTTTTTAAAAACAAAATCAAATTTATATATATATATATATATATATATATATATATATATATATATATATATATATATATATATATACCACATACATTCAAAATAACATGGCATTTAAAGTGTTGGTATAAAGCAAATTGATTAACCAATATTATTGGTATATCAAATTGTGATCCGCCCATGGCGCAGTAATATGAATATATATATAAACATTCTTTCAACTGCAGACCTATAGATCAATGATGAATTTCTACTCATTCATTAATCATAAATGACATGAAAATAATGATAAAAGGTATTAATAGTCCCTGTTTTCTAAATGATATTAAAATTTTACATAATTTCATCGGAATCCTTTCTTTTTTCTATTCCCCTCTCGTACGTAAATGATAAAAAAGCTCAGATCTGGAGTGAGAGACAAACATATTGCGCTTGACGAAAACATTAAAACCGAACTTGTACCAAGTAACCTACATTAATCTGGTTCGTCGTAACAGTATGATCTCGCTTTCCTTAGGATCTATCTACAGTGTTCATAATATCAATGATATATAGTTGCAATAGCAAGTGACACTAGGCCTATATGTTGAATTTGTCGGTTACGAGGCACACATACTGTATTGTTTTAATCCTTTGTTGTTGTTTCTTAAACCTATTATAATGTTCTAAAAATCGATTATTAATTATTAAATATAAAAATGTCCAAATGCTTTCCCCCTCCCCCCGGATTATCGTAGCTAGATACGGGCGAAAATCCATGAAAATACGAGCGTTGGTTGGGGATTTTCGCTTTTGTCATACGAAGATGTCTCTGGACCTATGAATGAAGGTATCGTTAGTCAAGCCGTCCAAAGGGGGCAGAGAGAGTTTTAGTTTTATAGTCTTTAGAAATGTTTATTAAATCAGAATAATGACTATGATGAACTGTTTATATATTATAATATTTTAATTACCTCTTGTTTTTTCGTCATTTCACTTAGTTTCTATTCCACGCTAATTTCCATACGCCAGGACGTGAATACCTGACAGTACAGGTTTAGTGTACAAGAGGCTAACTGTGTTTGCAGTGCACTTCTTTCTTCATAAAAACCACATTTCATGTTTAAATCATGAGTGTGTCTTATATTGATTTAATAAATGTGAATAAAAATAGAAATTGAAAAAGAAAACAATCAACTTATCCATTTGCATATGTGATTGTGAACAAGAAGAAAAATCGTAGAACTACATTTTGTGGCGGACACACTCGCAGGGATCTGAGGAGTTCATTCACTCGGTCTATACACAGTTGCCAGTAGGATATCGTAACTCCATTCAAAGTGCAAATATGTTTATTTTTGTATGTGATATAAATAAAATATATGTGTAGTATGTACGCTGTATCAATGATATTCCACTCGTTGTATAATTTTTTTCATTAAAAGGAAACTCGGGCAATCCTCGTTTCCTTTTAATGAAAAATCCATTCATCTCGTGGTATATCATTGGTACAACGTACATACTATATATATATATATATATATATATATATATATATATATATATATATATATATATATATATATATTCAATTATAATTCAAGCTGTCGTAATAGTAGCAATGATACTGGGAGCAGTATTAGAGTATTGTTAGTGGATATATATACACTTAAGTTTCCTTTTTTTCTATCCCAAGTGTTGGGATGAGCAGGATTTATATTGTTTCCACGCTTTTAAAATCCACATACTCTACACCCTTGCTCTGTGTGTGTGTGTGTGTGTGTGTGTGTGTGTGTTGTACCTGCATGTACTTCCGTCAGGACAAGCTCCTGGTGAACAAGGATCTACAAAGCATAATATATACGGGCATCCTGCTGTAAATAATAATAATAATAATAATAATAATAATGGATGAAGAAGACAAATCATGACAACAACTGTGAAATATGTGTGATTGTGGGAAGGAATCTATTAGATTTTTAATCTGTCTGTCGCACGGCAAAGAAATATATTGGACAACGTGGTCTAGTTATTTGCTTGTATCTTTAATTGGTTGTATATTAAAAAGAAACAGCACGTACGTAAATCAGAATAAATGTCATGTTTTCCTTTTATAAACTAAGTAAGAATGACTCAAATTACACACACGTGTTTAAAGTTTATATTTGCAATTTTTTATTTATAGAAATTTGTACATTTTTGTACTTGATGACTGTAACCCATTCTCGCACTAAAGAACTATACGAGCGCACAAGCACACTTATACATGTAGACGGAGAGAGAGAGAGAGAGAGAGAGAGAGAGAGAGAGAGATACTTGGAAGGGCTTCCACGTAGTTTCCACATCCTGTAAAAAAAGAAGAGGATCCGCATTTAAGGTGTTATATTTTCTTTGAAAGTGGTCAGATTGCTACATTTTACCGGCCACCAGTTTCCAGTAGCTGATAGATTTATTTTGATGACCCCACAAATCCATAAAAGATTAAGTTGCTTTTGCAGTATATGCCAGGGATATATACGCAGCTGACTGTTTTTCAGCTATTTCAACTACTGTACGAAAATATTATGTGTTTGTAATAAATGATGACAAGAACATGTAGTGTGTGCAATGTTTATAAGTCAGTTGGTGAAAAGGAAAAAGTACCACAATATACCAGAGTTATAAGAAGTGTACGGTTAGACTGCATGTAGCATAAAAGGAGACTTCTTGCCAATTGGTCATCATAACTGTTTGTGGTTAAGATATTCAACTCAACGTTCTTTTACAAACATAGTACGAAGATTATGCATACGGGTTTCTGTATAGATAATTGACAGGATATTCAAAATAGTAAGAAAATAATTATTACAGAGAACAGAAAAAATATTATCCAGCAAATGCCGGCAGAAGAATGTATAATCCAGACAGAGGAGAGCAAATAAATGTATTAGAGTTCATGATTTAACAGATTTTTTAAACAAAAATTAAATTGTGATAATTAAATTAGGGGTGATGTATCTCCAGGAAGTTTTAGTGGTTTACTCTGAGATAAGTAAACATGAAGCTGGTGCCAATTAACAATTACTTACGTGAGAAAAAGAAAACTATATTACAATATAGATTTTCGTAGCAATTTGATGCAGCTAACATGCAGTTTGCAATGTCAAGTTTTGGAATGAAGATGCGTAATAGCTGGGAGCCGTACACTTTACAAGAGTCTGGAGGGGGGGTATTTAAAGATCAAACAGACTTCAAAGATTGAAAACACGGACTCATGACATCAGGACTTTAGATGCACATTGCTTGATTAAACAGCGTTTAGTAACCTACTACTTTATTTTCCCGGGGAGGAAGGAGGGCTGGAATTTTGTTTTCCGATGTGACTTTTTATTTTCTTTAGCTTTTTACCTCAATAAAATGTATATTTTTCTAACTAATATAATGCAGACTGATTATTTTCTTCCTACAGATCAAACCAAAGTTATTTTTCTGAGTTAAAAGTTTGTTTTCTCAAAATAAAATCCCAGCTCCTCCTCACCCTGGCCTGAAAAAATTAAATAGTCGCTCAATAAACGTTTATCTGATGCTATAAAAGTCTTGCAAACAATAAGAGAACGATCAGAGATGAAATACGAAACACCCAGTCTTATAATCAATTTTATTGTGAAAAATGCATTAGATGATGATGCTAAAAAGATAAATATTTGTAAGAATATTCCAGATTACAATCATTCACTTTACAACGCTCTGTATCCCAGCCCAGCGTTCGTCTCCTTTAACATACTTGCATTTAAAGTTACAAAGAAGTGTGAAAAATAGACAACACAATACAATCAATAGCACCAGACAAAATAAAAATTGTTTTAGGGCTGGAACAAGAAAAACAAAAGTGTAAAAATGTGCAAAATACTAAGCAAAGTTAAATAAAATATAAGGCAGAATAGAGATACAATACATTTGTTCTTACGATCTGAACATTATTCTGCGCGCGAAACAGACGATTCGACACCACCTTGGTCATTTTAAAGACATACAAGATAGAGGTTAAACTGATCCGATTCTGCTGTTTTAAAGGAGAATATTATATGCTGACAAACGAGCTTACATTACTTAAGGAGAAACGCTTCTAAAGACTTACGATTACTTCTACAAATATTAATTACTACATGGACCTTATTTCTGTATAATGCTGGAACATTCAATGTTTGGACAGAAACTAAGGGGGTGCTATGTTTCTGCCGAAATATATATGTAAAGAGGCGTTGCTGTGGAAAAGAATTTATTAAAAAAACTATCCAGTAACTGTTACAAACATTTCTCTGTTAATTGTCAACGGTTAGGTTGCAAAAGCAATTCGGGTAGTGGGTTGTCATGCACCGGTTGTTTGTTTTCGTTATGTTGTTCTGTTTTAGACACCTTTAGCGCATCCCTGTCGCTTCCTCTTAATGCGCCACCTGGATTTAGTCTAAAGTTTTATTTGTTTTTTGTTTCGATACGTGTGTTATATTAGCTGCAAACACAACTATATAACCAAACCAGGACAAGGTATCCGTTTGTTTTAAGATTTGTGTACAGGTTGTTAAACAGTAGTTTATATGGTAAAATTCTTCCATATAATTTAGCTAACAATACAGTTACTGTCTGCCTTCTTTTAATTATTGTTATTGCTTTTACTGCTGTTGTTGTTTTTCAAGCGTAAGTACCGATGCAGCTAAAACTAAGGGAAGAATGTTGATAGATCTACCAACATTACTTGCATATGTGAGAAAATAAAAATTATTTAATTCTTTCGGATGCTTTAATAAGCGTTACTGTTGTCGTGGAACAGTAGTTACGGCACAGACAATCATTATGGATTATTCAATTTATGTTAACGGAATTAAGGCTGCCTTCGTAAGCAACTTATTTATGGCCCACTCAAAATATTAAAGCAGTATAATTTACGTATTTAGACAACCTAATTAGATTGCCCTAAACGAGCATTTATGCTGCCATACAAGAGTTATTGCTTACTCGCTGCCATAATTGCCTGCTATAATTATGTTTCTTAACGTCGTTTCAGTAGGTGTCATTGCCATCTTGTCGGACTTAAACGACAATTTAAACTAGATGTTCGTCTACTTCTTGAACATCTCTTTCTATCTCGGGATAATAACTAGAAAACTGAACCTTCTTTTTAGCATGATGCCCCCAGTGATAGAGATCACTATAAACTGTCACACTTCAGACATCGTAGCGGTATGACTGAAAAATTATTAAAACTACGTTAAAAATCCAAATCTCTCTCTCTCTCTCTCTCTCTCTCTCTCTCACACACACACACACACTGTTCAGCTCCTTCTTTAACATATCTTTCTATCTCGGGAAAGTAACTAGAAAATTACGCCTTCTTCGTTAGCTGTCTTAAATAGATATCTAGTTTTTTGTATTTTTATTTAGTTATGCATTTCAATATTTCTATCAAATATGAGAAAAGTGGTCACAAAATAAATGGATGAATGAATTAATGACCTCGAATTTTTCGATTGAGATTTTTCATAGGCAAGAAAACTTCATAATATTAAGTATGCCGTTATAAAACTTTTACATAATTTTGACGTAATATTTATGCAAGTTGTCTACCTTGGAAATTACATTTTATGTTTTATGTTTCATTAAACTGCATTGGTTCTGAAACATAAATAAATTAATGAATCAATGATTTATATAAAGATGACGCCATCCATATTATGATGATATAAGACGTAACGGCATTTGACACAAACAGTGGACAATTTGTATCTCAAAATTGGAGCTTAATGCCTGCTAAATTGATTGTATTATATTACACGATCCATCGGAATATTCTCAGTGCGAACACTTATCAGAAAGGGATAGTCGTTTTCGCCTTTCTGTCCGGCATAGCCGACTGAAGGTGTCTCGAATGACCCGTACCATTCCTCATCGTGTTGTGCTGTAACGGTATATACTCACTGGATCATACCGATCAATTGAAAAAATAAATGCCTTCTCGTTTATATGTGCACGTGTTGGTGATTTATATATGAAGTTGTTACGTCATGTCCTCGATATTCTCATGTTTTCACTTTTTTCCTCTCTGTTCATGTTGCAATATCAATCTCCTAGAAGATAACATAACGATAAGTGGATGAATGATGTCCTCTAAAGGTCCCGATTTCGTTTGATTTAAAATAACTTAGCCCCTGTCCCGGCAAGAAGCATATTTTATTACTTTTTGGTTGATTTCATTGTTAGATATACTGCCTCTAAATATGTTTAATAAAAAATATTTAAAAATATGTGCGCTTATATCTATCCAGAAACTTTTATATCTTTTATTGCTATTTATTCTATCCATTTCCCGAAAACGCCTCAAATCTAGGCACCCCAATTATAAAGACATTAAAGTGTATTTTTTTATCATTCATCTTCCCACAAGGCCTTTGATACATATGTGTCTAGACAGCTCCAGAAATGTGTCAAAGAAGTGAGCATGCGTTGTTCATGCTTGATACGAAAGAGGGATATGAAGATATTCCACATAGCAGATATGCAGCATGCATGCTCTGTAATATAGTTTTTCAGAAGACAGACCCTAATGAATTATCCAGTGACAGATTTATTTTGTTAACTACTTAGAATTGTGCACATGCATATGGATAAGGTCTGAGGAAACAGTTTAGTTTTTTTTCTCACCTATCTGATAACGGGGTTCTGGTCCATATATTGAAATTATTGGTTGACAGCGATGGACATAGCCAGTCCTGTTGTTATGACCAAAATGAAGAATATGATATGTTCTTAATCAAAGATGGAGAACATATCCAGCTATACATAGTATCTGGTTGGACTTTTCAAACAAGTCACAAGCATCATGTTCTCTAGCCAAGGTTCCGATGTGATAACCCTGTATACACCTTGGCGGATCGAACAAATATATTGGTGATTTGTCCTAGCAACACCTATTAGATTTCACGAGTTGCCTCTTTTAGTATGTAATGCCAACTAACCAATAGACCATTGTTAATGAGATCCTCACGAATATCAATGTATCGCGAAAACGAGTCTAAGCTAGGCAGATCGAGAACAAATATGGCGTTTTACTGTGCATCGAGTAACGATCTGAGCTGTTTGCCAGATATTTATTTTGCATTCGTTGAGAATTTCATCAAGGGTGTCTCCAAAATAATAAATAATCCATGAGTTAATTCCAATAATTAGTTGTCAAAAAATCAAACAATTATTTCAGCGCATGCCATTGAAATTATATCACTGTATTAAACAAAATGCCAGAAAATATGCTTGAAGAAAGGGAGGAAAAAATCTTAAACAGATATATATATATATATATATATATATATATATATATATATATATATATATATATATATATATATATATATATATATATATATATATGATACAATTAACGAATTTCAACGGCCTGTGATTTAAGTGTGCATTTTTTCTTACGTTTCAACATTTTCATTAATTTTTATCCAGTCGCATTCTCTCTCTGTCTGCCTGTCTCTGTCCCTCTCTCTCTTAAATTTATTCACTTCTCCTCTCATCGTTTTCATTTTACTGGTGCTGTCTCTCTTCTCTATCGTGGTCATTTTCATTCTATTGTTTCTATTTATTTTTTCAGCAAAGATAATAGTATTCACTTTTCCTATAATTGCTACTCGTACATCAATTCATAATCGCTGATATGAATGCGCTACGTGGAGGTACGCAGAGATTTCGATGACCCCATTTTATGGAATGGGACTAGGGGTAACATTTTTATAAACCTAACGTTATAAAACCACATGCATATATGCATTTGCTTCATCGACAGAACCTATTTTGCGTTTTGATTTCTCTATATTACTTCATTCAGTTGCAAGAAAATACAAACACACCATTCATTCAGTTTCTTATCTTAAAATTCGGCCCCTCATCACGACGTATTGCAACAATCCATTTTCTACGAAGCTCCATCTTTTTCAGTGATAGAATATGGTAGAGGCTTAAATCTATGTGAATTTTAGCATTGCCATTGCACAACGGAACACAACAATATTCGTCACGATTTTTTCCCTTGCCAGGATCAATTGTAGCAGCCATGGTTGCGAGGTAAAATGAAGCTGGAGCCTAACTTAGCGTCGTTTTGGATTCGTTGACCCAGGGTCACATGAATACATAAATACATTCTGAGAATCGTCTATAGCGAAGTGCACTGTACATCGGTCGAAAATGGAGGAGGTAGCTGACTTAAAATAATACCTTGGAAGTTTAACATCGAAAGTATGACTATGTACCAGAGGGAAGCCATTATAGGTGTATTTGAGTGAAAGGTATTTGTACAAACACGGACTGGCAGTGGAAAATTGCTTATTTAGCAGTCCATTCATGCTGTGTGCCCACTTGTCTGTATTATGTAGGTACAGTGTTCAAATTTGAACAACTTTAGTCTGATTGGATGTGTAGGCTTGCCGCCTCATCCAGTGAAATTCACAGACCCGATGCACATAAATATCTGCTCGATACACCAAAGTGTTGATACTGATATCATATTAGAACCTTGGCTAGCGAAAATGAACAATCATAGCCATCTAGTAATCTCTAGACATGTCTATAAGACTGATCCACTCCTAGTAAGTGAAAATATAAGACTGTAGAAACAAACCATTATGTAGAAAGATCTTGTGCAACAAATGCATGCATTAGGCTTTGTGTAGTCAGCATTTTGTTTTGCAGTGAAAAGTGATCAAGACAAATCCAAACTTTGTCAGTTTGATTTACAAGAGTTACATGACATTCCCTTATTCGGAGACTGGTCGTTCTTTAAGCGTCAACAATGTTGCTGAACAGCTGGCTCAAGATCATCGTAGAGCTAGCTATATGTTTCACACACATACAGAAAAAGAATAGATATGTCAGAAATGAGTGCATATTTTAACAATTACTCACCAATCATTACCACAACCGTCAGAAAATAAACAAATGAGCTTTTCATGTCAGAGAAGATCCTTCACCTTGAGGCAAACAGTACTTTCGGTGATAACTATATTGTATACAGTTAACAAGACTGCAATTTATATTATGTAGCTGAGTCACGTGCTCTTCTATACGCTGAATTTAACCACATCCTGGTGTTAATTTGTACCAAGAAATATTGTGTTTGTTCACACTTACGCACACTGCCAGGAATAAATATTGTTCTAACACTTTATATATAGAGACCCATTATGTTTTGAGATGTATGAATAAGTAAGATAGTTGAGTGAAGTATCTCCATGCGAATATCTTGTAAATCCTGGTATTGTATTTCTGTAATTGTATGCATTAAGCATGTTATATTCGTATATATATATATATATATATATATATATATATATATATATATATATATATATATATGTTACTGGTGGTGTGGTATTATGAGGTTGTACCTTCTTACAATTTGTCCGCTTTATTTGGCCATCATTATCATGAGGGTGATCGCCCTCGGTATTGTTGCCCGGATCGAGTAAATTTAAAAATAAGATGTGAAATTATAGATGTAATAAATAGAGATCTGAGCAGATATACATATATATAGAACAGAATGACACGAGCCCCCGTATATGGAAAACAAAAATTAAACAGTTATATAAATAACTGGGATAATGCATTACATTCGGAAGATATACTTCTTTTTTGAATAAATCTTTCACCGAATCTCAACACAAATATATTTATATAAATAGCCGATCTGTTTAAAATGATATAATTAGTTCATCATATACTCGAGTGAACGATTGAAGTCATTGCCTTGTACAACTCCATAACCTGCTTATTCCAGTCCACTCCACCTTCACTGTGGTGGTTCCTCCAGGTCCTTTCGCTTTTTCGCTTTTGCGACCTCCCTACTATCTCGCCTCTTTTCGGCCCTCAAACGTTGTGTGGGTACGTGGATACGTAAGTGCGTAGATACTTTGATAAGTAGGTACGTGGATACGTCAGCGGATACTTCCATGGATACATCCGTGGATACTTCAGTGGATACGTCCGTTGAGCTATTTCCCCTTTCAAAATAGACAGAGAAGCGACCTAAATCTTCTTTCAGTTGTCCTACTGGGAACAGATCATTACTCCTCTTTCGTTATGTCAGATATCGTTCTATCGGAATTCAAACAGACCAAAGGCTACCTAGTCAAGCTGAACATGGCAGACCATAAACAAACCCGGTTTCACAAGATTAATGTACTTCATAATGGCTATTTCATTACTGATTCCCGTTAACATTACACGAGACATTATGGTTCGGTTCGCGTCTCAATTACGCAAATGAATGAATGAAATTCATTACATTTCTTAACTACGTTATTTTCAGCGAATACACACATTCAAGTCTTTATCATTCGTGAAATCATCTAAGATCGGTGAATTCAAACGGATTCTCGTAATTCATATCAACTAAAGTACTGTATGAAGTTCTTAGATTCCTATAACAGTCAAGACGACAAATTCAAACAATTTGTCAAACTTATTTAAAGAAGATCATTGTACAGGTTCATATAGATTAACTCAAACACAGTTACACTCGTTTCAAGAGAATTGATTTGCTGATTTAAGCAAATAAATTCATGCAAATATAAACAATTAAATTCAAGCAAATCATTATACTGGTATCAATGAACTACATGAAATTGACGCAAATACCTTGTTTCCGTTGACTTTCCAGACATCCGGTCCCTTTGAGCAATGTTTTACGAGATTATTTCTTCCAAATTTACTCTCGGGGTCCCTTATATTTTCACTCTTGCAAGAAAGATGCAGAATGACTAGATATCTTTCGATGAGGCAATTTACCTCTAGAAAGTTTCGTGTGAGAACCCTCCCCCCCATTTAGCGTAACTAATCAGGATTAAATATATTTACCACCTTTTATAAAAAGACGCCAAAATTGACGTATAGAATTCCAAACAACAGATCTGGGAAAACTCAGCTTCTGACAGTTCCGATATAAAAAGTTAACCTACCCTTTCTAATCGTCTAACATTTAAGTAAACGAAGGCTTAATTAAGAATCACTTCCTCTCCTGAAACAGACGTTAGAAATGATTGCAGTATAGCGATTTAACAAGCACCTGTCCCCATAAATCTAATTAACTGTTGTCTGGCCCCACGTTAATGCGCTCTTCATAGTAGATCGACAGAACTTTGCATCCTTACACACACACACACACACACACACACATATATATATATATATATATATATATATATATATATATATATATATATATATATATATATATATATATAAACACACACGAGGCAGAAAACATCCTCATTAAAATTTTGTCAAGTAATACACCGCAAAACTCCAGTGGCCCAAGGAAACTTCCTGTATGAGAGAGAGAGAGAGAGAGAGAAAGAGAGAGAGAATTCCTGTATGAGAGAGAGAGAGACTCGTAATACGACGTAAATGCAAAAGACACTTGTAATTTGTATTAACAAAACGTGTCATACATGACACATGACCCTAAAATTGCGGTTTGAAAAAATATGAATCATATAGTCTGAAAATCAATTTTATTTTATTTATTTGTTATTTTTGTGGTTAAAATTTCAGCCTAAATAGTATTTTAATTTATATATTTTACAATGGAGTATAATGTAAAAAGAATGTGTCTAGTCGCTTTTCATAAAAATGATAAAATGAGCTTAGCATTTATATTAGTGTTCGAGCCTTAGTTGAATTATTAATCAAAGTAAAGGGTCTTGCATATTATTATTATTATTATTATTATTATTAGAAAGGGTATTGAGAAGGAAATGTGTATAATGAGGTCACCTTGTCTATTGAATAGAAAGTGCGAAACTGAACAGCAAAGTCATCTACCTTGTGTTGACAAATACAACTCTATATGATTTTAAGCAAACAGAGCTCTCTCTCTCTCTCTCTCTCTCTCTCTCTCTCTCTCTCTCTCTCTCTATATATATATATATATATATATATATATATATATATATATATATATATATATATATATATATATATATTAGATTTTTAACTATGCTTTAACAATTTTAGTCATGCTGCTATCACTATTGTCTTCAGTGTGGCACTTTATACAAATGTCTAGCCAATGTGGCATCATGTTCCATCCAGTCACATTATCCTGACAGCAGGCGGACCAGTCCTAACACTAATCTCTTCGTGCTGAGCGCCAAGCTAGGAAGCTGTTAGTACCATTTTCATAAATCTTTGGTATGAGTCGGCTGAGGTTCGAACCCGCTACCTCCCGCATTCGAGGCGGACGCTGTAGCCACTTAAGACACTGGAGCGGTCCACACTATTTTGGAACGTTATGCGAGAACAGATCAAGGTCTACGGTCATTGAACTTATATTTGTTAAATACACGGGTATATTGAGTAATATAGCTTTTTGTTTTTAAATGAGTGCGCATTTCCGTAAGTATAATATATCGAAATAATGCAAATTTTGTAAGAAGAAAATGGACCACGTTTTCATTTAATATTATCCAAAATACTGTAAAAAGCAGAAACGTTTGGACCATGAAACATTCATCTGTGTGTGTGTGTGTGTGTGTGTAATGCAAGAAAAGCGAAGAAAGAGCACAAACTATCACTCATGTATCAATGGAAAATTGCATCAATATCCACCTGTTGATAAACATCCAAAGGATAACTCGGTCAAACAAGGTAGATACAGAGATTCAGATGTAGTTGTAATGTGTTTAGGAGGATCCAAATACAAAGTAGATACTTTGTTTACTTATTACCATTCGTATCCTTTGTTTACTTATTACCATTCGTATCCTTTGTTTACTTATTATCATTCGTATCCTTTGTTTACTTATTGCCATTAGTAAATGCGACCATTAAAATCATTGCCTATAGAAACTATAACTAATCAATTATGCTGTTATTCATTGTTATACATACATATATATATATATATATATATATATATATATATATATATATATATATATATATATATATATATATATATATATATGTGTGTGTGTGTGTGTGTGTGTGAGAGAGAGAGAGAGAGATAGAGAGAAAGAGAGAGACAGAGATCTACCTGCACGTGGTCCCACTTGGACTTGTGTATATACACAGGTCCATCTTACAGTATACCTGTACGCATCCTTAAAAATCGTCGACAATAATAATAATAATAATAATAATAATAATATAAAAGAAGAGCATCGTCAACAATGAAGAAGGATGAGTGCAAACGAAACTAGGCCTAAAAGTCTACATTCCCACATAAAAAAGATATTTTTTTTTTTAAATTGCAAGGGTAGATACTCCGGGTGTAGCGAGGAGAAGCGATAAGCGATATACACCCGAGTGAAAGAAATGAAGAATACAATTGCTGCAACATTATTAGTTACAGAGATTCAGTTGTCTTGTCAAGTGAAAACCAACGGCGGCTGACAATGGTTGAGAATATCAACACGCAACCCATTCATTATATATTCGGCACGCTAAATAAATGGCTGCAGGTACAGTGATGATCGCCGTGGTATTAGCCTTTAAAACACACAATAGAACAAACAACAAATTAAAGGCAATTAACCCACAGACTACAAAGAAATCTGGGTGAAGGGAATGAGCTAAGCACGCTGGATGTCTTCTAAAAGGAAGTCATAAAAGCCAATGTCAGAATACGTACTTAGAGAAGAACAATCACCGAAGATTTTGGTTGAGATGATCGAAGGATTGAAACAAGTAACAATATAGTATCAGACAAGACCAATAGGAACGATGAAGGGTTAACAAGTGCCAGTAAACAAATACATTAAGGCATGTACACTTCAGCCTTAGCAAGAGCTCATATGGGAAATTGTAACAGATTTTAGTGCCATGCATAAAAGACAACAGGTGTAGAGCAACAAATAGTGTCAACCAACAAGCATAACAAAACGTAGAGTGGCCAGGCAAAGTTATTTACAAGTTCGAAGATGCTGACGAATAAATATATAATATAATTATAACAACAACATTCTTAAGTAGGTATCTATGAAAAATATGATTAAATGAAAATCCCGTGTGAGGTCGAGATTCATTTTTTCCTGGCTGGAAAAGTCACAAGTACATATTAGCAGTTCTTACATGGAACCTTGCGAACACCAGATCGTATCAACGTGTATGACACAAAGTAACAAAGAACGAGTAGAAATGCCCGACATTAAGCCACTAATATCCGATGTATGATAACCTACCAAGCATGCTGCTCAAAGACATGATAATCGATAAAGAAAACGACACCCTTAAACTGGAAAGACATACTCCTAGTAGAACAGAGGTGCTGTTTGCACAATTCGAGTGGAACAAGTGACAAACCACCGATCGCTAGATGTGATGCAATGTAACGGAGGTAGGAGAAGAAACAGGTTTGGAGACAAGATGACTTTGGCATTAAACTTCACTTATGAAATATGTAAAGTCAAGATATGGTCAGGATACCCAGAAATAACAGCAAGGACAAAAGGTCAGACTTCTCTATGTCTCGAAGTACGTGACTCAGTGTTCAGGGCAATTCATTTGAAGATGTTAGGATCAATCGGGTTTTCGTTTATGACAATTAATTGTCATAATGTGACATACATCACGTGAATACCGTCAACAAAGGAGCATTAGAATAGAGGATGAAAGAAACGCAATGAGTTGAACCATCACAGAATTTTCTTATTCGAATATTCGATGAATGTATTCGAATACAATTCGAAATTTTGTCGATGTTAATAAAGGTATAAAATCCACTCTGTTTGCCACATACACTTTGGTACTTATTGACCACACACACACACACACACACACACACACGCACTTCTTTCTGCCACTCTACACATTGTGAACTGAGTCATCTAAATCTAATAACATTACATGTTATGAGTCTTTAGCAAATTTGTTGGGCATTTAAACTAGAAATGAAATGAAAGTAGGTTTTATCATAACCGTATATTTTCCAACTTGGTCCAACCATAATCGTTTCTTTATTGCAGAAGACGGACAGTAAAGGATGGCATAAACTAAATTACCTGTTCAATTCGATGTGGGTACTATCGCACGAATTCTTCTGGGAAAGTGATATGTACAAACTGAAAAACGCACGGACATGTGGCCAATTTAATTTACATAAAACTACGTACGCTCGTTGCAGACATTTTCAATACAAGTTTATGCCAGACATGCCTAACGGGACAGACATTTGTTAGACTATAAAATGCCCAAATGGAAAATGGAGAGATTCTGCTATGCCTTTAAGAAACCCATATTCAAACTTCATAAATAAACATTTTAACCAAACCTATACACTGTTGTTGACATCATCATATACATGATATGCAAAAAGTATGCAATGACCGTGTGGCTCCTGTAAACAGCATAAATTAACCTCTAACAGGGTCAGGTAAACAGTATAATGTAATCAATAACAGGGTCATGTAAACAGTATAATGTAACCTCTAACAGGGTCATATAAACAGTATAATGTAACGTCTAACATGGTTAGGTAAACATTATAATGTAACCGTTAATAGGGTCAGGTAAACAGTATAACGTAACCTCTAACAGGGTCAGGTAAACAGTATTATGTAACCACTAATAGGGTCATGTAAACAGTATAATGTAACCTCTAACAAGGTCAGGTAAACAGTATAATCTTACCTCTAACAAGGTCAGGTAAACAGTATAATGAAACCTCTAACAGGGTAATGTAAACAGTATAATGTAACCTCTAACAGGGTAATGTAAACAGTATAATGTAACCTCTAACAGGGTCAGGTAAACAGTATAATGAAACCTCTAACAAGGTCAGGTAAACAGTATAATGAAACCTCTAACAAGGTCAGGTAAACAGTATAATGAAACCTCTAACAGGGTAATGTAAACAGTATAATGTAACCTCTAACTGGGTCATGTAAACAGTATAATATAACCTCTAACAGGGTCAGGTAAACAGTAAAATGTAACCTCTAGAAGGGTCAGGTACATGGGAACCAGCTTCCTCTCTCGACCAAGTTTGAGAGAAGACCGTATTAATGTCATGTATGTAGTAGTGTCTCAAGGCATCTTGGCCCACTAGTAAATGTTCGAAGAAGCATTTCACAAACTTTTCGACAGACAAACCCTTCATATAGAAGCAAACATGAAGTACACGAAGAAAACTATCAAACGTAAAAAATGTTAATGTTTTGTACAATGTATATCAAATAAAACAAAAGTAACATCAGTAAAATGATTAAAAGAAACCGTCAAAATTAATTAAATAAACGAAATTTTTTCCCGTGGTACATCATCATACATCTGACAACATCTGACAACTGACATAAATATGCCTACGTCTCGTAGCGTGGAACTCTACACATTCGACAAGAATGTGTTCCTGAGTCAGTGGACACTGACATGATATCCACTGTGGTCGAGGTTCACCCTTCAGGAGGTATACATTCTTTAGGTAAGTGTGCTCGATACGCACAATACCACATCTTCCCTGCGCTTTGTTTTTCTATAAGAGAGATGTTTCACGCAATTGGTTTAATGTTCTTACGTTTATGGAGTTTTCGATTAATTTCATAATAAGTGTATGACGAACACGCTTATTATACATTATCTGAAGTCAGTAAAATGAATTTCCATTCGGAATAAGGTGACTGAGGGCAGCTCTGACTCTATGGTCATAAACTAAATAACAGAAAGAAGCAAGCAAAACCAATAAGTTTTGTAAAACTCAACAAACAATTTGATTATCAATATTATTAAAAGAAAATTTATGAGGTACTTACAGTTATATATATATATATATATATATATATATATATATATATATATATATATATATATATATATATATAGTTTCGGTATCAAGATTGGGATAATCTTTCCCATGTTTATCTTTTATTTATTATGAGAGAGAGAGAGAGAGAGAGAGAGAGAGAGAGAGAGTGTGTGTGTGTGTACACTTGTAGTTACCTGGAGCAGCTTTCACAGCATTTTTTTATTACTGACAAAAGTTGGGAAGAGCAATAATTCCATAAGCATACGAGCAAACAGTATCTAAATTCTGACATAATTATACATTAGTATTTGAGATGGCGTTCGTATTAATGTGCGGATTCTAATTAGTGGTAATATGTGTATGAAATATGTGATACATATACATCAAAAGGAACGACGAGAACTGTTTAGCAGGAAATTATTATAATTATTATTAGAACAGGTAATCTTGTTATATATTTTGACTGCAAGAACAAGCTTAAAGACCTAATAATGTTCCTTAACTTAAATATTTACAGCATGTTTTTATGTTTTCTAATTTCATAGTGTTTGTTTTCTGTAATAATATCATTATATATGTTTTTTATATTATATGCGTTGTCTAATGTTGTAAAGCGCTTAGAGCTTCTAAAGATTAGGCGCTTTACAAAGTCATCATTATTATTATTATTCAATGAAGGTTTGCAGGACATTATTTATTAAAATATTATGTCTGTCTGTCTGTATGTGTATATGTAATGATATCTATCTCTCTCTCTCTCTATCTATATATCTGTCTATCTCTGTCCGTCCGTTCGTCCGTTCACCTATCTTTCTATCTATCTATCTATGTATCTCGCTATCTATCTATCTATATATCTATCTATCTATCTATCTATCTATCTATCTATCTATCTATACATTAGAGTATCGAAGCGCCGTAGGACCAAAATCTGGGTTCGATTTGCAGGTACTTTCGTAGTTTTAGAGGTCGCATAGATGCGGATGTGCTAAACAGGGACGGAACAAATAATTCGGGTCGTGCCCAGAATTCGATCTAGTGATTCTTTAGTTATCGTCGTCTTCATTTATATAAATTAAAAATCCAGCTGTTAATATATCATCTACTGTAAATATTAATGATATAGTTAGACTTGATTTTTAAAGACAAAAAATTACTTGGCCAGTCTAACAGGATTGCAGATGAAAAATACAACAAAAAGTCCCTATCGTCTGCTGATATTTTACAGGTAAATACATATGTATAAACTACATATGTTTGCAAACAAGGAAATACGGGGCATGCATAAAACAATGGACTACAGATTTTAAAGGTCAGTAGTACGAAAGCTCGGAAGATAAAACATCTTAAAAGTTGTACAGAAAAATGGCGTTCCCGAGTGTGGATAACCTACAAACCGTGACTAATTGTCGGATTCAGTCGGTCCCGAATTGATGACGTATTTCTGTATATAAAACAATGATTCATCTTTATGCCATAAAGGGTGAGGTAAAACAATAAAACTTAAAGGCATATAAATTAAATATATCTCCAAATACGTCTAGCTAAATAAATCAAAATGAAGACATTAACACTTGATGCAATAAAAACCAAGAGAAATGACAAATATTAAAAACCACCTTTAGTACGCCTTCGAACTAGGAAATAAATAAGGATAAGGAGGACTAAAAGGCCAAAATTAAGTAGAATCATAACGACAAGACTTAGAGAATCAATTTTTAAAGAAATGTGAGGGTGCGAAAATTAGCATATACTTTATTCCGGCAACAGGAAATAATTGCATGAATTTTTCAATGCACTGAACAATATTCGAGGAAGATCATACTTCGAAAAACTTGACAATATCGTTTCTGTAATAGGACATTCAATTAAGGATCGTACTTACCACAAAACCTATCTAGGATGTAGAGCAAATTGAGTATATCAAGTTTTACTACATAAGAACGCAATAAAATATATTAAATATAGACAATATGGATAATGTCAGCGAAAAATCATTTGAAACATAATATATCAAATTTGGACAGATATAAGAGAAAAGTAGATGATAATTTTTTGACAGGATTACATATTTACCATTACAGTTAAAAAATATCAAGCACTAACAAGTGTATTCAGAACGTGCAAAACATTGTAGTGTCTATGTATCATCTACTGTAAATATTAATGATATAGTCAGATTTATATGCTAATTTTCGCATCCTGACTATGACATCTTAAAGGTATTTCTGTTATCGTACTAACATTATTTGCTTTACATGAAAAAAAACCCCACTAAAACGTGTTACACGTTTCCGTGTATTATTTGACTTTTTCGTCTTCAGCGCTGATGCTTACATTTAGTCTGTTTATGATAAGAGGCAAAAACCCTAATAAAGTACAATGACTGAGTGTTGTAAATCTCCGAGAGGCAAAAACCCTAACAAAGTACAATGATTGAGTCTTGTAAATCTCCGACATTGCCTTTGAAATAGTTTCTTGCGTTATTCATTTATTCCAGATAACAATTTGTCTTTAGCTTCAAAGTCTGTTACACGCCGCGCATAATTGTTATTCAGAGTGATTAAAATTTAAAACTTTTATGATATTTCGTTCTTTTTCGAAGCGTTAGATCTGATTAAATTATTTCAATCTCTTGAAATGTTTTTACAATCTAAATCTGATTCAAAGGAATTTACCAGTATTAAATGTGATTAAAAGTGTACTGCAATGTATAAGATATAAGTTTAGTAATTTTTGGCAATTTTGTTGTACCTCGTTTATTTCTGTCTTGAAGATTTGTTCCTACTTTGTCCTCAAAAGTGTATGTAAAGTGTTATATAGCGTAGTTAAGACTTCACGAAGTAATGGTCTTTTCCATGCTAAGAAAAGGTATGCTAACGTAGTTGTACATAGAAATGGTTTTATGTATCACTACACCGTAAACGTGATATGTAAACTGTGCATGAAAGAAGCGCTGCAGCCTATGGAAGTGTGACTGATATTACTTATCGATTAGTACTTTTGTTGTACTATACTGTAAAATATAAAAGAAATAATTACTTAAACTTCGATTTTCCATATTTCTCTGTTTCTTCCTTCCTTTCTTTTAGTTATTTACTTTTCTTTTTAAATTCATGCTTTTTAATTTATTTTGTTATGTAGTATTCTAAGGAGTAATTGTATTGTCAGTACTGGACGTATTTGTTGCAACTAGTTTCTGACTGATTTTAATCATTAGTTTAAACCAATCAAGGCAGACATAAATCCCACTGGAAATATGTTGAAATCCCGACTTTAGCCTATTTGATTGACTTTTGCATAAATAAAATAAGTCACAATCGCATATCCAGTTGATATTTTACATTCAGAAATATAGTTACATTGTACTTATTGTTTGAATTTCCATAACTGTGCGGTGTAAAGTTGGCCTCTGAGAAAGAGGGGGGAGGTAATTGAAAATGGCTGGCGTTATCTAGAGGATGACCTCCCTCGATGTTATAGCCCGGTGGGAGTGAAAAAAGAATAGAATTTCAACCGAGAACTGAGCAAGAATACTAGGACGAAATAAAGCAACACGACCCCCTTTAGACACGAAAAATAACAATTTAATCAAACCAAATTAAATGCAGCAATTCCAATTCGATCTAAATTATATCAACATAATTTAATAGCAGTGTCCAATTTGGATTTATTTGATCATAATGACGAGTGCTGAAAATAGCGCAATCTCCACGAGTGATTTGCATCACCTTCATTCCCTTGATAGTATATCAACGTCTTCCTGTTTCTTCGAGCCTTCCTATTCTCTACGCTTCATCTCCTTCCTGGACTTCCTAGTCCTTTATTCGGAACTCGTCACTACTTTTTCTTTGAACTTCCATCTTCGGACTGTCCCGTCTCTCCCCAGAAAGCTGTTCCTTAAAGGACCAAATTACCCCAAAATCTCTCTATGTACCACTTTCTACATGTACATAAAATTCCCTCACTTTCTCACACAGAAGCATACTAACTATCCACACACTGCGTAAATTCTGACTTAGTACGGTAGAACATTACTCTCGTTTCACAGCGACAGGTCATAAATTACCACGTTAGCGTCTATCGAACATTACCGTATTCTTTTACCTATGCTACTATATGTTCGATTACTATTGCATGAAATTCACAAATTCTAACTCACTGCAGTCTCTAACCTACAAGATTATTTAAATATTACAAACTCAGATATAAATAGATAAGTATCGTTAACTCACGATAATCAGTATCGTCCTAACAGACAAAGGAAATTATTTCATATAACTCTATGAAATCCCACACATATGAAAATTTGGATAGCATTCAATCAATTCTACCAATGAACTAATAACTGTAAAATTAAAAGGTAAATTTCACAACAGCTCTAGCATCAACACATTTTCATGAAATTGAATAAAATAAATTGCATAACAACTATAGCATCAACACTTTTCCATGAAATTGAATAAACGATACATAATATGGAACCTAGTCATAGCAAACACATTTGTATAAAACAAACAATAAAAAAATAGAAAATTACGTGGTAAATTAAAATTGCGTACCTTAATGCTCTTTTCTGTTACAGCTTGTGCGTCCTAGCACTAAACCCTGTCTTTTCTCACGAGACAGCCACCTCGTCCCTTTCTTGCTTAACGAGGAAAGCACTATTCTTATTAGGCTTCCCCCAGAGCAAAAATTACTCCCTTTTCAGGAAATTTCGGACTAAAGAATTCCGACTAAGGTCGCCACTTTAAATTCTCATTGCTTCTAAAGTGTACGCCTTAATTTCTTTTGCCCGATCGTAGGCAGATGTTCCTAAATTTTTCCCAAGATAATAATTTCTTCTGTCATATTTAGACAGCATAGAATCTGTGAACTACGGGGTATATCAATTTTCCTTTGAAAATGATAATTTGACTTGGGTTCCTATCAAGCATTTATTCTTGGTAGCTCAAATGTTTACATTCTCAGGACAGCGTAGCACTGCCCTTGGTCAAATCTCACTCAGTCATGAATTTTAGCCTTTCAAGTTTTAACAGTAACCGGGGGGGGGGGGGAGAAAAGAAGGAAGGTCGAAGTGAACCTTCACGAAGACTTTTCTGGCTTAAATGCGGTAATATTTTAATGTTCAATGCATTCAACTTTTAGGTTCAATACAATTCAAAATTCGACACCTCACATGCGGCCTTTGCAAAGAATTATCACAGTCCTGGGTATGCCAAATTTGTTTGTGCTGAGACTGTTATTTAAACATTCAACTTCATAATTTACAGGATTCTTGAAATCATAAAGCTTGAAAATATATTATACAATGCATAATGGGCTTAACGAAGCGAAGGTCGTTCGTGCACAGGTTTTAATTGACTTTCAAGCTACTTGATTTCATGAATTTGCATAGTATGCGATCCATTTTCAAACTTCACGATTTTGCTACGCCCGTTCATGTATAGTGTGTAATCGCTTTTCAAATTTCATGGCTTGATAATTTGCTTCAGCCGTTCATGGACTGTGTCCAATCCACTTTCAAACTTCATGACTTTGATACTTTTCGACGACCGTTAATGCATGGGGGTTAATCGATTTTTAACATTTATGACTAAATTAATCCCTTAAAAGATGGTATTTAATTCTTATTAAATAGTCATAAAAATAAAAATGAATCTCACGAAATAAATAACATAACTGCAATTTAACCATTCTTTATAAATATTGGAAAAACACATGACACGGACTCATGAATACGTAAGCACCGTTATGATCTAATGCTTTCACGTTTTCTGAATTATGTGATTTTTAAAAAATTTACAAGTTCACCTGACAGAACTGTCTAAACTATTACCTCCAACATCTAAAACTCGATCGTTAACGGCCAAACTCCATGATCTGAAGAAAATAAAAAAAAGACGATTAAGCGTCTTTTAGTAACATATTTCTCGAGCAATGTCTCCTACATTCTTACTGTTTGATAGGTTCGCCTTGAATGTAACACGTATCATAAAACTAGTTTTCAGAAATCAAGCCTTCATTCTGCTTATAGTCCCTGTCACTTATTACAACCGATTTCTGCAACCTTTCTCTTCATTGCTGGATTGAATATTAGGAAACGGTCGATATCACCAGAAGCCACCAGCGAAACCACACTGAGCCGTGCATGAGCAGGTTGCCCTGTAAAATGAAATATTCATGTATGTATCTGTGTATGTATTTATGTATGTATTTATGCAGGTAGTTAGATAGTCCAGTAGATATGTTGGTGGTAGTAGTACTAGAGGTAGTAGTAGTACTAGTAGTAGTAGTAGTAGTATAGCAGTTTCCCGCAATCATCTGTTTGAAACTGGAAATTAAATGCATTTTAAAATATTAAGGAACAACAAATATATACATATAGTATCTTGAAAGTATAGTCGCCGATCGCTAACTTTCAGTAACTTTAATATGGTATCGCGGCTCGCAATACCATAACATTCCGGACTAAAAGAAGATGGTATGTGACAACAGGGAAGAGTATAAGCAACAGTTGTAGTCTAAAAGTAACAGTTGTCGTAGTAGTAGCAACAATAATACTGGAAGTAGTATTAGAGTAGCGGTAGTAGCTGGAGAAGGAGAAAAAGAATATATATATATATATATATATATATATATATATATATATATATATATATATATATATATATATATATATATATGAGAGAGAGAGAGAGAGATAGATAGATAGATAGATAGATAGATAGATAGAGAGAGATGGCGAGTCTTTGCAAAATAAAATGGGATACTTTATACACATAAACTAGTGCGTAGAAGTTACAATGGGTTGCATAACTTGGTAGTTAATACACGCGTCGTGCACTTTATGTTTTTTTTTTTCTGTACCAGGTATCGGGATGAGCAAGATTTCTTTTGTTTCCTCGCTTTTAAAATTCACATACTCTATACTGTTGCTGTGTGTGTGTGTGTGTGTGTGTGTGTGTGTGTTGTACCAGCATATACTTCCGTCAGGACAAGTTCCTGGTGAACAAGGATCTACAAAGCATAATCTATCCCCGCATCCTGCTGTAAATAATAATAATAATAATAGCAATAATAATGCAAGGATTAAAGAAGAATAACGACAACAAAGATTGAAATATGTGTGATTGTGGGAACGGAATCGGTTATATTTTTATTCAGTCGCACGCCAAAAGAAATATATTGGACGACGTGGTTTAGTTATTTTCTTGTATCATTAATTGGTTGTACAGTACAAAAACAACACGCACTTTAATCAGAATAAATGTTCCATTTTCCTTTTATAAACTATATTAGCATGACCCAAATTTCACAAATTTGTTTAAAGTTTATATTTGAAATTTATTAATTTTAGAAATTTGTACATTTGTGTACTTGATGACTGTCTCTAATTCCCACACTACAGAACTAAACAAGCGAGAGAGAGAGAGAGAGAGAGAGAGAGAGAGAGAGAGAGATACTTGGAAGGGTGTCCACATTGTTTCCACATCCTGCAAAAAGAAGATGATCCACATTCAAGGTGTAATATTTTTTTTTATAGTATTCACATTACTATATTTTAATGGCCACCAATTTCTACTACTTAATAGATTTATTTAGATGACCAGACCAATCAATACAAGATTAAGTCGATGTGCTGTAGGTGACCGGGGATATACTTTGCAACTATTTTCACTACTGTACTAAACATTATGTGTTTGTAAAAAAATAACGACAATAACATGCAGTATGTGAAATGTGTAAAAGTCAGTTCGTGAAATGGAAAAATACCTCCCAAAAACATAACCAGAGTTACAAGCACTTTTCATTTGAACTGCAAATTGTATAACAGGAGATTTCTTGCCTATAGGTGTTTATATCTTGTACTATTTGTGGGTAAGGATAATCAATACCACGTCCTTTTACAAACATAATATGACGAAGCGAAGATGCACACAATTATAACAGAGAAAAGAAAACAATAATATCCTGCAAGAGTAAATATGGCACAGTTCATGATTTAATAGACTTTTTGAAACGAAACATTAATTGTGATAATTAAATTAGGGGTGATATATCTCTAAGAAGTTCTAGTGGGTTTATTTAGAGTTCAGTAGCCACGAAAGTTGTGCCACTAGGTCAATCTATTAACAATGACTTAAGTGAACAACAACCATATTACAATCTAGATTTCCGTAGCAAATTTGATGCAGCTAACATGCAGTTTGCAATGTCAAGTTTTTGCATCAAAATACGTAATAGTCTGGAGTCGTATAAGTTGCAAGAGAACAGAGGGGTATTCAAAAAGCAAACTTAATTTTCTCGGGGAGGGGGAGGGCTGGAGGTTTCTTTTCCGCATGGACCTTTTTACCTTTTACCTCAAGTTAATTTTTTCCAACTAAAATACTATATATAGTAGGGGCTCTCTTTGTTGCTATAAATCAGACGAAAGCTTTTCACAGTTCAAATTTTGTTTTCTCAATAAGCAAAAAAGATTACAGCTCCTACTCAATCTCGCTAAAAAAAATTAGACGGTCGCTCCTTAAATCGGTTATCTAATGCTATAAAAGTATTGCAAACAGTAAGAGAAAGAACACATGAAATGCCATCAGTACTTACAATCAACTTTATTGTGAAAAATGCATTAGACGATGATACTGAAAAAATGTATATTTGGAAGAATATTCCATTTTACAATCATTCACTTTAGAACGCTCTTTATACCTAGGCCCAGCGTACATTTCCTTTAACATACTTGCATTTAAATTTTAAAGTGGTTTGACATGGACAACACAATACAACCATTGGCACCAGACACCATAAAAATTGGCAACAACTAATATACCTCATCTGGTTGTTTTAAAGCTGGAACAAGAAGAAAACAAAATGTGCAGAATACTAAGCAAAGTTAAATAAAATATAAGGCAGAATATAGATAAAATGCACTGTTCCTACGATCTGAACATTGTTCTAGGCGAGAAACAAAATACAACCTTGGTATATATATATATATATATATATATATATATAATGGAGCATACAGTACTGGAGGACAAAACAAACGCCTCTAAAGACTAACCAGTACATTTGGAATCATGATTACTTCTATATAATACAGGAATATTTAATGGTTGGACGGATAATGACCGGGTGCTATTATGTTTCTGCCGAATCACATGGCTAAAGAGGCACTGTTGTGCATTCGAATTTATTACAGAAACTATTCAAGAACTGTTATAAACAGTTCTCTGCTGTCAAGGTGTAGGTTGTAAGAACATTTCGTGTAGTGCTTTGGCACTGGCTGTTTGCTTTCGTTATGTTATATTGTTCTGATTTAGGTACGTTTAGTTCATTCTGGTCGCTTCCTCTCAGTGCGTCACCTGGCTTTAGTCTAAAGTTTCGCTTGTTTTCTTTTTCGATACGTGTGTCATGTAAGCTGCAAACACAACTCGTATATAACCAAAAACCAGAACAAGGAATCCGTTTGTGTTAAGATTGGTGTACAAGTCGTTATACAGCAGTTTATATGGTAAAGTTCTTCCATATAATTTCGCCAACGCTCCATTTGCAGCATGCCTTCTTTTACTTTTTTCTGCTTTTATTGGTGTTTTCTTTTTCTGTATTCGTTTAAGAATTATGGAGGCAAACGTCGCAGGATCAAACGTAAGTAACGATGCGTCTAAAATTATGGAAATCATGGAATCATGTTAGTAGTATATGGGGTCACCCTAGCGTCAAGTGAACTTACCATGCAAAAACAGTCGATTCACTCTGGCGTCAAGGGGAATTTAACATGGGAAATTTTAACATGGATGGAACTGTAGAGCGTCAAGGGGAATTGAACATGGAAATTGAACAGGACCGGTACTTTAACGTCAATGGGACTTTAACGTTAAAATATGGGGTTTGCACTTTGTCGTAAATGGAAATTGAACATGGGAATGTCACCTGGATGTCAATGGGAATTGAACTTTGGGTGACGTCATGAGGTTTATAGGGTTAAAACATTTTATAGGGATTTTAATGTATTTGTAAGGACAAAGGGTAGATAGGGACAAACATACAAATACACATTTAAACACACAGAAAAGACGACAGAAATGTTCTAAAACAAACCTCACAGAGAGAATAGAGGCTCAAAAAAGAAAAGTCTATTGTATGGGTTCAAAACATTTATTCAAGTATATACAGGGCTCTCTGGCCTGTGCTTTGGTCTAAGCACTATCCATTTAATACATAAACATTTCTACATCAAACAAACCTATTTACTAGTTATTTAGTTCTTGGCTCTAGTAAACCTGTTTACATTTAATGTTCATTTATAAGAAAAAGCTAACACAAAACAAGTAACATGCAATCAAATAGGACAAAGTTCATGTTTCTCTCTCTCTATTCGTCTCACACGTTGTTAAAAATCTGGTCAGCTAGCACTTGTGTCCCAGCGTAGATATTTCCCATCACTTAATCCGTTTCATTCATAAATCGGCTGTTATATCCATCGTGCTAGGTACACTTATCAGTAAGCAGATCAAGTGCAGTCATCGTCTTGTTCCCATGGAGGTACAATGTATACCATATGAATGGTTACTTTTCCTTCGTTGATGTCAAATTTTCCTCTCATCGACTGCACGTCTTCAATAGCCCTAAAAAGTTTGGACGAAGTTATTTCTGCAGGTGTGCTAAATCCGAGACATACAGGTGAGTTCAAACTGTCGCGATACATAGATAGGCTCAAACGACCTCGATCTTTGACTTGGCAATGACATTTGAGTTCCTCTAACAGTGAGTCAAGTAGGTCCGTAATGAAACCTGCTACTTCCTCGGCTGAAATGTCAGACGCGAAGTCTCTAAATTTCACCGTGTAGGTGTAAGTTGTCGTTCTAAATTTTCTTGAGGTCGCTGTCTGAGTCATTTGGATGCTAAAATACTCCTGTAGGTCTACTGAATCCTTTCCCTTCTTGGACGCACTTTGCTGTGACGGTATGGTAGTGAAAGAGGTCAGTGATGTTTGTTCCTTCTCTTTTTTCATCTGCGTAGAGTGATTCATCTTTCTCGTTGCTTGTCCTCGCAATGAAGTGTCGTTCTTGGAAGTCGTCCCTTTTTATACTGGGTGATATCAGTATGTCCATAAAGTAAAGTTTTGTGGTCTGGAAGTTTCACTAGCTGCACGTAGTTTGTCATGGCGTTAGTACATAAAAAACTAAGATGTGTTACTGCATTGGTGATGTGATAGTGAGGCAAAGAATCACACCCGAGTTTCTCGTTGGACTTGAGTCTTACGCTCTATACTTGCTGTTTGAAGGGATTCATTTTTTCTCAATTGGTCTTAGTAGTGACAATGAACTGTTGGTCTTGGACGTTGTCCTTTTTTATATGCTGACCAATATTGATGTGGCCGTACGGCAAAGTAAAGTGGTTGGGAAGTCGCACTCGCTTCTGGTACACGATTTGATAGACTTTTTCCAAGGGTCGACTGACGATGTGGTGAGTGGGTAAATGTACAATCTTAATCGGCTGGTAGGTGGTCACTTTAAAGTTTGCATCCTCTCCAGACTGCAAGGCTTCTTTCAATAAGCCAAAGTTGACCACACGACTGGTACGATAATTCAGAGTCAATCCTTTCACTTTACACTCTGTGTGCACTTCTCCTTGTGGGTCCCGGTATTCGTAGCCGTAATTTTTAGGACCGCCACTCGCGAAACTTAGAATCTTGTCGTCAGGATGTTCGTCTGTCCAGGCTCCTAAACGGTCTCCTTCGATGTTAGGGTGTTGCTGACCCGGTCGATCGATGTAGATGCAACTGTCCGTGTCAAAGTACAGGACGCGATCCCCTAACAGTTCTAAAGCTTCGTACAATTTTAAGCGAGCATGAGCTGTCACGTAAGCCGCAATGATGACATTTCCAAAAGGGTCGTCTTGTACAAAGTCCAGATCTTCTTCGTAATTGACCAAGATTAAATTCTCTCGAACGACGTCCACGTGTTTCATGTATTTGGTTTTGTCGTGAATCATCTGGAAGTAGCGGGAAGGTTCTGTCAAATATTCCGTCTTGGGTAAACACGGTCGTTGTGCCATTTTACCCCACAAGCAATTTAACATCACTTTGGCAAACGATCGCCTGCCTTCGTTTTTCTCGATGTGGTCCAAAGAGATGCCTTCTTGTTCGTAGTATTTCTCTTTGAATTGTATTTGGTCTTCGGGAGTGTGACACCAGGAAGGATAGCCGCTGGCTTCTTGCTTCAGTTTCAAAAAGGCATCCACGTAGTCTGCGAAAATACCTTTCTGAGTAGGGTCACCCTTGTGGTATTGTTGTGTCTTGGGAAAGTGGCAAATTTCGTACACTTCTAACAGTTGGTATCTCATGTCCATAGCTTTGAACAATTCTACGCTGACCCAGGTTCCCGTCAAGGCCCGTTCTTCCTGGGTGTGCTGACAAGGCTGATCTTGGTTGCACGTTTCGGCACAAGTACGGCACAAGGGAAACATCAGTTTGCCTTGACAATGGTGAGGTAAGACGGGATGGTATAGGTTCGTGGGAGGCAAAACTTTGCACTTGATCAAGCCTTCGTATTGTCGAATGTTGACCAGGTCGATGTGTTCCGTCAGCAATCGCGGGTGCCCTGTAGGAAAGTGACAATATTTGCACACGTAGGGATACAGCGAACACACATCCAAGTATTTGATTTCTTCTCCTTTCTCTTCGTCGGCTTGGTACAGCAAACAGGTGGCATTGGTCCTTCCTCCGTACAAACTATCCCTCGGGTTCAAGGGGTCCATCAGCTTGTAACTTTCCACGACACGTTTAAACTCGGGATCGATTTTCAAACGGTGATCGTATTCGTGTTCCCACATTTCCACCACTTGGTATCCTTGCTGTTCTAACTTCAAGCGTCGCTGACAAGTGTCCTGGTACAGGTCTTCCATGGTCCGTTGTAAAAACTGATTTTTAGTGTCACGGTCAGGGTAGCAGACGGGACATCCGTGAAATTAGCAACCGTTAAACTCATACACGATCTTGGGGTTTTTTAAGTCCCAGCCATCGACCGAATACGTTCCGATGGTCCTTTCGCCTCCTCCGTTGCGGGCATGCTGAATCCATTTGCCTTCCTTGTCGCACAAGTAATGTAACCAGCGTAGGGCTTTGACCGAGTATTGACGCTTGACATAGTTGGTCGTTTGAGGACTGATGACAGCCACGGTCTTTTGAGGCATGAATCGTTGGCGGTACACTAAGGAACACGCTTTGGCAATGGTGCAAGCTTCTTTCAAAGGATCGACCCCTCCGTGTTCCATGAACAGTTCTCGAAATTTTCCACAGCAACGTCGTAAAATGTCTACGTCGGAACGACAATACTTTAAAATTTCTTCCTGAAAGTCGAAGGGGTCAGAGGCATGAGCCTGGTACCAAGCGTAGAAATCTTCTCATTGTTCGGTACGCATGTTGTCGGGGTCGTAATAGTGAGCCTCAGGCAAATGGGGTAGAACGGCATGTTGATTGGCTTCCGTATTGAAAAAGTGTGGAAAGTACCCTTTAGCCATTTCTGTCATTCCAAACGTTTTAGGCATTCGACTCAAAGGCATGGCCAAGTAACTCATCGAATCTTTAAACTGCACTTGTCCCACTCGCATGAAAATGATTTTGGCTCTGTTCAAAGTGACTTTAGGACGTTCGGTGCCATGTTCCGTATAGTACCTCAAAAGAAACTGTCCATCGTATCCGGAGAAATTGTGAGCCATCACTGTGGCATGGCGATGACAATCTCGGTAACGTTCGATGTCCTCTTTGCTCCATGTCTTGTCGATGGGGTCTAAGACCCATTTTGGCAAAATCGTCTAGCGTCTTTGGTCCTCGAAAGATTTTTTCACGCCCTCCAGGAATTTTGCTGCAGTGAGGGCAATAACTGAAGATAGGTTCTTGAATACACATCTCGCACGCTCGATGAGCCACGCAGAAATTAGGAATGTGAATGCCAGTCTCTTGCATGCATTCGAAATCGAAAAAGATGAAATTGCCTTTTTTCTTGTGACCGTCCTCTTTCTCTGGTGGGGGTTGGTATTTTTGCACGTAACATTCGTGTTCCAAGTCCACGATGTGGTGACAAATGTGACATTTTTTCTTTCCTGAACATACGTGTGCCTTGACACTATTGGTACGTATGCCTTGTCCACACGCGGGGCACAATCTAAGCAGTTGACAAGCGCATTTCTTCTGTGAACCTTGCGTCTTCAAATGTTGTTGGTAACAGGTAGGGCTGACAAACGTGCGCAGACAAGTTGAACAAGGCACTGGTTCTTCGCTCAGACAGGGTTGAGAGGCCAAACATCCTGAGCATTTCCATCCACAATGTTTGTGTTGCTCTCGATTATTATAACCATAGTCACATTTCTCACAATAATAAACATATCCCAGGAATCCAGTGATACTGGTAATGGTATCGAAATGTTCATCGTGATGATAAAGGTGAATGTATTTTCCGTCTTTAAAATCTTGACCTCGAAACAACAGAGGCCCGCGCATTTCTTGAGGGTGCACTTTCAAGGTGTAGCGTGGAGCTAGGGCATCTTGCAATTTTTGCATCTCAGGAATGCCACAGGGTGTGTCTTTGGACACTCCGGCTTGTTGTAACAGGAGTTCTGCTTCATTTCGTTGTTTGGCTCGGTCGGATTGTTGAATAGTTTTCCAGGTTCTTTTCCATTCTACCGTGTCGTTCTTGTTGGCATAGGTTCGTCCCACCACGATGGCACGGGCTAAACACATCTGGTCATGAGGGTTGTTAATTCGGACGAGACTTGTTTTGGTGTTGCGAAGGTCGTCCACCAATAAGACCTTTTTGCATCCTGTCCCTTGAGGAAGAGAGACGTGAGCCATTTTCAGTGTGGCTTTACCATCGGTGATGTCAAACTTGTCATTGGATTGTTGCACCTGTTGTATCTTGTCCATGACTTTGGAAGGGGTCAGTTCTGCGGGTCTGCTAAACTCGATCCAAACAGGGGATTTCAAGCTGTCGTGTTGTATGGATAGTGTCAAGCGATCGTCTTCTTTGGGTTGACATTGTCGCTTGAGTGTGGTGAGCAAAGAATCCCACATCTCGGTGATGAACCCTTCTGCTTTCTCCAACGGTACGTCGGACTTGAAATCTTTAAACTTCACCGTGTAGGTGTAAGCCGTGGTTCTAAATTTTCTAGAAGAGCGCTTTTCCGTCTCTCGAATGTGATAGTACTTTTCAGGGTTGACTGGTGAACTTTGGTTTGGAGTAGACTCTCTCTGTCTGGTCGCAGACGTGGAAGGTGTTGGTTCAGGTTCGCTCATGTCTTCTATTTGAGCGAACACTTCTTTTCGTGTGTGAGGCGATACGTCACTTCGCTGCCTCTTACGTTCTTCTTCTCTCTCACTGAAATCGTGCGATCGTTTCATCTCGATTGCTGATTCAGAAATGATTTAACCAAGTTCATTCTTTCCATATATACCCTCTCTACCTCTCGTTGTGACAATGACTTGGTATATTTCACAAGGCAAGTGAAAGCCAAGCATATAGGAACCCAACGACAGCGTTGCGTCTTAAACACCTCATGCATCTTGACGACCCTTCGATTCAAACGCTACCACGAAAGAAAATAGTTGCAATTAAAATAAAACAGACAGTTGGTGTCTTCAAGAGAGCTAGAGACGGCACTGTGTCTCTGGGACACGTACGTACGTACTCCAGAAAACTACGCTACTCGACAATGTGAGTGTGCTTGTCAAAATGTTTGAATAAGATTAAAAATGTTTGTCAGTTTCAAAACGCGAACCAGTACTGTGTCCGTTTAATATTTGATGTGGCAAGAAGAAATGGTACAATACGCAACAAAGGGTTTGTACGTTTACACTCCAATCTGTCTGTACTGCAGTGGTAACAGCGCTCTTGCGTTGGCATTATTTTGCCACACTACCTTTTAAATAAAACAATGCATCACTCATCATAAACGATTTCATTGGCTATACTTATTTTCTTACCGCTTTCGCTTCGAATTGACTTCAGTACCTTTTCGCACAGCGACAAGATCGGACGTGTTTTTTTTATTCTGCGTCTGGTCGCTACACTACTTGCCCTGAATTTACAACCAAACAATGTGTTACACATTGTAATTGACTTCATTGGCTAACCGATATTTTACACTTCTGTCTCTGTTGATGTGAGTGTGCTTGTCAAAATGTTTGAGTAAGATTAAAAATGTTTGTTAGTTTCAAAACGCGAACCAGTACTGTGGCCGTTTAATATTTGATGTGGCAAGAAGAAATGGTACAATACGCAACAAAGGGTTTGTATGTTTACACTCCAATCTGTCTGTACTGCAATGGTAACAGCGCTCTTGCGTTGGCATTATTTTGCCACAATACCTTAAAAAAAAAAAACCAATGCATCACTCATCATAAACGATTTCATTGGCTAAACTTATTTTCTTACCGCTTTCGCTTCGAATTGACTTCAGTACCTTTTTGCACAGCGACAAGATCGGACGTGTTTTTTTTTATTCTGCGGCTGGTCGCTACACTACTGTCAACAAGCGCTGAATTTACAACCAAACAATGTGTACACATTGTAAGTGACTTCATTGGCTAACCGATATTTTACAATTCTGTCTCTATTGATGTGAGTGTGCTTGTCAAAATGTTTGAGTAAGATTAAAAATGTTTGTCAGTTTCAAAACGTGAACCAGTACTGTGGCCGTTTAATATTTCACGTGGCAAGAAGAAATGGTACAATACGCAACAAAGGGTTTGTACGTTTACACTCCAATCTGTCTGCACTGCAATGGTAATAGCACACTTGCGTTGGTATTATTTTGCCACACTACCTTTAATAAAACCCCAATGCATCTCTCATCATAAACGATTTCATTGGCTATACTTATTTTCTTACCGCTTTCGCTTCGAATTGACTTCAGTACCTTTTCGCACAGCGACAAGATCGGACGTGTTTTTTTATTCTGCGTCTGGTCGCTACTCTACTTGCCCTGAATTTACAACCAAACATTGTGTTACACATTGTAAGTGACTTCATTGGTCAGTCGATATTTTCCACCGCCTTAGCTTCAAATTGGTTTCACTTGTTATTCGCACCGTAAGATGATCAGACACGTTTTTCTGTACCTGACCATTAGTCACTTCACAAACAATAAAACTAAAACACAAATGATCACGCCATGAGCGGCTCATGGAAATTATGTTAGTCATGTTACGAAATATAGCACGACTTGTTTGGATGTACTTTTCTGCGGTCACTCTTTAATTACATGCGTCTTCAGTTCACTCTTGTGATATTTTTTGTAAAGGGTGTATTTTTCTCAAGCTTTTATTTCATACAAAGATTTACTGATGGAAGAAAAAAAATCGTTCTACAATTTTTTAGAGTGTAAACTTTTGAAAAAAATGACATGACGAACAGTTCACGTAATTATGGTGACTACTGATCACAATTTTGGAGAGGTATCTTCAAACGGGAACATATTCCATTAGGGTATAAATCAAAACTACAATGAGAGAGAGAGAGAGAGAGAGAGATCATGCATTCCTACTTTAAAAATATGACGACACGTACGTTTGTTTTTATGGCACATTTTCCTTATGAAAGTTTCAAAGAAACACTCATTCCATTTACATAAGATAAGATAAGAATTCTTTATTTCAGACTACATAGTCTATACATCTAAATTAAAATATAGATATAAAGTAAAATCACTGAAAACATAAAAGAACATATAGAACATAACACAATCACATCCATAGAAAAAATACACCCTTTACAAAAAATATCACAAGAGTGAACTGAAGACGCATGTAATTAAAGAGTGACCGCAGAAAAGTACATCCAAACAAGTCGTGCTATATTTCGTAACATGACTAACATAATTTCCATGAGCCGCTCATGGCGTGATCATTTGTGCTTTAGTTTTATTGTTTGTGAAGTGACTAATGGTCAGGTACAGAAAAACGTGTCTGATCATCTTACGGTGCGAATAACAAGTGAAACCAATTTGAAGCTAAGGCGGTGGAAAATATCGACTGACCAATGAAGTCACTTACAATGTGTAACACATTGTTTGGTTGTAAATTCAGGGCAAGTAGAGTAGCGACCAGCCGCAGAATAAAAAAAACACGTCCGATCTTGTCGCTGTGCGAAAAGGTACTGAAGTCAATTCGAAGCGAAAGCGGTAAGAAAATAAGTATAGCCAATGAAATCGTTTATGATGAGTGATGCATTGGGGTTTTATTAAAGGTAGTGTGGCAAAATAATACCAACGCAAGTGTGCTATTACCATTGCAGTACAGACAGATTGGAGTGTAAACGTACAAACCCTTTGTTGCGTATTGTACCATTTCTTCTTGCCACATCAAATATTAAACGGCCACAGTACTGGTTCACGTTTTGAAACTGACAAACATTTTTAATCTTACTCAAACATTTTGACAAGCACACTCACATCAATAGAGACAGAATTGTAAAATATCGGTTAGCCAATGAAGTCACTTACAATGTGTACACATTGTTTGGTTGTAAATTCAGCGCTTGTTGACAGTAGTGTAGCGACCAGCCGCAGAACAAAAAAAAAAACACGCCCGATCTTGTCGCTGTGCAAAAAGGTACTGAAGTCAATTCGAAGCGAAAGCGGTAAGAAAATAAGTTTAGCCAATGAAATCGTTTATGATGAGTGATGCATTGGTTTTTTTTTTTAAGGTATTGTGGCAAAATAATGCCAACGCAAGAGCGCTGTTACCATTGCAGTACAGACAGATTGGAGTGTAAACATACAAACCCTTTGTTGCGTATTGTACCATTTCTTCTTGCCACATCAAATATTAAACGGCCACAGTACTGGTTCGCGTTTTGAAACTAACAAACATTTTTAATCTTACTCAAACATTTTGACAAGCACACTCACATCAACAGAGACAGAAGTGTAAAATATCGGTTAGCCAATGAAGTCAATTACAATGTGTAACACATTGTTTGGTTGTAAATTCAGGGCAAGTAGTGTAGCGACCAGACGCAGAATAAAAAAACACGTCCGATCTTGTCGCTGTGCGAAAAGGTACTGAAGTCAATTCGAAGCGAAAGCGGTAAGAAAATAAGTATAGCCAATGAAATCGTTTATGATGAGTGATGCATTGTTTTATTTAAAAGGTAGTGTGGCAAAATAATGCCAACGCAAGAGCGCTGTTACCATTGCAGTACAGACAGATTGGAGTGTAAACGTACAAACCCTTTGTTGCGTATTGTACCATTTCTTCTTGCCACGTGAAATATTAAACGGCCACAGTACTGGTTCACGTTTTGAAACTGACAAACATTTTTAATCTTACTCAAACATTTTGACAAGCACACTCACATCAATAGAGACAGAATTGTAAAATATCGGTTAGCCAATGAAGTCACTTACAATGTGTACACATTGTTTGGTTGTAAATTCAGCGCTTGTTGACAGTAGTGTAGCGACCAGCCGCAGAACAAAAAAAAAACACGCCCGATCTTGTCGCTGTGCAAAAAGGTACTGAAGTCAATTCGAAGCGAAAGCGGTAAGAAAATAAGTTTAGCGAATGAAATCGTTTATGATGAGTGATGCATTGGTTTTTTTTTTTTAAGGTATTGTGGCAAAATAATGCCAACGCAAGAGCGCTGTTACCATTGCAGTACAGACAGATTGGAGTGTAAACATACAAACCCTTTGTTGCGTATTGTACCATTTCTTCTTGCCACATCAAATATTAAACGGCCACAGTACTGGTTCGCGTTTTGAAACTAACAAACATTTTTAATCTTACTCAAACATTTTGACAAGCACACTCACATCAACAGAGACAGAAGTGTAAAATATCGGTTAGCCAATGAAGTCAATTACAATGTGTAACACATTGTTTGGTTGTAAATTCAGGGCAAGTAGTGTAGCGACCAGACGCAGAATAAAAAAAACACGTCCGATCTTGTCGCTGTGCAAAAAGGTACTGAAGTCAATTCGAAGCGAAAGCGGTAAGAAAATAAGTATAGCCAATGAAATCGTTTATGATGAGTGATGCATTGTTTTATTTAAAAGGTAGTGTGGCAAAATAATGCCAACGCAAGAGCGCTGTTACCATTGCAGTACAGACAGATTGGAGTGTAAACGTACAAACCCTTTGTTGCGTATTGTACCATTTCTTCTTGCCACATCAAATATTAAACGGACACAGTACTGGTTCGCGTTTTGAAACTGACAAACATTTTTAATCTTATTCAAACATTTTGACAAGCACACTCACGTTGTCGAGTAGCGTAGTTTTCTGGAGTACGTACGTACGTGTCCCAGCGACACAGTGCCGTCTCTAGCTCTCTTGAAGACACCAACTGTCTGTTTTATTTTTCTTGCAACTATTTTCTTTCGTGGTAGGGTTTGAATCGAAGGGTCGTCAAGATGCATGAGGTGTTTAAGACGCAACGCTGTCGTTGGGTTCCTATATGCTTGGCTTTCACTTGCCTTGTGAAATATACCAAGTCATTGTCACAACGAGAGGTAGAGAGGGTATATATGGAAAGAATGAACTTGGTTAAATCATTTCTGAATCAGCAATCGAGATGAAACGATCGCACGATTTCAGTGAGAGAGAAGAAGAACGTAAGAGGCAGCGAAGTGACGTATCGCCTCACACACGAAAAGAAGTGTTCGCTCAAATAGAAGACATGAGCGAACCTGAACCAACACCTTCCACGTCTGCGACCAGACAGAGAGAGTCTACTCCAAACCAAAGTTCACCAGTCAACCCTGAAAAGTACTATCACATTCGAGAGACGGAAAAGCGCTCTTCTAGAAAATTTAGAACCACGGCTTACACCTACACGGTGAAGTTTAAAGATTTCAAGTCCGACGTACCGTTGGAGAAAGCAGAAGGGTTCATCACCGAGATGTGGGATTCTTTGCTCACCACACTCAAGCGACAATGTCAACCCAAAGAAGACGATCGCTTGACACTATCCATACAACACGACAGCTTGAAATCCCCTGTTTGGATCGAGTTTAGCAGACCCGCAGAACTGACCCCTTCCAAAGTCATGGACAAGATACAACAGGTGCAACAATCCAATGACAAGTTTGACATCACCGATGGTAAAGCCACACTGAAAATGGCTCACGTCTCTCTTCCTCAAGGGACAGGATGCAAAAAGGTCTTATTGGTGGACGACCTTCGCAACACCAAAACAAGTCTCGTCCGAATTAACAACCCTCATGACCAGATGTGTTTAGCCCGTGCCATCGTGGTGGGACGAACCTATGCCAACAAGAACGACACGGTAGAATGGAAAAGAACCTGGAAAACTATTCAACAATCCGACCGAGCCAAACAACGAAATGAAGCAGAACTCCTGTTACAACAAGCCGGAGTGTCCAAAGACACACCCTGTGGCATTCCTGAGATGCAAAAATTGCAAGATGCCCTAGCTCCACGCTACACCTTGAAAGTGCACCCTCAAGAAATGCGCGGGCCTCTGTTGTTTCGAGGTCAAGATTTTAAAGACGGAAAATACATTCACCTTTATCATCACGATGAACATTTCGATACCATTACCAGTATCACTGGATTCCTGGGATATGTTTATTATTGTGAGAAATGTGACTATGGTTATAATAATCGAGAGCAACACAAACATTGTGGATGGAAATGCTCAGGATGTTTGGCCTCTCAACCCTGTCTGAGCGAAGAACCAGTGCCTTGTTCAACTTGTCTGCGCACGTTTGTCAGCCCTACCTGTTACCAACAACATTTGAAGACGCAAGGTTCACAGAAGAAATGCGCTTGTCAACTGCTTAGATTGTGCCCCGCGTGTGGACAAGGCATACGTACCAATAGTGTCAAGGCACACGTATGTTCAGGAAAGAAAAAATGTCACATTTGTCACCACATCGTGGACTTGGAACACGAATGTTACGTGCAAAAATACCAACCCCCACCAGAGAAAGAGGACGGTCACAAGAAAAAAGGCAATTTCATCTTTTTCGATTTCGAATGCATGCAAGAGACTGGCATTCACATTCCTAATTTCTGCGTGGCTCATCGAGCGTGCGAGATGTGTATTCAAGAACCTATCTTCAGTTATTGCCCTCACTGCAGCAAAATTCCTGGAGGGCGTGAAAAAATCTTTCGAGGACCAAAGACGCTAGACGATTTTGCCAAAATGGGTCTTAGACCCCATCGACAAGACATGGAGCAAAGAGGACATCGAACGTTACCGAGATTGTCATCGCCATGCCACAGTGATGGCTCACAATTTCTCCGGATACGATGGACAGTTTCTTTTGAGGTACTATACGGAACATGGCACCGAACGTCCTAAAGTCACTTTGAACAGAGCCAAAATCATTTTCATGCGAGTGGGACAAGTGCAGTTTAAAGATTCGATGAGTTACTTGGCCATGCCTTTGAGTCGAATGCCTAAAACGTTTGGAATGACAGAAATGGCTAAAGGGTACTTTCCACACTTTTTCAATACGGAAGCCAATCAACATGCCGTTCTACCCCATTTGCCTGAGGCTCACTATTACGACCCCGACAACATGCGTACCGAACAACGAGAAGATTTCTACGCTTGGTACCAGGCTCATGCCTCTGACCCCTTCGACTTTCAGGAAGAAATGTTAAAGTATTGTCGTTCCGACGTGGACATTTTACGACGTTGCTGTGGAAAATTTCGAGAACTGTTCATGGAACACGGAGGGGTCGATCCTTTGAAAGAAGCTTGCACCATTGCCAAAGCGTGTTCCTTAGTGTACCGCCAACGATTCATGCCTCAAAAGACCGTGGCTGTCATCAGTCCTCAAACGACCAACTATGTCAAGCGTCAATACTCGGTCAAAGCCCTACGCTGGTTACATTACTTGTGCGACAAGGAAGGCAAATGGATTCAGCATGCCCGCAACGGAGGAGGCGAAAGGACCATCGGAACGTATTCGGTCGATGGCTGGGACTTAAAAAACCCCAAGATCGTGTATGAGTTTAACGGTTGCTAATTTCACGGATGTCCCGTCTGTTACCCTGACCGTGACACTAAAAATCAGTTTTTACAACGGACCATGAAAGACCTGTACCAGGACACTTGTCAGCGACGCTTGAAGTTAGAACAGCAAGGATACCAAGTGGTGGAAATGTGGGAACACGAATACGATCACCGTTTGAAAATCGATCCCGAGTTTAAACGTGTCGTGGAAAGTTACAAGCTGATGGACCCCTTGAACCCGAGGGATAGTTTGTACGGAGGAAGGACCAATGCCACCTGTTTGCTGTACCAAGCCGACGAAGAGAAAGGAGAAGAAATCAAATACTTGGATGTGTGTTCGCTGTATCCCTACGTGTGCAAATATTGTCACTTTCCTACAGGGCACCCGCGATTGCTGACGGAACACATCGACCTGGTCAACATTCGACAATACGAAGGCTTGATCAAGTGCAAAGTTTTGTCTCCCACGAACCTATACCATCCCGTCTTACCTCACCATTGTCAAGGCAAACTGATGTTTCCCTTGTGCCGTACTTGTGCCGAAACGTGCAACCAAGATCAGCCTTGTCAGCACACCCAGGAAGAACGGGCCTTGACGGGAACCTGGGTCAGCGTAGAATTGTTCAAAGCTATGGACATGAGATACCAACTGTTAGAAGTGTACGAAATTTGCCACTTTCCCAAGACACAACAATACCACAAGGGTGACCCTACTCAGAAAGGCATTTTCGCAGACTACGTGGATGCCTTTTTGAAACTGAAGCAAGAAGCCAGCGGCTATCCTTCCTGGTGTCACACTCCCGAAGACCAAATACAATTCAAAGAGAAATACTACGAACAAGAAGGCATCTCTTTGGACCACATCGAGAAAAACGAAGGCAGGCGATCGTTTGCCAAAGTGATGTTAAATTGCTTGTGGGGTAAAATGGCACAACGACCGTGTTTACCCAAGACGGAATATTTGACAGAACCTTCCCGCTACTTCCAGATGATTCACGACAAAACCAAATACATGAAACACGTGGACGTCGTTCGAGAGAATTTAATCTTGGTCAATTACGAAGAAGATCTGGACTTTGTACAAGACGACCCTTTTGGAAATGTCATCATTGCGGCTTACGTGACAGCTCATGCTCGCTTAAAATTGTACGAAGCTTTAGAACTGTTAGGGGATCGCGTCCTGTACTTTGACACGGACAGTTGCATCTACATCGATCGACCGGGTCAGCAACACCCTAACATCGAAGGAGACCGTTTAGGAGCCTGGACAGACGAACATCCTGACGACAAGATTCTAAGTTTCGCGAGTGGCGGTCCTAAAAATTACGGCTACGAATACCGGGACCCACAAGGAGAAGTGCACACAGAGTGTAAAGTGAAAGGATTGACTCTGAATTATCGTACCAGTCGTGTGGTCAACTTTGGCGTATTGAAAGAAGCCTTGCAGTCTGGAGAGGATGCAAACTTTAAAGTGACCACCTACCAGCCGAACAAGATTGTACGTTTACCCACTCACCACATCGTCAGTCGACCCTTGGAAAAAGTCTATCAAATCGTGTACCAGAAGCGAGTGCGACTTCCCAACCACTTTACTTTGCCGTACGGCCACATCAATATTGGTCAGCATATAAAAAAGGACAACGTCCAAGACCAACAGTTCATTGTCACTACTAAGACCAATTGAGAAAAAATGAATCCCTTCAAACAGCAAGTATAGAGCGTAAGACTCAAGTCCAACGAGAAACTCGGGTGTGATTCTTTTCCTCACTATCACATCACCAATGCAGTAACACATCTTAGTTTTTTATGTACTAACGCCATGACAAACTACGTGCAGCTAGTGAAACTTCCAGACCACAAAACTTTACCTTATGGACATACTGATATCACCCAGTATAAAAAGGGACGACTTCCAAGAACGACACTTCATTGCGAGGACAAGCAACGAGAAAGATGAATCACTCTACGCAGATGAAAAAAGAGAAGGAACAAACATCACTGACCTCTTTCACTACCATACCGTCACAGCAAAGTGCGTCCAAGAAGGGAAAGGATTCAGTAGACCTACAGGAGTATTTTAGCATCCAAATGACTCAGACAGCGACCTCAAGAAAATTTAGAACGACAACTTACACCTACACGGTGAAATTTAGAGACTTCGCGTCTGACATTTCAGCCGAGGAAGTAGCAGGTTTCATTACGGACCTACTTGACTCACTGTTAGAGGAACTCAAATGTCATTGCCAAGTCAAAGATCGAGGTCGTTTGAGCCTATCTATGTATCGCGACAGTTTGAACTCACCTGTATGTCTCGGATTTAGCACACCTGCAGAAATAACTTCGTCCAAACTTTTTAGGGCTATTGAAGACGTGCAGTCGATGAGAGGAAAATTTGACATCAACGAAGGAAAAGTAACCATTCATATGGTATACATTGTACCTCCATGGGAACAAGACGATGACTGCACTTGATCTGCTTACTGATAAGTGTACCTAGCACGATGGATATAACAGCCGATTTATGAATGAAACGGATTAAGTGATGGGAAATATCTACGCTGGGACACAAGTGCTAGCTGACCAGATTTTTAACAACGTGTGAGACGAATAGAGAGAGAGAAACATGAACTTTGTCCTATTTGATTGCATGTTACTTGTTTTGTGTTAGCTTTTTCTTATAAATGAACATTAAATGTAAACAGGTTTACTAGAGCCAAGAACTAAATAACTAGTAAATAGGTTTGTTTGATGTAGAAATGTTTATGTATTAAATGTATAGTGCTTAGACCAAAGCACAGGCCAGAGAGCCCATGAATATACTTGAATAAATGTTTTGAACCCATACAATAGACTTTTCTTTTTTGAGCCTCTATTCTCTCTGTGAGGTTTGTTTTAGAACATTTCTGTCGTCTTTTCTGTGTGTTTAAATGTGTATTTGTATGTTTGTCCCTATCTACCCTTTGTCCTTACAAATACATTAAAATCCCTATAAAATGTTTTAACCCTATAAACCTCATGACGTCACCCAAAGTTCAATTCCCATTGACATCCAGGTGACATTCCCATGTTCAATTTCCATTTACGACAAAGTGCAAACCCCATATTTTAACGTTAAAGTCCCATTGACGTTAAAGTACCGGTCCTGTTCAATTTCCATGTTCAATTCCCCTTGACGCTCTACAGTTCCATCCATGTTAAAATTTCCCATGTTAAATTCCCCTTGACGCCAGAGTGAATCGACTGTTTTTGCATGGTAAGTCCACTTGACGCTAGGGTGACCCCATATACTACTCATGTTGGCAGTTCTGTATCTTACCTTTAGAAAGCTTGGTGTTAGCAGACCGGCCAACATTAGTTACGTCATGGGAGGAAATAAAATGATCTAATTATTTCGGATGGTTTAACTGTATTTCCTTACTATGCGTTGTAGTTGTCCTTAGACCACTGACAATCATTAAGGATTCTTTAAATAATGTAAACGGAATTAAAGCTGCCTTAGTAAACAACTTATTTATGGCCCAATGAAAAATGAAAGCAGTATAATTTACGTATTTAGGCAACCTAATTAGATTGCTCTAAACAAGCATTTAGGCTGCCATACAAGAGTTATTGCTTACTCGCTGACATAATTGCCTGCTATAATTATGTTTCTTAACGCCGTTTCAGTAGGTGTCGTTGCCATTTTGTCGGCATTAAACGACAATGTAAACTGGATGTTCAGTTACTTCTTGAACATCTCTTTCTATCTCGGGAAAATAACTAGAAAATTATACCTTCTTTGTTAGCATGATGCCCCAGTGCTAGACATCACTACAAACTGTCACACTTCAGACATCGTAGCGATATGACTGAATTTTTTGTTAAAACTACGCTAAAAACAAAATCACACACACACACACACACACACACACACACACACACACACACTGTTCATCTGCTTCTTGAACATCTCTTTCTATCTCGGGAAAATAACTAGAAAATTACACCTTCTTTGTTAGATGTCTTAAATAGATGTCTATTTTTTGTCTCTGTTTTTAGTTATGCATTTCAATATTTCTATCAAATATGAGAAAAGTGGTCACAAAATAAATGGATGAATGAATTAATGATATCAAATTTTTCCAATGAGATTTTTCATAGGCAAGAAAACTTCATAATATGAAGTATGCCGTTATAAAACTTTTCTTAATTGTGACGTAATATTTATCCAAGTCGTCTACCTTGGAAATTACATTTTATGTTTTATGTTTCATTCAACTGCATTGGTTCTGAAACATAATTACACGAATGACTCAATGCTTTATCTAAAGATGACGCCATCCATAATAGCATAATATAAAACGTGATGGCATTTAACGCAGACAGTGTACAATTTATATCTCAAAATTGATTGCATTATATTATACGATCCATCGGGATATACTCAGCGCGACCACTTATCAGATGAGGGATAGTCATTTCGCCTTTCTTTCTGGTATGGTCGACTGAAGGTGACCCCGAATGACCCGTACCATTTCTAATGGGGTAGTGCTGGAACGGTACATTCTCACTGGATCATACCGACCAACTGAAAAAAATGCCTTCTCGTTCATATGTGCACATGTTGGTGATTTATATATGAAGTTCTAAGTTATGTCCTCAATAGTCTCATGTTTTCACTTTTTCCTCTCTGTCAATGTTACCATCGTAATCTCCTAAAGGAGAAAATAACGATAACTTTATGAATGATATCCATCAAAAATTCCAAATTCATGTGATTTAAAATAACTTAGTTCCTCTCTCGGATCGAAACATATTTTAAAACGTTTTGGTAAATTCATGGTTAGATATGCTGCCTCCAAATATGTTTAAGAACAAAATGTTTAAAAGTGTGTGTGCTTACATCTATCTGTATATTTTTATACCTCTCTAATGCTGTTTCTTCTAGCCCTTTCCTGAAAACTCCTCAAATCTAGACACCACAATTATAAAGACGTTAAAGTGTATTCTTTTTATTATCTATCTTCACTCAAGGCCTTTGATGTATATATGTCAAGACCGATCCATAAATATTTCGATGAAGTGAGCACGCGTTGTTCATACTTGATATGAGGGAGGGATATAGGCATATCTCCATTACAGATATGCATCATGTATACTCTGTAATAGTTATGTTTTCAGAGGACAGACCCTAATTAATTATCCAGTGACAAATTTATCTTGATCAATACTTAGAATTGCGCACATGGAAATCGATAATGTATAAAGAAACATATCTTTTTACAAATGTCCGAAGAAGGGGATTGGTTCATATATTAAAGTTATGGGTTGGCAGAGATGGACATTGCCAGTCTCGTTGTTATGACCAAAATATGATATATGATATCTTCGTAATCAAAGATGGAGAGCATATCTCGTATCTGGATGGAATTTTCAAACTCGTTCACAAGCATAGCCCACCATCAATCTCTAGACATTATTATTGGACTGCTCCGCTCCTAGTACGTGAAAACTATACGACTGTATAACCCAACCATTATGTACAAAGATCTTGTGCAACAAATGAATGTATCCATCAGGCTTTGTGTAGTCAGCAAATTTATTTGGTCATGGTATAGAGACCTTATGGAAAGTGACCCAAACAAGGCCAATCTTTGTCAGTTTGATTTACAAGAGATACATGGTATCCCGCAATCTGAGACGGGTCGTTCTTTAATCATCAACAATGTTTATAAAACCTAGCTGAAGATTGCTGAAGAGCTGTACTCTTCAAGATAAATAGACATTTAGGAAATGATCCCATATTTTAACAATTACTCACCAATCAGCACGACAACCACCAGAAAACAAACAAGTGCGCTTTTCATCTTTGAGGAGATCCTTCACAATGAGGCAAACAGTACTTTCGGCGAGAACTATCATTTGTTCAGTTAATAAGACGGCAATTTATAGTCCTCTGTAGCTGAGTCACGTGCACATATATACGCTGAATTGAACTACATCCTGGTGTTAATTTGTACCAAGAAATTCGGCCTTTGTTTTTCACACAAAGGTACATTACCAGGAATAAATATTTGACACTTTGTATACAGAGACCCATGATCTGTTTTGAGAAGAATGAATTAGCAAGCAAAACAGTTGAGTGAAGTGTCTCCATGCGAATATCTTGTAAATCCTGGTATTGTATCCTTCTGGAAATATCTTGTGAATCCTGGTTTTCTGTTCCTGTGATTGTTTGTGTAAACTATTCTGTATTCACATATATATTGTGAAATCAATTGTATTTTATTTAATAATTTTTAAGGTTAAAATCAAAGTTTAAAATAGTATTTTAAATTTTGATATTTTACAATGGAGTATAATGTGAAACGCAGTGAGTGTGTCTATTTGCTTCTCATACAAATGAATAAAATAAGCTAAGCATTTATATTAATGTTGGAACATTAGCTGAATTATTGATAAAGGTAAAGGGTCTTATATTATTATTATTATTATTATTATTAGGAAGGGTATTGTGAAGAAGATGTATATAACGAGATCAGCTTCTCTATGAATATCAAGTTCGAAACTGAACAGCAAAGTCAACTACTTTGTCTTGACAGGTACAACTCTGTATGATTTTAAGCAAACAGTGCACACTGTTTATGTGTGTGTGTGTTTGTGTGTGTGTGTGTGTGTGTAATTTAGATTTTTAACTTAGCATTGACATTTTTTGTCATATTGCCATCACTGTCGTGTTCAGTGTGACAGTTTAAAATAATGTCTAGCAAATGTGGCATCATGTTCCACCAAGTTACATTATCCTGACATCAGGCCGACCAGTACCTACACTAACCTTTTAGTGCTGAGCGCCAAGCTAGGCAGCTGTTAGTACCATTTTTATCAGTCTTTGGTATGAGTCGGCTGAGGTTCGAACCCGCGACCTCGAGTATGCGAAGCGGACGCTCTAACCACTTAGGCCACTGGAGCGGTCCACACTCTCTTGGAACTTTATGCGACAACATATCAAGGTTTATGGTCATTGAACTTATATCCATTTTATTCACAGGTATATTGGGCCATATAGCTTTTTGTTTTTAATTTAGTCCGCACTTTCGTCAGTCTAATATATCGAAATAATGCAAAGTTTGTGAGAAGAAAATGATTCACTTTCTCATTCAGCATTATCTATGATACCTAACAGACAATTTTAGACCATAAAACATTCCTGCGGGTGTATATATATATATATATATATATATATATATATATATATATATATATATATATATATATATATATATATAAGAAGAAATACAAGATTATTTTGATTTGAAAACAAAAGTTATCGATTTAAAACTTAGAGTTTATTTGTTATCAGTCACATTTTAGAATCTTCTTCCTTCGTTTGTCTCTTTTTACTAAGTTCTGGTTTATTTTTTGCTCCGTCTAACAAGAAGGAAGAGAGAGAGAGAGTATACAAATATACAATGAGAATTAAATGAAGAAATACGGGAAGAAACAGAGAAAATATGGATTAAAATCTAGTTTATTCAATCGCCAAAAGAAGTAAGAATGAAGGAAGGAATAAATAAATTATCGCATGTTCCACGGTTAATATGTGGATTTAAATTTGTGTAAAATCTCTTTCGCAAAATGAAATTGTAGAATGCATGCAATAGTGTCTGTATACATCAGGTACGTGATATGCAAAATGTAAACAAAACTATTGATAGTGTCATGCATATTTATTATTATTTGCATTTATTTAGTATTGGTGAAGTCCTCGCCATGGAGATTTTGTGTTCATTAGAGGTTGGAAGACCCTAAGTCGAGGAAGCTGTGTCCAATACATTCAGCGTTGCATCCTCCGCAATAATTCGCCCTGTGAATGGAGTGGAAATGGTAGTAGTAGTAGTGGCAGTAGTTTAAGTGGTAGTAGTAGCAGCAGTAGTAGTAGTGCTTCTAGTATTAGTAGTAGTGGTAGTATCAGCAATAATAATCTCAATAATAGTAGTAGTAGTAGCAGTACCTATATCAGTAGTGGTAGCAGGAGTGGTGCTGACATTAGATGTAGTATTTGTTTTGTGTGATTATTTCTTTATTGTTTTCTTATCTTACAACCGAATAACACTCTTAAGGTTAAAATAAGAGAAATAATTGTGGGATGTGTTTTTCTTTCCTCGAATATTTTCTTCTTCTTCATTACCACATTGTTTATATCATAAAATTATCATTTATTTCGTCAAGAAAAGCGAAGAAAGAGCATAAACTATCACTCGTGTATCAATGTAAAATTGCATCAACATCCATCTGTTGAAAAACATCCAAAGGATAACTCGGTCAAACAAGGTAGATACAGAGATTCAGATGTAATTGTAAGGTGTTTAGGAGGATCCAAATACAAAGTAGATACTTTTTTTTTACTTATTATCATTCGTAAATGCGACTTTTGAAATCATTGCCTATACAAATTATAACTAATCAATTATGCTGTTATTCATTGCTTATATAGGTTTTGAGCTCCGTTAGTCGCATAAACCAATCTTGATCTTATATTATTTTTGCATATCCCTGTGCGCGTGTGTGTGTGCGTGTATGCGTGAGAGAGAGAGAGAGAGAGAGAGTTGTACCTGCACGTGGTTCCACTTGGACATGTTGTGTATATACACGGGTCCATCTTACAGTATACCTGTACGCATCCTAACATGGTAATAATAATAATAATAATAATAACATAAAAGAAGAAGAACGTCGATAACAATAAAGAAGGATGAGTGCAAACGAATCTGGCTTAAAAATCTACATTCCCACATAAAAGAAGATGTTTAAAAAAATGTAAAGGGTAGACACACTTTGGTTGTAACGAGGAGAAGCGTTATAATCATGAGTGAAAGAAATGAAGAAGAAAATTGTTGCAAAATTATTAGCTACAGAGAATCAGACTTCCAGCTATAAAATGGATAAGCCATTTAACTATTCAGAGCAAATATTACATGAAGTTTCCTAAATAATACCACCGATTCTTACTGACAATATGAGAAAGATCTGACGGCAAGTTTATGTCAAACCAGCAGGTGGACTAAGTTATTTTCTAAGTGAAAACCAACGGCGGCTGACTCGGACTGTTAATTCTAATACGCAACCTATTCATTATATGTTCGGCACGCTAACCACTGAGCAATCATGGCTCCCATCCTTGGAACGAACAACTTGGTGGATGCAGGTACAGTGATAATAGCCGTGGTACTAGCCTTGGAACCACACAACAGAACAGACAACAAAATGAAGGCAATTAACCCACAGACTACAAAGGAACCTAGGTGAATGGAATGAGCTAAGCGAGATGGGTGTCCCGTGAAATGAAGTTAAAAAAGCCAATGTTAGAATACGTACTTAAAGCAGAAGTACAATCACCAAAGACTTTGATGGAGATGATCGAAGGACTGAAACAACCAAAAGGGCGGTATCAGACAAGACCAATTGGTACGCTGAAGAGATGAAAAGTACCAATAAATAAAGACGTTAAGGCATGTACATTTAAACAATAGCAAGAGCTCATATGGGAAATTGTAACATATTTTAATGACATGCATAAAGGACAACATGTTCTAGAACAACAAATAGGGCAAACCAACAAGCATAACAAAACTCAGAGTTATTTACAAGTTCGAAGATGCTGACGAACATGTAGATAATATAATTATACCATAACGTTCGTAAGTAGGTATTTACGAAAAATATGCTTGAATGAAAATCCCACGTGAAGTCGAGATTCATTGTTCCTGGCTGAAAAAGTCACAAGTACATATTAGCAGTTCTTACATGGAACCTTGCGAACACCAGATCTTATCAACGTGTATGACACAAAGTAGCACAACTGTGATAACAAAGGACGAATAAAAAGGCCCGACAGTAATCCACTAATGTCCACTTTCTGATAACCTACCAAGCTTGCTGTGCAAAAGAAATGATAATCGATAACGTATACCACGACCTGAGCGGAAAAGACATACTGCCAGCACAAACAGAGGTGCTGCTTGCATAATTCGAGTGGAGCAAGTGACAAACCACTGATCGCTAGATGTGATGCTTCTAAACGGAAGTAGGCGACGAAAGAGCATTGGAAACAAGATGACTGATATTAAACTTCACTTATGAAATATGGAAAGTCAAGGCATGGTTTGGATACTCAGAAACAACAGCAAGAACAAAAGTTCAAACTTGTTTACTGCTCGAAATAAGTGCGTCAACATTCAGGCCAATACATTTTAAGATATTAGGATGAGTCGAGATTTTGTTTTTGGCAATTAGTTGTCATAATGTGACCAACATCACGTGAATACCGACAGCAAAGTAGCATTAGAACAGCGGATGAAATGATTGCAATAAGTTGAACAATCACGTAATTTTGCTATTCGATGAGTGTATTCAAATATTTGTCGATCCTAATAAGGGTATACAATCTCTTCTCTTTTCCATGTATGCTTTGATAATCATTGACCACTCTCTCTCTCTCTCTCTCTCTCTCTCTCTCTCACACACACAAACACACACACACACAAACACACACACACACACACACACGCTTCTTTTGGCCACTCTACATTGAAAACAGTGTGAACTGAGTCATCTACATCTAATTCAATTACATGTTATGGGTCTTTAGCAAGTTTATTGAGTATTTAAACTCACATCAGACTAGTGTAGGTATTATTTTCCCAGTGTATCTTCAAACTTAGTCCAACTATAAATGTTTCTTTAGTACAGAAGACGGGCAGTAAATTATACCAAACACTTGATTACCTGTTAAGTGCGGGTACTGTCGCAAAAATTCCTCTGGGAAAGTGATTTGTTTACACTCAAAATCGCATGGACATGTGGCCAATTTAATTTAAATAAAACTAGTTTCGTTGATTGCATACTATTTCTTACTAGTATATGTCAGATATGCCTGACGGAATTGACATTTCAGCTACTATAAAATGCCCAAATGGAAACTTGAAAGTTTCAACGATGCCTTTAAAAACCTAATATTCAAACTTTATAAATAAATGTTTTAACTAAAACCCACACACTAGAATTGACCTCATACGAAAGATGCAATAAGTATGCAGTGGCCTTGTGGCTCCTGTAAACAGTACAATGTAACCTCTGACAGTGTCAGATACCTTAGAACTAGTTTCCTCTCTTAACCAAGTTTGAGAGCAGACAGTTTGAATGTATGTTTGTAGCAGCGCCTAACGGCATCTCGGCCCACTAGTGGCTAAATTGTATCAACTAAAGGTAAATATTCGAAATATGCATTTCACAAACGTTTTGACAGACAAACCCTTCCAAACAGAAGCAAATATGAAGTACAAGAAGAAAACTATAAAATGTAAAGTCAGTAAAATGATTAAAAGATACCGTCAAAATTAATTATATAAACCAAATTTTCTCTGGTGGTACATCATCATACATCTGAAAACTGACATAAATATGCCTACATCTCGTAGCGTGGAAGTCGACACACTCGACAAGAATGTGTTCCTCAGTCAGTGGACATTGACATGATATTCACTGTGGTCGAGGTTCACCCTTCAGGAGGTATGCATGCGTCAGGTAAGTGTACTCGATACGCACAAGACCACCTCTTCCCTGTGCTTTGTTCTTCTATACCAGAGATGTCTCACGCAACTGGTTTAAAGTTCTTACGTTCTTTCATTTCATTTCATAATAAGTGTATGACGAACACGCTTATTATACAATATTTGAAGTTAGTAAATGGAATTTCCAGTCAAAAAAAAAAGGTGACTGAAAATTCAAGATGAACTTGCAGTGTTATGAATAAAATCTTATGTTAAAGTGTAAAAGAATGCACCAGGAGTTACAAAACAATCTAGATATACATAACACTGGGTCACCCATAGAAATTAGAGGAATTCAGAACAACCAGGTAGATCAGTTTCAGAAAGGTATTTTTGGCACACACATTAGTGTCTATATATATATATATATATATATATATATATATATATATATATATATATATATATATATATATGCTCGTTTACTGCGAACAGATATAATACAACCATCTGAGATTCTGCAATAAGATTGGGATAATCTTGCCCATGTTTATCCAATATTTGATGTGTGTGTGCGTGTGCGCGCGCGCTCGCATGTGTGTGTGTGTATGTGTGTGCGAGAGAGAGAGAGAGAGAGTACACTTGAAGTTACCTGGAGCAGCTATCACAGCATTTTTGATAACTGAAAAAGGGAGGCAAAAGCAATAATTTCATAAGCTTACCAGCCGGCAGTAGCCAACAAATGAAAGAATTATACTTTAATAATTGAGACCGAGTTCTTATTAATGTAAAGATACGAATTAGTGGTAACAAGTTTATGAAATATGTGACACATCTGCATCTATAGCAACGACAAGAACTGGTTACCAGAAAATGTTCATGATTGGTGTTCAATGAATCAAAGGTTTGCAGCAAATTATTTATTAAAAAGTATGTATGTATGTATGTATGCATGTATGCATGTATGTATGCATGTATGTATGTATGTATGTAGCCTGATACTCATATATTTACTTACTTGTATATACCTCAATGCATATCTTCAACTTACTGACTTACATTCTTACATTTACTATCACTATGCGTTATCAGGATAAAAACGAACATATATTTTACAGATAGTTACTTGTCAGTGTCAAGAGAAGACTGGCAATCTGTAGGCTTTTCATATTTCCGCTGCGAGACAACACTCCGAGTTTGAGGTGCTTTTCTATAGTTAATTATGATTTCCAAACCAATGTCATGTGTTTCTATACCTGACGTATCTTTGCTTATCTAATACATATTACCATATATGCTCATGTAGAAAACACATGTATTTGTTTACACTGATACAGTAGATACCTTTCTTTCACAATATTTAAAAATATCGCTTCTTTACCAGCAAGAACGTTATTATGTGCAGACTTAAAAAAGTAAATGTGTTGGAAACATCATTTTAAGATGAAGCGAAAATCTCATCAGAACATTTTGAATGGTCTGTGCACGAAACGAACTTTGCCTTTAAACGTATACACACATGTGTAAGCATGCATATTTATTTCTTCTCACAAATCTAGCTATCTCTGTCTACCTATCGATCTCTCTATCTATCTATCTATCTATCCAACTTTACATACATACATACATACATACATACATACATACATACATACATACATACATGCATACATATATGCATACATGCATACGTACGTACGTGCAAACACATATACAGTAGAGTATTGAAGCGCCGTCGGACCAAAATCTGGGTTCGATTTGCAGGTAGTTTCGTGTTTTAGGAGGTCGCATAGATGAGCATGTGTTGAACAGATAAGAAGCAGTCATTCTGGTCGTACCGAGCTAGAGATATTTTAAGTTACCGAAGTCTTAGTTTATATAAATTAAAATTCCAGTTATATCAGTATATCATCTACTGAAAAAATTAATGAACCAGTCAGACTTGTGTTTTATCAAAAAAGGTGTAGAAAAGAAATTACTTCACCAGTCTACCAAAATTGCAGGTAAAAAAACTATCGCCTGCTGAGATTTTACAGGTAAATACATATTGTATGAACTACATATGTTTGCAAACAAGGAAATACGGCCCAGGCATAAAACAATGGATTACAGATTTGAAAGGCCAATAGTACAAAAGCTCGGTAAATAAGACATCTTGACATTTTGTTAAAAAAAAATGGCTTTCCCCGAATTTGGATAAAATACAAACCGTGACTTATTTCCGGATTCACTCGGTTTTGAATTGATGACGTATTTGTGCATATAAAACACTGATGTGTGTTCATACAATAAAGGTTGAAGTAAAACACTGACACTCATACGCATAGAAATTAGATAAATATTATTCAAACACGTCTAGTTAAATAAATCTAAATGAAGACTTTAACACTTGATGGACCAAAAACCTAGAGAAGTGAGAAAAATTAAAAACATCCATCAGTACGCCATCGGAATAGAAAAAGAATTAAGGATAATTAAAAGGCAGAAATTAAGTAGAATCGTAAAGACAGGACTTAGAAATTTAATTTTAAAAAAAAGTAATAAAAAGCATAGATTCTATGCCGGAAACGGGAAATATTTGCATGAATATTCTATGACACTGAGCCATATTTAAAGAAGATCATAATTCGAAAAATGTGTCAATATGGTTCTGTAAAAGGATATTTACTTAACGATCAGGATTGCTACAAAACCTATCTAGGAGGTAGAGCTAATTGAGTTTATAGTTATATTACATAACAAGGCAATACAATATATTAAACGTAGAAAATATGGATAATGTCAGTGACATTTTACATATCAAATTTTGACAGATATAAGAGAAAAGTACAAGATATATTTTTGACAGGATTGAATATCCACCATTACACTTAAATAAATATCAAACTACCATCCACTTAGAGGAATCTCATACACACCTTTATTTAAAAGGGGTATGTGCAGACTGGTCTTATATTAATATCAAACTACCAACCACTTAGAGCAATCTCATACACACCTTTATTTGAATGGAGTACGTGCAGACTGGTCTTATATTAATATCAAACTACCAACCACTTAGAGCAATCTCATACACACCTTTATTTGAATGGGGTATGTGCAGACAGGGCTTATATTAATATCAAACTACCAACCACTTAGAGCAATCTCATACACACCTTTATTTGAATGGGGTATGTGCAAACTGGGCTTGTATTAATAACAAACTACCAACCAATTAGAGCAATCTCATACATACCTTTATTTGAATGGGGTATGTGCAAACTGGGTTTATATTAATATGAAAAAAGACGGTGGCGGTTTATTTGATGCTGTGGAACACATTACTTGATCGTGTTGATAGACCACAGCAAAAAGTTGAAATTGATGGAGCAATTTGCTTAAATGTTGTAAAGTAATGTTAAGTACGTTTGGAAATTCGAACACGGGTTTGATATATGTGTAGATGTTTAATAAATAGTTGACACATGTTATATCGAACCATTGAAGCAAATGAAATAGAAAAAGAAGGACATGATATGTTAACTAGATTTCAATGTGGTAATCCTTATGCATACACAGATTCAAGGTATCACTATGCCGGAATACAAATTATTTTCAAGATTATCATAATCAGAGAGAAACAGTCATGGCTGACAGAAAGACAACCGTACAAAATGCTTAAATTTGTTTCTATATTAGCATAACAATGATTAGCACATACATACAAACATACATACATACATACATACATACATACATACATATAGCAGAAAATACATCTGATTAGTGAAAGTGAAAGAAGCATGATACCACATACAGACGTTGAAGCCAATCATAAATGCTACTTGGAAAATGATGGTTAGACAAAATCTGGAATTGAGTACGAATGGTAATGGCCAAAGCCGTTCAGTATGCATCTAAAGTTTAAGAAAACTCAATGGATCGGCCATTTATTAATACATGAAAGTACAAACGTCAGATGGCAACTGATGAACAAATTAGTTGGATGGTGAGGCCGTGCCAAAGGCACAGTACAATGGGGGTGGATCCAGTGCAAGGTACGATAGGAGAAAATATGTTAGAAATATTAGACAGCAACGATATTAACTGCACGTTAATAGTAGACTGGAGATTCTATTACATCCTTATATCCTTTTCAAGGAATATTCAGTAATTCTAGAGAAATTAAATCCATACAAAAATTATTTGTTTCCCTTGCCAAAGAAGTTGATCAAAGACAACAAACGTGTAATACTAACTGTAATAAGATTGTTATGTACCTGAAAAATAAAGATAAATACGTTATGTATCAACTATCAACTCAAAACGTCACACACTGATCGGTTTAAGGCTGGAATGAATACAGAAATCTGTTTTCTGTGATCTATTGCCATGGTCAAAACTCTACTCTAAGCTGAATAGAAATTTGCTAAATGTTGCTTTGCTTGTTTTATAATTACTGCGGTTTTTTAAATTTCATTTTTGATCGAAAGGCGTAGAAATGGCATCAAGGAAGAGTAAGCTAAATTGTAATCCATCGCGAAATGAAAAATTCGTAAACTATTTGAAAAAGTCAACTATATAGCAGCTCTTACAGCCAATAGTAGCTGTAAAAATCATTATTTCAGGTTCAGTAATACGTTTTGAACGTTTTTAAATTGGACTTTGTCCATACTTCATTATTGTCACGTGTCACTTGTACGTCCGAGTATCTTGTCGTGTTGTTCTTCTGTGCCATAAGGCTCAATCGCATTAATCGATATGTTATTCACATACTCCGCCATCTTGACAATATAAACACCATAATCCGTTCTCTTCTTGATGTGGTAATATTACAGATTCTCAGCCTTTGGAATGTCGTTCTTTTCTGCATCAGTATTGATGGTTGGGTCAAATCTGAATGTCAACGAGTTGTGGATCTTTAAGTTGGTGTTATAAGCAATGATACTACCCGTTTTCCTAACTACGTCAGTACACTACTTACGTCTAGCAATAATATAAGCAATGATACTACCCGTTTTCCTAACTACCTCTATCAATAATATAAAGACGCTACCACCAGAAGAACAATTTGATTTCACTTTTGATTCTTTTATATAGTTCTAATAACTTTTAAACAGTGTTCGATAATGTGGAGATAGTATAATAGATGTTCTGTGTTGAACTTGTGTACATAAAATGACAATCGCATATGATCTGGCACTTTGATTATTCTTGTAATACCTTTCTCCTTGTCATACCAGGTCTATCTAGCACAAAGGCGCCAGCCAGTAGATTCATGTGTACAGACTTTATCGTTAAAATCACTGCATGGCGACTTAACCTTCCAGTACCGTCAACCAAATCTACGTATTTTTTCCCTCTGTTAAAATGTTCTGTTTTATACATATCGTACCCTATGGTATATATAATTATCTAAGACTCCTTTCTTTCTATTCATGCATGTATCTCCAATTATTATGTGGTGGAATGTTACAACAGTTACATCTAACGCCAAATTGTTTCATTTTATGTTTAACTACATCTAAATGTTAAATGAAAGTTCTGACAGTTCGGTGAAAATTACACGTTGAATATCCCTATGTCTACACAATGAAATATATAATTAATTTTATTTCATCCTCCCATAAACTGACCTTGCTTAACTTTGCGATGTTGTTTTGTCAGTAAATATTTTAAATAAGGTGAAGAATATATTTATTTAAAAAAATGCATAACTGATTGTGTTGTTGATATACCTACTGTAAACAGAATTCGATAGAAGTTTATATGCCCTCGTAATTGCATGAACATTAATGTGATTAATTTTAACTTTATGTTAATCTCATTGGATAGCGTGCAGTCTTGTACATTGTATTGTTGGAGTGGGTAGGGTGATAATTACTTTTTAGAGATAAAGTAGGATCAACTTTCTTATTTGTAGTGGGTTTTTTCTTTCTCTTTTTCTTCGGTGTTGTCATTTAATATTCTGCTCGGACGTTGTTTATATCGTAGTAGCCTCATCACGTTTTCATGTGTACATTTAGTTGTTTCCATGTGATGTTTTTCCGACACACTTTCAGTTTTTCCTCTGGTTCTGTGACCAACACAAATTTACATGCCATTAAAGTTTTAAAGCCCTCATGAAATTATATATATATATATATATATATATATATATATATATATATATATATATATAGAGAGAGAGAGAGAGAGAGAGAGAGAGAGAGAGAGAGAGAGAGAAAGAGAGAGAGAGAGAGAGAGAATTATAAATATACGCCAGACAGAGTGGAAAGTGCTATCCCTGGATTCCTATAGAAGAATGCTTAATAATAGATGGCAGAATACAAATAATACTATCAATCAGGTTAGATAATTTTTAATTCGTACACTACGGATATTTGAACCCAGGTCCGCGGGTAAACGGCACCCATCGCCTTGCCTGCACACACGAGCCCATATTCCCTCACGTCTAAGCATACATCACCAAATATGATGTTACTCAATTGGTGTTATATGCACTCTTGTGTAGCAGACACACTCGCATGACGACCTAGTAATTAATTCTCATGTATCTAAACAGTCATTCCGGATTCCTATGAAAGAAATCAAGTTATATAGAATTAATTATAGAGAATTATAAACATACACCAGACAGAACGGAAAATGCTATCGCTGGATTCCTATAGAAGTCTGCTTGATAATAGTAGGCAGAATTAATATTTTAATACAAATAATACTATATATATATATATATATATATATATATATATATATATATATATATATATATATATATATATATATATATGGCATATTATCATATAGGTTAGATAAAACAATTTTATTTGTTCCAAATGGAGACTAAAGCCCAGGTCCGCGGGTTTGGACAATAGTCGCCTTGCCTGAACGCATCCAGCCCTATACCACCTGGACCAATGAAATGGATGGTATAAGCATTCGCCTACGTATTTACGTGTGTTTCGTGTTTGTAATTGTTATTTGTTTGACGTTCGCGTTTAAAAAAGGATACGAAGCTATCGAAAGCAATTGCCCATTCAAACTTGCTACACCATGCTTTTGTAATATACTCTCTCTCTCTTTCTCTGTCTGTCTGTCTGTCTGTCTGTCTGTCTGTCTCTCTCTCTCTCTCTCTCTCTCTCTCTCTCTCTCTCTATATATATATATATATATATATATATATATATACATATATACATATATATGTTTGTGTGTGTGTGTGGTGGTGTGTGTGTGTGTGTGTGTGTGTGTGTGTGTGTGTAAACCAATGACTACAAACAGCGTAATATCAACAAGTATTTTAATTGGTATTTATCTGGTACGAGTAAAGCAAATATCTGGAACCTTGCTTTCGGTTCCTGAAAGATCTATCCCAAAGTGTGCAGCTGGTCGAGCAGGTTATCATGAACACATTCTGCATTGCATCCCCCGCAGTAATTTGCTCTGTAAAAATAGTAGTAGTTGTATTTGTAGTAGAAGAAGAAGTAGTAGTAGCAGTACAAGTAGTAGTAGTAGTAGTAGTAGCAGTTGTAGGCTGTTTTTGGTTATTGTATAAGTAAAATGAAATAGTTTAATGGTGAATCGTTTAGTTGCGTAATAATAATAATAATAATCCCGACGAAGAAATTGTGTGCCCTATATTGCATTTAAAGAAGAGATGCCATCATCAACTGTAGCATTTCTTGTTTTATGGTCTTAAGCTGACGACAATCATCGCTCCATCCTCATGTTGACTGACGCGTGACATTTTGACAGAACAGTTACGCGTGAATTATAGATAAAGCCAAAGTTCGATCAACTGAGGCGAAGAAAGTGTCTGTCATTTCGATTAGATTACTGACGGGAAGTGTTAGTTTCTTTCACTGGATTTGCTTTATTCGCTCATTCATACATTCAAGTCAACTGACGATCAAATGGCATTTGCAACTGTTAAAAGCTTAAGAAGTTTCATGTTTGTGTTCCTATTCTTCTGCATTACTCAAGACTATATCTATAACGATAATCCTTATCCAGGCGGGGAAAATTGGTTAAAAGGATAATTATCGAATTACATTTACGTCAGGTAATAGTAGACAGCTGAGATTAATAGCAGAAAATGTTCCATGAATACTTGGATATTGTAATGTGCGAACGCAAATATTAACAGTAGAAAAACGCCCCTCCATGCTACGATCATTTGTGATATATATGATGTATAGATTCACAGCCAGTTTCTCAATCAGTCGTGATTGCATTATGCATTCCTGCTTTCCTGTATCTGTGTGGAGAGAGAGAGAGAGAGAGAGAGAGAGAGAATATACCTGCATGTAGTCCCGGCGGGACATGTTGTCACCATGCAGGGGTCCACGAAACAGTTTACTAGCAAACATTGTCCCAGTCCACCTAATAAAGCTGCAATAATAATAATAATAATAATATTGATGATGATGATGTGAGGGAGGGTGATATGATCCCCCACCTATTATGGTACTTTGGTTATCGTTATCTAGGAGCTGATCGACCACAGTGCTATGGCCTGTATCGAGCAAAAACAATAAAATTAAAGTATGAAATTAATGGATGGAATAACAGAGATCTGAGCAAAGATATATAATAGAACAACACGAGCCCCAATATGTAAAATATTACAATTTAATCAATTACATAAAGAAAATGTAATTGAACATACAATTTGAATGATACACTTTCTCTTAGAAATAAAATAGAACAATCGCGAAATGCATTTAGCCGTTCTGTTATACCAAAATAAACAAGTTCATCACAAGATCGAGTGAATGATCGAACTTAACCTGGTCGCTTCCGGTCCTTTCCAAATCACTGTTGGTGTCAGGTTAGTGTTGCCTATTTCTCTCTCTCTCTCTCTCTCTCTCTCTCTCTCTCTCTCTCTCTCACACACACACACACACCTCTTCAGGTCATCAACCATAACTTGGTTGTGGTCTGTACTCCTTCCCACTGAGTTGCACAGGTATAGAGCTATTTTTCCCCCTTTGTGCCCTTTCGAGACTCACTCTTGCTATGCAGCCTAATCTCCTTCTGGTTCCTTGTCTCTCACATTCTTCCAGAATCCTATCCCTTGGACGATTTATTTAACAAGAAAAATTACTTGCTAATTTCCTCAGAGTCCCTCACACGTTCCTTTGACGGAAAAATGTGGACTTCCGAATTTCGCAAGAGAAGTTACTTAAAACATTGAATATCGTTTAGGACCCCATCTCATTTAGCTCAGCCAATCAGGATTAACTTTCTTTAACAGTCAAATATTAGCTAGAATAATTCTCTCTATTCCGCCTATATCAATAAATCTGTTTGGAAAATTTCATTGTATGACACTTATTTCAAATGTCACGTATTGTCTCTTGATAGTCTCTTTGTCATGTTCATCTACTTGAACTTACGTCACCATCTCTATTGGACCGTTATCCTAGCGGGTCCTGATATAAATCCATTTGTGCCCCCTATCCTTTGCAGGCAACAATTTATTGAGATTACGTGTCATGCTGACCACGACAAAATGTGCTGCAACAAAACATCTACAAAATATGTTGCGCCACAACAACAAATAATAATAATAATAATAATAATAATATCGAAGCTAAAATATACAAAGAAGAAAAACACCAACAATAACGTCTAGAAGAAAAGAAATTACATTAAAGTTAATGAGGCTTGAAAATGCAATTCATATATAAAGAACTAGAAGAAAATATGAGAAGTACAAAGCTAGACATAATATAAGTCCAATAAAGAAATGAAAGTCATACAGGATATATAAAAAGATACAAACCCTGATGTACAGTATAAAGCAAGCCACGAAACAACGACAAAAAAAACATGGCCCAAACAAACAAACCAAAAATAAAAAAAATAAAAAATATAGAAGACCACTCTATTTTATAAAGGAAATAAGCATTCAACTCATAGGTCTATGTCAGAAGTACTCAACGTAAACTATGTACCGTCCTCTAACTAAATTCAACAATATGGAAGAATAAAATATCCCGGTGCAATAATGCGAAACAGATAGCCTGGTGTATACATGTATTATATAGTGGTAGGTAAGCATACACTAGTAATACGAATACACATCAGTACAAAGAACGAGGACGCTTATAAATTGATAAAAATTTAAATGTCTGTGCTAAGTATGAACCTGCAGGAAATTATGTTGAAGGATATATACCCTACTTCGCGTGTATGGAACACAATCCATTACTTTTATATACATATACATTACGTGTATATTACATAATCTAAAAACAATGCATAGCCAGCTAAACAAAAACGGTTGGATATTACAACCACAATGTGCTTTTATGGGTGTGAAAAAAAGTAATAAATGTGAACGCAGATAAGAAACCCCAAGACCATACATGAAACAGTGTCAACCTGATCTACAAACCCGCAAGAGTGTATGGCATAACAGGCTAAATCAATAACGGTCGCTGTATATGCTTATCTACAATGAGAGAGAGAGAGAGAGAGAGAGAGAGAGAGAGAGAGAGAACGATAAAGTGTAAACTTTTTGTCGGTACAAGACGAATGCTTTTGTCCTTGTGGAATACTTTACCGCCCATTATAAAAGATTTCATTCTTTTGGCGTTAACAGTAAATAATCTCTAAAGAATATGACGTCTGATTTTGCTCTTCTTTCAAGCGATTTTCGACCACTTTACATTGAATACACGTTCAGGTCCAGAAGGAAACTCAAAGAAAGGCGAGGTTAGAAGGAAACATCCAGCGTGTAGAAGAGTATATTCAAAGCTTAAGAAATAGACCGTAAAAAATTCAAGTCTCAAGATTATGCTGATAATAAAGATGTGAAACACGGATTTAAATTAACTTCCATATGAAAATTTGGAAATTGCAACATCTATCAGAGGAAAAAACTGAAAGAATGAAAGAAAACTTTTTATTTAAACGTGAACGAAAGAGAATGTTTATATTTTTAAAAAGGAAGTGTATATTTGAGGAAATTCTCCATTTGTCCTCAATAAAAATTAAAGTTTCTTTCTGGGTAAATTCAAGATATTACGATTGCATTTCGATTCCTATTGCGTTGATGAATGTTCATCGTTTTCAACCAAAGAGAAATGTTCAACACACTCAACTTGAAGAACAATTTTGGTTGTTTTGTGAAATCGAGATGATGTCTTCTACAAAAAAACGCATTCATATTGATGGAAATTACAATCTGGAATGTTTAAAAATAATTAGCTAATGGAAACAGCCATAACTCAAGACAGATAATGAACAACATTAACTAAATGCGCAAAAAAGACTTTGAGATAATAATAATAATAATAATAAGGATCAATATTGACATGACACATTTCTATACACGAGGGCAATAGCGATTGCACATTTTTGCTGCCTAATCTGTACGAGTGTACGTAGAGTATTAATTGTCATGCTTACCTCTCGGTGCAGCTTCGACATCGTGTTTAAGGACTGAGGAAAGAAAATAAAAGCCCTGGTTATTTCATATTCTTTTCGTTCTTAATAAATACACCGTAGACTTTAGACCCATGTCTTCGGCAATGAAAATTACAAAACAGACACAAGAAACACAACATAAAACCATTACGTTTACAATACTTTGCATGACTATATGTCTAATGAAAGTATTGTTTGAAAATGTTCGATGTCTCACCTAAAATAGCAGCCTAGTTGGATTGACCTGGAACAGGGTGGTATTAGCGCCACCTACTTTGTAATATAAAGTAGTGTAACCGTAGATTATATCCCTGATAATTGATTGCTTCAGTAATTACAAAAATAACCAAATCAATACAACAACAACTACTACTACTACTACTACTACTACTAATAACAATTATAATAAGCGACTAAAGGCAGATAAGAAATATATTCCAGTCCATGATTCTGTCAAACAAAAACTACAAGCTCGCCAGGAGTCTCAGGTAGAATTTGCAGAAGGTACAGAACAATTATTTAAACCAATTCTCGAACCAACAAAGAAAATTGTTACAGCAACTGAGGCGACTCAAAAGGCTCCTGATGCATTGCCTGTTGATATTGCTGGCCGTCTTCAAGCAGTTCAAAGACCACCGCAGCAAACTCCTCAACCACCCCAGAAACCTAATCAACCACAACCTAAAGTTCAACCTCTGCCAAGAGTTAGAACTAACATTGCATATAAATTCACACCTGAAGGTATTGCCAATATCAAGGACAAAGACAAAGTATTTAATATAGCCACGTATAGATATCGTGATAGAGATAAGTATGGAAAACCCGAATATGTTAAAACTCTAAAAAGCTGCAGATTGGATTAGGGATGACATAGCTAATGACATATCGCAAATCAGATCTGAGAAAGATGTTAATGATTTTGGCATCTTTAACCAGAAAGTATATGAGTATATTGAACAAGTCAAGCGAGAAAGGAGACTAAAAGAAGAAGAAATGAAGCAGCAACTTGAAAAAGCAAAAATCAGATAGGAAATCAACCTCAAGAGCATGGAAGAAAAAAGCCGATTAAACAACAAGTGAGGAAGAGGGAGCAACTCGAAGTGATCTTGTTATTCGAGGAAGTAGTCTTATTACCTCATGCCCAAATAACGTCCTTGCAGATGTTGAACGATTAGAAATTCTGATTGGCGTCAAACGAGCCGGTAATAATTCCTCAGAAATTATTACTGAAGCAGCTGATATTTGTCAACGATCATTTACAAGTGGTGTCATGGACATCAATGTTTATCGGTACCTCATTGATAAAATCGTTGATGATTACCACAGTGATTGAGGGTAGGCAATTTTATAAGTGACAAGAAAATAAGATGATCATACATAATGCTCAACGTAGGCCGATCATGGTCAGGGTGATAAATTCATGATTACCAACATATAAGGTTACCTACAGAGATGGACTCCGTGATGTTGTTCAGGGTCTATTCAGAAGAATAGCCCCAAAAGCAATACCGATTGCAAAACAATTATCAATGAAACCTATTGACGTTGTTCGTGATAAAGGTATTGGTGCTGTTGGTGATGTTGCTAGTAAAGCATTCTCAGCGATCAAGGACAGACAAGCACGATTAATACGACGAAAATATCAGCCAGTAAAATTACCCAGCACTGAAGTGATGCCTTCAAATGTCAGTAAAATAATAAATCAAGCTGCAAATCAAAACCTAGCAGAGTTTACTGATGTACCCCTGTCAGAAAAAGAAAAAATATAACTGCTAGTCTGATAGCAGGAACTGGTCTTCGTGTTAGACGATAACAATTATAATAACAATGTTCAAACGTATATATGATCCTACATTTGTCATGGATGCGTCAGTTCTCAAAGATCAATCTGTGCGCAATTATCAATATTGTTCTTATGACGCACGACATCCAAATCAGTGTGGACGAATCGAACTTCATTTTCAGGATACTAGCAGATATTTCTTACCCGCTGAAGCATTTATTGAAGTAGACGGTAAAATTTAAAAAACAGACGATACTGAATATGGAGCTGATTTTAGAATTGTTTTTGTTAATAATAGTATTTTGGCATTATTTAAGAGTGCCACCTACATGATTGACGGACAAATATGGAAATATGTCAAAACGACGTCGACGTTGCCACAACAATATTGGGTCTAGCATGATATTCCGATGATTATTCGAGATTGGCTGGTCCGTAAATGATGTTTGCCAAAGACACTTATGACCACCCTAATAACATACAATATAATATAAGACGAACAAGAAACTTGGCCGACGCCGCTGACGCAGATGTATGATCGGTGGTTCATGGTGCTAATCCAGAATTCAACTTAGGATTTGCAACGCGTCGATTAAGACTGAAAGATGGTCATAGAAGATTTTCATGCGCAATTCCACTATCCAACGTATTTGGATTTTGCAGAAATGTTTGAAAAGTAATTTTCGGAGCCAAACATACAGGTGTGCTTGTAAGAAAGGCTACTGACTATGATGCAATATGGGTTCCTATCGGTGATGCTGGTAAAGTAATGCTGGCAAAGCTTTCGTTGTGGATGCCAGTAATGACTCCATCACTGTCTGAAGAACAACAGTTGCTCTTCTTAATGGATTCAGGCGGCAAATCAGCATTATCATGGTTGACGATGACCACAGATAGTGTTCAACGTAACACTAGTGATTTATGCACATGGCAGAAAGCATCACAGCAAGGTGTTTCTACACCGCGACATATATTTATTGCTTTCCAAGACGATGCACGAGTAAACTCACAAACACACAGTATAATGATATTTGACCAACTTGGCATTACTGAAGTTTCAATGAGAATAGATGGACATCAAGAACCATCCAAAGATACATTATTGAATTTTGAGAATAATCATGTAGCACGTGTATATCATCGTTTGATGACATTCATGGGACGTGATCAAAATATTGATTCTGGTCTACAAATATCACAACTAGATTTTACAAAGCTGTATCCGATCCATCGCTTTTCGCTGGAACATCTGGATTTTTTTGACAATCTGTTGTTGATATGCAGCTCGGCAAGTGGAGCTATAGCTAATTACAGAGCAATCGCTGTGGTCAAATTTAGTTTATCTCGCAGTGTCTCGAGTCAGAAGAATATCTCAGCTGCGGAGGGTTATCATAGACTTCACAGAAAATAATAATCAAACTCAGGAAATCAACGATGATAATAACATTGCTAGCAATGGCGATGATATAGTGAAAAGAAATTAGCTAGTTATAAACAATGTGAGAAAAAATAAATAATTTCGACTTTGATCTCGATGCTGAATTTATGATGGCACTGAAACAACGACAGAATAATCATTGTATGAGCTGCAACACAGTAATGTTGTGGCAGTATTCAAATAATAATCCAAGACATTTTACCGTAGATTTAATTAACAGTAGTCTTGCACACACAGGCGAAAATGTGACGCTGACCTGTCTTAAATGTAACCGACGTCGAGGTGCTTCTTCACAAAAGTGAAAGCGGTGGTAATTGTTTGTCTTCAGGAATTACTTGTAATTATTCCCGTAGAAATCCACGTTAAGGAGCAGTTAAATCTAATCTGTAGATTGCAGGCCTACCCGTGGATCTTACCACGCTGGAAATATTATGTGTCGTCACACTTCAAATAGGATCAGTTGCTTTTTTGCCACCTTCAAGTTCACCAGGTTCATATATATATTTTACAGTCACATTACCTAGTACTGATTGTTTTGAGAAGGAGTCATGTTTTTGTATTGGTATATGCTTTTTAGTGGATTTCGTGGAAACTGCACCAGTAATTTCATTTTTTAACGCAGCTATTACACTTTTTAGTCTTGCAACCCATTCACGAGATATTTTGTCTTTCTGAATTGTTTTCTTCGCATACTGGTATCCAAACAATCTCGCAGCAAGTGTTCGAATAAATCGTTCAACAATTGCCTGATCACGATGAAATGCGGTATGTCCTCGTTTGATTTTGACATTAAGCTTTTTCATCAGAGATGATACTGCACCAAGAAATTCCTTGCCAGGATCAACCTGTATCAACTGTGGCGATCGTAGACCACCACGTTGATAAGTTCGTTCAAACGCATATGCAACTTCATTTGCTGGTTTATTTGATAATGGTTCTGCTTCTTTATACCTACTTGCTGCGTCAACGACAGTCAACGCGTATTTGTATGTGCGTGATTTACGTCTGCCAGTTTTAACGGTATCGTGTGGTAAAAATAAAATATTTGCTTGATGAACTTTATGTGGAGCGCTGACATCAAAATGTGCGTACTGAATTTGTTTAGGTGGTGGTGGTGATTATATTTGCCATATTGCCTGTCGTGCTAACCATTTTGCAGCAACATAACATGTGATATTTGCCGCATCAGCAATTTTACTAATCGCTGCTCTACCCCTCCAATATCCTCTTGGGTTATAATAAATCGATTCCATTATAATAATAATAATCGGTTGATTAATTACCGGCCCCTAATACCATTTTACCTTTCATCGCGGATTTTGCTAGGAAGCTAGCAAGTTTTTCTCTGAGAGATTTATTTGTTTATGGAATTTAACGAGTGAATCATCTTCACATCTGCGATATGTCGTTGTTGTAAACCCTTTCTTATACGTTACATCATAAACGTAACATGCTTGATCAATCGCATTTATTGGATACTCTCCAGGGTTTGGTTGATCTAGCTCATAAAGTCGGATATCAAGTCGGGTTCCAGGACCACAATAATTATGTCCAGGAAAATATTTTTCTCCTATGTATTTAGCCCATGGAGCTCCTGGTAATTTTTCTAATAAAGTTACGATATCACCACCTGTATTCATACAAGACGAAATAAATTAGCATTTTGTTTTCCACATTTCTCACACTTGCCTGTATGAGCACGCTTATTATTTTTGGTTATTATTGTTGTTAATCCACTGGTGGGGGTGGATACTCTGTATCGAACACAATATAAATACATATAATTTATTATATTTGGATAACATGGATATCATTGATTTCTCAGCGACACGAAAGCATGAGCCAGTCAAGCATCATCCAGCGCTGCCAAATTCTATCAGAGTAATTATCACAGGACCATCTGGGTCTGGTAAGACGCAATTGTTGCTTAATCTGATAATGAGATGGCTCAAGTGGGAAACATTATATTTAGTGATACTATCTGTAGATGATCAGAGATGCTACAATGTGCTTAAAGATTTTAATAAAAACGCAAAATTGTTGGACGAGGACGGGAATGATATTAATTTTATCACCGATATTGATGAAGCCCCATCTGTAGATGACCTCGATGGATTTATTAATAATCTCATATTATACGATAATGTGATGCTGGACAAACAATCAAATCCAGCTCAGATATTTTCTCGAGGAAGGCATAAAAACACAGACGTGATTTATGTTACTCAGCGATATACACAAATACCTAAAGTGATCAGCGATAACTGCAATATTTTAGTTATGTTTAATGGAGTTGATACACATGCTCTACGAAATATTCATCAAGCTTGGTGTTCAGGGTATATATATATATATATATATATATATATATATATATATATATATATATATATATATATATATATATATATATATGATTAAGTTCAAAAACTTATTTTCAAAAGCATAAGCTACCCCACACGGATTTATTACAATAAATTTGCATCATCCTAGATCACGATATCGTACAGGTCTTGATAAAACTTTTGGTTAAAAGTAACAGCAGCAGTGAGGGTGCGACCAAAAGTGAGTGTCCGGGTGGGTAAACAAACACATTTACAAATTTGAAAACACGAGCGGCAAACGATAAAGTAACGAAGTGAGCTAACCCAATTAGAGAAAATCTCGGTCAGTTAGAGGCTTTGGTTCGACGTTATTGACCTTGTATTTTCATTTTTTTTCGTATGAAGCTTGATTTTCAAAGAAGACTTGCTCCAAAATTGGTCTGTTCACCCTCCTTGCTGCTGCCTGTATAAGGTCTTGTATAACGTCTTTCAGAAAGTATCCTTTTGCAATGGTATGGTATTGGTTATTTTTAATGTGACACTTTATTCATCCAAACTATTTTTAGTGTGTGACACTTTATTCATCTAGACTATTTTTAATGTGTGACACTTTATTCATCCAGACTAGTTTTAATGTGTGACACTTTATTCATCCAGACTAGTTTTAATGTGTGACACTTTATTCATCCAGACTAGTTTTATTTGGACTTTTGACATCATTTTGTTTGATCATTCGCCAATTCAAAAACCTGGCGATGTGATAATGGTTGCTGAAGGATATCTTGCCGAAATCATTATTCAGTTACCAGATATATCCTGAAAATCACCGGTCTAAAATGTACTAATAAGTACTTATCTCTTGCTGGGGCCACGAATATAAAAGGTACCGGGGGGCACCTTTAGGCTTAACAATTTGGGCAATTTTTATTTGTTTCTTTTTGTTTTTTATTACATATATTTCAACGAAAGCTGACCTGATTCAATTTTTGTTTTGCATACTAAAACATCGCACACGTTTATTTCTCTGTAATGCTCCTGGATCCTATCTCAGTTATATCCGTAGATGGGTCCATGCAGTCAAGAAGTATAATACTTTTTGTTTATAAACTTTCTAATTTTGCAACACTCACATAATACCTCACACAATTTACTTCATGCGTAGAATTTAAAATAATCACATACTCCCATTAGCGTAGCATGCAACTCTGCCGCCTCCCTCACCCAGTGTCTGCACAACTTAACTATGGGGCCCCTCCAAATAAAAAAAATTGTTTGATGGGAATTGTTGTCCCCCACTTAGCCTACCCCCCCCCCCCCCCACTTTCAGGCGATTGCTACGCCAATGCATGCTTGCCTTTCTTCATGTTTACAAATGACACTGGATCTTTGCCTTCAATAAAAATAATGCGTCAAGAAGTATGACACTTTCCAGGTAAATAGCTTTTATCACTTCAATTTCCAAAATAAAAGATCAAACAATTATGTTTCAAATTTGAAATATATCATCATTATTTTGCTTTATGTTCCCATCCTCTAGTTTAGGTCATTGGGGTCATTAAGCAAGTTTTCATTGTATTGTAATAGCCGAATGCCCAATGTATCTCATATCATCAGATATTCCCTATACCATATATGTTCTTATCATGCACTACTATAACAAGCTATACTGTTCCTGTTCCTTGGTAGAAAATAGGGTCAAGTCTTGTGCTCTTTGAATTATCTTAAGCTGACATCGGAGTCATTTCTCTGTTTAAATTTGCATTAAAATTGTCATTATTTCAATATTATAAAACGTGACGAAGTTTCAAATTTTAAATAGACTGTTAATCAGCTTACAACATTTACGGAAAAACACTATCATGTTTCGGAGTTAGCCTCAACGAATTACGTAAAACTGTAAACCAATATAACGGCATTTTCCCCTCTAACTTTATGGTATTTTTCGACCACTGTCAGGACTATTCTCGTGGAATTTCGTGACGCATGGTAACTTCCCTGTAGTATTTAAAATGTAGATTTACATTTGATATCCCTAAATGTCAGGAAAATGCTGCTTCCAGTTGGTTTCGTTGCGTTCCCCCTATATACATCTTTATACAGTAACGACAAAAACTGGTTGAGGGAAAAAACGTCACGATTGTGACAATGAAATTGAGAAACATTGTTGGTCAAATGAGTATTTGATTTTTGTGTATACAGACTTATGTAGAATGTTTTGATACAAACCTGTTTTTCTCGTTTATTGAAAAACATCCATTTAAAGTATATTTATAGAGGTTATACCATTGGTAACAGGCCAGTACACCAGGTAGGCCTGAACGTATTTACATAACACAACCCACTGATAGATGTGTACGGCAAATATAATAACAAATACAATAACGCACTTACTTATTTATCTATGTATGTATGTACGTACGTACGGATGGATGCACGCATGCATAGATGACTTAGAAATACTCACCGATCCCCGAAAAAAGAACGAGAAGACAAGCAAGCGTGTTTTTCATTTCTCCGGTAAGTTACTACTCAGCCTATGCAGTAGAATATTTTGGCAATGTTTAGTGATTTGTATGCTGCAGAACAGTGTAGAACGTATTTATATCGGACCACCTGCCTCTTATCTAATGCGTATTACCTTAAAGTTTAAGATGGGAAGCACCGGCACTGTTTATTATACACACCATTGGTACGGTAATGACTATAAGGGCCTCTCAAGGATAAGAGCTGAGAAATCTCAAGGAAAATAAACCAAAACATGTTTGCACAACAAATGTATACGCTCGTGTATATGTATCAGTGTATGCGTTGGATTAAGGTGATTTATTAATACAGATAGTGCGAGAACACATAGTACATACAAATATATATATATATATATATATATATATATATATATATATATATATATATATATATATATATATATATATATATATATATGTGTGTGTGTGTGTGTGTGTGTGTGATAGCATAGCTTTAACAATTTTAGTCATATCATTACGATGCTGCAGACATGTAGAATCATGTCCCACTAGTTCACATTATCATGATACTAAGCTGACCAGTCCTAACACTAACCTCGTAATGCTCAGCGCCAGCGAGACAGCTGAAAGTACCATTTCTATAAGTCTTTGGTGTGACTCGGCAGGGGTTCGAACCCGCGACCTCCCGCATTCAAGGCGGACGCTCAAACCACTTAGGCCACCTACGCGGTCAGACTGTAGAACCTTATTCATTCTCTATGTGGCAGGAAAATCTCTAGTTGAATAATTAACCATACCGATTTATGGCTTTAATATTCTTGTTTATGCGGAAGGAAAAGTCAAAGTCAAATCTTTGTGGCTTTTTATCAAATTCGATAGTTGTCTATGATGTTGTAATATGTGGGAACTTGCTCTTGTCCAAATAGTGCATGTTAAACTATTGCAGGAACCGCATTATAAAGTGACATACCGATAAATCTAAGACTAGACCTTTGTTTCCATTGGTAGGTAAAAATAAATTCGTAATGTCGTTCAGCTTGCCCCAAAATGGTTAAACTGTTATCATCGAATTTCTGACAATGAATCAAGGTAATCCTTTTAAATGTTTTAAAAACATTTTATTTATGTTTGTATTATTATATTTTGTTGTTGTTGTCTTGTTTTATCAATAATTGTTTCGACATTAAACAAAGCAGTCTTAAAGGCGTTTCCACACCATCAAAATGAAGGACTTAATAGGGTAAAAACCAAAAAGAGCACGATAACTGTTTCTGATTGGTTGAATGCCAGATAAAGGTTTCTGATTGACTGAATGCCAGATAAAGTTTTCTGATTTGTTGAATGCTAATGATCGGCCGTTCGGTACTGATTTGATTATCTTATACATCAACAAGTCAAAAGAACAACCCAGAAAATCACCTTTTTTGACAAACTTTGTCTTTGAATGTCTATTACTGTAATATAATGTTGATTCACGAGAGAGAGAGAGAGAGAGAGAGAGAGTACATTACAGAGAAGAGGGTTCTGTTTATTCGCTTATCCCTATGAAATAAAGTTTAACTGTTAATCTACAGTTTACAGTGGCAGTTTAATTATATGTATGTATGTATGTATGTATGTATAGGTAATGTTGATACCACTGCCAGTAACCAGTTCAATTTGTTTTTATTATTACTGCTTGATACATTTTAATATAAAAACGACTAATACAAAGTTTTACGTGTATCTTCTACAGATGTGGTTGTTTTTCTGTTAGAAGAGTAAGACGTACCTCCCATAATTTTTTTAAAAACACTTTTAACTTTTCAAGGCTTCTCACAGCTCAGGCTGTTGTTGCATCCAACCCGCATAAACATCTTAATTTGTCTGTGATTTTATCATTATTGTATCCTGTGTAACATATAAGTCAATATTGTGATGAGACAAAACATGTCAGCACAATACAACTATGCAATAAAGCAAAATAAATAAATAAAGACTAGATACAGTCATATGTTTAACTTTTCATAGGAAATATTAGTGAAAAATAAATATTTAATGTAAACCGGCGTTCATAAAAACAATATTGTTAGATGAATTAGTCTAAAGCAAAAATTATCATACAGGTAGGCAATAATAAGGAACAAATATCTGGATTGCCTTGTTACATTGTTCTTATAGATTTATTTGCCAATCCCTTTTGTTTTTCACATTCACATAAATAAAACATGAATAAAGGCAAGCTTTTCACACAATTTGACTTTTGTATTGGACATACACTCATAACTGCAAATTCTGAGGAATTAAAACGGTAAATTCTGGATTGGCCGAGATACATTTCCTTTTGTAAATTAGGCCTCAATAACAGCCATGTTATATTCCTATTTGACAGTTTCAAGAAATAATCCCAAAAAACATTCCGTTACTGGATCTATATACACAATGTTAAAAATGCTCACTTTTTGGAGCATTTATTTTTCTGCGGGCAATAAAATAAGTTGTTTGTACTTGCTATGAGCAAAGAAAAAAAACGATGAAAAGGGTTATATTTTGTTCGCTAAATTTTATTATTTCTGATGTTTTGACCTTCACAAAACAAAAAATATTTATGAATCTGAGATGAAATTTTAAATTTGGCCTGTTATCCATAATATATGTGCCTTGGATCAAAGTTGAAGGTAAATTCCATAATTTAAATGACTTAATCACTCAGCAGAGAGAGAGAGAGAGAGAGAGAGAGAGAGAGAGAGTCACAGGTAAGTTCGTTTCTTCACGGAATAATAGTAACTACTAGCCAATTTCTGACTGCAGTTGTAAGATATCTGAGCAGAAAGTAACTGCTACTTTATAAGCATGCAAAACATGTATAGGCCCCCAACTACTATTTCTCAGAGAAGACACAAGGCTGGGTTTCAGAAATTGAAGCCACAGAAGTACCAGTTTGTTACTATGTGAAAAATGGGGTCATTACGAGAAAATGGAGACCACCTGATGTACCTACTGGTGATGAATGGTCAGTGAGCAATCAAATCGTTGTTCCTAAGTCGTATCGACAGGAAATTCATAGTCTATCCCATAAAACTCCTTAAGCTGGTCATATTTGTGTCAGTAAGGCTTATCACAAGATCCTGAATCATTTTTATTTGCCGAAAATTAAAGTGATATTTATAAGTTCCATAGATCTTGCCACACTTGTCAAATAATAGGAAATCCCAATCAGAAGATATATAAGGTATATCTGCGACCTATTCCTGCATTTGGCCATTTCACAAGCCATTTAGTAACAAAATGGTAGACTGTCGGTTCCTTACCTAATACCAAGTCAAGTAACCAATACTTCTTGACCATAATGTGTGTGTCCTCAGGATTTCCATGGGCTATTCTTTTTAAGTATATTGAAGCAAAAACTGTTCTAAAAGTTTAGGCAATTTTTTTTAACACTTATGTGCCTCCCCAAATCTGTCCAGCAATTTTATGTTTGATTATTCCCAACAACTTATGCGTGAATTAGACATCCAACAGTTTAATTGTTTTGCCTATCACAAGACTGTCCGAAAACACTCTCACCTATCCAGGATACATGTATAACATTATATTGAATCAAACCTTAAAAAAGACAGTGAGCAGTAAAATCCTGCATTGTATAATTATCGAGTAAGATCTGGAGATTTTTTTCCCATGTTGGTAATTATCACAAAATGAAAGACCCTCTGACTACACTAAAACAGCAAAAGTCTGTCCCAAAACACTCTCAACTACCCATGATACATGAAGGCAATTAAATAAAATCAAACCAAATAAAAAGACAGTGATCAATAAAATACTACCCTGTATAATTATCGAGTAAGATCAGTAGAGTTTTTTATCTTGTTGGTACTTGTTGAAGGAAAGACCATAAGATTATCCCAAAACACACTCATCGACCAGGATACAAGTATACAATTACAATAACTTAATGAAATATGCAGTTTGGGCGCATTCTCTATCTCTCTCTCTCCCTCCCTCTCTCTCTCTCTCTCTCTCTCTCTCTCTCTCTCTCTCTGATCATAGATAATTCACTAAACTACTTTTATAATGCAAACAGCAGCACATTTAATAAGTCAGAATCACTACATTCATATTTAAAAAATTCTTTAAAGTTTTTTGGTAATCTTTAATGTGACACAGAGCAGCTGAATAATTAGAACCTAAGGGTGCTATATTTATATTCATAAAATTCTTGAACCAGTTTATTATTTTTAATTGGTTTGATAATGGTAAGAACTACAATAAATAGAAGTAAAATCTGTTAATTATGTATTTCGTCTCTGATTATTTCCACTTTTAAGGACAAAATGTAAAGGATGCAAACCAGTTTTTAAAGCTTTTTTGTTTGATTTTTGTTTGTTAATTTTTTAATTGTTTTTGTATACATTCAAAGGTTGAGGTTCTGTACATTAACAAAATCTAATTAAGTATTGGAAAACAATCATACACTAAATCTAAATACTTTTAATCGCACGTAAACATTTTTATCATGATACGAACGTGATTTTCCACAATTTGATTATTTCGGCATTTGCGGCAAAATATGTTCCAAAATGAAGATGTGATAAAAATAAGAAAACCTTTCGCAATGCTTAAGTTTATTAAAATGTTATTTTACCTATAAACTTTTTTTATACGTTACTCTGAAATATTATTTTCGCCGGAGGTTATGTACAATAGTATCACAGGAAAAGAAAGACGTCTGTAAGGTGGGTCAAAAAGGGTGACGTACAATACGATCCTTACAACCAGGGGTCATCGGATAAAAGCTCGTTAAGAAGAGTACCAGGGAATATATTATTGTCATTTCTGATCCTTACTTTGCTAAAGTAACTATGTTTCCAAAGTAATGAGAGATATCACTAAGAAGTATATTTCTTAAACGGTGAAAGTAAATACTTACGTGCGTCAAAACTGGGGTTGAAGAAGATGGACCACCTTTCTGCAGTGTATGCATTTTTTGTTTCGTAAGGTGCTAGAAATCACTTAGATCGAGAAAGCACATGGTTTTAGAGAACGATTAAAATTTCGTTGCAAACGTACACCTTTAAAATGGGACTGAAAGAGTTACAATGTTTACCGACACAAAATGAATGCCGTAAAGCTCCATGGTGAGCATTAATTAGTTTTGGTAAAGGAAAAACTTTAAAGATTTAGAGCACCGTCTGTTGTGATAATGCCATGCTAATCTCTATTATGTCATTATGACAACAGATGGCGACACAAGTTATACAACAAAGAGGATACTGATAAAACTTATTATTTACCTTGTTGCAAGTCCAAATCTGTATGAAAACAGAAGTAGGAATGATGTAATTGTAATATGGCAAGTTTATAAACAGAATATACACAACTTGTAATAAATGACACAGCGTTTGCCATACAATAAACTACAGAATCAATTCAGTAGTTGGCAAGATACAATGACGCAGAAGGAAAGTAGATCTAAGCTCTTGCAAGCAGCCGTATACAGCTTGCATCAATGCAGAATAAAAAATTAATTACTAGAATTATGAATGTAGCACCTGCAAGCAGCCATTGACAACAATGCAGAAGGAAATTAGCACTTGCAAACTGCCACGTACATTTTGTATCAATGAAGAATAAAATATACATGGATAGAACTATGAAAGTTGCACTTGCAAGCAGCCATTTACAATAATGTATCAAGGAAGATTAGAAAATACACGCATATAATTAGGGCGGTAATCCCCCTCAATATTATTAGACCCAAAATTAACTTTTCACGTAGAACATCGACGCTATTGATCCTTGGTCATTATTGTCGGACTGTAAATTGACTTTCTGGAATACTCAGTCATTATCTTTAGGATTTACAACATTTTTTTACGTAGGAAAACTGAAGAACCTAACACTGTGCGAAACAACCCATTTTCAAAACTGTAGACTTGACAGCGGAAGTACTCCAGTAATCATCGCTTTTAAAAAAAACACATGTGAACAAATTTTGTTTACGAAGAACTGAATCGAGCTTAAATTATAATCAACCTGTGTGTAATACTGACCTTAGCAAGCCAAGCCTTTGGAACTATTTTGTTACTCATAATGTACATACATGACTTCTTGAGTTGCACGGCTAAGGGATCATACGAAAAGTTAAATAGTAAATCGCTAAATAGCGAAGGTGCTTACTTATAGGCTATGGTGCAGAGTGCTTATGGTCGAATGACAGAGACTTAAGAATCGGAATGGGCAACTTCCTGACTAAATAAGCACACTTCCTGTCTAACAATACATTAGTCCTAACGGTAAAGACCGATGTTATTCGAATGACCCAGTTTCCATTCCAAATATCTTCATCTTTTCCTGTTACGAATCGTATAACTCTAAAAGAGATTCAGATACAATCGTAGTGATGCTTTCCAGATTGGGAAGATTTGTCTGACGAACAACCGGCCATATTTTCGAAAAGCAGATGCTTTCAAAATGATAGATATTGAAAATTAACGCGACATTTCAAAACTGAGTGAAATACCTGCACTTTTAATTTTTAATGCTATACTTGCAATTTTGTAATGAAAAAAATTAAGAAATAATTTAATTTAAAAAGCTGAAACTATTGATACGTTGCTGCTAGTGATGCTACGTGATCTTGTTGTAACGTCACGACGTTATTAAGAGGTACACAGAAGCACCATTTCTTACTAAAATAATTCAGATATTATTTATAGCACGTGTCTTGGTTTTGCTTTGGTAGATGGGGCATATGTACCTTTTTTTTCTTACGAGATTTTAGATTGCAAACTGATATTTTCTGATGTGCCGCCAAAAGTATGTATATTCCAGATGTATATTTCTCGTTAACAAGACACACGTGATATTATCAAGGTCACTGTTTCATAAATACGAATTATATTTTTCCCCTTTCTTACTTGACTTTCATGAAACTGGACAAATGTGTAAATTTTAGTGACTATTCATCCATAATGCGATCTATTATTTGCATGAATGTGTGTCACATAACTTGCAAGGTTCAGTATTTCCTTCACTACATTGGGTGTATAACAACACCTTTGTGTCTCTTCTATTAAGCAAGACGGTGGGGCGGCTCTTAGGTCGTTATAATCTAGTTTCATCAAACCCAAGCTGTCCAATTTATCTTTTTCACTTTGTATGCCGCATGAATTTTGCACATCACTGGTTTATTCTTATCAAAATAAAACACTCAATTCAATCATAACTCTTTTAATCTCAATCAGATGTGAAAGATTTTTAAAAATTATTTTTAAATTCGAAATACGAATTCATGAAAGACGATGTGGATTTACGGCATAGAATTATATACGGTCCTGGTTTTGACAATTTTTAGATAGGTGTGGGTGTGGTTTGACATGTAGAAGATTGTAAGCATGCTTTCAAATTTAGCGTGATATAACATCGTGACAATGAGTCCAAGTCGCTGAGTTTTATCTATGCCAAACTAGCTGTGTCCTGTTTTATGACTCATTGTATCAGTAAAATTATTATTATCTAGTTGTACCAGTTACAGTAAGTGCCAATATGGAAGTATAGCTGCCACTCCCCCTCCGCCCAAATCGCATGGACTATTTTACTCTCCCTTTCTTATAAAAAGAAAATGCAGCGTAATTGCTGAAATCAGATGATATGGTAAACTTAAGAGAGGCTTGTATTAAAGCGTCTGGCAATATCATTATTTTATTCATAAATTTAGACCTAATGAAAAAGGACAAGATCTTAAATAATGCTGATAACTGTACTTATCTTTTATATCTCAAGCTTTGGGTGACTTGACAGTTTAAGATTTATATTTTAAATAATCTTAAACCCTGTTTAAATCAGAGGTAATGTTTGTATATTTTGAAATACTTTAATATTTCTCCCGAAAAAACAAAATGTTACAGATTTCATTGGCATGAGTAAAATGATGAACATTTGTTTAAAAAAACGTTAATACTGTGGACGTTTATGGAAAATTTTTCATATGGGAACTTATTTACCATCAAAAGCTGTGGTTTGAATCATGCTAGTAACGCCATTATAAAAATGACCCACGAAAAAGGAAATAAACATGACCGGTTTTATATTCATCTTTAGACATTTAGGAAATTTTAAATGATAATTAATTGAATAAACGTTTATGCTGATATACATTTGTTTTTTTTTAATTTAGGTTTTCATTGAATAATTGTACATTGAAAGACTAACCAAAACATGAATCGTAAAAGGCTAACTATAAATAGTAATTGATTTTCTTGTTCATTATTTCGTTATCGAGATTTCAACATTTTAGATATTTTTTAAAAAGAACTTCGTTCTAGTTTGTTTTGATATATAGTAATTGTAACTCAATATAAATGAGACAAACTTTGCACAATTCCTTTTTAGTGAGCCATCCATAATTCATGTCCAAGCAGTGAGAATATTTCTGCAACAGTAATCGGAACGATTCTAACAATTGATGCCTAACAATCCTGGAGTCGATATGAGTAGTGTAGTGGGACGATATAGCGACAACGGGAATTAGCATTACGGAACCCCCTGGGACGATATGGCGACAAAATTTATAGCGACAATGGGAATTAGCATTACCAGACCCCCTTGGGACGATATAGCGACAAGACTTTGAAGAAGTACACCCTGGGACTGTATAGCGACAAAGGAAATTGAACATGGGACTATTGGGTTTGTATAGTGACAAGGGAAAGATAGCGTCAGACGTCAAGGTAGGGGAGATTGGTAACAATGTTGCAACTAGGGGAAGGTGACGTCACAGTACTGAGCAAAGAGCACGGGTGTACAGAGATAACACAGACAAGAGACAAATACTGATACAACATTAAAAAAAATTTGGAGGGTTAGGCAAGAAAGTCATTTCTTTTCGAGTCCAATGAGTGGCCCTGAAAAGGGCCTTTGGGTTCTTATATTTCCTCCACTTCTTCATCCATCTCATCACTTTCCCAATTATTCCTTTCTTCTTCTTCTTTTCCAACTCTGGAATCCAGTCTGGATGGCCCAGTACTCTAAACTTCTCTTGTATCTTCATCCAATTATTATTCAGTCTTTCAAACTTCTCTTTCTTCTTCATATTCTCTTCTTCCTTTCTTTCTTTACTCCATTTTTCTTTTATCTTCTTGACTTCTACCTCCATAACCTTTCTGATGAGTTCTTCTGCTTTTATCAGCTGGTTGAGACCCCACTTTCCCTACCACCAGTTGGTCCAATAAAAGCTGTCTTCTAGGAAGCACCTGACTTCGATGACATAATCCAGTGCTCCCTTTAAACTTCCCACTCTCACATAGGGTGGGTCAATCAATCCTCTTATTTTTTCCACTTCCTCCTCTATTATTCCCTCTACCAGGTCCTTCGCTACTCCAAGACTCTTCACATTGTTTAGGCTACCTGGAAATCTCCCTTATTTAATCTTTCCACCACGCATGTCCCATACAATATCCAAAAATAGCTATCTTTCAAATCGTTGAATAAAGTTGTCACTGCTGCCATCTTGTTCTTTCCGTTATTCCTTAGAGTGGAGCGAATGATGAACGCTGTGAGTTTTATACGTAAAGCACGGACTTGAAGGAAACCATCCCCTATTTTTTCTCCTTTCATATTATCTACTATCCACACAGAGGTGAGGAGACAAAAAACATAACCATAATATACTATCCACACACGGGAAGGAGCTAAACTAACCTAAATTATGCTATTCACACACGAGAAGAAGCAAAAAAAAAAAAAAAAAAAAAAAACAAAACAACAAACAACATAACCAAAATATACTATCCACACACGAGAAGGATCAAAAACTAACCACAAATATATTATCCACACACCGGGAGAAGCCAAAACATAACCAAAATATAATATCCACACCCCCGAGAAGCATAACAAACCCAAAATATACTATCCACACATGCCAAGAAACAGAAACATAACCTAAATATACTATCCACACACGTCGAGATGCATAACAAAATCTACTATCCACACACGCGAAGACCCCCCCCCCCAAAGTAACCATAATATACTATCCACACACGCGGTGAAGCAAAAAACATAACCAAAATATACTATCCACACACGCGGAGAAGCAACATCAAACCCCAAATCTACCATTCACACACGCGAAGAAGAAGAAGAAGAAAAAAAAGAAACCAGTCATAGCATCCACACAGAAGGGAAGCTTAAAAAACCACACACTCTACTATCTACACAAACGTACGTGAGCGCTTACATAACCCATTAATCTACTATCCACACAAGCGTACGTCAGCTCATACAAACACACACATAACCACATTATTAAAGGAGTAAGTGTTTATAATCACACTACCCCACACTCATGCAATTGGCAACTTGAATAGTCTCTTTTCTAGAGCTTTGGTTAGCCCTGAAAAGGTTTTTTTCTTCTTCTGGAACTCCAGATGCACCTGGCTAATGATGACATCTCCCAGGTCTGGCACCGCAGACACATCTCCTGCTCCAGTCATTATCCCAGTTGACTGATGCAGATGGGAGTGCAGAGGCTTGATGATTAGTCTCAGCATCCCAATCTTCAGTTTCTGGGATTCTGAAGATTTCCCTCTCTCTTCTTCTTCTATGCCATGTAATGAGCATTGAGAGTGATGGTGCGATGGGCTTTACTTTGTTGAAACAAATTTTGAGTGATGTAAATGACACTGGCATTACGATGATGCCCTTTGCGCGTGAACCACAGTTTCATTTCTTCTTCGTCTTCTCCTAACATGTCGTCGAAAATGATCAAATGGGTTTGACGGGGGTCAGACACGATTCTGTCGTCTTCGTTAGGAATGCCTTCCACAAACACGATGGAATCGCCTTGACTTTCTCGCAAGAGGCTGTACGCCGATTGCCACTCTTTGTAACACCACACGATTCGTTGAGGTGGACGATCAAATGACGTTTATGTTCGATCAAACGTTTGACAAATTCGGTTTTGCTTGAACCGCTCGGTTCAGCAATGAGCATGTTAAATGGATGGCGAAGATACAAAGCCTCCCAACTGGCACGATCTAAGTGTTCGTCGATGACTTTGAAAGTGGAGGAAGAGGGAGCAGAGACATTAGAGGTAGCCATAGTGCAAGGAATGTCACTTGTACACGAAAGCAGACAGTTTTTATACTTTTTCAGGACATGTTTATTGATGTTTTAAAAATAAACACGGAAGACTAAAATACATAAAAGCCAAATGCGTAAGTACAACGATAAAATGCACATTAAAACGATCAAAGTGGAATAGAAACAAGTCTCTGTACCACATGTTTTGGGTAAGCAAGATGTCCTAGGGACAGGGTGTAATGTTCTTACAGGTTCTACATGGGGTAATGTCACACAAGTGTCCTCCATGAATGGTTTTTCAGAAATGTCCATGACAGTCCTGTCCTGAAGGGAGTGGTTGTCCTCGGTGACGGGTTCTTCTGGTACTGTCACTAACACAGGTTTAAAAGTGGCTATTTTCCTTGGACATTGAAATGTTGGATCACAACTCTTGAGCGTACTGGGCCACTTCTTGGGTCCAAGCCTCAAAACCCCAATAGGGGTGTAAGTCACAAGCTACACACACATCATCATACACGTCTTCGGTACCTAAAAGTTGACGAATCTTTTTTTCCGGTAGAGGTCGAGAAATATCCAGATGAAAACACAAGGCTTTGAGCAAAATGAGTTATCGTGACCATTTAAAGGCACCACTTTCATGTTTGATTGGTTGGTAAGTACTGTTTGTAAAGAGTCCACAAGGAATAGGCTGGTAAACGAAATCCCAGAAAACAAGTCACTAAGACAGACACCACACGTCCACCCAAATTCAACGGATACAGTTGTCGTGCTAAGTGTTGGTAATCTTCCACGTTTTGAATAGCGTCATTGATTTCCTCTCACGGAATCTGTTGAATCACTTTTGATAAAAGCCGTGGTATGGCAGCCTGTTTTAATACCCTCTTTTGATGAAGCAATAAATGTACTTTCTACCCAGAGATAATCATTCTCCAGTAGGGAATCTAAATGCTCCAAGCACTAACCTACAGTTCAGAGTTCGTTCAGAAGTTTCCTCTTCCACTAAGCAGATGTTGCAGAAAAGATTTCGGTAATCCTCCAACTCTTCTTCCTCAATTCGTTGCAGTAGGTGTATCTCGAAGTAACGGAAATCATGAACATGTTGATCCTTCTCATCCTTGAAGTGTTTAACAAGGTCTGACCACTGGAACACTTTCTCACGAATCAGTCCTCTTATAGCATTCAGGTACCAGTGGTTTAAACATCGGTGACGTAACGGATACAATTGTTCTTTACGTTTCACTTGCATTTTGACCAGTTCTCGGTAAATGCGTTCTCTCAACTCCACAAGCAAACCACGAATGTTCTCTTGTAAAGTATCCATTTAGGGATTACTGATATCGTCCCACTAAAGGTAAATAGTGACAATTGGGAGACCATCGAGCATACTCCAGGTATGCTGAATCTTGTTGTTGTTCCCACTGGTGAAGTGACACACCGCAACTGAAGCACTTCACTTTATCCCCTTCTCCCAAGTAGAAAAATCCGGTCTGGGTAATTCTTCAGAGGTCGGTCCTCCCAGATATTTAGGCCATTTTCCTTTGAACGGTTGAAAACGATTTTCAAAGTTGCAGTATTCAGGCAAACGCACAGTGAACGAATATTCGTCTTTCACAGGTTTGTTTCGATGAGGGTAGGGTGACATCGACAGGAGTTTTGAATTGTGCCTGTCTGAACTTGTTTTGTGTTTCTCTGAAAGTATTCATCTTGTTCGCTTGGTCTTGGTAGTCACAATGACCTATCGATCTTGCATATTGTCCCTTTTTATATGCTGGCCAATATCGATGTGACCGTACGGCAAAGTGAAGTGATTGGGAAGCCTCACTCGCTTCTGGTACACGATTTTATACAGCTTTTCCAAGGGTCGACTGACGATTTGGTTAGTGAGTAAACGTACAATCTTGTTCGGTTGGTAGGTGATCACTTTAAAATTTCCATCCTCTCCAGAATGCAAGGCTTCTCTAAATACTCCAAAGTTTACCACTCGACTGGTATCATAATTGAGAGTCAATCCTTTTACTTTACACTCCATGTGCACTTCTCCTTGTTTATCCCGGTATTCGTAGCCGTAATTTTTAGGACCGCCACTAGCGAAACTTGAATCTTCTCGTCGGGGTGCTCGTCTGTCCAGGCTCCTAAACGGTCTCCTTCGATGTCAGGGTGTTGCTGACCCGGGCGATCAAGGTAAATGCAACTATCCGTGTCAAAGTACAGGACTCGATCCCCTAACAGTTCTAAAGCTTCGTACAATTTTCAACGAGCATGGGCTGTCACGTAAGTCGCAATGATGACATTTCCAAATTCGTCGGCTTGTACAAAGTCCAGATCTTCTTCGCAATTGACTAAGATCAAATCCTCACGAACGACGTCCACGTGATTCATGTATCTGGTTTTGTCGTGAATCATCTGGAAGTAGCGGGAAGGTTCTGTCAAATATTCCGTCTTGGGTAAACACGGTCGTTGTGCCATTTTGCCCCACAAGCAATTTAACATCACTTTGGCAAACGATCGCCTGCCTTCGTTTTTCTCGATGTGGTCTAAAGTGATACCTTCCTGCTCTCAGTATTTCTCTTTGAATTTCTTTTGATCTTCGGGAGTGTGGTACCAGGAAGGATAGCCACTGGCTTCTTGTTTCAGTTTCAAAAGGCATCCACGTAGTCAGCTAAAATGCCTTTCTGAGTTGGGTCACCCTTGTGGTCTTGTTGTGTCTTGGGAAAGTGGTAAATTTCGTACACTTCTAACAGTTGGTGTCCCAGGTCCAGAGCTTTGAACAATTCCACGCTGACCCACGTTCCCGTCAAGGCACGTTCTTCTTGGGTGTGCTGTCAACGCTGGTCTTGGTTGCACGTTTCGGCACAAGTATGACACAAGGGAAACATCAGTTTTCCTTGGCAATGGTATCACGAGGTAACACGGAATGGTACAAGTCGGTGGGAGGCAAAACTTTGCATTTGATCAAGCCTTTGTATTTTTGAATGTGGTCCGGGTCAGTGTGTTCCGTCAACAATTGCGAGGGTCCTGCAGGAAAGCGACAATATTTGCACACGTAAGGATACAGCGAGCACACGTCCAAGTATTTGATTTCTTCTTCTTTCTCTTCGTCGGCTTAGTACAGCAAACAGGTGGCATTTGTCCGTTATCTGTATAAACTATCCTTGGGGTTCAGTGGGTCCATCAACTTGTAACTCTCCACGATGCGTTTAAACTCGGGATTGGTTTTCAAAAGGTGATCGTACTCGTGTTCCCAAATTTCCACCACTTGGTATCCTTGCTATTCGAACATCAAGCGTCGCTGACAAATGGCCTGGTTCAAGTCTTCCATGGTCCGTTGTAAAAACTGATTGTTAGTGCCACGTTTATGGTAGCAGACAGGACACCCGTGAAATAAGCAACCGTTAAACTCGTACACGATCTTGGGGTTTTCTAAGTCTCAGGCATCTACCGAATACGTTCCGATGGTCTTTTCGCCTCCTCCGTTGCGGGCTTGCTGAATCCATTTGTCTTCCTTGTCGCACAAGTAATGTAACCAGCGTAGGGCTTTGACCGAGTATTGACGTTTGACAAAGTTGGTCGTTTGAGGGCTGATGACAGCCTGGGTGTTTTCAGGCATGAATCGTTGGCGGTACACTATGGAACAAGCTTTGGCAATGGTGCAAGCTTCTTTCAAAGGATCGACCCCTCCGTGTTCCACGAACAGTTCTCGAAATTTTCCACAGCAACGCTCTAAAATGTCCACGTTGGAACGACAATGCCTTAACATTTCTTCTTGAAAGTCGAAGGGGTCCGAAGCGTGAGCCTGGTACCAAGCGTAGAAAGCTTCTCGTTGTTCGGTACGCATGTTGTCGGGATCGTAATTGTGAGCCTCAGGCAAATGAGGTAGAATGGCATGTTGATTGGTTTGGGTATTAAAAAAGTGCGGAATGTAGCCTTTGGCCATTTCTGTCATTTCAAACGTTTCAGGCATTCGGCTCAATGGCATGGCCAAGTAACTCATCAAATCTTTAAACTGTACTTGCCCCACTTGCATGGAAATGATTTTGGCTCCGTTCAAAGTCACTTTAGGACGTTCGGTGCCTTGTTCCGAATAGTATCTTAGAAGAAAATGTCCATCCTATCCCGAGAAATTGTGAGCCATCACCGTGGCATGGCGATGACAATCTCCGTAACGTTCGATGTCCTCTTGGCTCCACGTTTCGTCGATGGGGTCTAAGATCCATCGGGCAAAATTGGCTAACGTGTTCGGTCCCCGAAAGATTTTTTCACGTTGTCCAGGAATCTTACTGCAGTGAGGGCAATGACTCAAGATAGGTTCTTGGATGCACTTCTCGCACGCAAAAATTAGGAATGTGAATGACGGTCTCTTGCATGAATTCGAAATCGAAAAAGATGAAATTGCCTTTCTTCTTGTGGTCATCATCTTCCTGTTGGGGTTGGTATTTTTGAATGTAGGATTGGTGTCCCAAGTCCACGATTTGGTGACAAATGTGACATCGCTTCTTTCCTGAACATACGTGTGCCTTGGCATTATTGGCAAGTATGCCTTGTCCACACGTAGGACACAATCTCGGCAGTTGACAAGTACATTTCTGCTGTGAACCTTGTGTCTTCAAATGTTGTTCGCAACAGGCAGGGTTGACAAAAGTACGCTGACAAGCAGAGCAATGCACTCGTTCTTGTCCTTCGTCCAGACAGAGTTGAGAGGCCAAAGATCCTGAACATTTCGATCCACAATGTTTGTGTTGCGCTCGATTGTTATTGCCATAGTCACATTTCTCACAGTAATAACCGTATCCCAAGAATGCAGTGATACTGGTAATGGTATCGAAATGTTCATTGTGATCATAGACGTGAATGTATTTTCCATCCTTAAAATCTTTGCCTCGAAACAACAGAGACCCCGCACTTCTTGAGGGTGCACTTTCAAGGTGTAACGTGGAGCTAGGACATTTTGCAATTTTTGCATTTCAGGAATACCACAGGGTGTGTCTTTGGACAGGCCGGCTTGTTGTAACAGGAGTTCTGCTTCACTTTGTTGCTTGGCTCGGTCCGATTTTTGAATAGTTTTCCAGGCTCTTTTCCATTGTACCGTGTCCTTCTTGTCGGCATACGTTCGTCCCACCACGATGGCACGGTCTAAACACATCTGGTCTTGAGGGTTGTTAATTTGGACAAGGCTACGCTTAATGTTGCGGAGGTAATAACACCTTTTTGCATTGTCCGGTCCCCTTGGGGAGAGAGACGTGAGTCATGAACAGTGTCGCTTTTCCATCGGTTATGTGAAATCGGTCATTGCATTGTTGCACGTGTTGTATCTTGTCCATGACTTTGGAAGGGGTCAATTCTGCGGGCTACTAAACTCGATCCAAACAGGGGATTTCAAACCGTCGTGATGAATGGAAAGTGTCAAGCGATCGTCTTCTTTGGCTTGACATTGGCTTGACATTGGTGTTTCAGTGTGATTAGCAAAGAATCCCACACCTCGGTGATACAGCACTCTGCTATCTCCAGTGGTACGGTTGCCTTGAAATCTTTAAACTTCACCCTGTAAGTGTAAGCCGTGGTTTAAATTTTCTAGAGGAGCGCTTTTCCGTCTCTCGAATGTGATAGTAGTTTTCAGGGTTTACTAAGGGTGGTGAACTTTGACTGAGTGTAGAATTACTGGGTCTGGAATCTGTTTCACTCATGTCATCTTCAAAATCACTGGCATGAATTTGTGCCAAGACTTGAGCTATTGTACGAGGCGATAAATTACGTTTCTGCCTCTTACTTTCATCTTCTTCTTTCTTCTCGAATTGATGCGATCATTTCATCTTGACTGAAAAAAGTCAAATGACTACATGTTAAACACCATGAGTCACTTTATATCCATGACAGACCAGCGTATATAAAGGGTGTGTGTCTTGCCTTCCACTATTCATTTCACTCTCAAACCGAGCAGAACGATGGAAGAGCCTACATAGATCGAACTTTTGATCAGAGCTTTGCGAGGGGTCATCAGAAAATTTTCTTCAGACAAACCGACGGACAAATCTCCCTCCTTTCGAGATAAAGATCAAGATACTTGCTATATCTGTAAGAAGAAAGGACATTGTTCTTCAGAGTGTCCAGACCGTCAAAAAAACAAAACAGGTACTAGAAGAGACAAATGTCAAGATACCTGTTATCATTGTCAAGAAAAAGGACATTGGTGTTCAGATTGTCCTAATAAAAAACAGGAGCAAGAGAAGAGAGGGATTCTGGACAGGAAGAAGAAGAGGTAGCTTCCCCCAAGGAAGCACCCAGACACGTGCAGAAAGAGAAACTTGAGAAGAAAAGAATAAAGTGAGAAAGTGAGGAAGAAGTGGAGGAAAAAACTGAAAGTGAAGAAATTTAAAAAACAGAGAGAGTGAAGACAGACACAGACGAAGCCTAAGAACTTTTTAAAGAGTTATGTTGTGCTGTGAATTGGAATGTAAAATTTGTACCAGAATAGACCAGGCATAAAACGTAAGTGTCTCTTGGTTGTGATATTTAGAATAAGAACCTACACTAACGCACTCACACACACAGATACAATAGGGTAGAAAAGGGATTTTTGAGTTTTAATTAATGTTGGCAATTGAAATACTATCTCTTTTCGAGAGAAATGGGTGGCCCTGAAAAGGGCCTTTGGGTATTTGTTGGTTTAAAGAACAAACTTAGGAATGGGAACCAATCAACTTTAACTTGCTACGGCCAAGGCCTACTTCTGAACTGCCTTCTGTCAATGATGATTTGGTATAAATCACTAAGGGTGGTACGGCAGGCGTAGTCACAGGGTTGGGTTGTTTAGCTCGGGAAGGTCTTTTTTTCTTCGGCCGTAATAAAGAAGTCTGATACATTTGTTTCAGACTTCTTAACTCGGCTAAAATGTCTAAAAGTACTGTGACCGTTTGACTTTCACTACCTTGTTTCTTAGCTGCTTTTCTTCTTGTCGTTTCCTTCTTGCCTCTTCTTCTTGCTGTTGTTGCCGAAGGAGAAAAGCTTGTTCTGCTTCCTTTTGCTGCTGTAAAAATTTCTCCAATTCTTCTTTCTGTCTCTGTTTAAAATTCTCCACGTGTGGTAAAGAAGGAGAAGGTGGCGAAGGTACTGGTTCCGGAACAAATTCTTGCGAAAGAAAATCGACAAAATCCCAATTAAAATTAACCTCTTCTGGAAGTAGGTCTGTGTTGACTTGGGTAGTCGATGCTATTCCATCGTTTTTCGTTTCCACAGCCGGTGCACCCCAATTCATCGTCTTCTTAGTTTCCGTTATTGGTGTGGTCCGCCTCAGAATTGCATCATTTGACGAACCCCCTAGTTCCTTCATGTTTGAAAACTGTGTCGCATGGATTGACTGCGCACAGACGCTAGCTCTTCTATATAGGGAATGTGACGTCACAGACTACTCTCTTTGGATTGGACGACTGACTCCGTGTGGTGACTGAATTTTGTAACGCGTGTTTGGACTGGTGAATGAACTCAATCCGTTTCGATCCTCGCTTCCCCTATAAATAACCGCAGTTCGCTGCATTCCTTCACCTGTTCTCGTCACAAAGATGTGGACCAACGTAGAACTCTACTCTCGTATCTTCAATGCTGTTCTGTACGGACTTACCCATGTATGTCAGATCATCGTGGACCATTGTCAGGATGACGGATACAAGCGTTTGGAAAAGAAGAATTTATGTGGAGAGACAAGGCTGCTTGAAGAGGGTTCTGATTTGCGGACAGAAGTCAGACAAAGTTTGAGGAAAAGAAGGAGACCTATGCGATGCCCTCAATGTAAACGGAATAATGTTGACATAAACCCAAAGGCCCTTTTCAGGGCCACTCATTGGACTCTACGTTAACGGAATAATGTTGACATAAACCCAAAGGCCCTTTTCAGGGCCACTCATAGGACTCGAAAAGAAATGACTTTCTTGCCTAACCCCCCAATTTTCTTTTAAAATGTTGTATAAGTGTTTGTCTCTTGTCTGTGTTATCTCTGTACACCCGTGCTCTTTGCTCAGTACTGTGACGTCACCTTCCCCTAGTTGCAACATTGTTACCAATGTCCCCTACCGTGGCGTCAGACGCTATCTTTCCCTTGTCGCTATACAAACCCAATAGTCCCATGTTCAATTTCCCTTGTCGCTATACAGTCCCAGGGTGTACTTCAAAGTCTTGTCGCTATATCGTCCCAAATGGGTCTGGTAATGCTAATTCCCATTTTCGCTATAAATCTTGTCGCCATATCGTCCCAGGGGGTTCCGTAATGCTAATTCCCGTTGTCTCTATATCGTCCCACTACACTACTGATATGTTTTATTTTTTTACCTCGTCAAGGAGAGAAGTATATTAATTTTCTAAGTTATTTCATTAATAGTTGACCAGTGCAGAAATAGTGTTAGATATGCATTTTTGTAACAAAAGAAAAGGTCCTATATCGTGGAATTCATATTTATTTGCAAATCATTGTGATGCCAATCTATGCTGCATTTATAAATTTTAACAGGTCTTGATACAAGATGGGATTAAATTCCCCACAGAATCCGATCTGATGGAATTCTGGCAATAGTTCTAATCACAAGGTATAAAGAATACAAACTTTGTGACGTTGAATGGTGGTGGTGTCCAATCGCGACTGAGTCAGAAAATTATATTCATGATTACCAGACCCTGAAAATTAATTAATTTATTTCCTTCCAAAAATGAAGCTTTGTATATATAAATACAAATAAACACAAACGAGCATTATTTATTAAAACTGTGTACTTTTCTGTTTGTTTTTGAATTATGTATGTTAGTATACATCCGTTAGCATGTTTTACCGTTATGTCGATCATTGTGTATGTATGATTTTTATTTTCTCTAAATAATGAATAGTAATAGAATGTAAATTACTAATTAGCAATATTAATTATAACTGTGTACTTTTATGTTCGCTCTTTGATATACTTACCAGTGTGTAGATGTTAATAAATTTGGGGTTTTATTCTCTTTGTCTTTGTGTCTCTGTATTAGTACATATTATCACTACATGTAGTAAAGTACAGCACGTTGCTCGAAAGTACCCTGCCGCATATTTTTTCCCTAAAAACTTCTCAAAAAATTAAATGATAAATTTTTGTGCTTGATATACAGCTTGCATACTTTGCCATTAAATTGTCTGAAACAACAATTATATGAATATGCTAGGAACAGTCTTAACAAATCAGAATCCTTAACAAGCATTCTCTTCTTTTGTTGATTGAAGGTAAATAAGTGAATGCCAATAATGACATATTTGGCCCACTTATAATATCATAGTCAAGTTTATTAAAATCAGGGGCTCTATGTACATGAATTAAATAAACTCGAGTTTGACTTTGTCCCGTGTTACTTAATAAGTGCCGGAAACGCAAAACATTTTGCATTTTTGTATTTTGTGTGACAGTTTCTGTCCTCATTGAGTGGGCTTGCGAGATGTATAGGATGTCGATCCTGACCCCTTATTTTACTGTCAGCTGCCTAATTTAACATAAATGGCTTGTACCAATTTAAACGCGATCCATGAAAAGCATACAGTGATCATAAAGTATTATTAGACAATCCGCTTAAAAACACAAAGCACACAATTTGGGTCCAATGAGAAATAAAATCACATATATTTATACATAAATGTCACGTTTTATTTAAAGACTTATTTAAAAACGTTGCTAATTTGCACTGTAAATCGTCTTTGTTGATATACTTTGTAAGCTTAAAGGAAAGTGGTTGAAAAAAATAAAATGATAGTGGTGAAAAATTGATAACACGATGAGTATAAAATATTTTTTTTTATCGTACACGTCAGAGCTTTTGCATCTATTCGTAAACAGTTTCGTGTTGCTTTTCTGGTCACGATACAAAAATTCACAATGATCTATATTTACTATTACACGGTTGACTAGCTAGAAAGCTATACTAATGGTTGAAACTCATTAACTCATTATAATGGTCTATATTTACTGCTACACGGTTGACTAACCAGAAAGCTATATTAATGGTATGAAACTCATTAACTCATTATAATGGTCTATATTTACTGTTACACGGTTGACTAGCTAGAAAGCTATACTAATGGTATGAAACTCATTAACTCATTACAATGGTCTATATTTACTGTTACACGGATGACTAGCTAGAAAGCTACACTAATGGTATGAAACTCATTAACTCATTACAATGGTTGCAAGAAACTATGTAGACAAGATGTCCCACTACTTCCTCGCAGTACCCGCTTTGTCCGTCTCTGCCTAAAATATATCATTCTGTCTGACGAGCTATCTTTCTGCTTGACTGCTTGTTGGTGGTCTAGTACGTCGTTGTTTATAGGTCGGTATGTAGGTAGGTGTGAAAGTTCGTGTGAGTAAGACTTACAAACTATAAACAAATAACTATAAGCAGTTTTCTACACCATGTAACTTTATTTGAATTTATTTCATGTCGATTACGTTTAACATCATGAAAACGTGTGATGTCTGGGTTGAAAACAACTATCCCAAATTCGTCAAGAGGTCACCAGAAACACGTTCAACGTTACATCCTCCACAGTAATTTGCCCAGTAAATGGTGTTAAAATACTGCTACTACCACTATTAATGACGATGATGATGATGATGATTAAAATAATAATAATCTGGTAGAAGTAGTATCTAACAGCCATTGTTGTTCTTCCTATAATTAAAGACTGTGATGATGATTATAATGATGGTGATGACTTATGATTTCATGAAGTTATTGTTTTTCGTCTTCTTCAAAATAAATTGTCTCGCAAGCTATTTTTATCTCTCCATTTTTCCCGCTTCAGCCTCGATGAGTGACCTTTAAAGAGTGCAGATCTTCTCGACTGTGTAATAATTTCACTTCTACTTGTTGTTTTTTTTCTTCTTTAGAAATATAGCTCACTAGATAATCCGTACCATTTTTGTCTTCTTGAATCAATTCTTCACCAACCCCAACATCACCTGCATCAACAGACATTTTTAATGATTGACTGAAATTTGGAACTGAAATAACATGTGTAGTCTTAAGTATGAACTCTGATTCATCAAAGTCCTTCTGACATTTTTCACATCAATACAACTTAGTTTTACTTACTTAACAAATTGGTAAGGGGTCAGCAGTTATGGAAAGATTTCAGCAAGATTTCTGATAATATCAAGCAATACCCCAAAAATCGCATCAGTTGCTTTTTGCTAACAGGTCCTGGGACTTGAGTGATAGCCTTGACCTTAACTTTACCAGGCTTAACTTGACCGTGTCCCACAGTATATCTTAAAAATGTAAAACAAGCACGACAAAACTGATATTTTCCTAAATTTATTGTTAATTTGCATCACCGATCAAACAACTTCCGAAAGTTTTCAAGTAGTCTTTCAAAGGATCATTGTAGATGATGACATTTATCTAGAACAGATGTTACCAGGGTCATTAATCGTTGAAAAGTGACCTCTCAAAAGGCTGACCACTGAATATGTCAACTAATGGATCAATTACCGGATCAAGGTAATTCTCGTAGATCTGCTAACAGCACAAATAGGATATAAATCAGGCGTTTCGTTTTTAACAGGATGAACTTTTTGATCGAAACAAGAGGATTAACCACAACCTTATCTCTAGCTAGATCATTGCCTAGCAATAAATAAATGCCTTCCATGGGTAAAAAAGAGACCGCCCCGACTGTCACGGGTCCTGAGACTAAGTTTTATATTAATTTGACATAATGCAGAGGAACATTAAGATTGCCGTGCTCTACTCCCTAACTTAGAACACTTTCGCTAGAAGAAGACTTCTCAGATAGAGGCAAAGTACCTGATAATAAAAGACTCCGAAAGCTCCTGTGTACCTTAATGTTTTAATAGGGATCGGCTTGGCAGAATTACATATAAGTGATAAAGTACCTTTCGACAGGAATGGTTTAAAATTCTCCATAATAAAATCAGACAAGGGTTTGTTTGCTTCAACCAATATATTGTTTTCAATACCAAACCGTGGCCTTGATCTCTTTGGAATAGGCGCATCTGAGTTATTTTCAACCTGTAACAATCAGAAATAAATTGCCCTTTCTTCTTAAAATATTTGCACGTAGGAAGAGATAGGTATTTCTGTTCAGTCGTATCAAAAGTTGATTTCTAAAAGTTATGCCAGATAGAGATTTGGAAATACTCGTATCAGACTGAGATGATTTTTTTTATCCCTTAAACAACTTAGATAAAGACTTATTGACAAACGAAACTTTGTAAATCAGGGAATAATCATTAGTTGCTAGAGCAGTATGCTTCTTTTGCTCATCGGTTAGGTCTTATGGATGCAATTCTTAAACTCTTTAACTAGCATGAGCTGTCTGAAATTATAGGAATTTTGATTACTCTCCTTGGCGGAACATCATGTATCAGATAATTGTTAATATTCTCATGCAAATTCAACATAGGTTTCTCCAATTTCTTTTTAAAAGTTCATAAACTTCTGTCGTTATGCCTCAGGTACCAACTCATAACCCTTCAAGATACATCCATCAACTACATTATAATCAGCACTTTGTAGTACTGACAGTGACGTGTAGAATTCACTAACTTTGTAGTAAGTACACTTTGTAATGACAAAGTCGAATCCTCTTTGGGCCATTTTGTGTTTCCAGTAATTTTCGCAAAATGAGAAAAGTATTGAACTGCTTCTTTTTCTTTGAAAGTTGGGTACTAATTTAATATTATCGTAACATGAAAACCTGAACATGTGTGTAAAGTGGAGGATTGTACTAAGCCTGCTTGTTACAATTCTTTTAATATATATACTGCATTTCCATATCGTCTCAATGCATATGCACAATTTGGGTCCAATGAGAAATAAAATCACATATATTTATACATAAATGTCACGTTTTATTTAAAGACTTATTTAAAAACGTTGCTAATTTGCACTATAAATCGTCTTTGTTCGTATACTTTGTAAGCTTAAAGGGAAGTGGTTGAAAAAATAAAATGATAGTGGTGAAAAATTGATAACACGATGAGTATAAAATATTTTTTTTTTATCATACACGTCAGAGGTTTTGCATCTATTCGTAAACAGTTTCGTCATGCTTTTCTGGTCGGTCTGTCTGTCTGTAGGTCTCTGTGCATCTGCATCCATCTCTCCCTCTCCTTTCCCTTTCCCTGAATTTGCATTTCTCTCTCTCTCTCTCTCTCTCTCTCTCTCTCTCTCTCTCTCATTTTGGATTCCATGATTCTTTCTGAAGCTGAAGTTTTCTTAACTGTATTTCCATCTGTCTTTTTGTTCGCAAATTTTTGGTTTGCTATCAAAACCAGATAATGACTTCCCAAACGCTTATATACAAAAATATATGCAAAAATTCTTTTCCAGCATACACTGAATCAGAACATTCTTACCTCTTACTTTGTTAAAGAAGCATTCGCTTTGGAAATATTATAATGTCTTGCAAACTCAAAAACTCGTCCTTTGTCAAAGAATCTAACCCTTGGTAGGATTTAAAGAAAGTTCTCCAGTTTAGATGACAGTGTGAATGCGTGATGGTTTCACTTAAGATTTCTCAAATATATTAAAATAAAATCATTACCGGCAATTTAGAACATTCCGAAACAAAGTCAATTTAAATTTAAAAGACAATATTTTAAATATATTTGAAGTGTTTAAAAAAATCCAGATCCCGGATGAGTCCACAATTTCTGTTACTACTTTATGGTCTTAAGCTAAAGTAACAGAAAGAAGGGAAATCAACAAGTTTATTAAAATCAATACATTTACGGTATTGTGAATTAAATCCCAAATAATCCTAAAGGTTCTATCACAGTCCAAAGGGATAGCGTTCCGAATGAATTCCAGTATTGAATGTGCTGTTGTGCCAACAGACACAATAAAATGACCAAGATGTGGGTCAAAATTTTTCTTACAGAATATTCTAAAATTTGTAAACATCCTAAAATTTGTAAACATCCTAAAATTTGTAAACAAGTCTTGACCCCTGAACTATATCAATAAACAACTTTGAAAATAATTACATGAGTCAGGTAAGCCCAAACTCCTCCCCTCAATCCATGAAGGGTTCGAGTCTCAGGCTCGGTCATTATGGGTATGTGAGAAAGCCAGCTAGTAGTTTCCCGTGGGTCGGTGGTTCTTTTCCGGATTTTATCGTGTTTATCCTCCAATCGTTAGACCTATGTATGCCGTTGCTACCATATCTACCCTTTGCATTATATTGCTGATCAGATTTTTATTCATAAGCATGCACGAGTATTTCGATGCTTACTATATTGTTAATACATTTAAATAAATGTTATAGTATTTTAAAGAAATTTATAGTAGAAATATTCTTCAATAGAATTGTGGAAAATGATTAAGAATTGACATCTACACAGAAATAAAATATTAACCTGATAAAAATAAAAAATTAAAAACAGCAAAAACAACAAAATATTTTTCAACGTCTTCAAAATCAGGACATCTCTGAACAGCAAAATCTATTCAACATATTTCCAAGAATTGAAAACAGTTAAAATGATTACATTTTTCAGCGTGTTAATAAAGGCGCAGTACATGTATTTCGCACCGCTGTTTTCTGATTTTCTTATTCTAGACCAATACTTTAAAATTGTTACTAATCTAACAGTAATATATTGCTACATTGTTTTCCTCTCACATTTTTGAAGAGAGAGAGAGAGAGAGAGAGAGAGAGAGCTAGAGAGCTGCAGTAGGTTCCGGTTGGACATGCATGTGTTCCACATGGGTCCAGAAAGCAATATACATGCAGACATAATCCTATAATAATAATAATAATAATAATAATATAAACAAGAACAACAACAAGTGGAAGCCTGAGTTAGAAAACCTATTGGATCATTACAAATCCACCTTCATTAGATTTCGAAATAATGGAGAAAAAAGCGAGAAATACTATGCAAAAACACAAAGTCCACCAATGAACTCAAACAGAGGCGTGGATGATACAAAATTTTGTTATTACCAAGTAATGAAAGAATATGACTATTTGCAATGAAGGATATAAAATACTAAACGCTCTTTGCATAGGTATTGAACATTTACTATATCAAAAAGTGGAATTTTTCACGAATAAAAGGGTCTAGTGCGTGTAGGTACAACGGAAGTAGGCTAGGCACTTGGATGATATCTATTCCAAAAAGCAAGCAATGACAAGGAGGCAAGTACTTTTACAACCGGAAAAATAAACTCTATGGAAATGTGGCAAGATAGAAAACAAAGATAAATCTATAGGTAGAACATTAAAACTGAACAAGAAATGTATCGGAAGCCAATTACGTTAAACGCAATATAATTAAGGAAGTAAAGGGAGGATAGAAACAAAAAATTTACAAAAATGATATCAGATGGATTCCAGAAATTTGAAGATAGACTAAAACAAATTAAAAGATAATAATAGGACAATAAAAGCACACAGTGACGAAACAAGAAATATCATTTAGGGGATACATAAACAAGTAGAGGAGTGGTCTGTAGGAATCAGCCCTTGGTTACAGCCCAATTAAGAAACTAAGCCCCTTCAAGGTTTCGCTTCTCAAGTTTTTCCAGGGCTTAATTTTGACCATCTAACTATAAAAATAAACTTACTATACGAAACATTTCGTTTTGTTATCATTTTTGTTTGGGGCTGGGGTGGGATGAGGCTCTGCCCAGTTTCCCCAGCTCACCCTTCCACCATCAGATATTTGACCCCGTAGGAGTTAAAGAAACCAACATGAGATAAAGTTTACAAAACGTTGGAAATCTGAATCATGGCAGAAGGAAACGTATAATAAAATCCTTGCAAAGACGATGATATGTCGGATAATGCACATTACGATTCCAAGGGACTTTTGTTGCGTACTATTTTTCTCTCTCTGTGTGTGTGTGTGTGTGTGTGTGTGTATATATATATATATATATATATATATATATATATATATATATATATATATATATATATATATATGTATGTGTATGTATATGTATGTATACCACATGCATTAAAAATAACATGGCATTTAAATTGTTGGTATAAAGCAAATTGATACACCAATACCACTGGTATATTAAATTGTGATCCGTCCATGGCGCAATTGTAGGAATAAATAAACGTTCTTTCAACCGTAGGTCTATAGATCAATGATGAATTTCTACTCATTCATTAATGATAAATGACGTATGAAAATAACGATAAAAAGTATTAATAGTCCCTGTTTTCTAAATGATATTAAAATGGAATCCTTTCTTTTTTCCATTCCCCTCTCGTGCGTAAATGGCAAAATAAGCACAAATCTTGAGTGAGAGAGAAAAACATTGCGCTGAACGAAAACATTAAAGCTTAACTTGTACCAAGTAACCTACATTAATCTGGTTCGTCGTAACGGTATGTCTACGCTTTTCTTGGGATCCACCTACAATGTTCATAATATCAATGATACACAGTTGCAATAGCCAGTGACACTAGGCCTATATGTTAAATTTGTCGGTTACGAGGGACACATACTGTATTGTTTTAATCTTTTGTTGCTGTTTCTTAAACCTATTATAATATTCTAAAAATAGATTATTAACTATTAAATATAAAAATTTCAAAATGGTCGCCCCCCTCTCTTTCTCTTTGAGAGATTGGGGATTTTCGCTTGTGTCATTGTGCGCTTTCTTAAACCTAGGTATACTGTTGAAAATATATATGTTCGCATGATGTATCTGTGTTGTAGGTTGGTTGTTGTTGTTGTTGTTGTCGGGTTTACTTCCATTTTTCAGCACAAGATAGGCTATACATGGCTGCCAGTATAAATTGTGGAGAAAGAAGCAGGGGAAACCCTGGAAATAACCACCGACCCACGAAAAGCTACTGGCAAGCTTTCTCACGTACTCACATTGGCCGAACCCGAGACTCAAACCCACGCAGACAGAGGTGAGATGACAGTGATCCGTAACGTTGAGAATTTTGACCAATTGGTCACATTGCGGCCCAGTTGACGGTTGGTAAGTAGGGATATATATATATATATATATATATATATATATATATATATATATATATATATATATATATATATATATATATATATATATATATATATATATATGTATGTATGTATGTATGTATGTATGTATGTATGTATGTATGTATGCATGTATGTAGGTAGGTAGGTATGCATTCATTTATAAAGGTAGGTAAATAGACTGTGCAGACGGGATGCTATCGGTCAGTAGTTAGATATGCTTGTATCCAAACAATGAACAAAAGGCTATAAAGAGTGTCATATGCATTTAATTGAGTTTTGGTCTTTTTAATGACGTCAATTGGATCGACACTTGTATTACTTTCGTGGAACGATCTAGCCAACAGGATGAAGCACGTCAACCGGGTCACCATTAAGACATTCAGCGTTGCATCCACCACAGTAATTTGCACTGAAAATCGAGTAGTGTTAGTAGTAGTAGAAACAGCAGATTGAATATTAATTTTGTCATTATTGTTGTTTTGATTTTGCTGCTATCACAAGAGGAGGTATAGTGAGAAGAAGTGAAGAATGGGCAGTAAATTTAGTGCGTATCAATAATAGCAGTTCAAGCAATAATAATAATAATTCATCATCATCATCATCATCATCATCATCATCTTGGCATGGTCACCACAACAGGAACAAAAACATTTTCTCCGTCACCTCTTCCTGCTCCCGTTTTCTTTATACCTCTGGCGTACGCGAGTATAAATCATCCGCGGTTTGTCCCTTTTTTGTAATCATTTGTCATGCCCAAACACAGGAAAGCTGGGAAAGGTGCATCCCTGTATGCGATTCACAGAATATGAACCCTCTCCTCTCAACTCAAAATCAAGATAAAACTTCTACCAAGAGTTTGAGTTACGACCACATTCTTGGCAGTACTATCCAAGATGACTGCTTGGTGGCGATATTCGGGTTGGCATCGAAATAATATAACTCACAGTCTTGTTGATTCGTGGGTGCGTGGGTTACCTTATTTGTCTCCAACAAGATTCGGACAAGGAAATCACAGTCGATGGATACAGAAGACAAATAATACAACCTTGAGACTATGATTTTCTTGACTACTCACTAGTTCCATTATTTTCTTAAATTTGTTTTTCAATCTATTATCTCAAGATGATCAAAATTAATTGCAAACGAAATCCCACAGGAGTTCTTTGGATAACATGTTAATCGACACTATCATTCATGAAGGCAACTTCATTTTACCCTCAACATAAATACTGTTAATTCAGCAGTGTAATTTTGCTATTTCTTTACATTCGTGTTTTATGATCGATGTGTGTGTGTGTGTGTGTGTGTGTGTGTGAGAGAGAGAGAGAGAGAGGTACCTGCAATGGGTTCCATTTGGACATTGTTGCAATAAGCATGGGTTCAAGAAACAAAATACTTGCAAGCATCCGCCTACAACAGCTGTAATAATAATAATAATAATACCAAAAAGACTGATCAATTGATCAATCAAATATGTGTTTCTTGTTTAAAAGAAAATCGAAACGTCAATGATAATTTGGTGTCTAGGAAGTAAGACTAAATTGACACATCAGTCGACGCGGGCTGGTCTTAGCGGGATAAGTTTAATTAAAACACAAACTTTGACATTGAAATTCCTATTGCCACATAAAAAAGAACTGTAAAAACCTACAGGGTAAATAAATTACAAGTCCAGCGGGGAGTGAGGATAGCATCGTGGATGATAACATTTAAGGTTAAAATCGCCTCAACCCTACGAAGCATCGAAAGCAAAGACTTTCCACCATTAGAGCGGTTACAGCCATAACACTTTGGAGCATAGTTACATGGGATAAACCAAGTTATACCACTATAGTTGTAAAGAAATATGATAATACATCATGCTTCTTTAAAATAAATATAGACTGGCCCAGATGGTCGACTTTTTGTAGGCGTAACTATGTTTGCTTGCTTGTTTGTTTTCTACCTATGTGTGTGCAATTCGTCTGCAAGATTACAGTGCACCAAGAGTTCTGATGACCAAAATACAAAATGAAAGACCAGTAGTAGGCAACTGTGAGCTAATAAATTTCTGAACGATAGTTAGAAAGTTGCAATGGCGTACTAAGGGTATATGGCACCAGGGGCGACGATGAAGGCCCAAAGGGGTTTTGGCGCACCAAGCCCTATGGCGCCAGTGGTTTTGGCGCTCCAAAGATTTCTGTCCCCCTTCCCCCTCGTTAGTATGCTACTGGAAGGTTGCTCATCGATATGGTTGCTGATAAGATTTTGAAGAATTTGACAGGCAGGGCATATTGTCTGCAGAAACAAGTCCCTGCTGAAGCAATTAAAGAAAAAAAAAGCTACTGGTCGATAAGGTGATTCTCTGGCATTGTAGAAAGGGAATATAAAACCTGAGGGCTGCAGCTATGACTGCATGAAGATATACGATGTAGTACTCAGCTCATAGATCCTAAAACATTTGGAGCTTTTATAGTTTCCAGAAACAGATCAAAGAATATTTGCAAGCATCATTATATTTTGGAGAACGGAACCTTCGATTCACTGCAAAACAGCAGAAAAGGTAAATAGCAGGTCATGTAAAAATCAAAGATGGTTTCCCCGCGGAAACTTTCACTATCACTAACAGCAATAACACAATTCCCCAATAACTGTCAATATAGCACAAGGAAAATAGGAAGCCAAATAACTCCATTAATAACATTAAGTTGCTCGTTATTAACGATTTAAATAATCCGTCGTCAAAATGAGTCTAACATGGATTTTATTCTAAGGACAGTACGAACGAGTACTACCGATATCCATTTTGAACCTAAAATAGACACATAATATCAGGCAAGACACATTATTAAATGTCTTTGCTAAAACATTATTTCAGCATCAGGTAAGCACGATTGGGCGACAAGATTCCAAATCATTCTCATCAGTCAGTAATTGTATACTTACAAAAGGATAGATATCACAGTCATCAGTCTCTGGACAATTGTGGTTTACAACATCTAAAAGCGGATATATATTCGTATACATAGGAGTTATGAAGAAAGACAACAACAAAACATAACTAGATGAAATAACACAGCTGCAAACAGTAATGTCAATGCGGTGTCAGTCAGCCTGTACCTGATAGACATAATGGAAAGAACTATAGACGATTTCAAAGACATTGGTAAACGTTCATACTTAGTTAATATCCATCTATTGAACATACATACAAAAGCTGACGGACGATTATTTGAAAGAAATATAATTTCGTGGACGACTGTGTTGAAACAGACACGGTATTTGAATATAGGTGTTGGCGACTGTTGAAGAACACCTGTTGTAGGTTAAAGGACACGGTCTTAAGTTAAAGGATACAAATGAACGCATGAGTGTATATATAGAACATCAGCTTAGACAACCCATGCCCATACATAAAGGAAGAAGAACAAGAGGCTAGATGAAAGCATCTAGTGATGATTTTTTACTCCGTGTCAGTGCAAATGAAGCTCAATACCAAACATTAATATCATGTTCAAATGGATTAAGGTCAGATATATCTGGTCTAGTACAGTAAGTGCTTTTCATGCTTATGAAAAAGATACTGCAGTAATGTTAGACCAACTACATAAGTACAAAAGGCTCTATAAATAATAATAATAATAATAATAATAATAACACATATCAATATGTACCTTAATGATTTATTATATAAATATAGTCAAGACTGCACCTTTGATCTATATTCTGAAGGTATATGTTTATTTATTATGTAGTTTAAATAGTGCGGAAATGGTTGCTTAGGTAAAGTATTCTATGTCAGCATTTTACTTATATGATCTATCCAATATGTCTCCGACTTTCCCATATTTTATTCTTTTTTGCGAGAGAGAGAGAGAGAGATTTACCCCTGGGTGCAGTTTCCACATCGCGATTAAGAACTGGACATGAAAAAGAAAAGAAAAATTAAAACGTTAATTTTATAACTTGTTCTTACTAATCACATAAAACCTGGTAGCCACATCGCTTTCAAATTATAAACTAGATTTATTTTAGTCGACAGTATGTATCATGCCATAATGGGCGTATTTCACCGCTATCAAATGAAACAAGGTGTTTTTCACTCTCTTACTAGGTGAGACTGGTGAGGGACAAGCAGACATTGTGATAAAAAGAAAGGCGGGGAGGAAGAAAGTAGGGAGGGAAAGAAAAGTACTGACTAAAATCTAGTTCAATCATTCGTTCAATGAATACATTAATGAACCAGTGAAGGAATGACGATAAGAAAATCATATGCAGTGTTTTCGGTTTTAAATCACCTTTAGGAATACTTTTTTAAAATAGAAGCCATATGAATGGATGAATGGATGGCTGTACCAAATAGGCAAGCAGGTAAATATACGGTTTCATATTTATATACCTATCTATAATAATTGCATCAGATTTCTCGATCCACAGTATTTTTCTTTTAAAAGTATTCAATGAATCAATAATTTCAAAATACTCACCAGTCCCCGCCACCATAACGAGAAGACAGAAAGAAAATACGCTTTTCATTTTTGCAGGAAGATACTTGGCGCTTTGTTGTGTGGATTATTTGCTATGTTGTATGATTTCTATGCTTCAGACTAACGTAGCACAGTTTTGTACTGGACCTGGTGTTTCTTATCTATGTCCATTATCACATAATTTCACATGCGAATTACGGTTATTGTTTGAACATATGAAATACTGATATCAATAATACGTACCGTAACATTTAAGACAGAGGTAACATATATAGAAAGAGAGACGTAGAAAGAGGTTACGCGGTAACGAATGATCAAGTTAATTTTTCTCCTGCCATGACTACGACCTTTTAGTTACGGAGTTAGTTGTCCTTCGTATAGTTTGGAATCTGTAGTCTTAGCATATAATATGACATCATAGGTGAAGAATTGTTTCAATTCAAACGTTTCTACTTTTCCTTTTGTATAACCTACCAAAGCTCAACTTATGTGCCTTGCATTATTGATATATTTTTGACTGAGCCTTGCAGTCTCAAACAAACTGAACAATAATTTGTTTTCTGTATTAAATCCTAATTTGTAGATCTGAAGCAGAGTAAAGCAAGATCTATCTATCTATCTATCTATCTATCTATCTATCTATCTATCCCCTCTCTCATTTTGAAAATTTAAATACGCTTGTCAGGTTCGAACTTTTAACCACGAAATTAAGATTTGTGCTCAGTCAATTTCGTGACTCCAGATCAAAGTCGCAGTGTCTTATCGTTGATGTTATGGCTATGATCCAGCTAGGCGCCAGTCATTGTGTAAAAGTGTTATAGAACAACACAATATATATTAATCCGTGCTTCCATTACGTACTTTCTTAATTGTCTAACAGATAAAATAAAGCAGATTCCACAGTTAATCATAAGATGAAAATGGCCATTTCAACTTGCATCCATTTCAAATCATCATCTTCTAAAATCCATCGCTAAAATATGCATCGTGCAACATATTTTCTCGTTCACGTTAGTCACCATAATACATCAACAGCGCAAGGTCTACGCCGTTTTATCATACGAAAGTTTTCAAGCAAACAGAGCAGACCACGATCTGCAGGCGCATTGCGCATAGGGAAAATTCATGGAACTAGGAGCGTCAACAATTGACTATGTCTTGGCTGATTAGTCATGCTTTAAATTTTATGATCGTCTGATTTTATGTTTTAAAACTTTTCATTATTATCTTAGAATAAAGTTATATGGGAAATGAATTGGTGGCCCAATCCATTTATTCTGACGGGTTTGTCTTCCTAACGATTTTAGCAATTTTTAAATTTGACATTTCCATAATCTTTCTTTAAGACTAGCCATGGTTGTGCTGGTGTGAGGTTTACATACATACATACATACATACATACATACGTATGTACGTGCACGCACGCACGCACGCACACAAACACATACATACATACATACATATGCTCACGTCCTTGTACGCTATAAATTTATTGCATTTATATAACATCTTCATGTTTAACGTACGTCTCTAGTTTAAAATAATTATATTTAACATCAAATATACGTCATACTTTACATTTTTTAAATCATGTCCTCTGTAGTTATCTTTAAATTCTTGAATGTTCTGAAAAAAGACCTTTTAGAACGAGAGATTGATTCCTGCATTTCCATTGCTGTATATATTGAATATCATATAAATTACATTGAGGCAAACATTATATTCTCATTCATGTGGCATAAAATATCACTGATTTGATGACCTTCCTTTTCTTGTCTTAGTCCGGCTGTCGCAGCCATAATGTCTGAGACATTGCGTCCGCGCATTAGTCACAACACTCACATGAAATTCCTTTGAAAAATGTAAAGTTATCCTTATAAACTACTTTTTCAAAGTCAAATGTTATCCTTTTGAGAAAACAATTTTTATTATTTTCATATGACAACCAGAGATTAATTGTGATAATATCGCAATACTATAAAAGGTTGTCTTTTTTTGTTATTTACTCACCCTTGAATGATTTGTACGTCAAAGCGACTGATTACGTCCCTGCCTTCATTAACATATTCGCATTAATACACCGTGTTTACAAAACAATAGCACGTAAATAGTAACGTTTTTGGTGCAATGCAAATTACACATTAAAATATAACTGTTAAATTGCCTTGATGCTTTTTTTTGTTAAAGCGACATACATAATACGCAGACATTTTACTAATTTTCATATTTAGATGTTTAAAGCGCGTTTTAGGATAAAATAACCTATAGATAAAGATGCGGAAATGATATCACCCGACGAACCATGTATGTACTGAATGTGCTAAACTATGCTGCAGGAAATGAAGGCTTATTTTAATTTGCGAGGAAAAAACTGGGTGATAAAATTAAGACAAATATAAACAAATAATGTAACCCCTCGACTGGAACTTCCTTGTCTGGGCCCATTGTCCAACATATTCTATTAATCCTAATACTAGGGTCTAATGACAATCGTTGAGCCTTTATATGTATATTGATATGATTAGTGTGCAGTGTTTTCAATACTGTTTTATTTAGATATTACTTGATAATGCAAATGACTCTTGAAAAAAAATACTGAAACACATACACAGACATAGTGTGCATTAAATTCATAAATTGTTACTTCCATACCCTTTCGTTTAGGGTATTCAGAAAGGTCTTGATGGGATCAATTATTTGTCAATATTCCAACTTCAAAAAAGGGTGGATCCCATGGAATATTTTCTCCTACTGACTGATGCCTGGAGCTTGAATTGAGCTTTTCCTAGTTATCACTATTATAAGCTATTCTGTGACGTAGTTATTTTCGTATGTTCTCTAAATTTTTAATTCCTTCAAGAGATACAGGTAAGAGATTGGACAAGGAGTGTTATTGATAATACTTCAAATGATTTCCATCGTTGCATGTCCCAACGGATCAAATGTTGAACAGCCATTAGGTCTTTCGCACATATGGCTAGCAAGTTGTCATTGTACTTGTGACAACACGATTTTCGAGTATACTGATGACCTAACTTTCTTGGCAATTGTAGGATCCGTTTTTCTTCCTTAATGAATTCTAAATTTTGCGTAGACATCTGATATTTGTACTTTGTTCACAACCGTTTTCCGATACTATACCAGAAAGACCGTTATCAACACACACTGCGATGGACTGGTTACTGACTGCTTGTGCCATGTAATCGGAATAATGTCGGCAAAATCGGGGAACTACTAGTGTCTGTGATTACTGTCAGCCTTCATGTCGACTACTGCTGCCCTCGAAAAAGCGGATCTCTTGCTCAGTGTTTGAGCAGCCATCAGTAAATGCCTTGCTGAGGGTAAAAGGAAAATAGTCTACATATAACCTGACAAGGTCAATGATTTCGGTTAGACACTTTTAGGATGCTTTGTCAATCTCGATAATAGTCCAAGCATGTTCTTTGGTGATGGTTCGGGTTTTAACATTTATTTCACATATTAAATTACATCTATTCAGATATGAGGGAAGTGTTATTTTCTGTCAAACAAGTATTTATTTCCAAGAGCTAATCTGGTATTCTTTCATAGTCTTTATTTGTTATTTTAGTTCAGTGGCAGTAGGCGAGACATCTTCAATCTGAATTCGCTTCACACTATATTTTTCAATAAGTTTCCCCTTGTGTGGTACTGAGATTTATAGGAGAAATGGATACATTTGGCTTCTTTTAGCGAAACCGTCGCAAATATTAATACAATATCACAATTGCATAACATCTGCAACTTAAATTTATCCGCAAAATGTTACGAGCAAATAGTTGATATCGTTGTGCCGCGTCATTGGATAATCGGGATTTTGACAGGTTCTACTCACAAGCAAAATACAAATCAAAAGAGATTAGCTAAACCAAGTAATGTTTGATTGTATTCAATACTTAGAGAGCTCTTTAGTTCAATATGTACAATTGTGGAAAAGTCATATCTTTAAATATAGCTTTAATGATTTTTTGGCGTACATCCCTTCTGACATGGTGGGCAATGAAGACTGACTAGAGCGTTATTTAACATCATCTGCTCTTGTACTGCATCTGTATTCAGTAGTCTGACTCTGCTCTAACTCCTTTTTTTACGTACACTTTTGCGACTCAGCTTGCACATTAATTTGACAAGCGTGATTTCCAAACATTTGTGGCCCCTCATGACCACTTAATTACTTTTGAGCAAATTTATTTCACTTAGGGATTATTGTTCTTTCATCATTTCCTTTCTAGGACAGTTCAAACATTTGCAGTATCCTGTACCGATACTAGCATATCATAACAGTGTGAATTATTCATATACGTATATATATATATATATATATATATATATATATATATATATATATATATATATATATATATATATATATATATATATATATATATATATATATATATCTCTGTGTGTGTGTGTGTGTGTGTGCTTCATAACTTGCTATTTCATAATGGCTTGAAACTGATCTATGGTGTTGGCATCAAAAGGTGTTATCACTTTAGAAAGAAATCCAGAGACATACAAATTAGGACTGATAGCAAGATTAAATAGTATAATAAACAGAAAAGAAAAGTAAAATAGTATATAAACATCGGCGAATTTTGTAAGTAGAAGGCACGTATTTATGTGGACTTTTAAAATCATAAATTATTACATATACACAGACAGACAAGCAAATAAACAAACAGAGAAAATAACGAACCATTTAATACTGACCAATACAGTGATAAAAAAAAGCAAATAAATATGATTATTCATTTATGCATAGAACGACAGTATAATTAAAGGTGTTCGGTTTATTCTTTACAATTTCACTATCAAATGGATTGAAATTCACATGTTCCGGGGTATAGTCACATGCTTTGGATCTGGACTAAACGGCATTCGTATGCTACGCACGATTCTTTGTAACCACACCCACATTATTGTGTCATTTATTACATGCATAATACCTGGAATTTTTATATTGGAAATACGCTAATTTTCATTTTATTTTAAGTATTATATTAAACTAAAAACATGTTTCATGGATTGCCTTCGCAAAATATGCGCTTTAAATTAAAAACATCCAAAACATACAAACAAACAAAAACTATTCTCAATTTAGAACCACCCAATACGGCAAAATTGATAGTACAAGAAATTGTTACGCGTTTTGGCCTTCAAAAAGTTTCACATAGATCAAGACCGACAACTAGAGAGTGAACTCTTCAGCGAAATGTGTCAAACCTTTGGGATATATACAGTGCTGGCAAAGTATGGCAGGATACAAATATATGCCCATTTTAAAAGCGGGTTAGATATATGTAAATTTGTTCCGGTGACGTATTGAAAATTGTCGTGTTCCTTTGCAGGACATGTTAATGCAGACAATGTATGTCATGTCAAAAATCATTCAACATATATGTAAACATAATTCAACATATGTACAAACTCTAATGAAATTTTTTAATATGGAGAAATTGTGCGCCACTTTAAACAAATATATAATCAACATTGCTATCAAATATGCATCCATTTTAAATACACCAGATTAGGAAATATGAACCCTTGTTTGGCTACAATTGTATATGTTTTACATCAATCAGATAGATGTACACTAAGGAGAAATTCACTATTCGTTCCTATTGTATGCAGCTGATCCATGTGGGCAGTTCCCACACTCAACAACTCAGTCATGCATTGTCTTAGTCTGTTTAATATGGACAGTACCAAACCGTGATAAATCAGGTATACATCGTTCTAACATATACATTATGTCCCCACCCACAATGAATCAGGGATGGATCATCATTCCCTTTTCAATATGGACAGTCCCACCCATGATAAACCAGCCATGCCTCATCTAACCCGATTCAATGTGGACAGTTCCACCCATGATAAACCAGCCATGCCTCGTCTAACACGATTCATTGTGGACAGTCCCACTCGTGATAAACCAGCCATGCCTCGTTTAACCCGATTCAATGTGGACAGTTCCACTCATGATAAACCAGCCATGCCTCGTCTATCCCGATTCAATGTGGACAGTCCCACTCGTGATAAACGAGTTATGCCTCGTCTAACCTGATTCGATGTTGACAGTTCGACTCATGATAAACCAGCTATGTCTTTTCTAACCCGATTCAATGTGGATAGTCCCACTCATTATAAACCAGCCATGTCTCGTCTAACCCGATTCAATGTGGACAGTCCCACTCGTGATAAACCAGCCATGTCTCGTCTAACCTGATTGAATGTAGACAGTTCCACTCACGATAAACCAGTCATGCCTTTTCTAACCCGATTCAATGTAGATAGTCCCACTCATGATCAACCAGCAATGTCTCGTCTAACTCAATTCAATGTGGGCAGTCCCACTCATGATAAACCAGCCATGTCTCGTCTAACTCAATTCAATGTGGACAGTCCCACCCATTATAAACCATCTATTCCTCGTCTAACCCGATTCAGTGTAGACAGTCCCAACTATTATAAACCAGCCATGCCTTTTCTAACCCGATTCAATATTGACAGTGTTCCTGCTCAATAAATCAGGAAATTTTCGTAGTACCCTATTCAATATGAACAGTCTCTACACTACATACATCAGGCATGCATCCTACTACCTTTTGAATATGGACAGTCCTTACACTTTATTCATAATGTATACATCGTCTTACCCTACTGAATGTATTCTGTACCCACCTACGATAAATCAGGTATGCAATGCCCGATCCCATTCACTACAGACAGTCCCTACCTCGATAAATCAGGAATGCATTGTCCTACCCTATTCAAAATGTACCATTCCAATACACCAAATATCAGGCATACATTGCTCTAACCTACTGAAATGTGGGCAATCTCACCCTAGTTGAATCATGAATGGCTCGCCCTACTCTACAGAAAGTAGGCATTCATCGTATAGTTCTTTTCAATGTGGACGGTCCCTGCCCTCGATAAATCAGGCATGCTTGTTAGATCCTACTAAATATGCACACCTGCATCCCCATTTCTCAATGCAATTTGGACCATCCCAAATCTGGATAAATCAGGCTAGTATCATTTTATCTTGTTTAATGTGGAACATAATTGATTGGCAACAGCTGTATAGTAGTTTGTTTGAATTACTTCCCTTTACTTGCTTTGGTTCACAGTCATTGCCTGCTTATCCAAATATGGACGAAGTTTAGTAGAGGAAACCAGATAAAAAAGAATATAAAAAATCTTGACGAATGAAATTTAAATATAGAATGGCTTATTTTGATTGTGTATTTTCCTAAATGCACGTAAAATAGAAATGACAGGACACCGTTCACCAATTCAATATTTATTGTACAGTCTGATCGTTGGTATAACACCTAATAAATGCTGAACACCACCATCGCTTGCGTATATTTTGAATGAATAATGTTTTGGAAAATTTACCTCTGGAAGACTAATAATAACGTAAATTCTACATCTGATATTCTCATACTCTACTATAAGTAGCGTTAGACTAAGATATGCAATTCTATGTTGCACCATAAGATCCAGTGCGCGACGTGCGTTCTCTTAAGGAAATTGGTCAAATAGAGTTAACTCTGATCTGCCTTTCAATGCCTCACGCTGTTCGTATCTGGGTTAGGAGTCATGCACGAGCAAACATCGTAGTACTGCCAATTATATTCATTGGTGTTTTGCTTACCTGTTATTTCGTTACCATATACTCATTTTATGATATTTCGTAGCAAATTTAAAATATGCAAAGAAGTCAAAATGCACAAGTTGTCTCTAAACTTAGACCATGTAGTAAGCATGTCTTTGGATGAATTACAGGTTTCTATTTCTGATAAAATTCCTTTGACATGCAGATAGAAAGACAAATGAAATGACTTAGACACAGACAAATTAACACTCGTTAACAGTGACAAGTATATATATATATATATATATATATATATATATATATATATATATATATATATATATATATATATATATATAATCTATGTTGGGATTTGGGCCAAGACAAGGAAATCCCAGTAAAGGGTTTATATTATTTGTCTCCCCAGGAGGCTTGCCCGAGTGGGGAGACATATAATATATACCGCGATTGGGATTTCCTTGTCTCGGTCCAAACACCACGTAGATTATTTTTCTCACCCAATATTTTACTTTAATGTAAAACGAATTCTGCACTAGTGTTCACGTCCAATGTTTACATGCGGCGCGTTAATATAAATATGTTGATGAGGGCTGTGGTGTGACCGTTGCGTCCGAATTACACAGTTTATACTTGAGCAAAGAAAAATGACAACATAAAACGTCGCATAATAATGAGGTATTATCACATTTAATATATGGATGTTATATGAAATTGAAAATAAATAATTAATATTTATTACAAGAAACTGTTTTATTTTCATCAGTTCCAATTTTGAAAAGTTATATTGTAAATAACAAGACGATATTGGCTACTCAGCTCTATTGTAGTTATACTTAGTACAAGCTGTAACGAAGAGTAACATCTTTCTTTAGATTATTCATGGGTAATTAGAGATCTGTGTCACTATCGTATATAACTCGTCTTTTCTTTGGAGGAGGTGAAACTGTGTGTGACATGCTTGTGTTGTCCTTAATACTGATTGTAAAATTACCCCCGTATATAAATAGACCCTCCAAAAACGGATTCTAGCGGATAACCATGTGCTAAACTTTCAAGTTCACGGATTCTTTGAACATTTATTTTTCTGCCCTGGAAATATGGCAAGTGCTACAGTGACATTTGCTTATGGATTAAGGTATTGGCGGCTAAATGATTCCTTCTGGGTGGTAAGTGCATTATTTGTCTTTAAATATTGTAGTTATATTTTTTTATTCATCCGGGGCACAATGGAGATGATTAACAAAATTAGAATAAAGCATGTTTTATATAACACATTTCTAGCTGTTACTAAGTGTTCCATAGTTGTTAAGAGAGTTGGGAGGCTATGAAACGTATAGGTCTATAGTCTTTAGAATTTTATCCTATCTGTAGCACATACATTGTTCAGGTCAGCGTCATTAAATGTAGCTAACTGTATATAATTTGTTTCACACAAAGCATTTAAAACTAGTCAGGTAGCTTTAGCTACATTTAATGACGCTGACCTGAAAAATGTACTGAGCAAGGCCTGCATATAGATAAAATTGACCATTCTGTGTGGAACGAAATAGCATAATACCAAAAAGTTCGACATCGTGTGCGTTTGTGTCTTTGTCTCTCTCGAAATGGTTTTTATTATGTGTTCTCAAAGATGGATTTACCTTAAGTTACTACGTTTTTGTTATAGATTTGTTGCTGTTGTTGTTGTCGTTTGATATTTAGTACAACTACGTCAGGCAGAGCAGACGACAACAAGGGTTTCTTTTTTTTAAAGCAGTTCTGAGCGCGTGGACACCTTGACTGAGACGACTGGTCTGAGATGACTAGACTGAGACAAGAAAAATAAGGTTAGCAAAACAAGTAGATTTCTCTGTCGCATGGGTGAGAAAAGCTAGTACATATGACTCAGCAGTTGTTGAAAGATGACCAATAATAAAATATTTAAAGTAGCTAATGCTTGTTTATTCGTAGTGTAAATTACATGAACATCATGAAACCTTGCGGCGATTTGAAAAGATCTATTCAATATTTGTTGTAAGCAGTTGGTCAGATGAACCATATGATCGTACACACTCAGCATTGCATCCGTCACAGTAGTTTGCCCTGGAATAGTAGTAGCTGTATTAGTATTAGTCGTAGGTAGTGGTTGTTTTAGTAATTGAATTATTGGTGGTAGTTGTAATAATAACAAGGACTACTACTAATCCTCCTCCTCCTCCTCAATATCACCATCAGTGTCATCATCATCTGTATCCCCTTGGTCATCTCTTTTATGCTGCTGTTTTAGTTGTTTCTTATAGTTATATATTTTACTTCCTACTTTAATGATAATTTCTTTTTTGAATAACAATTATAATTCGTTTTGACTGGATCTGCTAATTTCGGTCTCAAAATTGCACCTTTTACGGTAGCAGTCATGGATAATTCCATTCAAACCAATTTGGAGGCCTTGCGATTCCGTTGTGCTCCATATATTATCCCTTTTCCAACAGTCATAATTGGTGAGATAAGACAATGTTACCGATGACTAACAGTGATAAAGTACGATGTGGAAATGTCGCGTTCCTTTCATAAAAGATTGACACATTCGACTCTGTGAAGTAATACGTACTTAAATACTTACGACACTGCAGGTACATGATTTGGTTTTGAGTGTCACTGAGTGTTGTGTGTGTGTGTGTGTATGTGTGTGTATGTGTGTGTGTGTGTGACACAGAGAGAGAGAGAGAGAGAGAGAGAGAGAGGTTAACTGATACCTGCATGAGGTTCCTGGAGGACAGTCCACTAACGTACAGGGATTGGCAATGCAAAACACTGGCACACATCCTACGATAACAAAGTAATAATAATAATAATAATAATAATAAGTACTAGCAGTAGATGCCTTAGTTTTGAGTTTTTTCGACAGTATTTGAAACAAACAAGCAAACAAACAAAAAAATCGTCCAACCTCTTACATTCAAGGTAACATGTTGAGCAGCGAATGTTGTTCATTATATTTTTTTCATCTCAGTTGCCGCAGTACACGTTCCAGTTATGTCTACCGTTTCCATAATGATATCCACACTTTCTATCATCATTTGAGCATTCTTCTCTCTTTTCGTCATTCAAGCCAGGTGGACAATTGCTTTCATTCCTTCATTGCTTGCTGATATGGGTACTTGTTCCCTAAATAAATGCTCAGACATTTCAGCAATGTTGTGCAGATACTTCATATTTCTGCACGAAGTATATTGTCATTAAATATTATAAAGCGTCTTCCCCTTTTCTGCCGTTCATATGACTGTACAATGATCATTGATTTTCCGAAAAGTGTTTGTTCCTAATTTTTGGGCGAAATAACCAAGGCGTATTAAGTCTAGAAGACCCATTGTATCCTACATAGGCTGTGTTTCATTTGTTAATTCTACTCTCCTATCCCAGTAGATCTAAGTAGTCCTGATCGAGTCCAGTATTTGTTTAATATATCTTTCTATCCAAACAGGAAGACCCTAACCAAAATTTTAATTTTCTTGACAATTCAATTGCAATGAGTCTGAATAGAATATTTGCAAGTTTCTTTCTCAAGTTATTTGGTGGTTGAATTTTTCTGAAATTGTCTTGCAGTTGTTACTTGATTTAAAAGACTTATGCTAGGGATAACGCAAGGAATTGCTAAGGCTGGAAACGATTTTTTCATGACTTGTCAGAGTAGATCTAAAGATAGAGAATCTGCTCAAACGTCAACGTGTGTCATACATTTTGTATGCATGTTGTCATCTGACAGGATTCTCTTTTCTATCGATGTGATACTAACCAAAGTGTTTGTAGATTCCGTGTTTTGCGTTCCGTCTTTTTATTAATTTATAGGGGCGGACCTTTTTCATTGTATGCCCGTTATATTCTGATCGAGGTGATATAAACATTTACCATCAGAAGTGGGTCCCCGGGTGCTCGAGTGGTCTAAAGTGTGCCTTTAGGGATCACTGTCATCTTACTTCTGTCCGCGTTGGTTCGAGTCTCGGTCTCGGACAATGTGGGTATGTGAGAAAGCTTACCAGTAGAATCACTTGGGTCGATGGTTCTTACCGTATTTTTTTCCGCTTTCTTCCTCCACCAGATATACCAGCCGCCATGTTGAGCCTATCTTGTGCTAAAGAAATGGCTTTAAACCCAAGACAACCCAGCAACAACAACTATTAGAAACCTATGAAAGACGACGAGTGAATAATTACAGTTTTCAGATGGAAATACCGCACTTGAAATGACGTTCTCCAGTGAGAAGCATGAGTGTTTGATACTATCTGGTAAATACGGTACAACCTCTGAAGTATCGTATTCATTAGATGATTTGTCTTTGCTGCCATCATCTGTCAGTAACCTTCTTGCACAGATTTTCGTAAAGTGAATATTGGATAACTAGGTTTTGAAAAAAAGATTAGTCGTTGCACATACTTTCATTATAGATTTGAGTGGTTTTGCTATTTTATTCATCAACTCAGTTTCCATCTCTCCTTTTATTTCTGAAAGGGTATTAATTTTTTTCTTCCTACAAAATATCATCAAAACAGAATGTCTCCGTTATGAGGATCATTACTGATAGCTAATAGAGTACCTTTTTGTGACCTGTTTGTTGATATCAAATATGTATTCTGTACACGTTTCCAATGGAGCATCATTCATCTAGCCAGAATGTCTAAATGTGAATACCTTGATCCTTGCTCGTGGATGAGACGATAGTTGCAAAGTGTTTACTGTTCGTATACCTTGTCTGTGATTTACGGATCATACACATCTAATATGGAGCATTTGCTGTGTTATTTCATCTGGCTGCAGTGGTTAAGTGGAAGTTATACATCCAGAGGCAAGTGTTTATTCCTTAAAAATTAAGTATTATATTCTTGCCTTTCTGGGATCACTTTTTGTCTCAAACCAGTTCTAACCTGACAGAAAAATATGTAATCGACATCGTTTAGGACACCGATAGCCAGCAATACCCAAGACGTTTTATACATAATATATATATATATATATATATATATATATATATATATATATATATATATATATATATATATATATATATATATATATATATATATATATATATATTCATTTACTTGTGATATCGATAAGGTCGATCTTGACTGAAAAGAACATATTTGCTGGGATTTGTACTATACATGCGATTGGTACTGTGGATTATATGTATAAAACGTGAAGGACATTTGGTGACATATTTTCGAAGAGAGAGAGAGAGAGAGAGAGAGAGAGAGAGAGAGAGAGAGACAGACAGAGACAAAGAAAGAAACCTGGAGCAGCTTCAGCTTGATGAAACACTAAAAAGGATGGAAGATTTTCGCACAAGCAAGAACATAAACAAAATCAGTAGACTAATCAACTGGTAATCTTGTTATAAGGGCAAAGATAGTTTGCAGAATATAGATCACATTAATTACCAGGAAATGTAAGGTTTTTGTAGCTTAAACCATAATAAAAACAATTCTCATAAAATGTTTGCTATGATTTTTGAATGACATTCTATTTTCGGTATTTTTGGAGACGATGTTAGTTGAATTCTTCCCATGTGTTTCATCTTCAGGATAAATAAATAAATATGAAATAAAGAAAATGGAAAGAAAGAAGAGTAAATCAACAAAGGAAAGGGCGGAAGAAAAACTTTATCATCTTCATGGTAGGAAAAGATGAATTTGTGTTGGTAATTTCAATATGTACGTTTATGTTTTCTCGATAACTATCATCAAGACTTGCTTTATTGTTATGCTTTAGCACTGATGTATGGTGTTTGCGTCAAAAGGTGGTATAATTTAAAACCCAAAGCAAGTACAGTATCTAATTAAGACAATGAAGAACATGTACATTATCAATTAAGAGAGTGAAGAAAATAAATGGTAATAAAATGTACAGAAAAGACATGATGAATAAAAGTAATTAATTTTGAAAAGCATATATACAGACAGACAGATATAGATAACACATATTACATACATATTTAATACATACCCAACGCTGTCGCCACCAAAATAAGCAAACAATTTGTATTTTTAACATTAACTCACAATATAATGGACAGATTCCATAAGACTTTCCAGACTCACAATATAATGGACAGATACCATAACACTTTCCAGACTCAAAATATGATGGACAGATACCATAACACTTTCCAGACTCACAATATAATGGACAAATACCATAAAACTTTCCAGACTCACAATATAATGGACAGATACCATAACACTTTCCAGACTCACAATATAATGGACAGATTTTCAAGCTCTTAGATGTAATCATGTTTTAAATAACTGATCTCTTTTGTCAATACATTTACCGATTCCTAACGTCCTCATGAAACTTTTTTTTATCTTTTGTCTGACTTTGTATCATATACTGTATATTTATCCTGATCTCATTATAACTTTGAAATCTGTATGATTCATATTTATCTGAAGTTTTTTTTTTATTATTAAAAATACCTTTATATCTGGTGTTTATTTAAAAATCGATTTTGATTACCATCCATATACTTCTCTAAATGTTTATTATCTCGCTATACAGGTCGATATAGGATAATATTAGTATACTTCTCAGTATTTTCATTTTCTCGCTTTTGATAAACTGACGCGGAATCCGTATTCCGAATGTAAAATATATTTTTCTGCCAATAGTTTTCTCCTGCTGTATCAACTCTTGCCTCTTTTTAACCCTTCTCTTGCAATTTCCATCACTCATCATTCTGGTGGAAATGGAAGCAGGGTTTGAATGTTGAGACTGAAATAATCTTTCTTGTAAAAATGATGTATAATTAACACGTTTGCAAATATATCTACTCCCTGATTATCAGGATAAACCTCTAAAAGGGGCTAAAAGGTACTAGAAAATTGAATGCGTCGTTATCAATGATTCTTGCCTATTTGACTATATCAACATCTGTCTTGTCAAATATTATATAATCAAGCAGAGCCAGCTCATGCCAGAAAGGTAATGCGATTATTTAGTATTTTTACAAGAATCAACAATGCTCATCAAATTAAATCTTTGCAAATTTAGAGAAACAAGCATTGATCTTCCCGTGTTAATTAAATACAAATTGGGATGGGTTAGATCATGCAAGCTATATTCAAAGATATGACAACGAAGTCGAAGAATTATTGAATGACGATCAGAAAAAGAAGTAGAAACGTGTGGATTTTATGTTGTTTGACTTTCAGCGTCTGTATTCTTTCATTTCATCACTGTTGGAGTTCTAGCGTCATTGCATCTGGACGTGGAAACATATATCGCGGCGCATCCCGTACTCTTGTTGATTTTGCTGAGCGGAGTTTATATTTGATAGACGACACTTAAAACGAAGAGGTGGTAAATCATAACGGGAACTGTTATACATTTTATACAGCAATTGCTTACAATTTCCGATTGTACGACGGGCACAAATAATCAAAATTGAAATATTTATCAAAAACCAAGGAAGGGAATTTCATTCACCACGAACGTAGCCAAACTTATTTATATGCAAGTGGGAAAAGTACAATTTAAACATTTGATAAGTTACTTGTCACTACCTTTGCGTGGAATGCCCAAAACGGCCTGAATGACAGAAATGGATACATGCTACTTTCCACATTTTCCCAATACCTAAGCAAAACAACACGTCCTGTTCCAGCAGTTCTCTGCTTCGATCCTGATGGTATGCGAACAGTGCAACGAAAAGCTTTCTACGTTTGGAACCAAACTCACTCTTTAGATCATTTTGATTTTCAAGGAAAAATGTTTAAATATTGTCGATCAGATGCGGACATATTTTTACGTTGTTATGTAACATTTCTACAGTTATTTCTAAGTCAGGATGGAAGGAAGCGTTTTCCATTGCCAAAGGGGGTGGACTTGTGTACCGCAAGAAGGTCATGCCTGAGAACAAATGTCTTAATATTATATATGTCTGCGTCAGTTATATTACTTGTGTGAAATCGAAGACAAATGGATGCAGCATGCACGAAACAGTGAAGAAAACAATATAGGATCGTATTATGTGCATGGTTAGGATTTAGAAAACCCACATACTATGTACAAATTTTAGGGGTGGTGGTGTTTTATTTTATGAATTCCATAATTGTCTTCCGATAGAGGCCTGAACAAACCTTTCCCAGAATCAACTATGGAAGAGTTGAAGGACAAAACGTACCATCGACTCTAGAGCTTAGAATTTCTAGGCTACCAGGTGCTACATATGAGGGAAAACGAATACGATCGATGGTTTAAAAACAGATCTAAACTGATGTTGTATCGTCGAAGATTCTGACATGGTGGACATCGAGCCTTTGAATCAATGCGAGAGTTTGTTTAGATGACGGACCAAAATTATTATATTAATGTTTGAGTTTCTTCGATATGATGTATCAAAAATGTTTTAGACGCTATAGATAAATCGCCTCTGAGAAATTTCTCTCACGAAAAGCTAAGAAAACCAGCATGCTATACAGACAATGACAGAAAGAGCCACAGGGATGGCAGAAGAGAAAGAAACAAGAGAAGTATTTAAACACCATCTGCTCTTTTTCCTTCTAAACGACAACCTTCTTGACATCCTCCCCTACTCTGTCTGGGTCAAACACATGTTTTCAAGACCTTCCCTCAGCACAAGGAGAAAAAAACAAATGAAAGACAAAAGAGTTAAAGGAATCAATGAACAGTGATAAAAGAACGAATTATTACTTCTATTCGTATTGCTCGGCGGACGAGTCAAACATGAAAGTACAAAATGTCACACGCTCCCAAGAGGAATATCGAACAGTTGGTGATTTATTGAGCAGAAACAACAACATCATTGTTTTGTTGTCCGCATTTATTACAATCCAGCACATGCCACTGGCTGCGCATGTATTCAACATTTGTATTGTAATGCCAAAACCCAAACTCAAAAGTTTACGTCTGCAAGACGTATGACAATGATTACGACAACAATCTACGTGCGCGTTTCACAAACCCATTTAGCGAAAACGTTTTCAAAAGTCAAACTAACAAAGCAGAAAAATATCATCAGAGCAACCTGATTTAGGTACTGTCTCTTATTCAGCGTCGTAAAATCGAGGTTACATGTATTTGTTATGTATCGTCAATGTGTGTTCTATATTTGGCTTGGTTTGTTCCTTCTAAACTGTTTAAAGTTAGAACGAGCTTTAAAATTTGTTCTGAAATAAATGTAAAACTTATGTATCTATTTGACATTATATTTCCCTTTTCTTAGTATATATTTTCTAACAAATTAGAAAAACAGATTTATACGACTTGGTCTCTATACGGACAATTTGTTGCATTACATTTCGCTTTTTTCTCTGTATCCTGGGTTATTTTTTATTAGTTATGCCTTTTCATTATCTTGTGCTTCCTTCGTCCCCGCTTCCGCATTTGAGCCATTTTGGTAAGTCCTCCAGATATTTTTTTACACAAACCTTCCATACCAGAATTTTTCCTTGTGCAAGGCACATCCACTGATAGACCGCAGCAAAATTCACCCATTTTTTGTGTTTTTACAACTACTCACTGGTGCTTCAGGATAGGAGTACTTCCTCTTCTATGATGTGGTCTGCGTCTTCTACCATTTCCTTTAGCGATTCGAGGCCGATAGCTATGATATAGATTTCGAAAGGTTTGGAGGTGACCTTTAGGGAACAAACTCCTAGCTGTGAACAAATGAGCGTTAGAAAAATTTGGGGACTAAATTCTAGATGGATCCGATTACTAGTCAGAAAACATCTTCGGGGACTAATTTCCAGCTGGGTCCTATACTCGTCCTAGAAAGAACTTCTATTCAAAAGTGGTCCTTAAAATATTTTGCGGATACCATTACTCCGGTCCTAAATATTTTTGCGGGTGCTACTGCTAATTTAGTCCTATGTCCAGCAGGCCAGCCACATGCTAGGTGTACATAGAACATTTGGGACCACATAGGCTGGAAAGGTATAGACCCCAACGCTATGCCCTGTTGGCCATGGTAGGACTAAATCGAAATTTCACTTTTACTCATTTACCCTACAAAAGATCTGATTGTCTGAAGACGCGCCAAATACTAATTAAATGAACAGCAGCAAATGTATATCGGCTTGGTCGTAACACAGTACATTATTTTCTGCACATTATTTTTTGCATCATTTTGATATCTTCCTGAAGTTGATCTGTAGTTACTGATGTTAAACATTGCGAGTCGTTTAATGATATTATCTTTCACTTTCAATAAGTGCATATTAAAAAAAATTGCATGTTACCTTTACTAATTTCAAAACAAGTATATACACTTATTATGCAGTGTTTGCAACTTCAATTTAACTATGCAGATTTATCACCATTTTATGTGCAGCGCGAAGTTGATTTTCCACGAACATTGACACACATAAAGAAATTAATGTAAATAATAAAATGAGATTTTATTTAGTATAATGGACATTAATCATGTGTTAGAATCAGTCTGATATTGTAGATTAGTTATTTTTCTTTCCTGTCACTTCATCCTTTACTAGAAAATTAAAACTGATGATATATTTGTAAACTGTGATTATTAACATAGGTAGTTTGTCAGTCCAGAAATTGAAAAGGTGGGGAACAATTACCCATCTAAGTCGTAAAATCAGGTCGTTTAAATGCAAACACGGGGCTACAAAGGCCTTCAACGGTTTATTGTTTGTTGAAAAGAATTCAAATTCGTACTATTATAATAAACTCTGGCATTGTGGAATTATTATATTTGCAATAAAGATTCACTTTTCCAGGAATATATGCTTTGAATCAATCACTGTGGAGTGAGGATTGCCTCCTGCTTTCTTCAGTTTACTTGTCCTTTATACTAACTGTTCCTTTAATTGTTTCAGCTTTCAAGGAAACTATAGCTAACCGACGACTGATTAAAAGTATATAATTCTGAAAAATATAATATTCACTGCAAAAATTAGTAAGTCAATGACCCTGTATTTCTGATTATGTGCGTCCCCTTACACGACCCTTCTAGACCTGGACTTCATTTTCCATACCTCTTGCACAAGTAACTATTCTCCACTAGAATTTATCTTGGACATTTGAGTCTACCATGTTTCCTACCTGAGCTCTACTTTGGAAATAAATGACTGTTCTTTTGGTGGTCCATTGGCAAAACCACTCTTCTCGGCTTAGCTGATTGTCCTTAATTTCTAGCCCAGCTGTTTACCCACAAAGCTAACATAAAGTTCTTTGCTTTATTAGTTACTAGGTACAATTTTTACTTAGATAAATATCCAATCATAGCAGTTTAATCATAAACATAATCTCAGTTTCATATTCCACCCCATTTTAGAGAACTACGCGTTTATTTTAAGGTATAAACCTCTACAATGCGATAGGAAGGATCAGAATAAAATCTTAAACACTTGCAAATTTGATGAATAGAATGTGTTTTCTGGCATACGATTGGCTGTAAACAATCACACAATTCTGCTCTATCTGCTTAGGGAATACTTTAGGTTATCCATCCGTTTTCCAAGGTAGTTTTGAGCCAGGCCTTGTCTGTATCAACTACCTACATAAGCAACAACAGCAACGTCTCCAACGCGCATTGTATTATCAGATGAAACTTTTCAATTCATATAAAATCTTCGCACACTGTACAAGCAGTCCTACCTGCATACAACATGCCACTCCATAACCTAATGAAATTATATGTCAGGTTTTCCAATACAGTCTCTGCCTTCATAAATTACTTCAGTTTTCCCTCCACTGAATCCATCTCTGATGACATGAGCTTTTGTTTTAGTTAGGGTCATGGCTATATGACGTAAGAACAGCAAATCGTCTTAACACTGGACACGTGCTATTTTATTTTGTAACAATCAAAATGGTTAGAAGACAACAGCAGTGAAACATACACATGTAGAGTTTATTTTCTCATTAACAGTTATCATTATCCTCAAACATTCTTATGTTGTGATCGCGTGTATGCCAGGTCTTCTACGCTAGAATCCGAGTGTACGGCCTGTGTCCTACTAACGATTTCAATGACACAGAGTATAATCTGATGTGGCGGTGCATTTATCTTGCTTAGACTGTTCGCAGATGGGATCAGGTTATGCACAAGTAAATATATTATTACAGCTAATTATATTAATTGGTGTGTTTCAGTCTCACTATTTTGTTATCAAACACTCATTTGATTGTTATTTCATGCTTTATCACTCATTTCACATTATATCATATTCACGAAACGTAAGGTGTACAAGCTGTCTTGAAACAAACATTGATTCTTGCCCAAGTTCTAAGTTGTCTTTCTATGGATTACAGTATCAACACAACAATGGACCTTTTTCAATTTTTAAACATACATACATACATATATATCTACCTACCTACCTACCTACCTTCATACATACATACATACATACATATACTGACAGATATGCATATATAAGTGGGTTTGTGTGGCTCACACGTTGTTGAGAAATGACCAAAAGCTGTTAAAAGTAGCAAATGCTTGTTTATTCATAGTGTACATTACATGAATATCATAAAACCTTGCGGCGCTTTGTAAAGGGCTATCCAGTATGTGTTACAAGCAGGTGGTCTGGTCAACCATATGATGGTATACACTCAGCTTTGCATCCGTCACAGTTGTTTGCCCTGTAACAGTAGTAGTTGTATTAGCATTAGTCATAGATAGTGGTTGGTTTAGTAATTATATTATTGGTAGTAGTTGTAAGCGTTAGAAAGACAATGCTACTACTAATAACAATCATCATAATTATTGACATCATCATCTGTCTCCTCTTTCTCCGCCTTTTCTTTCTTACTGTTCTTAAAGTTGCTATTTTAAACTTTGTCTTACTTGTCTTCTTTTTCCACTACATTTTAATAACTGCTTCTATGAAGACTACCGAGTATTCCTTTTGACTAAACCTGCTATCTTTAGACCCCGTAATTAAAACATTTACATTGACAATAATAGAAAATTCGACTCAGATCGACATGGAGACCATGGACAAACATTATGCTAACTATATATACCCTTTTGCAATACTCAAAGCAGGCGAGACAGGAGCATGTTAAAGTGACAAGCAGTTCTTGATCTGTTTCTTAAAAATATATAGAAATGTCTCGTTCATTCCATGATCGATCTATCCGCTGGAGTAATTCGTGCTTAAATCACTATGGAGTTGTAGGTTTATGAATTGATTTAGCGTGTAAGTTGATAGGGAAAGAAATATGGATTATTACCTGCATATGGTTCCTGGAGGACAGCGCGTATATGTACAGGGGTGCGGATAGCAAAATAGCGGAATACATCCTACAATAATATAAATGATATACATGCCGAGAACTTCAAAGAAAGGGAGTAAATATAAATGTATCGTTATTCAATCGTGCAAACAAAACAGATATTATCATTCAGTTTGTTTGCTATTTTGCATGTCCTAATTCATTAGGCAAAGTAAAGTAAACCGAACGTTTTTAAAAATGTAAAAATCAAATTTGACTCAAAATAAAACTGTCAAACTACTGCAATAAATATATTAATTTTAGAGAGATGGCGCTTCAAACAGTTCCGAAATATCATTTGTCTAAATTCTAAATACAGGAATGATTTCAGTACTGGTCATGGGGAGATAACCCATCAAATAGTTTTTCAACGAGAGTTGTAAATTATTTTAGAAATTCAGTCATTTTAAATAACATAAAATATAATAAATGTTACACACCATGGGACAAGAAATGTCATAAGTCATACGTTTCATGTCAGGTCCTCAGTCTCACACGGAGGTTACAAATATTTCGATGGATCCAGATAGCGAAGCTTTTGTGTCTGCTCTAGCTTACTGTAAAAATGATCCATCGCATTGTAATTTATCATAAATTGTCTAATGATATTGAAAGGAATGCAGTAGGCACATAGTTGCTATGGATACATATTACCCCAACCCCTATAGGGATTGGACTACTAATTAATCTCTGAACAGAACATAACTAAAATAAATTTAATAAATGAAAATAATTTCTGCGCTAAATTGGCAAACAGACCACGCATGCTTCTATTCATTAGAGTTAGATAAAAAAATTCAGCTTTGAAAAATATGTTTCAGAGCATATTGTTGACTCTCGTTCTGTTAAACACGGGGCTGTCCTTGTTTACACCAAAGAGCACCCCCTCGCACCTAGAGTTCATATGCTGGTTTGTCAGTAGTAACGTAAATACAAGTTCGCAAAATAAAACTATGTTCGTTTTCAACTATAACATAGTCTGAAACTTATAAAATTTAAAACGGAAAACAAAATAACACTATTTACTATCTAATGAGTATATCTCAAAATATTTTGTGCTCAATATTCCATTTCCTAATCGTAAACTCCATTTATGGCTGTAAAATAATAAGTCGTCCGATATTAAGACGAGTGGTTCCTAATGGATACTTTTAAGATATGTCTGGTGGATGTACGTCGGTGAATGTATTTCATTATAGATTCTAGTTTGGTTTTACCATTTCCTTTATCAGCTTAGGATCCGTCCCTTAAAACCTATTTTGTGAAATTTAAGTGTTTTTTCTTCCTACAAAATATTACCAATACAGAACATTAGGTTGCTTATACTGGCAAGATGATATTTGCGTGCTCCGTTTGGTGATTCTTGTATTGATATCAAAGTTATGCTGTGGATTTTGTCGCCTTCAATCGTACCATAACTATATAATGTAGCGCCTAAACATTTTTATTTTTCCGCGAGACAAAAGATCCAAGTTCAGACTGGAGTTTAAAAGTATTGAGTGATCATATAGCTGTATGTGTCTTTTTTTGGTCATATACCTGTGTCCAATTTGGCGCATTTGCAGTGTATTTATGTATTACTACAGAGTTTAAAGGAAATTATACATCTAGAGGTGAGAGTTGAATGCAAAGCAAAACTTAGTAACTCTCTTCGGGGATTACTTTTTCTCTAAAAATATAATCTTGTAGAAAATATTCTGATCAACATCGATTAGGACAACGATTGCCAAGAACTTCCAAGACATTGTCTACATAATGCAAATATATGCTCGATTTTTAGAGCTGGATCTTGACTAAAAACAGACATATTACTTGCGAATTTTACCACACAACATGTGATTATCATTCTACATTCACGTATAAGATACCGAAAACATTTAAGTTGCATACGGCATGTTTTCAGAGAGAGAGAGAGAGAGAGAGAGAGAGAGAGTACCTGGCGCAGATTCAACACGATGAAGAGCTGAAACGGATGGAAGTCTTTATTAAAAACAAGAACAGAGAACAAAATCTGTCGACTCTTTAAATTGGTAGCTTTCGTAATAAGGACAAAAAGAAAGTTTACGGTGTGTAGATAACAAAGTTTATTATGAAACGTGGTTTTTGGAATTTCATTTTTCAAGTCTGGAAATTTATGAGGAACAATTGACACAAAATGCTTGTATTGATCTTGTAATGACACGCATTATGTTCGGTGTGTTTTAATAGAAATGTGTCTAGATTGTTCCAAAATACCTCATTTCCAGTATAATAAATACCTAAATAAATCAATCAATAAATAAACAAGATATAAAGGAAGTGGCACGAAAAGAAAAGATGTATGAATAAACAAAGGACGGTGGAAAAAACTACAAGTATAACATTTCTTTATGACAAACGGATGAGAAAGGCTAGCAAGTATAAGATATCGATTTGATAAAACGGATGAATTAGGCCAACAATTATAACATTTCCATCTTGATAAACCGGATGAATTAGGCTAACAAGTATAACATTACCATCTGTTGAACGAATGAATTACGCTAACAAGTATTACATTTCCAGCTGATAAACGGATGAATTAGGCTATAAAGTGTTTTCACTATGTATGTTTCTTTTCTTGTTTATGACTGTCATGAAAACTTGATTGATTTTATGTTTTATTTGTTTACGTCAAAAGGTGGTCTCAATTAACTCAAGTTCATTAGCAATTAAGAAAAAGAGAATGTGTGTGTGTGTGTGTGTGTGTGTTTGCGATTTGGATTTTTATCTTAGCTTTAACAATTTTTCAGCCATATCGCAACGATGTCTGCAGTGTGGCAGTTTATAGTGATGTTATAGTGATGTCTTGCACTGGGGCATCATGCCGCAGACATATATCATGATGTCCCACCCAGTCACATTATCCTGACACCAGGCCGACCAGCCCTAATACTAGCCTCTTAATGTTGAGCGCTAAGCGAGGCAGCTGTTAGTACCATTTTTGTAAGACTTTGGTATGACTTGGTCGGATATCGAACCCATTACCTCCTGCATGCTAGGCGGATACTCTAACCACTAGAAAGCCTGAGCGGTTAAGCCACGGAGAAAGAGTGAGTGGTAATACATTTTACATAAAAAAGATGCACAAAAGTAATCTAATTTGGTAACTAGGTGACACGTATAACGATTGTATCTATTAAGAAAACTTACAGACATACAGACAGACATATACAGAGATAGAGATAACAATAAATATGTAGTACTTACCCAACACTGATGCCATCAACATGAGGCAAATAATGTGTGCTTTCAGCATTCTTTTAAATCAAAAACCACGGTGAATTTAAATGTGATATGTTTATCCTTACTTCTTTAGTATTAAATAAACGGCAATTTATATGTTTCCAGGGTACTGCCACATGGTCTTGAGCCGGACTAAAGTGGATTATTATGCCACAAATGAATGTTGACAACTAAACCCACATCCTGTTATCATTATTAAATGCGTTTTTCCTGTTTTGTGGATATTTACTGTTAGAATTGTTGCGTATACACGATTTTGATTTTGGATTTGATGTATTATGCAAACTTAACAAGAGCAACTCCTAGTCTCGCACTAAAAAATCTATGCTCTTTAAATTACATAAAAAACCTCTCTCCACTGACAACCATTCTACACACGCGCACACATCCAAAGGTCAGATGTTCACGTTCATGATATGTATTATGTATTTTCATGAGATTCAATATAACTAAGATGTTCTTTTATATATGGCCGTTTTAATGAACTCATGAGTGAAGTACTTCTACACATGTTCATTGCCTGTGATAAAGTTTAATATTTATAAGCAGAATTGCCATTAAGAGTGCATGCAATGGAATATCAAAAGCTTTCTCTCTGTCGAGAACGATTACGTACGATATGCATTGTTTCTATAACATAAACATCTAGCTCATAGATAATGATAGCAACCAGCAATACAGAAGCTTCTACCCCCTCACCTCCCCCCATCCAACTTCAAGTCATCCCACCCGAGCCACATTGCGATCCTCTGGAAACTTACAAGACATTAGGTCATGAGGTATTATAATTAATTAAATCGTTTATCGTATCGCAGAGTTGACTTACTACAGTAACACTTCGAACGGTTGACGTTTGAATCACTGATCTTGTAAGACTGAAATTCAACGGATTGAAATATAATCATGGTTAAAAAATGAATGTGTCATAATCGATTACTCTTGTCTCATTGAAGTTATCAGTCACTGATTTCTCATGGTTAGAAAGATGAATGTGTCCTGATCGATGAACCTCGTATCTATTACCTTATCAGTCACTGATTTCTCAGTAGTTATAATTTATCCGCATCTTTCAATTTCTTTTAATCTGTCTGGTCAATGATGCACCTAAATTGGAGAAAGACTCAAAACATGACAATTATATTCCAAATTTCATTCATTTTTCAGATTTGGAAAGAGTTTTGCTTGATTTGTTCAGCTAATAGAATAACCGTTTCATCCTGTGAGTACATATTGTCAATGCACGAAGTCTTCTAATTATTCATAGCAGAATTCAAAATTAACCGGTGACGCTGGGCTTCAATGAAGAAAATAGCAGTATTGAATCAAGCCTTAATCTAATGTCAAGAATATACCGCGATATCAGAATAATCATTATTGTATGTTACAAGCCCAAAGAAAATCCACCACTTCACCCCAACCCCCTCCATTAATTATTCACGAGGGCAAAAACAGTTTTCTGGTCAACAGTGGCAGTGCAGAAAAAGATAGTCTTATACATTCCAAGAACCTAATCTGTTCTTGAAATAGCCAATGCTCAGAGATGACACATACATCTCTTTTTTGCTTATATTACAGTAATTGATTAATACAGAAGGCAATATACATGATACATATGACAGTCAGTAAGAAAATATTTAGATTAATCGCAGGCATTTGTATACTGGAAATACACAATAAATGGTCAGGTAAGAGAATACTCGCATGACTGTTTATCCAGCTGATGTTTATGGTAATCATCAGGATTGCTTGGTTGCATATACGTTAACCATTATCTGCAATAAACATCTTTGGGTCAGACGACTTTTAGTAAATCCGGAGAAATTTTCTTTTGTTATATTAAATGTGCAATCAGGCCGTTTACTTTTGGAAATTCGTTTGTGAGTTCAGAGTCACGTCTACGAAGAAACGTTTCATTTGAATTTTTATCTATTAATGGATCATGGTTACCTGCAAACAACCTTTTAGTTTATATTCTAGATGGCCCATTTACAAGTGCTAGTTTCATGCAAATCCCCATCATTTTAATTCTTGCCACTCGGTTTGATTCTTGTTCTAAATGTCCCAAACTAAATCATCAGTATCATCCTCAAGAACAAAATTATTTCTGTTATTAGCACTGTTAATATCTTACATATACAATCGGCTCTGATCATTTTGGCCTTCTGCTGTTATCTTACATGCATAGTCGGCACTGATCCTTTTGCCCTTCTGCTATCATCCTACATGCACAGTCGGCTGTGATCCTTTTGGCCTTCTGCTATTATCTTACATGCATAGTCGGCTCTGGTCATTTTGGCCTTCTGCTATTATTTTATATGCATAATCGGCTCTGATCCTTTTGGCCTTCTGCTATCATCTTACATGCATAGTCGGATGTGATCCTTTTGGCCTTCTGCTATTATTTTACATGCATAGTCGGCCCTGGTCCTTTTGGCCTTCTGCTATTATCTTACACGCATAGTCGGCTCTGATCCTTTTGGCCTTCTGCGTCCATGATTTAAATCGGAATACTTGAAAAAATTTAAATATAATTTTTACCAAGAACCCTGGGCAGCAATTGTTGTGCACATTTCTACCATAATTATGATGGCTATGTCAGACACTGTATTTAGGCCATATTCAAGACGTTTTACCCAGACAGGGCCAAACTATTGCCATCCTGATGCAAATATAGCATGTATAATTGGTTAACTTTTGATGGTAAAGACCATTCAATTCAGACATAACTCACCTGAATATTTGGCAAATTTATTTTATAAAGATCACATATGATCTTTTTTTAAATGGAGATTTACCTCTGTGTAAGAGGTCAACAAAGTCTTGTGAGTAGTGGATTTTCTCCTCCTTATTCTTGCATGAAACAAATCTAAAATACACCAGACGAGGATTGATTCAGAAGTTTCAAGTACTAGTATTTACAATAAAAAGGATTCTATTTAAAAAAAGAAATAGCAAATTAACAAGCGTTGATTAAAAAATATCAGATTCTTAAAATTGAGGCCTCTGGTATTGGCTTCATAATTTTACATTAATTATATTCAAATTAAAAGGGAAAATATCTGCATATTGCATTTCTGTTATCTTTCTTGTATATAAATAAATACTCTTAGTTATTTTTTTTATATCCCCTCCGAAAAATAAAAAAACCCCAACTTTATCATATAGAATAAAATATTATAAAAACATGACAAAAGAGCTAACCGTTCTGTTTCACACATGCAAATATTATTCAAATAAATGGCTAGTTATATTGACAACTTGTATATTGAACATAAATATAGTGGTAGTACAATAGAACATTTTTGACGTATCTGTTTAACTCATTATCGGTATTTGGGCACATTCCAGATCAATCAAAAGGGATGAAATGAAACAAAATTTGATCTCAACTGTTATCGGTCAATAAAGTGTTCTACGCTGATGATTTTAAAAATAATTTTATTAATTATTTGTAAGGGGTTTTAAACGAATTTGTTACTTGGGATACATAATCATCTATGTCTTTTAAGCTTTCATTTTACAGTGGGGGAAAACTAGGTCAGTGTTGGGGTTTTCAGAATGGGATGGGGTAAAATCAAACCTATTTTATAATCCATGAAGTAGTCTTTAAGGCAAAGAACCAAGGCTTATTATATCCAGCATTTATTGACAAAGATAAAGTTTTGGACAATCTGGTATGAAGGTAAACAAAATGTATTTATCATATGAAAAATTATACTTTTATTGAATACGTTGAACATCTACCTGTAGAGGTATTAAACACATACATCCATATAGATCACTAAAGAAATGTACACAACAACTTGAACGACATTGACATTATAAATATTTTTGTAACAAACTGGAGAAATGCATTTATATTAGAGTACACATATGATATATAATGCCCCCCCCCCCCCCCGGCCATTGTTGTTATCGGCTGAAACCGGGCCAGGTTTTATTGATATTTTGGTTAGGGAGTGTTGCTATGTGTAATTAAAGCGTAAGGATTTCCTATGCCAAGCCATACAAGTTGGTCTAGTTTGAGTTACGTCTTACGTCACTAAATTGAAAACCGTATATATAATATTTTAGCATTTTCACACATGTAATTCTAATGTAGAAAAAAAAACAGTTGTATTACTCACCTAAAATAACACGAAAACCCGGGTTTCGTCGTAAACAATTCTGCGTAGCTTACAAATTCTGTTTAATCCAGTACAAGAGCATTCTATTATACCCTGGAAACATATTTTGACGATTATTTATTACTGAAATTATAAGAAATAAACAGAACACATTTAAATATAAGAAAATGAAAAGAGCCCAAAATTTTGTCTTTATCCTTATGCCGACAATGCAAAACGTGTTATCTGATTAGAAATTTCAGACTTTCGCATGCTTGTTTTAAAAAAAAATACTTCTTTGCTTTATATTTTATCACAATTCTAAGTCTCTTTCCAAGTCATAATTGGCAATGATTTCGGTGTACATTGATAACAGGTTTTGACTTACAAACTATCCATCACTACCAAAGCATTACAGTGTTGGAAGTTTTTAACATATCTATGAAACAACTAACAAACTGAAAGTACCTTCAACACTAATTCACTCTTTCCTTAGTTGAAAATCTGCTATCTTAAGAGGTTTTCTTTACTTCGCAAATTTTCTTTTTTTCTCTTTCCTCTTCTTTTCTGTCTCTTTGTTTTTGTTTTTTATTATTGATTTTCTTTCTTAATCATTCTGGAATATAAAGATATATCAAAATAATCTGAATAAAAGAGAATAAATAAAGATAAAAGCAGAAACCAAATTATGGCTACCACCACACGATAATTATAAATATTAAACATTTGTTTAGCAATGGCCTTGTTGTTAACATTATCTACACACTTCAAACTATTCAACTTGATGGTATAACTAACGGCTTCAATTGTTTGATTCTATCGATTTTGTTTATATAAGAATTTATTATAAAGTCTTCCAGCTCATTTATTTCTTAATCCTATGGCAGTAATCACAAATAGCTCCCCCCCTCTCAGAAACATGTCGTATGAAAAGTAAATGTAAATCAGGATCTAATACTAATACATTACAATGGCTAATGACATGTATGTGCATTTTTCAATTCCTGTGGTGATTTATAGTCATGATCTACCTTTATCAACATCGCCAGTCAATTAATATGTATAGACATTCTACATAATGTCTTGATCATTTGTGGCGCTCTTAACCTAACATGTGCCACCTACAGTTTTATATCAGATTACGATTGTTTTAAGAACAGCCATTAACGAAAAGAGGGTACAAAAGGCGTTATTACGGAGCAAGTAAGCTGTATGAAGAATGCAACACTCGTTACTTGATGTGTCGCTTCTATTTTCAAACGCAACAATATAAAAGATACACGAAATGCGTAGAGTTAAACATGATCACTAAAGATGCTACATCGGTAGTGAGTTTGAACATTGAACATTTAGTCACAGGGCTGCAAAACAGAGAGTGTTGCGTGTAACTTAAAGCGTAAGGATCTGATATTCTGACTTCTAAGTGTTGTTCTAGTTTGATTATATTACGTCATAGGAAGGAAAATACAGAATATATCATATTATTTATAATGTAGACACGACATCTGCATTACTGCTTAATAAACTGACACGAGAATCCGGGTTTCGTTGTCAACACTTTCTAGGAATCCAGTTTTATTAAGTGCCAAAGCATATACTACCAGCTACTACTGACATAATTAGGAATAAAAAGACAACCTTTAAGTATATAGTCATTCTGAACAACATTTAAGGAGCCCACGTTATTTCCTTTATGTTGATGACTTGACTGTTGGACAAGTTCCTTTGTCTAGCTGTCTGTACGTATACATAGTTTTATATTTGTATGCAATTACGATTTTTAAAGACTATGTCAGTATCCAATATATGTTATATGATTAAGAATTTAGAGACTTATAAATACTTGCTTTAAAAAATCACTCCTTTTCTTTGTATTGTATTACCCCTCAAAATCTTTAACCCAGTCATAACTGGAAACACTTTCGGTGTAAATTGATAAGACGTTGAGACTATCTGGATATGGAAAATATTCACTAACTATACCTGCCACGTATATATTCACCTCTGACCATCCACGCTATCTTTCATTTCAATCCAAACCGAACGACTTTCAAACTCTACAAATGACTGTGCATCTGTCCACAAAATGTATTGACATTCAGTAAGAGTAAAGTGCCATACCCATGTGCATACCGCTGCAGCCGACTTGGATTGGCCCAGGCAAGGTTCGACCCCACAATCCCCTGTTTATTAGTCACGAATACTTACTACTGAGCAACAGTGACCAAGACTGATCTAAACTTAAACTTATTTATCTCAAATGAACGGGAGTTTAACCAGGAATAAATACTTCAGGGTCAGTTCCTAGCTAAGTAGTTCATTTCTAAATTTCAAGTTTTATTTAACTGTGCCCTTTACTATTTAATATTCCTGACAGAGACTGACCTTTGCCATGGAATATATGGAAAGAATGCATTCTTGATTTTTAGATGCATTTTATTGTTGTTGTAAAAGGAGTGTGGTAGAAGGGCACAAGTAAAGTGAGAAATATGGTCACCGACTATGTTGTAATTGACCCAGAAATGGAACCATGTCCCCCGTAGGTTTTCATCAGCTGTTTGTTGTTGTAGATGTACTGTGAACAAGTGACAAGTCTTTGTACTGTACGGATGATAATGCCACTGTGACACATATGAATCCAAATGTAATTGGAATTTTGATCTGAGTTCAGCCTGGCGGTATATCTGTATAGTAATATTATTTGTGGTCTGACTCTTATCAGAGGCAAGTGTAGCCCACAATAAAATAGCCATATTATCAACCGCACTTAACATACACAAATTAACACTTTTTTTCTTATAGGAATACAAATTAACATAAAAATGTTCATGTTAAGTTTAGACAACTCAGATAAAACATCCTCACAAGTGTCGTAATTGCTTGTGCATGTACTGATGATACTTACTTTATTGCGGCTGTGTGCAAAAACAGATTTGGACTGGAGCTTGTCACGGAGAAAAATGATATGATGTTGTATGCCGTCGTGAGATTTCGGCAGCTTATATCGCATTTTCCGTATTGGTAAAACTAATGCTGGGACGTCAGAACGTTTAATTGTTAATTCTGAAGCTCCACTCATACTTTTTAAATATCCTTTAAATTTCAGCACCAACAGTAGTCCACCAAAGAAGTGCGAAAGGAAATGTCAGTTAAACCAGTCACATTATTGTCAGCATTTATATATATAACGCTCGTCTGCTTATAAACTTGGTCAATGGCCATGATGGTAGAGAGATAATACCATATTTTCTGAAACAAAGCGTGCCGTTTCAACACAGATCGATAAGTTCATGCTTGGCAATTGGGTCATACCCCTGATATGAACAGCTTGGCGATTGGACCATACCCCTGATATGAACAGCTTTGCGATTGGACCATACCCTTGATAAGAACAGCTTGGCGATTGGACCATACCCCTGATATGAACAGCTTGGTGATTGGACCATACCCCTGACATGAGCAGCTTGGCAATTAGACCATACCCTTCATATGAACAGCTTGGTGATTGGACCATACCCCTGATATGAACAGAAAGCCACCAGCATACTGTGGTCATGTACAACCGTCAACACCACTACATATATAGTAATATTAAGTACATTAACATCAAGAACAACAACAACCAGCAATTAAAATGAGAATATAATATTTTTTGTATTTTATATGTTGCATCGGGATTTTATTTTAAGACATGGGCCTTGTGCTGATTAAAATAATTATGTTTAAAGTAAACACAATGATTACAAAGTTACGTTTGTGATACCTAGGATTAATGTGTCTCGTGAGATGTTGATTATATAAATTTTCTTACTTTTGTGTACCTCCATATCAACTGCTACATTATTTGTGACTCCCTTGCATATGCACGAGAACGATCAGTAAAACACGTAAATAAACTCCAATTTTCATCTGTTAAACATTGTTGAAACTCGTGTGTCCTAATATTTGTCACAATTTTATAACTTCTACTTTTCCTTCAACAGTAGTACGGGTGATTTAAGTCCTATCCCAATTTGTATTTATCTAACACGGGAAGTACGGTGCTTTATCCCCTTTATACCCAAAACGATTGTTGTGAATGTTCCTGCCACCCATATTTCATTTTTTGGTTTGGGCGGTTTCCACTTGATAATTTTATTTTGAAAAGTCAGAGATCGATACGGTGAAAGGCACAAGGGTTATTGATTCTGGTTCTGGTCTGACAGGATCAAAGGCCAATCGAAGTACAATTGTGATGAAGCTGGAGTAGATGGATTTACAAACTTGTTAAGTATACATCCTTGGCTAGCGGAAAGACGATTCCTGTCTAAGTATTTAATTCTTGCTTCAAGCGCTACCAGAATGAAATGTGATGGCAAATGAAATATTCGTTTAAAACTCGGCAAAAGTGTATACAACAAGAGAAAACTATGTCAAAATCATTTCCTTCATTTCATTCATATTCATTCCGGATCGGATTTACCATGACTTCAGATTAAATTTGTTTCAGTTTAACAAAAGCGAGAAAATGAAAAGTTTGAGGTGTGTAATGAAAGATGTTAATCAAAATCGAGATGAACGGCTAGAAAATGAAAGGATTGAGAGGTATACACAGGTTAAACAAAATCGATGTTGAAAATACACGACCCAGAAAGGTAGAAAAAATCCTGACATGACTTTGAATGATACAATTTACTGGAATATAATTATGTCTTGATAAATAAGCAGTAAATTGTGAGACACAGTTAGTTGAAGGAAATAAGCAGTTTCATTAGACTGTTAGGAATCTGAAAATCTGTCGATGACAAGTATCATTTTATTGCAGATTTATATATCAGGAGTACCTTTTCATGTCTTCTTATATCGTTTATGGAAAGTCTTACGGCAATGACAAAACAGTTATGAACACGTTAAATGTAGTAGAACTTGAATCATGTCAGTTTTGACTCCTCTCTTTAAGATAGTGTTGGTATTTGGGCACAATCCTGTTCAATTAAAATATAGTTTCGTAATTATACTTTTAAGAGAGAGAGAGAGAGAGAGAGAGAGAGAGAGAGAGAGAGAGAGAGAGAGAGAGAGAGAGAGAGGGCGGGAGAGACTAAATGTGGCTTATACAATTAAACAATTAGGATTTCATACAATTGCTGGTGTTTTGAGTCATTTATTAACAGCCATTTGTAAGGTTTCAAAACGATTTTAGTAATTAGGATTACATACCGATCAAACATCTTCTATGTTTTCGTCTATTACGCTTGAGGGGTGAGGTTCGCGGAGTGGGAGGTAGTTAACAGAAGCTTCCGGATTGCACTATGGCTTATATTGTTGTCCGTGAACTAATCGTTTATAGCAAACAACGAAGTCATACTGTATGCAAGTTTTATCGATGAGAAAAGCTTTCACAATCAATGGCATGCAAACTCAATGGATATTTTCTTCGAATAAATTATTACACCTTATTGCGCACTTGACTCATGATTTCATAGTTACGTTGAGATATAAAACACATTTTTTTACTGACATTGCAGTTTACAAATATTTTGTGTACGAAAGTTTATACATGCACGTATAGCTGGAATACACACAAGAGATATAATATACTTTAAGGTGTGACTTCTGTGAGTGTCAGCGGTTGGGTGTCAATATAGAAATTAAAGAGCGGAAATATGTGATGGCGAGCGGCAAGAATTGCTCTAGTTGGGGTATCCTAATCCATCACACAGAGTGGTATTACTCATTTCAGAATGACAACAGGGTGCGAGTTTGCTTGTCAAGATTCTTGATGAGATTCAACTAATCCATCAAGCAAAATGAAAATTGCATAGAGAATATTTGAGAGATTTTTCACACAGAGTGGTATTACTTATTTCAGAATGACAACAGGGTACGAATTTGCTTGTCAAGATTCTTGATGAGATTCAACTAATACATGAAACAAAATGAAAATCATCTACATAATAATCTAGCGGTTTTAAAAAAGTATTTAAAATACAAACACGACACGTGTATTATGCATTTTATGATAACACCAATACGTGGCCTAGTTTGTCAACATTCATGTGTGGTATACGAATTGATTTTAATCCGGTTATTGAGCGTATGAAAATACCCTAGAAAACATTGCCATATAGTTAAAGCTGAGATATTTTATAATCACCGTCATACCGAGTAAAGAAAATGATAAAATCAGACAGTATTTGCTTTGTTGATGGTGACATCGTTTGGTAAATACTAAAGTTTTATTATGTTCAATGTTGTACGCCATCTTTCGCTCTGCCTGTCTGTATATATAGTTATACATATTTTCTTGAAAGATATCATCAACATGTAATATATGTCATCTACTTATCAAATTATCCGACTTGTATAATATTTTAAAGTATTTATAATGCGACAACGACATAGGTACTACGTATTTAATTAATAATGACACAATGATGTTTGTTGTCAACAATCATGATTTGCATACGAATTCACTTTAATATTGTTCTAAAGCGTGTGACAGTACCTGAAAACATAAATTGTCGTCTATTTAATTCTGAACTATTTGGGAATAAACAGAACATCTTTATATACACCGTCATTTAGAAAACAAAATGATAAAAGCACACCTTATTTGCTTGATGTTGTTGGCGACAGTGTTGGGTAACTACTAAATATTTCGTTACTGTGTTCGCATTATTATGTCTATGATTGTATGTATGTATGTATGTATGTATGTATGTATGTATGTATGTATGTATGTAATTTTTAAAGGTAGTATCAATATGAAATATGTGTCATCTAGCTACCAAATTAGTTGACTTTTGGACATCACATATTTTCTATATATTTTATTACAAATCGCACTCTTTCCCAATCTTCGTTTGTTTATTTCCTATTTCTCTCTCTCTGCAAGTTTCATTTCAGATTTATTTATTATTCAACCAGTTTATTTACCCCTGTTGCCCAAATAACCAGTTTATGGACTCAGTTGATTTTGTTTCTGTTATTGTATGTTATAAAGTTTCACTTCTATGGTCTGAGGTTTTTATCATGTTGAAGCTGACCCAGGTACCTCTCATCTCTCTTTCCTTTAGAAAATATGCCATATCCAACTTAAGTATGATCGAGATCTTAAAATGTAATGCATAACATTAACCACACATTGGCATTGTTCCTTAGTGTTATGTCTTGTTTTGTTTTTTTTTAATAGCTTTTTTCCAAGATCAATCTTATGTTATCAAAAGGAAATGAACCAGGACCTCTTAAATCTCCTAGGGTATGAGAGTAGAAGCGAGGAATTACACACTGTCTATTTGTCGACGACAGAGCAGAGCAGAATTCGTTAAGAAAATAATGATCATTGTTGGAGTCGTATGAGCTGCGGTAAAAGGACTATATACCTCATGCAAGAAATGTGAAGCATCAATTGCATACTATCGATGAAATGTCTGAGCATGTATATAGGGAACCAGTACAAGGGTTAACAAGTAATAAGAGAATGAAATCAATCTGGATTGGATAATATAGTGAGAAAAGAATTCTCCAGTGACCAGTGAGAGAGAGAGAGAGAGAGAGAGAGAGAGAGAGAGAGCATGACAATGAAAGCGGTACAAACTTCCATATAATTAACGGATGCTACTCAGTAACGTGATCCATCACTTCGATTTTCGAGACACAGTCAATTCAAGTGAATACTTAGAAATGAATCAGTTGTAGCTTAAACACTGCTTTGTGGATTCGGATATTATTTAGACACACATACATACAGCAGATTATTGCAAGGTACATATGCAGGTTTCCTTTAATGTTTGAAGTCTACTGGTAATTAATATCCTAGAACAGATTACAGAAGAACATGCAGTTACTATCCCAACGTCTTCTCCATGCTCTTCATTCCAATTAACTGATTTGGATTTCGAAAATGTTCATGAATACTCCCTGGCACGTATAATGTTAATTAAATTTTGCCATATCAATATTACGAAGGACTAGGTGTGCCCGAAAAATTATTTTCGTGGGGGGAGGGTCAACCATGGATTGGTCCGCCATTAAATTTTACGGAATGTGGCTAAAACATGTTTAGAGTTGAAATGGGGGGTTGGGGGTTGGTTGCGTCACCTTACCCCTATATACTGGCGCCCATGACGTACATTTTCAAGCCTAAACGAACGATTTATCAACTCTGATTTTCACGGTACATATGCCCACGAAAAACTCTATTGTACAGACAACGATAGTAAAGTTAGTGCTAATGGACACACCAAAGTAGTCGTCTTAGGCTGGCATAGACTTTTTTCGACTCTCCAATCTACTGATTACTTATCAACCACACTTACTACTGAGCCACCGCGGTTTGGTTCGCATACTTCTTAAGAGTTCTTGTGAAAAAGCAACAAATAATCCGATTATGTCCCCTGCATGATTTGTGCTTCTATAAAAAAAAAACAGTACACGTCACATCGTGTATAGCAACGTTCAGGTTTCAGGATGGATACATTCAGTACACAGTTCTACTTTGCCTCAAGACTTATGGTGTAAAGTAAACAACTGTGAGGATAATATTTTTTCATAAATACAGATGCTTGCTTGCATACAAACTTAGGTGGAAATCAGCATCAAATTTTACATTTTTATCTTACAGTCTCATTTGAAAATTAGTTGCATCTTTCAACAATGGACAGAAATTAGTGCTTGAAATTATACAAGTTGTACACTTGACTATTTGTAATATGCAATATATACACCTTTCTGGATATGAATGACTTGACTATTGTCGTAGAGTTAACGGTTGAAATGTATGATATACCTTTCATAATCATTCTTTTCCTGATTATTTATATTTACAAATAATATCGGTAGTGATGACAATATGAAGTCCTTGCATGGTGAAATAGAAGGCAGAACACAACAGTTCCGAATGAAATAGACATTGGACAAGAATGTATATTTTGTTCATTTACTGAGAAAATTCCATCTAGTATGTAAGTGTATATGAATGTGCAGATGTGTGTATGGGTCAGCGTGCATATGATTATGATAATTTGTCATATGTTTAAATTCCAGTTGTATTTTTTCACGTGCTTATTATTATTATTATTATTATCATTATTGTAGGATACGTGCTGGTGAATTGCTTTGTTGACCCTTGTATGTTTAAGACCTGCACCGATGGAATCATATGCAGGTATCAATCCATCTCTCTCTGTCACTATTTGTCATTCTGTCTTTCTCTCAATATCTGATGTCGCCTAAAATCAAGTCGTACAGTGACGTAAGTAATTATGTATGAATTACTTCACTCGTTTTTTTATCAAAAGAAGGATATATTTCCACATCATATTTTATCAAACAAATCAGTAAGCTGCTACTCGTTGTTAACATTTATTTCTCTCAAAAGCTATGAATATTGCAAAATAGGTTGATCTAGTGAATATATTGTAATCGTGTGACTTCGAAAAAGCGAAAAGAAAACAAACAATCGTTTTGAATGGAACTTTTCAATGACTGCTGCCTCAAATGGCGGATTGCCAGAACAAACGATAGCTGGTCATAGAATAAATAATCAATTAAACTGAAAAGGAAACAAAGAGACAAAGTAGACAAGAAAAGAACAAAATAACAATGAAAAGGCAGAAAAACGTGACAGATGATGATAATTATGATGATGGTTAGTAGTATTAGTATTAGTAACAGTGGCAGTATTGTCTCTTTTTACTTACAACTGCTATCAATAATATCATTGCTTCCACAACCACTACCTACAATCAGTAGAAATACAACTACTACTTTTGCAGAGCAGAAATACAACTACTACTTTTGCAGAGCAAATTACTGCAGGGGATGCAATGCTGAATGCGCAGTCATAGATGGTTGATTTGGCCACCTGTACCATCATATGGTTTTATTGGAGACCTGTACCATCATATGGTTTTATTGGAGACCTGTACCATCATATGGTTTTATTGGAGACCTGTACCATCATATTGTTTTAATTGGAGACCTGTACCGTCATATGGTTTTATTGGAGACCTGTACCATCTTATGGCTTAATTGGAGACCTGTACCATCATTTGGTTTTATTGGAGACCTGTACCATCCTACGGCTTTATTGGAGAACTGTACCATCATATGGTTCAAATGGAGACCTGTACCATCATATGGTTTAATTGGAGACCTGTAACATCGTATGGTTTTATTGGAGACCTGTACCATCATATGGTTTTATTGGAGACCTGTACCATCATATGGTTTTATTGGAGACCTGTACCATCCTATGACTTAATGGGAGACCTGAACCATCATTTGGTTTTATTGGAGACCTGTACCATCATATGGCTTAATTGGAGACCTGTGCCATCATTTGGTTTAATTGGATACCTGCTTGAAAAACACACTGGATGGCTCATAAGAAGACTGCTTAAGGTTTCGTTATCTTCATGTAATTTACACTTTACAATAAACAAACATTTATTAATTCAAGCCTTTCTTTATTCATTCTTCAACTATTTTAGAGTCTTATACACCTATACATCTCTCTCTCTCTCTCTTATATATATATATATATATATATATATATATATATATATATATATATATATATATATATATATATATATATATATATATATATATATATATATATATATATATATATATATATATATATATATATATATATGTATGCATGCATGTATGTATGTATTGCTAACTAAAAACTGAAAATGATCCACCAGTATTTTTGCTAATATTCCACGTCAGGATACGAATTTATTTTGCCATGGCACTGACGATGTTGACAATGCAATGATACCAATGGGCAGAATATCATCTTATGTCGTCTCTGATTATATCATTGCCTATCGAGTTTTAATCAAAAGAAAAAACAAACCGAAGATTTTATCGATCTTAATAACATTCACGTGGACCTGAAAGTTAAAGTTCTCAAAACTAACAACACTAATCCAGGCGCCATTGACAGAGTGGTTCGCATCAACAATTTGTTGCATTAGTTGTTCAGCGCAGAAAATTTCTACCTGAATAACAAACTTCTGCACAGCAGCATGGACATTGCTTTTTAGCAAGACTATCGGGAAAAATCTCTTAACGTACGGAAAATGAGTCAAAAACACTCATTTTGATGCTTCAGTGGTGTAGAAACCTACCACGTTGGACAGATTCAACTACACAGCTTTGATTGCAAATGATGATGCAGACGTCATTGTTCGATTTAACGACCGCCAAAAGAAAACAATGCTAGGATTTAGTTTATAAACAATGCATTTTTTACAATTAGTAAATCATTTGTTGAATGAAGAGGATATACTCATGTAATTGATTTGAAGTAGTATAGCAATGTTTTGTTGGAGCTCTAATGCCAATGAGTACAAAGCGAGCATCAAAGAAGTCTGACTTTACGTGCGACGCGTTGAAGTCTGACCTAAAGTGAGAAACGATATTAATCAAACACTAAATCAGAACGACAGCCAAGTATCCTCTAAGACGAGTTAAAGTGAAATCCTTCGACATTGCCTCTTGACTCCGATCCAATATCGAAGAAAATGTTTTTCCAATTCAACAACCAAATCGTTTACTCATTGGAATCGACTGCAATGCAGCTCCCAACAGATAGTTACCAGATTCCTTCAGTTCGAACATTTTAATGTGTACAAGTCAGAAATCAGCCGATATGGTAGGACGTTGAGTAACGGATCCTTTTAGCATAGTTTTGCTTAGAATATTACACGATATCTTGCTAGTCCCAGTTTGATTATTGTTGTTGTTGTTGTAGGATCAAGGCTACTTTTAGTACATCATTGGTTATGCTGTTTTTGGAGAACGAACCATTGCAAACCCGAAAATAACCACCACGGAAATCTACTTGCAAGATTTCTCACATACCCAAGTCGGCCGAGCCAGAGACTCGAAACCACGCCGACAGAGGTGAGATGTCAGAGATGTGTAAATGCGAGCGCCTTTGACCACAAAACTATTAGGCGCCGACAGTAGTTACATTCTTTTATACGACGACTATGCAACAAGATATGATCTGTGGTGATTTGAGTTCATTCCTGGCCAAAGAAGAAAAAACATCAGGCATCCTCGTGTGGATCTTCAGTACGCTAACTCTGGCGAAGACGAAGAACGTCATATTGTATGCAGAAATCCACAATAGCCTAGAAATCAGCAGTCGGAGAAAAGTGATAATAAACTATTTTAAACAAAATAGATGGAACACGAGCCTATGGAGATAGTCGAAATGGATATTTTCTTTCCAGAACAACAACTGGATTCTGAGTCCGTAGGTAATCAAGACAAACATAAAGCATGATGTCAAGATGGCCAAAAGAAGAAAAACATTTAGTTCCTCATTTAGACCGTCACCTGCCTCAGATAATTATAAGCCGAAATATAAAGCATTTTTATGGCTGTCAGCTCAAACATGTTCATCAGAAACAATAGGAAAATGTTTCACGATAAGTCCAGAAGGCAGGTTGGAAGGGTATCTGGCAGATGTATGGACTCTTTTCTTAGAAGAGATTTTGTATATTAAATTTGTATTGTTCTTTGGCTTTTCTCTATGATTATATTATGTATATCTATCTGTATTTTGTAATTTAGCTTAGTTCAATATCAAGTTAATGGTCTTTCTGACAAATGTAATTTATTTTGTAAACAACTTAAAACATTGCTAATATTTCTCTTTAATTATAAATTAAATATACATATCATTATTAATGGAGGTAAATATGTTAATTTTAATCTTAGTTTATGCTATTAATTTTCCACTTGAAAAGTCCTAAACTTGTTGACAAATGAATGTTTTAGAAAGGAAACTGACCTACATCCCGGCGATATTATTGTCTTAGTTTTTATGCCAATGTTGTTTACTTGATAACTAAAAGTTTTGGTAAGGAAACTGAAATATGTCCTGGCTATATTATTTTGTCTTAGTCTTTTAAATCAACTTTTTACATGACCTATCCAACTAAAAAGAGCGGGGTGTATAGCTAAAGGCACCCGCTCACAAACAGCTTGACTAACAGTCATCTCTTTACGATTCATCGATCGAGGCGTTCACTATCTTTGGGGAAGTGGATAAAGTTTTGATCGCAGATCAAATCCGCATCGGTCTTTTCTGCATTCATTTATGTTAATGTTTAATGCCTACGCAATGTTGTGTTGGTTACACGCGGTATCTACACGGCGTATTAGACCTCTCCATGCTTAAAACCATCGTCGGTTTCTATTCGAATGCCAAGCCTTGTGCTTGGACTGCAGTAATTGTTGCTCGATATATGACTATCACCGGATGCTTACCCATGTGGTATCAACTAACATCGGCACGCGCTTTATGGTGGACCTTTTCATTCATGTAGAATGAACAGCGCATGTTCTTTGGATCTCGTGTTTCCCATTGACGATGCGCACGTCGTGTCCATTTAACAGTTTTGTTCTCTCGCGTAGATGATATGCAAGCATTTCAAAGGACGTAGGGACTCTTTAATAGCATGGACATAATTGACATATCAGGCAAACAATGCCGACATCGCAACGACATCAATGAGGCCTTCGTTGCTTATTGTTATCTCTGGCAAAGGCAATACGCAGCTGCTGCTGAACCTTATGACGCGCTGGAAGAAATATGAATTGCTTTAAGCGGTTATAGCAAGCGCACTCTACGAGAAATACAACGACATCCTAATTCAAGTCAACAACAAATTCTCCTTTTATCAAAATTCGAAGATTCCTAAGGTTCTAGTTAGTTAGAAGCGGTCAAGATACTATCGTCTTTTATGACGACGTGATGTTAATGGGATGGTGGTGAGGACACTTATACGTCCCTTTAGCCACTGACGGCACAGAAATCGTTGGACACCTCTTTCGCGGGACTGACGTTCATAACTTGTGAAACGTGCACACCATCTGGTGCAAAGCAAACTTGAATAGCACGAGTTGTATCGTTTCTTTCAGAGGTTGCAGATCAATACCACGATATATACACATCCATCGTAGACTCGAGCACCACGGAGGACCAGTCCTGGCTGTATTTTCTGTATAGTCCTGACATTCGCACCATCCTTTCCTGTGTTCTTGCCTTGCAAAGGTCCAAACATCAAAAAACGTCGCTTTAAGCTGACCAACTAGAATCGCAGTCTGCTCGTCCTCAGTGAATACACGCTTACCGTTGACCTCTGTATCCAGGACCGTACTCTGGCTTGAGTATAGTATATGGTAAAGAGCCAGACTTATCTTTGCAGCTTCCAATGCGTGTGCTGAAACGCATGTATAACTTCGAGATGTCAGTGCCTCTTACATGTTCACGATGGTAACGAACTGAGTTATAGCGTCCAAGCGATTATCGTGTCAGCACCTGCAGCAACCACAACACATTTCAGAGCTGCAGCCCATATCTCTAGGGTCATCGGCTCGCGTACGACCAGTGCCTTTAAGTCGGCTATTGTATTTAAAGCACAGGAGGCGCTAGCAGCCCTTACTGCCACCAGTTATAAAAGAAGTTCATGGCAATATTGTAATTCCATTTAAAGAAATTGGAAACACCACTATAATACCAACGCTCATGGCATTATTGCAATTCCACTTTAAGAAATTGTGAGCTTCACTTGGAGTTTAGAACAGGCTATAACAGAACTGCTCCTGATTGTCCTTTCATTAGAATTTATATAATGGTTGATACATGTTTTCTGCATGGTTTGGAGATATTATCTTGTGCTCATGAAGAATCCATTGTTCATGAATAATACTTTTTACTTTTATGAAGAGTGTGCGTTTATGGATTTTCCACTGAAAGGTAAAAGAGGTAAATCATTCATGAGTAGCTGTTAAAAGACATTTATTGTTGTTAATTCTTTTTTTCCCCATAAAATATGCTGACCATCGGAAGTCTACAGTCAGATGAAAATTTCATGCTCAATTCTTTTAACAGGAAGTTGGAAATAGAACTACAAGCTGTATTTCCTTACCTTTCTTTGATGTAATTATATACTCTCCGAGTTTTCTATTTCCCCTCTTATAAAGAAACAATCTCTTAATGGTATATAATAAAACAATACGATCACATGATTCACAGATCTTTTGAGTATCAATATATTTTCAATTAATATTACAATTTTAGAACGTTATCTTTAATTGACGCCTTGTCATCACTACATACATACATACATACATACATACATACATACATACATATTTATCTAAGTTTCTCATAGTGGAACTTATCCGCGATTAAAAGCTACAAGCGAATGATGCACCGCATTATATTATAGATGGCCCTATGTGAACATGATATCCTCGCAAAGACCAGAGATCACTAGGCACCGGCACATGATTCCCCGGTAAACTAATGTGTACGCTCACCAATTAACACAAGGTAACTAACTCTCGCCGGTCAGAGTCTGACCCCTCGATGACTCGGATCTATTTTTCTGATACTACCTCCGCATTCAGTCACTCATGACGTACACCACTGTAAAGAAGACACTCCACACATTCATTTCCGTTTATGTAAACTTCCTTATTCTGAAGGGCCAATTTTGCGAAAAGTTTATTCGTTGCTTCACGTGTTCCACATACAGACGATAATTCCAGGGTTCAACTTCCGGTATACTTCGGAGTGAATGCGATTTGATCGTGATTGCTTCTTTCATTGAATGAGTCTTTTCAAACATCGCTTTCAATCGCTACATCTCGGCTTAACCCATCAAATATGCGATTGGAATATCCACGGTATTCTCTGTAAATTCGTTTCGCTGTTCCGATCGTTACATGTGCTCAAGACTATGTGACATTTTCCTGGAAAATATTTAACAACATTTCTTGACATGTTAATTACATTTAATTTTTTCTTAGCGCTTTCTGAATAGCTAAATGGGTGATCTCTGGTTGTGCGTGAAGAAAGATTTTTTTAATTATAATTGTAGACTTATTTAATTAATAGCTAAGTAATTACCCAAATTTCAACTGACATGTTATGTACATAATGTTATAGATTGCTTCCTAAACATTTTTCAGTATGTTAAATGCTATCAATCATATATAGGATTTACCCTGTCAAGAAAAGTCAAGGATTAACTCAGTTAGTTCTTGTGTAGTTATTTGTCACTAATTTGCATACGCAAACATAAGTTTCAATCTCTTATAGGATTTACATTGTCACGAAAACAAAAGGATTAACTTGGTTAATTCTTGTGTAATTATATGTCGCTAGTTTACATATCCATACTAAAAATTTTATTCAAAATGCATACATGATATGACCTGAGAATTAACGGAACTTAACCAACCATGTGAGGTAGGTGACTGGATTCGGTTATGTATCAATTAACTCTTTGTAAATGAAAGCTATTTTATTTTGGTAAACTTCATTTGTTTAATCACTGCATGTGTGTTTTGAATGTAAAATGAATAAAGCACAATTATTTGCTGTTGAAATTTTTTGTAGAGGGCAAATTTATCATTTTCTTAGGCCAAAGTGTGACAGGCAAAAGTTTTGTGGTTAAGGAAATACAAAAGATATTTTCAGCAGCAGGTAAAAATGTCATTCTAACTGGCACAGCACGCATTGCAGCACTGAATGTGAAAGGATGCACAGTGCATTCTGGTCAGAGATTGGTAATGGTAGACATGACAGAGATGAACTATACAGAAAACTTCTCACTGATGAACATTTTGATTCTCATAAACGAAATATTTTGAAATCAGACTGTTTGATAATTGATGAAATTTATATGCTTTCACTGAAACTTTTTGAACAAACTGAATATGTATGCCGAATGATCAAACATTCAGATTTATATTTTGGAGGTATACAAACTATTAAAGTGGGGACGTTTTCAGGTTCCGCCTGTATCTGACCCATTGACATCTGATCTGGGAGAATATTGTTTCAAATCCGCCATTTTTGCAATGATATTTGGCATAAAATTCTCCTTAACGAGGTCATAAGGCAAGATGAATTAGATTTAATAAAGGCTATCAATGGTGTTTCAAAGGGAGAAATCCCTGCAGATACCAAAAAACTTGATATGGAGGATGCAATGGCATCTCCCCCGGAGATAACCCAACAAGACTTTGTGGAAAATACAATCCATGCAAACTTATGGAAATGGATGGTATATCAAAGTGTTAACAGTCAATAGACGAGGGTGACAATAATCGGTGCAATAAGGTGTGTGTTCCAAAAGTGTTACACTTGAAAATTGGCTGCCCGGTTATGCTGGTCAAAAACTTAAGTACATCACTAGCAATTGGTTTACAGAGAAAGGTTGTGGCAATGAAAGAAGACACTGTGACAGTTGATTTTGAAAATAATTGAGTTCAGTTGGGAAGAGAAAATTTTACTGGTTACAGTACATTTGATAAAATGATTGTAGCCACTAGGCATCAAATTCCATTCATTCTTTGAGCATTGCCATTCACAAGGCACAATGATTGACTTTACATAGAGTTGACGTTGATGCATCAAATAGTTTTGCACCAGGTCAGTTAGGAGTGGTAATGGGGAGAACCAGAAATAAAAAGGGACTAAGGGTTATCAGTTTCAATTCCAACTCTGTGATTCCACATATATCACGCATGTATGAATTCTACAATACAAGTTTTGTACAGTTTGATTCAAGTTTAGAATGCTTTAGACATTCTGTTTCTTTATTAGAGAACCTCAGTGTGGACTTTATGAAACAGGTTCTGATTCTGATAACTCTGACTTTTCTGATAGAGAAATTTTAGAAGTTCCATTGGGGAAGACATGCCTGATTCATGTAGTGAGCAAGACTTTAGGTTTACCACAGTTGACTCTGATATTTTAGAGCATCATACTGACCATGCAAAAATAAAACAACTTATTCAAGATAATGGAATAACACCGGAGCAAATGAGGTTACAAGTAACACTAACAGCAATTGTCAAAAAGTCACTGGAAGAGTTGAATACATTTTGTGAGATATTGTACCAAAAAATTCAAAGTATCTATAATAAAGTATGTGGTAATATAGAGGTCAGAAAACCAGATTCAAAGACAGAGACTGAATATTATTCTGAAGTTTACCAGTTTTCAGTGTCTCAAGAATGCATCCAAATTCTTTAAAATTTCTTGAATTCTGTGCCAAATGAAGATATATTTTTTTTTGCATTTGGAACGATTTTTGACAGGATTTGTGAAATTGTTTTGGACAAAAATACTACTGGCATTTTCAATCCCACACAAGTTGCACGAAAACCTTCCATCAGAGCCAGGACAAGGAAAATTAAGGTATATTGCAGATAGATGTATTGCAAAGAGTAGATACCATAATATGAAGAAAGGAAATAACAGTTTGTACAGAAAGAACAACATTAACTTGGTCAGTCAATGTTTCTTACAAGTTAAAATGTTAGACCACCTTACAACTTCAGCTATTGATTTGGAAAACAACAGCAAGTATAAACAGACCTTGCACGAGACGCAAAGAAGACAGAATATCAACCATGGTCTAACTAACATCAGTGACTCTGTATTTTAATTTGTCGTGCAAGTTGACGATAAAAGGAGGCAGTATCAAATGTAGATGCATTACATTGGCATGGTGCAGGGAGTTTACAGTATTATAAGTCTAAAATGTTTAAGGATGAGACACTGTTTGAAAATTGGAAGATGCTCTACATAAAGGTTGATACTAGTATAAGTGTCACACAAGTGGATGATACCATGATTGCTTCCTGTATCAGCGATCTATATGGAGATTTGATAGGTCGTTGGAGTAGAATAGGTGACAGTCAATTCAGAAAAGACACCATTTCCAGTCTTGGAAAAGTGAAATCAGTTTGAGAAAGAGGGTGGTCATGAGATCAAAGCACAAGCACAGTAGTGAAGCATTAGTCTTGGACATGAAATATATCTTGGAAGATCAGTCAGAAAATCAACTGTACTTTCGCTGTAGTATTTACTAGCTTCTTGAAATCGGATCTGATTTTGCTATGTAAAGCCTATGACATACAAGCAGGAAATGTACAGAAGAGTGGTCTAGTAGATAAACTACGTAAGGTAATACCTGTTTTGAATGAAATGCCAATGCCAATTTTTTAGTACAGAATAATCCTGTTGCCAGTTCTTCGAAAGCTAGCAGTAATCAAGACACTTCCAGCTGTAGCAGAATTCAGCCATGTACTAAAAAAAGAACTAATATGAGAAAAGGAAAATTTAAATGAAAGGGTAACGGAGAGAAGAAAATGGAAACATATGACAAAAGTAACACTGATAATTCAGTTTGATCTATATGCAGACGTTATTACGCAGAGGGTGAGTTGTGGATCCAGTGTAATTTATGTAATGAATGATTGTATAGGTTTTGTTAGGGCATAGATGATGGGACGTGGAGTAGCACAGAAAATAAAAATTGGTTATGCTACCAAATGATCTTAGAAAAAGACTCAGTGGTATATCAGACTTCACATATGGCAATATTGTCATATTTTGACATTGTGCTTTTAGACTTTGGTTGCATACACTGAACTCACATGCGCTTTTTTGTATCAGCAAAAAGGGAAAACTAATGACAATTTGATCCTCCGCTCTCAAATGACATGCTCAGTGTCAGTAAGGGATGGTGTTATCATTAGTTTTCCCCTATTTTAACTAAAATGTACTGTCTTTAGTTTGCATCGCCCTAAATAATTTTTTATTATTTTACAAGTGCAGTATGTGATCATAAATATTCAAGTTAATGTATGTGTTGTTCGTGGGATTTTTATTGGATTGCATTTCTTTCTGTCTTCAGACATATACTGTCTTGCAGTCAAGTGTTACAGCTGGATCTGTTCTTGCAAAAAACATATATTCAACATTTATGAACATTGTTTTATGAAATCAAAAGAATACAAGATATTTTATTGTTAAAAAGGATGATGTACAGTTATCAATGATACCAGTTTGGATATAGTCTCAGATAGTAAAGGAAGATACCTGAAATCTCAGTTACACATTGTAGGCATCAATTCCAATAAAATTACATAGGTTGACCAAAGCTGGAGAACTTAACAACAAGGTATTGATTTCCTCTCAGAGTCTTTTGTGTGTGTGTGTGTGTGTGTGTGTGTGTGTGTGTTTGTGAGTGATTTAGATTTTTAAAGTAGCTTTAACATTTTTTTCAGTCTGCAGTGTGACAGTTTATAGTGATGTCTAGCACTTGGGCATCATGCCGCAGATATGTAGCATGATGTCCCAACCAGTCACATTATCCTGTCATCAGGCCGACCAGTCCTAACAGTAACCTCTTAACATACATATATAGATACATACATACATACATACATACATACATACATACATACATACAGACAGACAGACAGACATACATACATACATACATACATACATACATACATTCATGCATACATACATACATACATACATACATACATACATACATATGTCAATGTTCTTGTACGCTATAAATTTATTGCATTCATATAACATCTTCATGTTTAACGTACGTTTCTAGTTTAAAATAGTTATATTTAACATCAAATATACGTTATACTGCACATTTTTTAAATCATATCTTCTGTAGTTATCTTTAATTTCTTGCATGTTCTGAAAAAAGACCTTTTTTAGAACGAAAGATTGATTCCTGCGTTTCCTTTGCTGTATAAATTAAATAACATATAAATTACATCGAGGAAATCCGTTTATTCTTATTCATGTGATATAAAGTCTCACAGATTTGATGACCTTCCTTTTCGTGTCTCAGTTCTGCTGTCGCAGTCCGTATGTCTCAAACATACTAGGGTCTAATGACAATCGTTGAGCCTTTACATATATATTGATATGATTAGTGTGCTGTGTTTTCAGTACTGTGACATTTAGCTATTATTTAATAATGCAAATGACTCTTGAAAAAAATGAATCACATAGACACACATATTGTACATTAAATTTGTAAATTGTTACTTCCATACCCTTTCATCTATAATATTAATAAAGATCCTGATGGGATCAATCATTGTCAATATTCCAATTCCAGAGATGGGTGGATCCCATGGAATATTTTCTCTTCCTGACTAGAGCCTGGAGTTTGAATTGAACTTTTACTAGGTTATCTCTATTATAAGCTATTCTTTGACTTAGTCATTTTCTTATGTTCTCTCAATTTTTAATTCCTTCAAGAAACACAGGCAAGAAATTGTACAAGGAGTGGTATTGATAATACTTCGAATGATTTCCATCGTTACATGTCTCCACAATAAAATGCTGAATGGCCATTAGGTCTTTCGCACATATGGATAGCAAGTTGTCATTGTACTTGTGACAACACGATTTTCAAGTGTACTGGGTGACCAAACTTTCTTGGCAATTGTAGGATTCGCTTTTCTTCCTTAATGAATTCTAAACTTCGCGTAGAAATGTTAAATTTGTACTGTGTTCACAATCGTTTTCCGATACTATACCAGAAAGACCGATATGAACAGACACTGCGATGGACTGGTTACTGACTGTTCCATTTGATCGGTATTATGTCGGCAAAATCGGGAAACTACTAGTGTCTGTGATTACTATCAGCCTTCATGTTGACTACTGCTGCCCTCGAAAAAGCGGATGTCTTGTTCATTGTTTGAGCAGCCATCAGTAAATGCCTTGCTGAGGGTAAAATGAAAATAGTCTACATACAACCTCACATGGTCAATGATTTCGGTTAGACACTTTTGGGATGCTTTGTTAATCTCAATAATAGTCCAAACACGTTCTTTGGTGACTGGTTCGGGTTTAGACATTTATTCCACATATTAATTTGCATCTATTCAGATATGAGGGAAGTTTTTTTCTTCTGTTAAACAAGTATTTATTTCCAAGAGCGAATCTGGTATTCTTTGATAGTCTTTATTTGTTATTTTATTTCAGTGGCATTAGACTAGATATCTACAATCTGAATTCGCTTTACACTATATTTTTCAATAACTTTCCACTTTTGTGGTACTGAGATTTATGGGAGAAATGGGTACATGTGGCTTTTGTTAGCAAACCGCCGCAAATATTAATACAATATCACTATTGCATAACATCTTCAGCTTAAATTTATCCGCAAAATGTTACGAGCAAATAGTTGATATCGTTGTGCCGCGTCATTGGATCATCGGGATTCTGATAGGTTCTTCTTACAAGCAAAATACAAATCAAAAGAGATTAGCTAAACCAAGTAATGTTTGTATGTGCTCACTACAAAGAAAGCTCTTGAGTTCAATATGTACAATTTTGGAAAAGTCCTGATTTTAATTTTTTGGCACACATCCCTTCTGACATGGTAGGCAATGAATGCTGACTAGAGCGTTATTTAACATCATCTGCTCTTGTACTGCATCTGTATTCAGTAGTCTGACTCTACTCTAACTCCTTTTCTACGTACACTTTTGCGACTCAGCTTGAACAATAATTTGACAAGCGTGATTGACAGGCATTTGTGGCCACTCAAGACCACTTAATTACTTTTTGAGCAAATTTATTTCACTTAGGGATTATTGTTCTTTCATCATTTCCTTTCTAGGACAGTTCAAACATTTGCAGTATCCTGTATGAATACTAGCATATCATAACAGTGTGAATTATTCATATACGAATGTGCTTCATAACTTGCTATTTCCTAACGGTTTGAAACTAATCTATGGTGTTAGTATCAAAAGGTGTTATCACTTTAGAAAGAAATCCAGAGACACACAAATTAATACTGATATCAAGATTAAATAGCATGAAAAACAGAAAAGAAAAGTAAAATAGTATATAAACATCTGCGAATTTTGTAAGTAGAAGGCACGTATTTATACGGACTTTCAAAATCGTACATTGTTACATATACACAGACAGACGAGCATATAGATTAATAGAGATAATAACTAACCATTTAGTACTGACCAATACACAGTGATTAACATAAAGGAAATAAATATGATTATATTCATTTATACATTGAACGACAGTATATTTAAAGGTGTTTGGTTTATTCTTTACAATTTCAATATCAATTGGATTGAAATTCACATGTTCCGGGGTATAGTTACATGCTCTGGATCTGGATTAAATTACATTCTTATGCTACGCACGATTGTTTGCAGCCACACGCACATCATGGTGTCATTTACCAGATGCATAATACCTGAAATTTTTATATTGGAAATAGGCAATTTTCATTTTATTTTAAGTATTATTTTGGACTATAACATGTTTCATGGATTGTCATCGCAAAATCTGAGCTTTACATTTTACAAAACCCAAAACAAACAAACAAACAAAAACTATTCTCCATTTAGAACCACCCAATACAGCAAAACTGATAGTACAAGAAACTGTTACGCGTTTTGGCCTGCCAAAAGTTTCACATAGATCAAGACCGACAACTAGAGAGTGAACTGTTTAGCCAAATGATGTGTCGGATGCTTGGGGTTCATACAGTGCTGATAAAGTCTGGCAGGATAAAAATATATGCCAATTTTAAAACGGGTTAGATATATGTAAATTTGTTCTGGGGCCGTACTGAAAATTGTCGTGTTCCATTGCAGGACATGCAAATGTACACAATATATGTCATGTCAAAAATCATTCAAGATACATGTCAAAACGCACTCAACATTCATATAAAAAATCATTCAACATATGTACAAACTCAAATGATTTTCTTTTAATATGGAAAAATTGTGCTACTTTATAACAAATATACAATCAACATTGTTACTAAATATGCATCGATTTTAAATACACCAGATTAGGAAATATGAACCCTTGTTTGGTTACTATTGTAAATGTTTTACATCTATCAGATATCTGTCCACTAAGGACAAATTCACTATTCGTTCCTATTGTATGCAGCTGATCCATGTGGGCAGTTCCCACACTCGACAACTCAGTCATGCATTGTCTTAGTCTATTTAATATGGACAGAACTTACCGTAATAAATCAGGTATACATCATTCTAACATATACATTACGCAAAGTCCCCACCCACAATGAATCAGGCATGCATCATCATTCCATTTTCAATGTGGACAGTCCCACTTATGATAAACCAGCCATGCCTCATCTAACCCGATTCAATGTGGACAGTTCCACTCATGATAAACCAGCCATGTCTCGTCTAACTCACTTCAATGTGGGCAGTCCCACTAATGGTAAACCAGCCATGCCTCGTCTAACCCGATTCAATGTGGACAGTCCCACCCATGATAAACCAGCCATGCCTCGTCTAAGCCGATTCGATGTGGACAGTCTCACTGATGATAAACCAGCCATGCCTCGTCTACCCTGATTCAATGTGGACAGTTTCACTCAGATAAACCAGCCATGCCTCGTCTAACCTGATTCAATGTGGACAGTTCCACTCATGATAAACCAGCCATGCCTCGTTTGACCTGATTCAATGTGGACAGTTCCACTCATGATAAACCAGCCATGCCATTTTCTAACCCGATTCAATGTGGATAGTCCCACTCATGATAAACCAGCCATGTCTCGTCTAACTCAGTTCAATGTGGGCAGTCCCACTCATGGTAAACCAGCCATGCCTCGTGGAACCCGATTCAATGTGGATAGTCCCAAGCATGATAAAACAGACATGCCTCGTCTAACCCGATTCAATGTGGACAGTCCCAACCATGATAAACCAGTCATGCCTCGCCTAACCCGATTCAATGTGGACGGTGTGCCTGCTGAATAAATCAGGCAAGGTTCGTAGCACCAGATTCAATATGAACAGACCCTACACTACATACATCAGGCATGCATCTTACTCCCTTTTGAATGTGGACAGTCCTCACACTTGATTCATTATGTATACATCGTCTTACCCTACTGAATGTATTCTGTACCCACCTACGATAAATCAGATATGTAACGCACGATCCCATTCACTATGGACAGTCCCTACCCTCGATAAATCAGGAATACATTGACCTACCCTATTCAAAATTTAACATTCCTAAACACCACAAATCAGGCATGCATTGCTCTACCCTATTCAAATGTGGACAGTCCCACCCTTGTTAAATCATGCATGGCTCGCCCTACTCTACAGAAGGTAGGCATGCTCCGTATGGTTCTTTTCAATGTGGACAGTCCCTGCCCTCGATATAACATACATGAACGTTAGAGCCTATTCAATATGTACACCTACTTCCCCATCTCTGAAAGCAATTTGGACCATTCCAAATCTGGATAAATCAGGGTAGAATCATCTTACCTTAACAGCAGGGAGGGTGAACAGACTATATTTGACTTACCCCTCGAATCGCAAAATAAGCCTTCAAAATCTCCACCCACCCCCATATCACATAATAAGCCTTCTAAATCCGCCCAAAAATCGCAAAACAATTTGCAACTGAGTGAGGTACCGAGTATGAGACACACCCTGCCTGCTGCTGTAAATTAAATAAAATTTTATCAAATAATGGCACCAATGTTGGAGTCTCGTACAGCTAGATTAGCTCGAGAACGATTAGAAGCAATTACAAAATATCTTCCCGTAAGAGATTCTGTTAAAAAAAAACTACAAGCTCGTCAAGAATCGCAAGTTGAATTTGCGGAAAGTGCAGAACAGTTATTTAAACAAATTGTCAAACCAGCCGAAGAGATCGCTACGGCTACAACAAAAACACAAAAGGTCATTTAAACACTACCAAAACAAATCAGCGAACCTATGGAGTCTGCCGATAAAACACGCACTGAAATCGAAGATATTAAAAATATCGTCGAGGATCTATCTGAACCAAAATTAAAAACCAGATATTTTACTCAGCAAAGTAATATAGCAGTTATGAATGATCCTGCTACTGTTTCTGCGAGTGGATATCATCTACGGCATCAGTTTTTAAAGCCAGAGTTTTATAATACACCAGAACATGAGTGGACTGCTAGGGTATTTGGTGAGTACAGGGATATTCCACATATCGGTAAAAAATATAAGCAAGAATATGATACTTTTGTTGAAAAAGTTAATGAAATGAAAAAAAGGTGCTGGACTACCAGTTACATCACCAAAAAAGCAGCGATTTCAACGAGGGAGACAACCAATACCTGATCCCACTCCAGAAGAGCTGGTTGTAACTGGAAGTGGTATTACTACACCAGGAGGAAGTGGTCTTATTGCTTGTCATAACAATATTCTCGATGACGTGAAACGACCAGAAGTTCTCATAGATGGGAAACGTGCTGGTAATAATTCTCCAGAAATTATTAATGAAGCAGCTCTTATCTGTCAACGATTATTTCAAGGCGGTATCATGGATATCAGTGTTTATCAGGGAATTATCAATGAAATCATTGATGAATATTACAGTGATTAGATAAATGAATAATAAATAAGATGATCGTACACAATTCTCAACGTAGAACCGTAATGGCCGCAGTAGTAAACTCACGATCACCCGTTTACCAAGCGTTATACGGAGACGGATTCGGTAATGTTATTCAGGGATTATTCAGAAGGATGGCTTCAAAAGCAGCACCAATCGCGAAACAATTATCAATGAAAGCTATTAACGTTATTCGTGATAAAGGCCTTAGCGCGGTCGGTGATATCGCCGGTAAAGCGTTCTCGGCAATCAAGGATATACTAATACGATTGATACGTAGACCACCTGCGGTCCGGCCACAGCAACCGGTGAAACTAGCCAGAACCGAAGTTATGTCTGCAAATGTCAGTAAAATAATAAATCAACCCGCAAATCAAAAACTAGCAGCGTTGATAAATCAAGAGACTGGTGTACCACCGTTAACATCCGCTAAGGCAGAAAAGAAAAGGAAAAAAATATAACTGCAAGTCTGATAGCAGGAAGTGGTCTTCGTGTTCTCTTGACGCTGTCAGCGCGACCATGATTTAGATCAACGCAGTTATAATAAAATGTTTAAACGCATATCCGACACAGCATTCGACATGGGCGCACCAGTTCATAAAGACGAATCTGTGCGTGAATATCAGTATTATTCTTATGAGGCACGTGTACCCGACGTACGTGGAAGAATCGAATTACTGGTTTATGATACAGGTAGATATTTCTTGCCCTCCGAGGCATTCGTCGAAGTTGAAGGTAGAATATTAAAAGAAGATAATACAAATTACGGAATTGGCTATCGAGTTGGTTTTGTTAACTACGGCGTAATGGCGTTATTTAACAGCGCTACATACATGATTGACGGAAGAAATATTGAATCGTGTCTTGAACACGTCGACGTAGCCACGACGATACTTGGTCTTGCAAGATACTCCGACGATTACATGAGATCAGCCGGCCTAACATTGATATTTGCAAAAGACAACTGATCAACCAGAAAACAGAAACGTAACAATGAATGCAGCTGGAACTAAAGTTGCATCAATGAATGAAAATCTCAATTGAGGATTTTCTGCAGGTCGATCAATGCTAAGCGACGATAGGAGTTTTCGTGCGCAATTCCACTGTCTCATATTATTTGATTTTGTAGAGACATTAGATAGGTTACATTTGGCGCTAAACACACAATAGCACTTGTCAGAAAACCCACTGATAATGATGTAATATGGCGTGATGCTAGGGTTGATCCTGGTAAAGTAATACTAACAAAACTGTCGCTGTGGATGGCAGTAATGACTCTATCGCTTGCTGAAGAACAACGATTACCTTTTTTATGGACACAGGTGTTAAATCATTGTTATCATGGTTTACAATGACCTCAGATAGCGCCCAAATTATCGCCGCTGGTTTATTCACGTGGCAAATAGCATCACAACAGGGAGTGGTAGCACCACGACATACATTTATCGCGCTTCAGGATAATGATAGATTTAACAATCAACAAAGAAAACCAATGGTATTTGACACATTTAGAGTTTCTGAAGTTGCTTTGAGGATAAACGGACATCAAGAACCTTCTGAAAAAATATTGCTGGATTTTGAAAACAATCAAGTTGCACGTGCATATCATCGATTGATGTCGTATATGTGCGATCAAAATGTTGACACTGGGTTGCAGATATCTCAGCGTGATTTCACAACGCTGTATCCGATCTATTACTTCTTATTGGAACACTTGGATTTATTCCGACAATCTGTCGTTGATAGACACTTCCAAACTCGTATAAGTATTTTGTCCACTGTGGTGGCAGAGCAATCGCGGTCATACTTAGCGACAAACCAATGTTACTCGAAGGTGTTGGTGGCCGAATGAGAATCGTTGATGCACCAGTAGAAAACATGTAATTTAAAAATACGAGTATAATCATAAATGGCATCATACCATCACGTCAATGTCAGTCTGACTCCTGGTCAGATTATAAAACTACAATCCGCATCAATAACAAAATCCGGAACCACAATAACTCTAAAAAAAAAAACAATCAGATTACAGGTGACGAAAATAAGTTGTCGTTGACAACGCGTCAACTTAAGCATCTTGATAAAGCCAAACAATCCAAAACTGGTATACGACTTTAACTTTTCGCCGGTGCCATTAAAGATGCTGTTAAGACAGGCGTTGTATTTCCACCTCTCGCGTAGATATCAGCATTGATAACTGCTGAAGCACCAGCCGTTCAAAAGGCAGCTGTGTTAGGTGCTGTTGGAACAGCTGCTGGAATGGCAGTAAAACAAGCAACAGGAAAGGGTCTAAGACTTCCAGGAACACAGCGGGGAAAGGGTCTAAGACGTCTAGGAACACTTCGTTGACCAACGATAGCTTTTCACCTATGTCAAATTTTGATTTACTTGATGCTGCTAAGCAACTACATATAAAACGTTTAGAGGTGGTTTTATGCGTGATCAGTCGCTGAAACGACCAAACAACACCGAGACAGGTATTATTAAACTTGATAATAGTACCGGTGCAGGAACTCATTGGGTAATATACGCGATTCATCCGCGTGGGATTGTTTATTTTGACTCAGAAGGATTAGCTCCACCGCAGGAATTTATCAGCTATGTTACGCCACACAAAATCCCTGTTTGGTATTCTTCGTTGCCAACACAAACACTAACCGATCCACCAATATGCAGCCGTGAAGCAATTGCTGTCCTTAACGCCGTATCAAAATCAGCGTTTCCACCTCACAAAGTCGTACACGAGTATACAGGTGCAGTGTTTAAAAAACGTGACTTAGATGCCCGTAGATAAATAATGGTAGATATTTACGGAAGACCCGGAGGCGATATTACTAATAGTATATTGCAAAGAATGAACTCGCCGCTCTCATGGACCTCTCTGGTGTTGACAGCGACGAATTTGCTGTTTTTCAGGACAAATACGGCGCTTTAAAATCCAGTAATATTAAATACAATAACATAGTCCGCAGAGTTCTTGGTGCTTCCACGGATAACATTCCTGTGTTTACCAACGACGGTAAAATTAGAGACTCAAGTATATCAATCACGGCTATCAGAAATAAAATTACAAAGAACGTTGCTAATCGTTTGGAAAATACCGGCGACACAATGACATGTGAACTTAGCATGAACGGGAATAAAATAGTCGTGTTAAGAGATCCAATGTCCGACGAAGATGCCGCAACATAACAATACGAAGATGTCGTAGATGGTAAACTGACCACGTTGCGAGCTGAGATGTTCATGTAGGCTCGTTTAACAATACTCGTCGTAATTTTCCACGGCTTAAGGAAGTCGCAGAACATTTCTTTTGAACTCCATACGCCGCTCCTGTAAAACTCAATAAAAGCATCAGTAAAAATATCAGCGACATCATAAGTGAAATCCCCACTGTTACCCAACGACTTGAAAAAATTACAATACCACACAAGCAAAATATTATTCTTGTGTACTCGATGCAGTGGGGTCTTTTTACCTGGACACCTCAAAGTAACACTATCAGATACACCGCAACGATGAAAGGTATTTACCGATTCACTGTATTCTCAGCTGTACAATTTAATGTGTCTTCGAGCACGTCTACTGGTGTTAATAACTTCAGTGCAATAATAGACAGTAGCTCCAGTTAAATATTTAGAAGAACACCTAGCGATCCAAGTTTGGCAACAGCGTCACTTACATGGTATGTAGAACTCGTAGTTGATTTAAGTTCATCAAATTAATAATAATGGATGTGCAGACGTTTAGATACAATCATGTGCTGAGTTCACTAAAGACCATCGTGGACGAGTATACAATCAAGGTATAAAAATATCGTAGACGTGCGGTCATCATCGACTCTGTGGTTTATTCGGTATCCGCTATTGTTGGTGCTGTGGGAGTGTCATCGTTAGCAGCAACTGTAGTGGCACCGTTAGCGGTTACTATTTGCGTGAGCGCATCCAAGACAATTGCGGTATTCTTAATATTATCGCGACAGAAATTACCGCGTGCACGAGTGCAAAATTAAATAACTATTTGGTTTAATTTTCTTGACAATTAAATTGTAACGAGTCTGAATAGGATATTTGCAAGGTTCTTTCTCGGGTTATTTGGTGGTCGGGTTTATCTGAAATGGTCTTGCAGTTGTTACTTGATTTAAAAGACTTATGCTAGTGATAACGCAAGGAATTGCTAAGATTGGAAACGATTTTTTCATGACTTGTCAGAGTAGATCTAAAGATAGAGAATGTGCTCAAACGTCAACGTGTGTGATACATATTGTATGCATTTTGTCATCTGACAGGATTCTCGTATCTACCAATGAGATACTTTCCAAAGTGTTTGAAGATTCCGTGTTTTGCGTTCCCTCATTTTATTCATTTATGGGGGCGGACCTTTATCTTTGTATGCCCGTTATATACTGATCGAGGTGATATAAACATTTACCATCAGAAGTGGGTCCCCGGGTGCTCGAGTGGTCTAAAGTGCGCCATTAGGGATCACTGTCATCTCACCCCTGTCCGCGTTGTTCGAGTCTCGAATATGTGAGATAGGTTACCAGTAGAATCACGTAGGTCGATGGTTCTTGCCGTAGTTTTTTCCGCTTTATTCCTCCAGCATATATACCGGCCGCCATGTGGAGCCTATCTTTTGCTGAAAAAATAGCGTTAAACCCAAGACAACCCAGCAACAACAACTATAAGAAACCTATGAAAGGCGGCGAGTGACTAATTACGCCTTTCAGAGGTAAATACCCCACATCAAATGACGTTCTCCAGTGAGAAGTCAGGAGTGTATGATGCTATTAGGTAAATTCGGCACAACCTCCGAAGTATCGTACTCATTTGATGATTTTTCTTTGCTGCCATCTGTCACTAACGTTCTTGCACAGATTTTCGTATAGTGAAAATTGGGTAACTAGGTTTTGCAAAAAGGATTAGTAGTTGCACATAATTTTATTATAGATTTGAGTGGCTTTGCTATTTTATTAATCAGCACAGTTATCATCTCTCCTTTTGTTTCTGAAAGGGTAGTATTTCTTTTCTTCCGACAAAATATCATCAAAACAGAATGTCTCCGTTATAGCAATCATTACTGGTAGCTAATAGAATACCTTTTTGTGACCTGTTTGTTGATATCAAATATGTATTATGTACACATTTCCAATGGAGCATCATTCATCTAGCCAGAATGCATGAATGTGAACACATTCCTCCTTACTCGTGGATGAGACAAAAGTTGCAATATGTTTACTGTTCGTATACCTTGTCTGTGATTTACGGATCATACACATCTAACATGGCGCATTTACTGTGTTATTTCATATTAATGCATTGGTTAAGTGGAAGTTATACATCCAGAGACAAGTGCTTACTCCTCCAAAATTAAATGTTATATTCTTGTTTTTCTGGGATAAATTCTAACGTGATAGAAAAAATTGTAATCGACATCGTTTAGGACATCGATAGCCAACAATACCCAAGACGATGTATACATAATATAAACACATATTCATTTACTTCCGATCTCGATAAGGTCGATCTTGACTGAAAACAACATATTTGCTGGAATTTGTACTATACATGCGATTGGTACTATCCATTACATGTATAAGACGTGAAGGACATTTGATGACATATTTTCGAAGAGAGAGAGAGAGAGAGAGAGAGAGAGAGAGAGAGAGAGAAAGAGAGACGTGGAGCAGCTTCAGCTTGATAAAACACTGAAAAAGATGGAAGATTTTCTCACAAGCAAGAACATAAACAAAATCGATAGACTAATCAACTGGTAATTTTTTTTACTAAGGACAAAGATAGTTTACAGAATATAGATCATATTAATTACTAGGAAATGTAAGGTTTTAATTTAATATTCAAAGTTGTAGCTTAAACCATACGAAAAACAATTTTCATAAAATGTTTGCTATGATTTTTGATTGGCATCTACTATGTTCGGTATTTTTGGATACGATTTCAGTTGAATTCTTCCTATTTGTTTCATTTCCAAGATAAATAAATAAATATGAAAAAAGGAAAATGGAAAGAAAGAAGAGTAAACAAACAAAGGAAAGGGCGGAAGAAAACCTTTACCATCTTCATTTTAGGAAAAGATGAATTTGTGTTGGTACTATCAATATGTACTTTTATTTTTTCTTGAAAACTATGATCAAATCTTCGTTATGCTTTAGCACTGATGTATGGTGTTCGCGTCAAAAGGTGGTATAACTTAAAACCCAAAGTAAGTATAGTATCTAATTAAGACAGTGAAAAAAATAAATGTTAATAAAATGTACAGAAAAGACATGATGTATAAAAAGTAACTAATTTAAAAAGCATGTATACAGACAAACATAACGATATAGATAACACATATTACATAAATATTTAATACATACCCAACGCTATCGCCACCATCATAAAATTAACAAATTGTATTTTTAACATTTTTTTTTTGAATGACAGTTCTGTACGCTGTTCTGCTTGTTCCTTAATATTTAAGTATTAACTAGATGTCAATTTATATGTCTCCAGAATATTGTCACATGTTCTTAGACCGGATTAAGCTGGATTGGTATGGGAAGCATAAATGTTGACAACCAAACCCACATCCTGGTGTAATTATTAAACGCCTAATACCTGTGTTGCGGAACGATTAGAAATACTATGAAAAACTAATAGGATTTTCTGTATACGATTTTCATAGTATATAAGTAAGCCAAACTTGAACAATTTGCTTGGCTCGCACTCACAAATAAACATGAACAACCTCACCCCATTGACGCACCCTTCCTTTCACGCACAAAAGTACACATCCAGATGTCGGAACTTAAACTGCTTCAACAAGAATTTAAACACAGGTAATTAATTGCAGTGGTATTGCGCTATTGCCTTGGTAACATTTAGTCTTATTACCTCTCGTAATAAGGTTAGTTACAAATTTGTTTTGTTTGAAAATGGAAGTGCCCAAATGCAAACACTGACTTAAAGATTGCACTTAAAACTGAGCTGATCTTTGCTATGCTACACTTATCGTGTTCATACATTATATTTTAGATACCATAATACTTTCAAGACAGACAACATAATGCACAGATACCATAATAATTTCAAGACTCAAAATATAATGGACAGATACCATAATACTTTCAAGACTCAAAATATAATCGACAGATACCATAATACATTCAAGACTCAAAATATAATGCACAGATACCATAATACTTTCAAGACTCAAAATATAATGGACAGATACCATAATACTTTCAAGACTCAAAATATAATGGACAGATACGACAATACTTTCAAGACTCATAATATAATGGAGAGATACCATAATACTTTCAGGACTCACAATATAATGGACAGATACCATAATACTTTCAAGACTCAAAATATAATGGACATCTACCATAATACTTTCAAGACTCAAAATATAACGGATAAGTACCATAATACTTTCAAGACTCAAAATATAATGGACATCTACCATGATACTTTCAAGACTCAAAATAAAATGGACATATACCATAATACTTTCAAGACTCAAAACAAAATGGACAGATACCATTACACTTTCAAGACTCAAAATAAAATGGACAGATAACATAATGCTTTCAAGACTCAAAATAAAATCGACAGATATCATAATACTTTCAAGACTTAAAATATAATGGACAGATACGATAAAACTTTCAAGACTCAAAATATAATAGACAGATACTATAATACTTTCAAGACTCAAAATACGATGGACAGATGCCATAATACTTTTAAGACTCAAAATGAAATGGACAGAAAAAATAATACTTTCAAGACTCAAAATAAAATGGACAGATACCATAATACTTTCAAGACACACAATATAATGGACAGATACCATAATACTTTCAAGACTCACAATATAATGGACAGATGAAATAATAATTTCAAGACTCAAAATATAATGGACATCTACCATAATACTTTCAAGACTCAAAATATAATGGACATCTACATAATACTTTCAAGACACAAAATAAAATGGACATCTACAATAATACTTTCAAGACTCAAAATATAATGGACAGATACCACGATACTTTCAAGACTCAAAATAAATGGAAATCTACCATAATACTTTCAAGACTCAAAATATAATGGACATCTACCATAATACTTTCAAGACTCAAAATAAAGTGGACATCTACCATAATACTTACAAGACTCAAAATAAAATGGACATATACCATAATACTTTCAAGACTCAAAACAAAATGGACAGATACCATTACACTTTCAAGACTCAAAATAAAATGGACAGATAACATAATGCTTTCAAGACTCAAAATAAAATCGACAGATATCATAATACTTTCAAGACTTAAAATATAATGGACAGATACGATAAAACTTTCAAGACTCAAAATATAATAGACAGATACTATAATACTTTCAAGACTCAAAATACGATGGACAGATGCCATAATACTTTCAAGACTCACAATATAATGGACATCTACCATAATACTTTCAAGACTCACAATATAATGGACAGATACCATAATACTTTCAAGACTCACAATATAATGGACAGATACCATAATGCTTTCAAGACTCAAAATAAAATGGACAGCATCCATATTACTTTCAAGACTCACAATACAATGGAGGTATACCATGTTACTTTCAAGGCTCACAATATAATGGATAGATACCATAATACTTTCAAGACTGAAAAAATAATGGACAGATACCATAATGCTTTCAAGACTCAAAATATAATGGACAGATACCATAATACTTTCAAGACTCAAAATATAATGGACAGATACCATAATACTTTCAAGACTCAAAATAAAATGGACAGATACCATAATACTTTCAAGACTCACAATATAATGGACATCTACCATGATACCTATAAGACTCACAATAAAAAGGACAGATACCATAATACTTTCAAGACTGAAAAAATAATGGTGAGATACCATAATGCTTTCAAGACTCAAAATATAATAAACAGATACCATAATACTTTCAAGACTCAAAATATAATGCATAGATACCATAATACTTTCAAGACTCAAAATATAATGGACAGATAAAATAATACTTTCAAGACTCAAAATAAAATGGACAGATACCATAATACTTTCAAGACTCACAATATAATGGACATCTACCATGATACCTATAAGACTCACAATAAAAAGGACAGATACCATAATACTTTCAAGACTCAAAATATAATGGAAAAATAACATAATACATTCAAGACCCGAAATAAAATGGACAGATACTATAATACTTTCAAGACTCAAAATAAAATTGACAGATACCATAATGCTTTCAAGACTCATAATATAATGAACAGATTCCATGATACTTTCAAGACTCAAAATATAATGGACATATGACAAAATCCTGTCAAGACTCACAATATAATGGACAAATAGAATAATACTTTCAAGACTCACAATATAATGGACAAATGCTATAATACTTTCAAGACACATAATATAATGAACAGATACCATAATACTTTCAAGACTCACAAGATAAAGGACATATACAATAATACTTTCAAGACTCACAATATAATGGACGGATACCATAATACTTTCAAGACACCCAATATAATGGACAGATACCAGAATACTTTCAAGACTCAAAATATAATGGACAGATACCACAATACTTTCAAGACTCAAAATAGAATGGACAGAAACCATAATACTTTGAAGACTCAAAATAAAATGGACAGATGCCATAATACTTTCAGGACTCACAACATAATGGGCATCTACTATGATACTTTCAAGACTCACAATATAATGGAGAGATACCATACTACTTTCAAGACTCAAAATATTATGGACATATACCATAATACCTTCAAGGCTCGCAATATAATGGACATATAAAATAGTACTTTCAAAACTCACAATATAATCTACAGATGCCATAATACTTTCAAGACTCAAAAGATAATGGAGAGATACCATGATACTTTCAAGACTCAAAATATAATGGACATATACCATAAAACTTTCAAGACTCGCAATATAATGGATGGATACCATAATACTTTCAAGACACCCAATATAATGGACAGATACCATAATACTTTCAAGACTCAAAATGTAATGGACAGATACCACAATACTTTCAAGACTCAAAATAGAATGGACAGATACCATAATACTTTGAAGACTCTAAATAAAATGGACAGATACCATAATACTTTCAGGACTCACAACATAATGGGCATCTACTATAATACTTTCAAGACTCAAAAGATAATGGAGAGATACCATGATACTTTCAAGACTCAAAATATAATGGACATATACCATAAAACTTTCAAGACTCGCAATATAATGGACATATAAAATAATACTTTTAAAACTCACAATATAATCGACAGATGCCATAATACTTTCAAGACTCATAATATAATGGACAGATACCATAAAACTTTGAAGACACAAAGTATAATGGACATGTACCATAATACTTTCAAGACTCACAATATAATGGACAGATACCATAATACTTTCAAGACTCAAAATATTATGAACAGATACCATACTTGTTTCAAGACTCGTGATAAAATCGACAGATACCATAATACTTTCAAGACTCAAAATATAATGGACAGATACCATAATACCTTCAGGACTCAAAATATAATGGACAGATACCATGATACTTTCAATACTCAAAATATAATGGACAGATATCATAATACCTTCAAGACTCAAAATATAATGGAGAGATACCATAATACTTTCAAGACTCACATTATAATGGACAGATACCATAATACTTTCAAGACTCAGAATATAATGGACATCTACCATAATACTTTCAAGACTCAAAATATAATGGGCATCTACCATGATACTTTCAAGACTCAAAATAAAATGGACATCTACCAAAATACTTTCAAGACTCAAAATAAAATGGAGAGATACCAGAATGCTTTCATGACTCAAAATAAAATGGACAGATACCATAATATTTTGCAGACTCAAAATATAACTGTCAGGTACCATAACACTTTCAAGACTCACAATATAATGGAAAGATACCATAATACTTTCAAGACTCAAAATAAAATGGACATCTACCATAAAACTTTCAGGACTCAAAATATAATGGACATCTACCGTAATACTTTCAGAACTCAAAATAAAATGTATATCTAACATAATACTTTCAAGACTCAAAATAAAATGGACAGATACCATAACGCTTTCAAGACTCAAAGTAAAATGGACAGATACCATAATACTGTCAAGATTCAGAATATAATGGACAGATCCCATAATACTTTCAAGTCTCACAATATAATGGACAGATACCATAATACTTTCAAGACTCAAAATATAATGGACAGATACCATAATACTTTCAGGACTCAAAATAAAATTGACATCTATCATAATACTTTCAAGACTCAAAATATAATGGACATCTACCATAATACTTTCAAGACCCAAAATAAAATGGACATCTACCATAATACTTTGAAGACTAAAAATAAAATGGACAGATAACATAATACTTTCAAGACTCAAAATAGAGTCGACAGATATCATAATACTTTCAAGACTCAAAAGATAATGGACAGATACGATAATACTTTCAGGACTCAAAATATAATGGACAGATACTATAATACTTTCAAGACTCAAAACAAAATGGACAGATGCCATAATACTTTCAAGACTCGCAATATAATGGACATCTACCATAATACTTTCAAGACTCAAAATATAGTGGACAGATACCATAATACTTTCAAGACTCAAAATAAAACGGACAGATACCATAATACTCTCAAGACTCAAAATAAAATGGACATCTACCAAAATGCTTTCAAGACTCAAAATAAAATGGAGAGATACCAGAATGCTTTCATGACTCAAAATAAAATGGACAGATACCATAATATTTTGAAGACTCACAATATAACTGACAGGTACCATAATACTTTCAAGACTCACAATATAATGGACATCTACCATAATACTTTCGAGACTGAAAATATAATGGACATCTGCCATAATACTTTCAAGACTCAAAATAAAATGGACATCTACCATAATACTTTCAAGACTCAAAATATAATGGACAGATACGATAATACTTTCAAGACTCAAAATGAAATGGACATCTACCATAAAACTTTCAAGACTCAAAATATAATGGACATCTACCGTAACACTTTCAGAACTCAAAATAAAATGTACATCTACCATAATACTTTCAAGACTCAAAATAAAATGGACAGATGCCATAATACTGTCAAGACTCACAGTATAATGGACAGATACCATAATACTTTCAAGACTCAAAATATAATGGACAGATACAATATTCCTTTCAAGACTCAAAATATATTGGACAGATACCATAATACTTTCAAGACTCAAAATATAATGGACAGATACATAATACTTTCAAGACTCAAAATATAATGGATATCTAACATAATTCTTTCAAGACTCACAATATAACGGACATCAACCATAACACTTTCAAGACTCACAATATAATGGACAGATACCATAATACTTTGAAGACTCAAAATATATTGGACAGATACCATAATACTTTCAAGACGCAAAAGAAAAAGGAATGATACCATAATACCATCAAGGCTCGCAGTATAATGGACGTCTATCATGATACTATCAAGACTCACAATATAATGGACAGATACCATTATACTTTCAAGACTCATAATATAATGGATATATAACATAATACTTTGAAGACTCAAAGTATAATGGACATATACCATAATACTTTCAAGACTCACAACATAATGGAAAGATAACATAATAGTTTCAAGATTCACAATATAATGGAAATATACCATAATACTTGCAAGACTCAAAATATAATAGACATATAACATAATACTTTCAAGACTCACAATATAATGGACAGATACCATAATACTTTCAAGACTCAAAATATAATGGTCATCTACCATAAAACTTTCAAGACTCGCAATATAATGGACATCTACTATGATACTTTCAAGACTCACAATATAATGGACAGATACCATACTACTTTCAAGACTCAAACTATAATGGACAGATGCCATAATACTTTCAAGACTCAAAATATAATAGACATATACCATAATACTTTCAAGACTCAAAATATAATGAACAGATACCAAAATAGTTTCAAGACACAAAATAAAATATACAGATACCATAATACTTTCAAGACTCAAAATATAATGGACAGATACCATAATACCTTCAGGACTCAAAATATAATGGACGTCTACCATAATACTTTCAAGACTCAAAATATAATTGACAGATACCATAATACTTTCAAGACTCAAAAGATAATGGACAGATACCATAATACCTTCAAGACTCATAATATAATGGAGAGATACCATAATACTTTCAAGACTCACACTATAATGGACATCTACCATAATACTTTCAAGACTCAAAATATAATGGACATCTACCATAATACTTTCAAGACTCAAAAGAAAGTGGACATCTACCAAAATCCTTTCAAGACTCAAAATAAAATGGAGAGATACCAGAATGCTTTAATGACTCAAAATAAAATGAACAGATACCAAAATAGTTTCAAGACACAAAATAAAATATACAGATACCATAATACTTTCAAGACTCAAAATATAATGGACAGATACCATAATACCATCAGGACTCAAAATATAATGGACAGATACCATAATACTTTCAAGAATCAAAATATAATGGACAGATACCATAATACTTTCAAGACTCAAAAGATAATGGACAGATACCATAATACCTTCAATACTCATAATATAATGGAGAGATACCATAATACTTTCAAGACTCACAATAGAATGGACAGATACCATAAAGCTTTCAAGACTCACAATATAATGGAGAGATACCATAATACTTTCAAGACTCAAAATATAATGGAAGATACCATAATAATTTAAAGACTCTCAATATAATGGACAGACACCATAATACTTTCAAGACTCAAAATATAATGGACTTATACCATAATACTTTCAAGACTCAAAACTGAATAGACAGGTACCATAATAGTTTCAAGACTCGCAATATAATTGACAGATACCATAATACTCTCAAGAGTCTTAAAATAAGGGACAGATACCATAATACTTTCAAGACTCAAAGTATACTGGACATATACCATAATACTTTCAAGACTCACAATATAACTGAAAGATACCATAATACTTTCACGATTCACAATATAATGGAGAGATACCATAATAATTTCAAAACTCAAAATATAATGGAAAGATACCATAATACTTTCAAGGCTGATAATATAGTGGACAGATTCCATAATACTTTCAAGACTCACAATGTAATGGACATATGCCATATTACTGTAAAGACTCATAATATTAAGGACAAACAATAATATTTTCAAGACTCACAATATAATGGACAAATACAATAATACCTTCAAGACTCATAATATAATGGACAGACACCATAATACTTTCAAGACTCACAAGATAATTGACATATACAATAATATTTTCAAGACTCACAATATAATTTACAGATACCATAATATTTTCAAGACTCAAAATATAATGGACAGATACCATAATACTTTCAAGTCTCAAAATATAATGGACAGATACCATAATACTTTCAAGACTCAAAATATAATGGACATCTACCATAGTACCTTCAAGACTCAACATAAAATGTACATCTACCATAATACTTTCAAGACTCAAAATAAAATGGACAGATACCATAATACGTTCAAGACTCAAAATAAAATGGACAGATACCATAATACTTTCAAGACTCAAGATTAAATGGAGAGATACCGTAATACTTTCAAGACTCAGAATAGAATGGACAGATACCATAATGCTTTCAAGACTCACAATTTAATGGAGAGATACCATAATACTTTCAAGACTCAATATATAATGGACAGATACCATAATACTTTCAAGACTCTCAATATAATGGACAGATACCATAATACTTTCAAGACTAAAAAAAAATTGGAAAGATACTATAATACTTTCAAGACTCACAATATAAATTAGGAATACTATAATACTTTCAAGACTCATAATATAATGGACAGACACCAGAATATTTTCAAGACTCATAATATAATGGACAGATAGCATGATGTTTTCAAGACTCAAAATGACATGGACAAATACCATATTAACGTCAAGACTGAAAATATTATGGACAGATACGATAATACTTTCAAGACTCTCAATATAATGGACAGATACCATAATACTTTCAAGACTCTCAATATAATGGACAAATACCATAATACTTTCAAGACTCAAAATAAAATGGAAAGATACTATAATACTTTCAAGACTCACAATATAATTTAGAAATACTATAATACTTTCAAGACTCATTATATAATGGACCGATACCGTAATATTTTCAAGACTCAAAATAAAATGGACAGATGCCATAATACTTTCAAGACTCATAATATAGTGGAAGATACCATAATACTTTCAAGACTCATAATATAGTGGACAGATACCATAATAATTTCAAGGCTGAAAATATAATGGACAGATACCATATTACTTTCAAGACTCAGAAAATAATGGACAGATACCATAATGCTTTCAAGACTCATAATATCATGGACAGATACAAGATACTTTCAAGACTCACAATATAACGGACAAATACCATAATACTTTCAAGACTCACATTATAATTGACAGATACCATAATACTTTCAAGACTCACAACATAATGGACAGATACCATAATATGTTCAAGACTCACAATATAATGGACATATCCCGTAATACTGTCAAGACTCACAATATAATGGTCAAATACCGTAATACTTTCAAGACTCACAATATAATGGAGAAATACTATAATACTTTCAAGACTCATAATATATTTACAGATACCATAATACGTTCAAGACTCTTAATATCGTACAGATACCATAATACTGTCAAGACTCACAGTATAATGGACAAATACCGTAATACTTTCAAGACTCACAATATAATGGACAAATACAGTTATACTTTCAAGACTCACAAAATAATGGAGAAATACTATAATACTTTCAAGACTCACTATATAATGTACGTATACCATAATACTTTCAAGATTCAAAATATAATGGACATATACCATAATACTTTCAAGACTCAAAATATAATGGACAGATACCATAAGACTTTCAAGACTCAAAAGAAAATGGACAGATGCCATAATACTTTCAAGACTCATAATGGACATCTACCATAATACTTTCAAGACTCAAAATATAGTGGACAGATACCATAATACTTTCAAGACTCAAAATAAAACGGACAGATACCATAATACTCTCAAGACTCAAAATAAAATGGACATCTACCAAAATGCTTTCAAGACTCAAAATAAAATGGAGAGATACCAGAATGCTTTCATGACTCAAAATAAAATGGACAGATACCATAATATTTTGAAGACTCACAATATAACTGACAGGTACCATAATACTTTCAAGACTCACAATATAATGGACATCTACCATAATACTTTCGAGACTGAAAATATAATGGACATCTGCCATAATACTTTCAAGACTCAAAATAAAATGGACATCTACCATAATACTTTCAAGACTCAAAATATAATGGACAGATACGATAATACTTTCAAGACTCAAAATGAAATGGACATCTACCATAAAACTTTCAAGACTCAAAATATAATGGACATCTACCGTAACACTTTCAGAACTCAAAATAAAATGTACATCTACCATAATACTTTCAAGACTCAAAATAAAATGGACAGATGCCATAATACTGTCAAGACTCACAGTATAATGGACAGATACCATAATACTTTCAAGACTCAAAATATAATGGACAGATACAATATTCCTTTCAAGACTCAAAATATATTGGACAGATACCATAATACTTTCAAGACTCAAAATATAATGGACAGATACATAATACTTTCAAGACTCAAAATATAATGGATATCTAACATAATTCTTTCAAGACTCACAATATAACGGACATCAACCATAACACTTTCAAGACTCACAATATAATGGACAGATACCATAATACTTTGAAGACTCAAAATATATTGGACAGATACCATAATACTTTCAAGACGCAAAAGAAAAAGGAATGATACCATAATACCATCAAGGCTCGCAGTATAATGGACGTCTATCATGATACTATCAAGACTCACAATATAATGGACAGATACCATTATACTTTCAAGACTCATAATATAATGGATATATAACATAATACTTTGAAGACTCAAAGTATAATGGACATATACCATAATACTTTCAAGACTCACAACATAATGGAAAGATAACATAATAGTTTCAAGATTCACAATATAATGGAAATATACCATAATACTTGCAAGACTCAAAATATAATAGACATATAACATAATACTTTCAAGACTCACAATATAATGGACAGATACCATAATACTTTCAAGACTCAAAATATAATGGTCATCTACCATAAAACTTTCAAGACTCGCAATATAATGGACATCTACTATGATACTTTCAAGACTCACAATATAATGGACAGATACCATACTACTTTCAAGACTCAAACTATAATGGACAGATGCCATAATACTTTCAAGACTCAAAATATAATAGACATATACCATAATACTTTCAAGACTCAAAATATAATGAACAGATACCAAAATAGTTTCAAGACACAAAATAAAATATACAGATACCATAATACTTTCAAGACTCAAAATATAATGGACAGATACCATAATACCTTCAGGACTCAAAATATAATGGACGTCTACCATAATACTTTCAAGACTCAAAATATAATTGACAGATACCATAATACTTTCAAGACTCAAAAGATAATGGACAGATACCATAATACCTTCAAGACTCATAATATAATGGAGAGATACCATAATACTTTCAAGACTCACACTATAATGGACATCTACCATAATACTTTCAAGACTCAAAATATAATGGACATCTACCATAATACTTTCAAGACTCAAAAGAAAGTGGACATCTACCAAAATCCTTTCAAGACTCAAAATAAAATGGAGAGATACCAGAATGCTTTAATGACTCAAAATAAAATGAACAGATACCAAAATAGTTTCAAGACACAAAATAAAATATACAGATACCATAATACTTTCAAGACTCAAAATATAATGGACAGATACCATAATACCATCAGGACTCAAAATATAATGGACAGATACCATAATACTTTCAAGAATCAAAATATAATGGACAGATACCATAATACTTTCAAGACTCAAAAGATAATGGACAGATACCATAATACCTTCAATACTCATAATATAATGGAGAGATACCATAATACTTTCAAGACTCACAATAGAATGGACAGATACCATAAAGCTTTCAAGACTCACAATATAATGGAGAGATACCATAATACTTTCAAGACTCAAAATATAATGGAAGATACCATAATAATTTAAAGACTCTCAATATAATGGACAGACACCATAATACTTTCAAGACTCAAAATATAATGGACTTATACCATAATACTTTCAAGACTCAAAACTGAATAGACAGGTACCATAATAGTTTCAAGACTCGCAATATAATTGACAGATACCATAATACTCTCAAGAGTCTTAAAATAAGGGACAGATACCATAATACTTTCAAGACTCAAAGTATACTGGACATATACCATAATACTTTCAAGACTCACAATATAACTGAAAGATACCATAATACTTTCACGATTCACAATATAATGGAGAGATACCATAATAATTTCAAAACTCAAAATATAATGGAAAGATACCATAATACTTTCAAGGCTGATAATATAGTGGACAGATTCCATAATACTTTCAAGACTCACAATGTAATGGACATATGCCATATTACTGTAAAGACTCATAATATTAAGGACAAACAATAATATTTTCAAGACTCACAATATAATGGACAAATACAATAATACCTTCAAGACTCATAATATAATGGACAGACACCATAATACTTTCAAGACTCACAAGATAATTGACATATACAATAATATTTTCAAGACTCACAATATAATTTACAGATACCATAATATTTTCAAGACTCAAAATATAATGGACAGATACCATAATACTTTCAAGTCTCAAAATATAATGGACAGATACCATAATACTTTCAAGACTCAAAATATAATGGACATCTACCATAGTACCTTCAAGACTCAACATAAAATGTACATCTACCATAATACTTTCAAGACTCAAAATAAAATGGACAGATACCATAATACGTTCAAGACTCAAAATAAAATGGACAGATACCATAATACTTTCAAGACTCAAGATTAAATGGAGAGATACCGTAATACTTTCAAGACTCAGAATAGAATGGACAGATACCATAATGCTTTCAAGACTCACAATTTAATGGAGAGATACCATAATACTTTCAAGACTCAATATATAATGGACAGATACCATAATACTTTCAAGACTCTCAATATAATGGACAGATACCATAATACTTTCAAGACTAAAAAAAAATTGGAAAGATACTATAATACTTTCAAGACTCACAATATAAATTAGGAATACTATAATACTTTCAAGACTCATAATATAATGGACAGACACCAGAATATTTTCAAGACTCATAATATAATGGACAGATAGCATGATGTTTTCAAGACTCAAAATGACATGGACAAATACCATATTAACGTCAAGACTGAAAATATTATGGACAGATACGATAATACTTTCAAGACTCTCAATATAATGGACAGATACCATAATACTTTCAAGACTCTCAATATAATGGACAAATACCATAATACTTTCAAGACTCAAAATAAAATGGAAAGATACTATAATACTTTCAAGACTCACAATATAATTTAGAAATACTATAATACTTTCAAGACTCATTATATAATGGACCGATACCGTAATATTTTCAAGACTCAAAATAAAATGGACAGATGCCATAATACTTTCAAGACTCATAATATAGTGGAAGATACCATAATACTTTCAAGACTCATAATATAGTGGACAGATACCATAATAATTTCAAGGCTGAAAATATAATGGACAGATACCATATTACTTTCAAGACTCAGAAAATAATGGACAGATACCATAATGCTTTCAAGACTCATAATATCATGGACAGATACAAGATACTTTCAAGACTCACAATATAACGGACAAATACCATAATACTTTCAAGACTCACATTATAATTGACAGATACCATAATACTTTCAAGACTCACAACATAATGGACAGATACCATAATATGTTCAAGACTCACAATATAATGGACATATCCCGTAATACTGTCAAGACTCACAATATAATGGTCAAATACCGTAATACTTTCAAGACTCACAATATAATGGAGAAATACTATAATACTTTCAAGACTCATAATATATTTACAGATACCATAATACGTTCAAGACTCTTAATATCGTACAGATACCATAATACTGTCAAGACTCACAGTATAATGGACAAATACCGTAATACTTTCAAGACTCACAATATAATGGACAAATACAGTTATACTTTCAAGACTCACAAAATAATGGAGAAATACTATAATACTTTCAAGACTCACTATATAATGTACGTATACCATAATACTTTCAAGATTCAAAATATAATGGACATATACCATAATACTTTCAAGACTCAAAATATAATGGACAGATACCATAAGACTTTCAAGACTCAAAAGAAAATGGACAGATGCCATAATACTTTCAAGACTCATAATGGACATATACCATAATACTTTCAAGACTCATAATATAATGGACAAATACCATAATACTTTCAAGACTCACGATATAATGGACATATACCATGATGCTTTCAAGAGTCACAATATAATGGACAAATACCATAATATTTTCAAGACTCACAATATAATGGAGAAATAGTATAATACTTTCAAGGCTCATAATATAATGGTCAGATACCATAATACTTTCAAGACTCACATGATAATGGACATATACCATAATACTTTCAAGACTCACAATAAGACGGACAGATACCATAATACTTTCAAGACTGAAAATGTAATGGACAGATACCATATTACTTTCAAGACTCAAAATATTATGGACATATACAATAATTCTTTCAAGACTCTCAATATAATGGACATATACCATAATACTTTCAAGACTCAAAATATAATGGACAGATACCATAATACTTTCAAGACTCATACGATAATGGACATAAACCATAATACTTTCAAGACTCAAAATAAAATTAAAGATACCATAATAAATTTGATAAGTTACTTGTCACTACGTTTGTGTAGAATGCCCATAACGGTTCGAATGACAGAAATGGTTAAATGCTATTTTCCACATTTTCTCATTACCTAAGCAAAAGAACACGTCGTGTTCAAGCATTTGCCTGAATTTCTCTACTTCGATCCTGATGGTATGCGAACAGTGCTTTCTATGTTTGGAACCAAACTCACTCATTAGATCATTTTGATATTCAATGAATTTTTTTAAATATTGTCGATCCGATGTGGACATACGTTTACTTAATCGGAATGGAAGGAAGTGTTTTCCATTGCCAAAGGATTTGGATTTGTGTACCTCAAGAAGTTCATGCCTAAGAACAACTGTCTTAATCCTATATATGTCTGCGTTATTTAAATTACATGTGTGGAACGCAAGACAAATGGATGCAGCATGCACAAAAGAGTGGAGAAAAAATATTGGATCGTATTATGTGCATGGTTGCGATTTAGAAAACCCACATATTATGTACGAATTTTAGGGGTGGCGGTGTTTTATTTCATGCATTCCATAATTGTCTTCGTAAAAAGGCATGAAAAACACTTTCCCAGAGTCGACTATGGAGGAGCTGAAGGACGAAACGTACCATCGACTCTAGAGCTTAGAATTTCTAGGATGCCAAGTGCTACAAATGAGGGAAAATGAGTAAGATCGATGTTTGAAAACAGATCTAACCTGACATTGCATCGTCGAAGATTCTGACGTGGTGGACATCGAACCTTTGAATCCATGTGAGAGTTTGTTTAGATGACGGACCAAAGTTACCCTATTGCCGTACGATGTTGACGAATCTCAAGGAGAACAAATACAATACATTGGTCTGGGGGCCAAAACACATAACCAAGACCAACAATGACGCCACAGAACTATTAATAAATCTCGATAGGAATTTGTTTAAGTGTCGAATTGTTTCATGGTCTCATTCACTGTTAAAGTGTACGAAAATTGGCTCGAGTTTTGGAATTTGTTTGAAGCTGTGTCATCGAGTTTCTAAAAGTAAAGTACAAAGATAGTTGCTATCCTGCCTCGTATCACACCCATAAAACAAACATACATTCAAAGAACTAGACCGATCCATAGAAGGAATCATCTGGGAATAATTGTAATCAGAACGAAGAGACTTTGAACGTTTGTTAACGTCAGTCTGTATTGTATGTGGCATAAACTAGCTCAAAGTCCGATATTTCCAAAGTTCAGTGAGGTCAACTGCAATAATGTGGTCTGTGTCCAGAGTTATACTGGAACTTACGATATTAGAGTTGAATCACGGTTTTGCGGCTCTACTATCTAAAGTGGTCATGTTCATCCATCCATGCAACCACAAAGCACTGTGAATATCACAAGTTCATCTACAATCACAATTGAAAGAAGCTTACACCATTCGTTGGCTTTTGTCTGGCTATTGTAGTTTTGAAAGTCGATTTCAAATATTTAAAGTTAAAGGCCTAAATATCTGGAAGGACATACTCAAAACTTTCGATAGAGCAGAGGTTTTCACTTCCGTCGTGGCGACCAAGTACAATTATTTAACTGCTGTGTGGAACTTCATGAATCGGAGTATAAAGATATAGCTTTATTCTGAGCTTTCAAGATGGTGTCCATGCTGTCTTTTCTTTTATTTGGTCGGTCAAGACTATGATCGTGGTGGATATGTTAGACGATGAATTTGTTGTCTACATCCTGACCTGCAGAAACGAATCTACAAAGACTTTCTAAACATTCAAGTGAACTCAGTGAACAATTTCACTATTTGTATATGAATGCCATGAGAAACCATATTACTTTCAAAGTGTTCAAATTGTCAGACATTGATTATCCATGAACATTTGGAATACACCGGATGCCACAACTTCCATCTACAACTTTGGATTGCTACAAACAGCATCCCACTGGAGGAGGTCCAGAAAAAAACTTTCAAGATTTACAGGACTTGAATAAAAATGTTTTGTAAAAGAAGCATTGCCTCTAAACGTGACTCCCTCATGACGTGTCTCTACTGCAAGTTAATGTTTGAGTTTCTTCGATATGATATATCAGAAACAGTTTAGACGTTATAGCTAAATCTACTCTGAGAACTTTCTCTCAAGAAAAGGTAAAAAACCCAGCAAACTACAAATGCAATGACAGAAACAGCCATAGGGATGGCAGAAGAGAAAGAAACAAGAGAAGTATTTGAACACCATCTGCACTTTTTCCTTCTAGACGACAACCTTCTTGACACTCTCCCTTACTCTGTCTGGGCCAAGCACATGTTTTCAAAACTTTCCCTCGGCACAACAAGAAAGAACCAACGAAAGGCAGAGAGTTAAAGGAATCAATAAAAAAAGTGTTAAAAGAACGGATTACTACTTCTATTCATATTGCTCGGCAGACGAGTCAATCATGAAAGTACAAAATGTCACACGCCCCCAAGAGGAATATCGAACAGTTGGTGATTTATCGAGCAGTAACAACAACACCACATTTGGTCGGATTTATTACGATATAGCACATGCCACTGGCTGCGCAGGTATTCAACATTTGCATCGTTAGGCCAAAACCCAAACTCAAAACTTTACGTCTGCACGACGTATGGCAATGATTACGAGAACAATCTACGTTTGCGTTTCACAAACCTATTTAGCGAAAACGTTTTCAGAAGTCAAACTAAAGAAGCAGAAGTCTGTCATCAATAGCAACCTGATTTAGATGCTGTCTCTTATCCAGCGTCGTAATATCAAGGTTACATGTATGTTTTATGTGTCGTCAATGTGTGTTATATATTGTGGTTGGTTTGTTCGTTCTAAAATCTGTTTAAAGCTTGTATGAACTTTAAAATTTGTTCTAAAACAAATGTAAGACTTATGTATCTATTTGACATCATATTTCCCTTTTCTTAGTATATATTTTCTAACAAATGAGAAACACAGATTTATACGATTTGGCCTATATAAGGACAAACAATTGTTTGCATTACGTTTCGCGTTTGTCTCTGTATCCTCGGTTATTTTTTTTAGAGACGCCTTTCCCAAGCATGTTACCTTTACTAATTGCAAAACATGTGTACACACGTATTATGCAGTGTTTGCAACTTTAATGTAATTATGCAGATTTATTACCATTTTTTTATGCAGCGAAAAAATAATTTTCCACGAACATCGACGCACATAAAGAATTGGATATAAATAACAAAATGAGATTTGATTTAGCATAATGGACATTAATCATGTGTTAGAATCAAAATGATATTGTAGATTAGTTATTTTATTTTCCTGTCACTTCATTCGTTATTAGAAAATTAAAACTGATGATATATTTATAAACTGTGATTATTAACATAGATAGTTTGTCAGTTCAGAAATGGAAAAGGTGGGGAACAATTATCCATCTAAGTCGTAAACGAGGTCATTTAAATGCAAACAGAGGCTACAAAGGCCTTCAAAAGTTTATTGTTTGTTGAAAAGAATTCACATTCATACTATTATTATAAGCTCTAGCATTGTTGAATTATTATTTTTGCAATAAAGATTCTCTTTTCCAGGAATACATGCTTTGAATCAGTCACTGTGGCGTGAAGATTTCTTCCTGCTTTATTCAGTTTACTTGCCCTTTATATTAACTGTTCCTATAATTGTTTCAGTTTGCAAGGAAACTATAGCTAACCGTGCTAAAGTCCGAGTCAAAGACGACTAATTAAAAGTATGTCATTCCAAAAAATATAATATGCACTGCAAAAATTAGTAACTCAAGGACCCTGTGTCTCTGATTATTTGCGTCCTCTTTCACGACCATTTTAGACCTGTACCTCAGTTTCAATATCTCTTGCACAAAAAACCATTCTCCTCTAGAATGTATCTTGGACATTTGAGTCGACCATGTTTCCTACCTTAGAATTACTTTGGAAATATATGATTGTTCTTTTGGTCGTCCATTGGCAAAACCACTAATCTCGGCTTAGCTGATTATCTTAAATGTCTAGCCCATTTGTTCGCCCACAAATCTAACATAAGGTTTACTGCTTTCTTAGTTAGTAGGTACAATTTATACTTAGATAAATATCCAATCGTAGCACTTAATCCATAAACATAATTTTGGTTTCCTGTTCCACCCCATTTTAGAGAACTACGCATTTATTTCAAGTTATAAATCTCTAAAATGTGACGGGATGGGACAGAAGAAAATCTGAAACACTTGCAAATGTGATGAATATAATGTTTTTTTCTGGCATACGATTGGCTGTACACTGTCACATGATACTGATCTTTCTTTACATATTGATAACAATTTTGGGGAATACTTTAGGTTATCCGTCCGTTTTCCAAGTTAGTTTTGAGCGAAGCCTTGTTTATATCAACTACCTACAGAAGCAAGAACAGGAACGTCTCCAATGCGAATTGTATTATCAGATGAAACTTTTCAATTCATATAAAATCTTCACACACTTTTCAAGGAGAATCCTACCTGCATACAACATGTAACTCTATAACCTAATGAAAGCATATGTCAGGCTTTGCAATACAGTCTCTACCTTCATAAATTACTTCAGTTTTCCCTCCACTGAATCCATATCTGATGACTTGAGCTATTGTTTTAGTTAGTGTCATGGCCATATGACGTAAGAACAGCGAATCGTCTTAACACTTGATACGTATTATTTTATTTTGTAACAATGAAAATCGTTAGAAGATAACAACAGTGAAACATACACATGTAAAGTTTATCTCCTCATTGACAGTTATCATTATCCTCAAACACTCTTATGTTGTGATCGCGTGTATGCCAGGTCACCTACGCTAGAATCCGAGTGTACGGCCTGTGTCCTACTATCGATTTCAATGACACAGAGTATAATCTGATGTGGCGGTGCATTTATCTTGCTTAGACTGTTCGCAGATGGGATCAGGTTATGCACAAGTAAATATATTATTACAGCTCATTATATTAATTTGTGTCTTTCTGCCTCATTATTTCGTTATCAAACACTCATTTGATTGTTATTTCCCGCTTTATTACTCATTTCACATTATATCATATTTAAGAAAGGTAAGGTGTAGAGGATGTCATGAAACATACATTGATTCTTACCCATGTTCTAAGTTGTATTTCTATGGATTACAGTGTAAGCACAACAATGGACCTTTTTCAATTTTCATTACATACATACATACATACATACATACATACATACATTCTTGCATACATACATACAATGATATATTGATTAACTTACAAACAAACCAACATATATTAATATTGACATATATGCATATATAAATGGGTTTGTGTGACTCATAAGGTGTTGAGAAATGACCAAAATATATTAAAAGTAGTAAATGCTTGTTTATTCGTAGTGTAAATTACATGAACATCATAAAACGTTGCGGAACTTTGTAAAGGGCTATCCAGAATGTGTTGCAAGCAGGTGGTCAGTTCAACCATATGATGGTACACACTCAGCATTGCATCTGCCACAGTTGTTTGTCCTGTAATAGTAGTAGTTGTATTATTATTTATCATAGTTACTGTTTGTTTTAGTAATTATATTATTGGTAGTAGTTGCAAGCGTTAGAAAGACAATGCTACTACTAATAATAATCATCAGAATTATCAATATCATCATCTGTCTACTCTTTCTCCGCCGTTTCCTTCTTACTGTTGTTAAAGTTGCTATTTTAATATTTGTCTTACTTGTCTTCTTTTTCCTTTACATTTTTATAACTGATTCTATTAACAATATCGATTATTCCTTTTGACCAAACCTGTTATCTTTAGACCCGGTAATTAAAACATTTACATTGACAGTAATAAAAAATTCCACTCAAATCGACATGGAGACCATGGCAGAGCATTATCCTAACTACATCTATCCTTTTGCAATACTCAAAGCAGGCGAGACAAGATCAAGTTAAAAATGACAAGCACTTCTTGATTTGTTTCTTAAAAATATATATAGAAATGTCCCGTTCATTTCATGATCGATCCATCCGCTGGAGTAATTCGTGCTTAAATCCCTATGGCGTTGTAGGTTTATGAATTGATTTTGCGTGTAAGTTGATAGGGAGAGAAATATGGATTAATACCTGCATATGGTTCCTGGAGGACAGCGCGTATATGTACACGGGTCCGGATAGCAAAATACCGGAATACATCCTATAATAATAATAATAATAATAATAATAACAATGGTCCTTACAACTGGTCAGAGCAGTAAACCACTGTTTGTGGCTGAGAACGATTTGATGCAATACTCGTTCCTGAGGCTTAATAACTCTAGAGAGTCTTAGGTTGAAAAGCATGCCGAGAACTTCAAAGAAATGGAGTAAATATAAATGTATCGTTATTCAATCTTGTAAACAAAACAAATATTAACATTACCTTTGTTTGCTATTTTGCATGTCCTAATTTCATTAGGCAAAGTGAAGTAAAGCGAACGTTTTTAAAAATATAAAAATCAAATTTGACTTTAAAAAACTGTCAAACTATTGCAAGAAATAAATGATTTTGAGAGAGATGGCGCTTCACACAGTTCCGAAATGTCATTTGTATAAATGCTAAATACAGGAACCATTTCAGTACTTAAGTTCAGATAGATAGTCATGGGGAGATAACCCATCAAATACTTTGGCAACGAAGAGTTGTACATTATTTTTGAAATTAAGCCATTTTAAAACCACCGTGTAACATAAAATATAATAAATGTTGCACACGATGGGACAAGAAATGTAATACAGTCATACGCTTCATGTCAGGTCCTCAATCTCACACGGAGGTTAAAAATATTTCAATGGATCCAGATAGTGAAGCTGTTGTGTCTGCTGTAGCTTACTCTAAGAATGATCCATGGCATTGTAATTTATCATAAATTGTCTAATGATATTGAAAGGAATGCAGAAGGCACATAGTTTCTATGGATGCATATTACCCCAACCCCTATAGGGATTGGACTACTAATTAATCTCTGAACAGAACGTAATTAAACTAAATTTAAAAAATGAAAATAATTTCTGCGCTAGACAGACAAACAGGCCACGGATGCTTTTATTTATTCAAGTTAGATAAAAGAAAAATTCAGCTTTGAAAAATATGATCCAGATCTTACTATTTACTCTCGTTCTGCACCAAAGAGCATCCCCTCGCACCTAGAGTTCATATGCTGTTTTGTTGTTGTTATTGTGGGGTTTAACGCCATTTTTCAGCACACGATAGGCTATACATGGCGGCCAGTATTAATGGTGGAGGAAGAACCGGGGAAAAGCCCGGAGACAACCACCGACCCACGAGAAGCTACTGGCAAGATTTCTCACATACCCACATTAACCGAATCCGAGACTCGAACCCACGGAGACAGAGGTGAGATTTCAGTGATCCGTAACGGAGACAGCTTTAGACCACTCGGCCACTAAGGGGCCCATGCTGTTTTGTCAGTAGGAACGTAAATTCAAGTTCGCAAAATAAAACTATGTGTCGTCAACTATAATCCATATGCTGAAATTTTTAAAATTAATAACGCAAAACAAAATAACTCTATTTACTATCTAATGAGTATCGCAAAATATGTAGTGCTCAGTATTCCATTTCCCAACCGTTGATTACATTTATGGCTGTAAAATAATACGTCGTCCGATATTAGGACGAGTGGTTCCTATTGAATACTTTTAAGATATGTCTGGTGGATGTACTTCTGTGCATGTACTTTCATTATAAATTCTAGTTTGGTTTAACCGTTTAATTTATCAGCTTAGGGTCCGTCCCTTAAACCCTATTTTGTGCAATTTAAGTGTTTTTTTCTTCCTACAAAATGTTACCAATACAGAACATTAGGTTGCTTATACTGCCTAGATGACATTTGATGATTCTTGTTTTGATATCAAAGGTATACTGTACATTTTGTTTTGCCTTGGATCATATATTACTATATAATTTAGCGCCTAAACATTTTTATTTTCCCGCGAGACAATAGATCCAAGTTCAGACTGGAGTTTAAAAATATTGAGTGATCATATACCTGTATGTGTCTTTTTATCATACACTTGTGTCTAATTTGGCGCATTTGCAGTGTATTTTTGTATTGCTACAGAGTTACAAGGAAGTTATACATCTAGAGGTGAGAGTTGAATGCAATGCGAAACTTAGTAACTGTCTTCGGGGATTACTTTTTCTCTAAAAATATAATTCTTGAAGAAAACACTCTGATCAAAATCGATTAGGACAACGATTGCCGAGAGCGTCCAAGACAATGTCTACATAATACAAATATATGCTCGATTTTTAGAGGTGGATCTTGACTAAAAACAGACATATTACTTGCGAATTTTACCACACCACATGTGATTAGCATTCTAGATTACACGTATAAGATCCCGAAAACATTTAAGTTGCATACGGTATATTTTCAGAGAGAGAGAGAGAAGAGAGAGAGAGAGAGAGTACCTGGCACAGATTCAACACGATGAAGAGCTGAAACGGATGGAAGGCTTTATAAAAAACAATAACAGAGAACAAAATCCATCGACTCTTTAAACTGGTACCTTTAGTAATAAGGACAAAAAGAAAGTTTACAGTGTGTAGATAATAATATTTACTATGAAATTTTGTTTCTGGAATTTCATTTTTCATGGCTGGAACTGGAAATGTATGAGGAACAATGGACACAGAATGCTTGTATTCATCATGTAATAACACCCATTATGTTCGGTGTGTTTTAATAGAAATGAGTCTAGATTCTTCCAAAATACTTAATTTCCAGGATAATAAATACCTAAATAAATCAGTAAATAAATAAACAAGATATAAAGGAAGTGGCACGGAAAGGGAAGATGTATGAACAAACAAACGACGGTGGAAAAACGGAAGAAAAAGGCTTAAAAGGCCATCTGATAAAACGGATGAATTAGGCTAACAATTATAACATTTCGATCCTATGAACAGATGAATTCGGCAAAAAATTATAACATTTCCATCTTGATAAACCGGATGAATTAGGCTAACCAGAATAACATTTCTATATGATAAACGGATTAATTCGGCTATCAAGTTTCTTTTCTTGTTCATGACTGTCATGAAAAATTGATTGATTTTATGTTTTATTAGGTTTACGTCAAAAGGCGGTCTCAATTAGCTCATGTTCGTTATCAATTAAGACAAGGATAATGTGTGCGTGTGTGCGTGTATGTGTGTGTGTGTGTGCGATTTGGATTTTCAATGTAGCTCTAACACTTTTTCAGTCATATCGCTACGATGTCTGTAGTGTGGTAGTTTATAGTGATGTCTAGCACCGGGGCATCATGACGCAGACATATTGCATGATGTCCCACCCAGTCACATTATCCTGACATCAATCCGACCAGTCCTAACACTAACCTCTTAATGCTGAGCTCCAAGCGAGGCAGCTGTTGGTACCGTTTTTGTAAGTCTTTGGTATGACTCGGCCAGGGATCGAACCCACGACCTATCGCATAGAGGCGGAAGCTGTAACCACTAGACTACCAGAGCGGTGAATACAAGGAGAAAGAGTGAGTGGTAATACATTTTACATAAAAAATAAGATGCACAAAAATCAACTAATGTGGTAACTAAATGACAAGTATAACGATTGTAAATAAATATGTAGTACTTACCCAACATTGATGCCATCAACATTAGGCAAATAATGTGCGCTTTCAGCATTTTTTCAAAATCAAAACGACGGTGAATTTAAATGTATTATGTTTATTCCTTAGTTCTTCAGTATTAAATAGAAGGCAATTTATATGTTTCCAGGGTACTAACACATGCTCTTGAACCGGACTAAACTGGATTAATATGACACAAATGAATGTTGACAAGCAAACCCACATCCTGGTATCATTATTAAATGAGTCCTGTTTCGTTGATATATACTGTTAGAATTGCTGTTTATGCAAACTAAACAAAGGCAACTCTTAGTCTCGCACTACAAAATATATGCCTTTTAAATTACATATAAAACCCTCTCTCCATTGACAACCATTCCACACACACACGGACACGTACACACATCCAAAGGTCACATGTTCAAGTTTATGATATGTATTATGTATTTTCATGGTATGGGTGCATGTATAAAATTTCGTACGCAAAGTATTTATGAATTTTAATATAATTAAAATGTTCTTTTATATTTGGCTTTATTTATGAACTCATGCGTGAAGTACGTCTACACATGTTTATTGCCTTGATAAAGTTTTATAAGAATTTCCAATTAAGCGTGCATGCCATGAAATATCAAAATCTTTCTCTCTGTAGAGAAAGATTACATGCGATATGCATTGCTTATTTAGCATAAACATCTAACTCATAGACACTCATAGCAAACAACAATACAGAAAATTCTGACCCACCCCAATCAAATTTCACCTCACCCCACCCCACCCACAATGCGATCCTCTGAAAACGTACAAGACATTACGTCATTATGTATTATTATTAATATAATTGTTTGTCGTATCGTAGAGTCGACTTACTACAGTAACATTTCGAACTGTTGACGTTTCAGTCATGGATCTTGTAAGACTGAAATTCAACGGATTGAAATGTACTCATGGTTAGAAAGATGAATGTGTCATGATCGGTTACCCTTGTCTCTTTGACATTATCAGTCACTGATTTCTCAGTAGTTATAATTCAACCGCATCTTTCAATTTCTTTTAATCTGTCTGGTCATGATGCACCTAAATTGGAGAAAGACTCGAAACATAACAATTGCATTCCAAATTTCATTCATTTTCCTGATTTGGAAAGAGTTTTGTTTGATTTGTTCGGCTACTAGAATAACCGTTCCATCCTGTGAGTACATATTGTCAATGCACGAAGTCTTCTAATTATTCAAAGCAGAATTTAAAATTAACCGATGACACTGGGCTTCAATGAAGAAAATAACAGTATTGAATCAGGCCTTAATCTAATGTCAAGAATACGATAGTTTGCTACGGCGATAGCAGAAAAATCATTATAGTATGTTACAAGCCCAAAGAAAATCCACCGCTTCACCCCAACCCCCTCCACTAATCATTCACGAGAGCAAAAACAGTTTTCTGGTCAAGAGTGGCAGTGCAGAAAAAGATAATGTTATATCTTCCAAGAATCTAATCTGTTCTTGAAATAGCCAATGTTCAGAGATGACACTTACATCATTTTTTTTTGATTATGTGACATTACCTGATTAAGATAGAAGGCACTATACATGATACACGTGACTGTCAGTAAGAGACTATTTAGATTAATCGCAGGCATTTGTATACTGGAAATGCAATATTAAAAACCCATCTTAATCACATAGAAAGACACAGAAAAGATCAGGTAAGAGAAGACTCAGAAGACTGTTTATCTAGCTGATGTTCTGTGGTAATCATCACAATTGCTTCGCTGCATACACGTTAACCATTATATGCAATGAACATCTTTGGGTCAGATGACTTTTAGTAAATCCGGAGAAATTTTAGATTTGTTACATTAAATGTGCAACCAGGCCTTTTACCTTAGCAATCCGTTTGTGAGTTCAGACTTATTCTACGAAGAAACGTTTCATTTATATTTTTATCCATTAAGGGATCAGGTTTTCCTGAAAATAACCTTTAAGTTTATACTCTAGATGCCCCAATTACAAGTGCTAGTATCTTGCAAATCCCAATCATGGTAATTCTTGCCGCTAGGTTTGATTCTTGTTCTAAATGTTCCAAACTAAATCATCAGTATCATTCTCAAGAACAAAATTATTGCTGTTATTAGCACTGCTATTATGTTACACGAATAGGCGGCTCTGATACTTCTGGCCTTCTGCTATTATCTTATATGCACAGTCGGCTCTGATGATTTGGTCCTTTTGATATTATCTTACATGCATAGTCGGCTCTGATGATTTGGGCCTTCTGCTATTATCTTACATGCATAGTCGGCTCTGATCCTTTTGGCCTTCTGCTATTATCTTACATGCATAGTCGGCTCTGATCCTTTTGGCCTTCTGCTATTATCGTACATGCATAGTCGGATCTGATCCTTTTGGCCTTCTGTGTTCATGATTTCTACCGGAATACTTGAAAAAATTTCAATATAATTTTTAACAAGAACCCTGGGCAGCAATTCTTGTGCACATTTCTACCACAATTCTGATGTCAATGTCAGACAGCATATTTAGGCCATATTCAATACGTTTTACCTACACAGGGCTAAATTATTGCAACCCTGATGTAAAGATAGTATGTATAATTTGATAACTTTTGAAGGTAAAAACCATTAAATTCAGACATAACTCACCTGGATATTTGGTAACTTTTTTATTATAAAGATCACATATGGTTTTGTTTTAAAAATGGAGATGTACCTCTGTGTAAGCGGTCAACAAAGACTCGAGTGTAGTAGATTACCTCCTCCTTATTTATGCATGAAACAAATCTAACATAAACCATGCGTTGATTGATTCAAAAGTTTCAACCACTATTATTTACAACAAATGAAAAGAATTCTTTTTCAATCATTTGTTGAAAGAAATAGAAATTAACAAGCTATGATTATAAAATGTCAGATTCTTAAAATTGAGGGTTCTGGTATTGACTTTATAATTTTATATTCACTATATTCAAATTAAAAGAGAAAATATCTACATATTGCATTTCTGTTATCTTTCTTGTATTTAATTAAATACACTTAGATTTTTTGATCTCCCCTCCGAAAAATAAAACAAAAATATCCTAATCATATATAATAAAATATTCAAAACCCATCTTAATCACATATCAAATACAATATTAAAAACACATATTAATAATATAGAATACAATATTAAAAACACATCTTAATCATATAGAATACAATATTAAAAACATCTTAATCATAAAGAATACAATATCAAAAACCCATCTTAATCATACAGAATGCAATAATAAAAAAAAAACATGACAAATGAGCTAACCGTTCTGTTTCACACATGCAAATATTGTTCAAATATAATGGCTAATCATAAATTAGTAACTATCTTAACGTTAAAGTAAAACTGTATGTAACTAATATGCGTGAATGTTACAGTAAAAATACATTTAGTTAACTGACCTTAATGTTACAGTAAAAATGCATGTTACTAATTGGAAATAAACTCGACAGTGGTTATACATTGTATGTTCCATCACCTACACCATAAATATGTACCCGTAGGGCAAAGTTCCTCGGGGCATGGATGGACACTGGGCCGTTGTTGATTGCATATTCATTCTCAGAAGGTGTATACATGTGCATATGGTGGGGAACATTTAGATAGACCCAGGGACAAATATGAATTTGCATGCCCATTAAGTTCATAGAGATATCTGATACATCACGTGATAAAGTTTCGAGTGAGGATTTTACAGGTACAATCATAAAGTTAGCAAGGTATAAATAATATGATCACCAAAACGTATACAGTTCTGCACGTAAGTCGCCTATTCAACGAGAGATACTTGCTACATACTCAGCCTCTCATCGCAGAAGATATAGGCAGTGGTGGTGGTAATGATATTATTAAGAACATTTGTAACCGTAGGAGATACTACTACTATTACTTCTACTACTAATGATAACAATAATAATCAGCAGCAGCAGTATCATCGTCATCAACTGTCTCCTTCTTCTTGCTATTATTTCTGAGTAAGCAATAACAAAGCTTTTATGCAATATATTATTATATGTGAAACATGCAAATGTTAACTAATGACGATGATAACCACAGCTATGACAACAATTGCGATGGAAACGGTATAAACATTGTATCCAATAAATTATATGCTTTGCTGTTAATATTTGATATGGAATTATATCATTCCAGTCACGAAATATCCAGTCTATCCATTCGGCGAAGTAATGCTGACATAAATATATTTGATACAGGAGGTATATGACTTGGAATTTGTTTTGTTTTACTTTCCTTGCCTTTACGTCATTTTCAGCACATGATTTTGTATACCATGCCGATGAGATTGGAGAGAAAAGTATTTCTCAAGGACACACACCCGAAGCCGATTCGCAATGACCTGAGCAGATATTTTGCACTGCGCGTTCGACACTCTCGCAGACGAGCTACCTTGGTATATAACTTGGTGTAATTGGAGAGAGAGAGAGAGAGAGAGAGAGAGAGAGAGAGAGAGAGAGAGACCAGTATATGGTTCCTGAGGGACGGTATTGATTCTACTACTACTACTACTAGTACTACTACTACTACTACTAATAATAATAATAATAAGAAGAAGAATAATAAGAAGAAGAAAAACAAAACAAGGTACATCAGCAACAGTATTAACAGTATTTAGCACGAGACCATTGCAACTAATCAATGTTTCTCAGAATATGAAGATCTTGAAACAAAGATTAATTGTCTATTCTTGGCCAATCAGAATAACTTCAGATATTAAGTAAGTTTTGATTATCTGGCGGAATATCTTAAAATCTTAACATGAAGTTTTTTGTAGTTTTTGTTTTCAATCTTCGTGTTAGAAGTCTCTAATTTATCTGCAATGTGAATGCGCCGATTCGCTCCAGTGTCTATTAAGACGACACAAGGCAAGTGTTGGAGTAGATGGTGTGGTGTGTGCTGTAAGATCTTTAGATAACACGATTTACGTGGTGGATATGCGTTAAAATCCTTGGTTTCAGGAATCTCAATCCACATTCTAAATAATCAGATAATTTACATTCACAAGAATGCGTAAGAAGTTTCCAAACCGAGGCAGATATAGTAGTACAGTTTTCGATAGCGGGTATGTTGTGTTGTAGTATATGTGGATAATCCTACATGCAGTCGTCGAGAATTCGTTTTAGAGATGAATTTCCGAGATTACCTATATCTTATTTACTGGTTTCCTCCATACTAATTTCACTGGCAAAATCTGTATAATACTTATTGTTGCAGAATACCATCTAGGTATTTCGTGAATAAGTACACACAACCTGCCTGCAATAAAACCGCTTCAAGCTTTTTGATTTCGATTATAAAACAAGTAAAGATCCTAAGCCACAAATTCGTCGTAAGACGCACTACGTACAGAGTCGCTTACGAAAAAGGAATGTTGTTTTCTGTCTCAGCATGGTGGTTGATTAGACTGACATAGCTTCATATCTCTGAAGTTTACCAAAGTAAATCAAAAATAATTTTAAAATAAAATTTAATAGATGGAAAAATCGAAAAACCCTTGAAATGACCTTTAATAACATTGTTCTTTAGAGAGTAAAGATAGTGTGGGTCTATAGCAAACTATTTTAAGATATTGCAGTCCCCACTAAAGCTAGAAAATAGACTAAGAAGTTTCATGAGATAGTAAGGAAATCGGTCAAGATATGGCAAATGAATTCTGAGTGGAAACATCGAGCTACATTTGAAGAGTTAAAAAGATCGGTGATTTTCATTTTTCATCTATAATGGCTAGTTATATTGACAGTTTGTATTTTGAACACATTAAATATAGCGGTAGTACGATAAATAATTTTGACCTCTCTGTTTAACACAGTATCGGTAGTTGGGCACGTTCCAGATCAATCAAAGGGGATGAAATAAAATATGATCTCAACAGTTATCGGTCAATACAGTTTTCTACACTGATGATTTTTAAAATAATTTTACTAATTATTTGTAAGGGATTTTAAATGATTTTGTTACTTAGGATACATAAACATCTATGTATTTTAAGCTTTCATTTTACAGTGAGGGAGGCCTAGGTCAGTGTTGGGGTTTTCAGAGTGGGATGGGGTGAAAATTTAACCTATTTTATAATCCATGAAGTAGTCGGTTAAGCCAAAGAACCAAGGCTTATTATATCCAAAGTTTATTGACAATGAGAAAGTTTTGGACAATCTGCTATGAAGGTATAAGAAATGCATTTATCATTTGAAAAATTACGCTTTTATTGAATACGTTGAATATCTACCTGTAGATGTACTTAACACATACATCCATATAGATCACTAAAAGAAATATACATAACAACTTGAACGACATTGACATTATAAATATTTTTTTTGTAACAAACTGGAAAAATGCACTTATATTAGAGTACATGCTTGTTTTAAAAATAAAAATACTTCTTTCCTTTATATTTTATTACGCTCAAAGACATTTTCTAGGTCTTTGGCAATGATTTCAGTGTAAATTGATAACACGTTTGACTTACATACTATCCATTACTGCCAAAGCATTATAGTTTTGGAAGTTTTTAACATATCTATGAAACAACTAACAAACTAAAGCACCTTCAACACTAATTCACTCTTTCCTATCTTAACAGATTTTTTGCTATCTTAACAGGTTTTCTTTACTTCGCAAATTTTCTTTATATCTATTTCCTCTTCTTTTCTGTCTCCCTTTGTTTTATTCTTATTGATTTACTTTCTTAATTATTCTGGAATATAAAGATATATCAAAAGAATCTAAATGAAAGAAAATAAAAAAGATAAAAGAAACCAAATTATGGCTACCAACACACGATAATTACAAATATCAAATACTTGTTCAGCAATTGCCTTGTTGTTAATGTTCAAACTATTCAAATTGGCAGTATAACTAACGGCTTCATTTGTTTGATTCAATCGATTTTGTTTATATAAATATTTATCATAAAGTCTTCCAGCTCATTTATTTCTTAATCATATAGCAGTAATCACAAATAGCTCCCCCCCCCTCAGAAACATGTCGTATGAAAAGTAAATATAAATCAGGATCTAGTACTAATACATTACAAATCTAATGCCATGTATGGTCTATTTTTCAATTGCTGTGGTGATTTATTGTCAAGATCTACCTTTATCAACATCGCCAGTCAATGAATATGTATTTACATTGTACATAACGTCTTGGTCATTTGTGGCGCTCGTTAACCTAAAATTGCCACCTACCGTTTCATATCAGATTAGGATTGTTTTAAGAAGTGACATTGACAAAAAGAGGATACAAAAGGCGTTCTTACGGAGTAAGTAAGCTGTATGTAGAATGCAACACTCGTTATTTCATGTGTCGCTTCTATTTTCAATCGGAGCAATATAAAATATGCTGGAAATGCGTAGAATTAAACATGATCAGTAAACATGCTATATCGCTAGTGAGTTTGAACATTGAAGATTTAGTCACCGTAACTTAATGCGTAAGGATCTGATATTTTGACTCCTAAATGTTGTTCTAGTTTGATTATATTACGTCATAGGAAGTAAAAATACAGAACATCTCATATTATGTCTAATGTTGACATGACATCTGCATTACTGCCTCATAAACTGACATGAGAATCCGGGTTTCGTTGTCAACACTTTCTAGGAATCCAGTTTTATCAAGTGACAAAGCATATACTACAAGCTACTACTGACATAATGAGTAATAAAAAGACAACCTTTAAATATATAGTCATTCTGTACAACATTTAAAGAGCCCAAGTTATTTACTATATGTTGACGATTTGACTGTTGGACAAGTTCCTCTATCTAGTTGTCTGTACGTATGCTTAGTTTTATATATGTATGCAATTACAATTTTTAAAGACTGTGTCAGTATGCAATACGTGTTATATGATTAAAAATGTAGAGACTTTTAAATACTTGCTTTAAAAAATCACTCGTTTTCTTTGTATTTTATTACCCTTCAAACTCTGTAACCCAGTCATAACTGGAAACGATTTCGGTGTAAATTGGTAAGACGTTGAGACTATTTGGAAACCGAAAATATTCACTAACTCTACCTGCCACGTATATACTCACCTCTGACCAATCACAGCTCGTGTGTATAACGTACGCTACCTATCCTTTCTATCTAAACCGAACGATTTTCCAACTCTACCCTTGACTGTGCATCTTTCCACGAAATGTATTGCCACTCAATACGAGTAAAGTGACATACTCATGTGCAGACCGCTGCAGCCGACTTGGATTGGCCCAGGCAAGATTCGACTCCACAATCCTCTGATTATTAGTCACGAATACTTACTACTGACCAACAGTGACCAAAACTGATGTAAACGTAAAATTAATTATCTGAACTGAACGGGAGTTTAACCAGGATTAAATACTTCAGGGTCAGTTCCTAACTAAGTAGTTCATTTCTAAATTTCAAGTTTTATTTAACTGTGCTCTTTACTACTTAATATTCCTGACAGAGACTGACCTTTGCCATGGAATATATGAGAAGAATGCATTCTTGTTTAGATGCATTTTATTGTTTTTGTAGAAGGAGTGTGGTAGAGGGGCACAAGTAAAGTGTGAAATATGGTCACCGACTATGTTTTGATTAACCCAGAATTAAAACCATGACCCCTGTATGTTTTCATCAGCTGTTTGTTGTTTGTAGATGTACTGGAAACAAGTGACAAGTCTTTGTGTCGTACGGATGATAATGCCACTGTGGCACATATAAATCCAAATGTAATTGAAATGTTGGTGTGAGTTCAGCCTGGAGGTATCTATGTATACTAATATTATTTGAGTTCTAACTCTTGTCAGACGCAAGTCTAGCCCACAGTAAAATAACCATAGTATCAAACGCAATTAATATACACAAATTAACACTTTTTTCCTTAGAGGAATACAAATTAACAGAAACATATTCATGTCAAGTTTAGACAACTCAGATAAAACATCCTCACAAGCGTCGTAATTCCTTGTGAATATTGGCTGATCATACTTACTTCATTGCGGCTGTGTGCAAATACAGATTTGGACTGGAGCTTGTCACGCAGAAAAATGATATGATGTTGTATGCCCTCGTTGGAGTTTGGCAGCTTAAAGCGCATTTTCCGAATTGGTAAAACTAATGCTGGGACGCCATTTATGAACGTTTAATTGTTAATAGTCAAGCTCCACTCAAACGTTTTAACTATCCTTTAAATTTCATCACCAACAGTACTCCACCAAAGAAGTGCGAAAGGAAATGTCAGTTAAATCAGTCATATTACTGCCAACATTTGTTAACGCTCGTCTGCGTATAAACGTGGTCAATGGCCATGATGGTAGAGAGATAATATCATATTTTCTGTTACAAAGCGTGCCGTTCCTTCAATTCCACACAGAACGATAAGTTCATGCTTGGCGATAGGACCATACCCCTGATATGAACAGGTTGGCGATTGGACCTTACCCCTGATATGAACAGCTTGACGATTGGACCATACCCGTGATATGAGCAGCTTGGTGAGTGGACCATACCCCTGATATGAACAGCTTGGTGAGTGGACCATAACCCTGATATGAACAGCTTGGCGATTGGACCATACCCCTGATATAAACAGCTTGGCGATTGGACCATACCGCTGATATGAACAGGAAGCTACATGCATAGTGTGGTCATGTACAACCGTCAACACCACTACTTATACAGTAATATTAAGTACATTAACAACAAGAACAACAACAACCAGCAATAAAAATGAGAATATAATATTTTCTGTATTTTATATGTTGCATCTGGATTTTATTTTAAGACAGGCCTTGGGTTGATTAAAATAATAATGTTCAAAGTAAACACAATGATTATAAAGTTACGTTTGTGATACCTAGGATTAATGTGTCTCGTGAGATGTTGATTATATAAATTTTCTTAAGTTTTGTTTACCTCCATATCAACTGCTATATTATTTGTGACTCCCTTGCATATACACGAGAACGTTCAGTAAAACACGTAAATAAACTTCCATTTTCATCTATTAAACATTGTTAGAACATGTGTATCCTGATATTTGTCACAATTGTATAACTTCTACTTTTCCTTCAACAGTAGTATGGGTGATTTAAGTCCTATCCCAGCTTGCATTTATCTAACACGGGAAGTATAGTGCTTTAACCCCATAATACCCACAAAGATTGTTGTGAATGTCCCTGCCACCCATATTTCATTTTTTGGTGTGGGCGGTTTCCACTTGATCATGTTTCTTTGAAACGTCAGAGATCGATATGGTGAAAGGCACAAGGGTTATTGATAAATAGGCATTAAATATTTCTAGCTACATAGGCTTATTTGGATTTTCTGGATTCTAGTCTGACAGAATCAAACGTCAATCGAAGTACAATTGTGTTTAAGCTGGAGTAGATGGATTTTCAAACTTGTTAAGTATACATCCTTGGCTAGCAGAAAGACGATTCATGTCTTAGTATTTAAATCTTGCTTCGAACGCTACCAGAATGACATGTGACCGCAAATGAAATATTCGTTTAAAACTCGGCAAAAGTGTATACAACAGGGGAAAACTATGTCAAAATGATTTTCTTTATTCGTCATTAAGTAAATTTTTTTCAGTTTAACAAAAGCGTGAAAATGAAGAGTTTGAGAAGCGTAATGAAAGACGTTAATCAAAATCGATACCAGCAATTAGAAAATGAAAGGATTGAGAGGTATACACAGGTTAAACAAAATCGATGTTGACAATAAACGAACCAGAAAGGTAGAAAAAGTCCTGACATGAATTTGAATGATGCAATTTTCTAGAGTATAATTATGTTGTGATAAATATGCAGTAATTTTTGAGACACAATTACTTGAACGATATAAACATTTTGTTTGTATTTCTACAAGGAACTGTAGATAAGCACAGTACTGACTACAGCATACGTCATCGTCATCCATCTTGGATTTTACATCAGGATTCGAATTTGAAATTATTAGAACATTTATTGCTTGGATTTTTGAAATTTAATTCGTGGACTATTCTTAGATTATTTTTGGATATGATTCTTGAAACCGTAAGTTCTTCTCCTTTTATCATTTTTACAGAATTTTCCAGTAAAATAAATTATTTGTTAAATTTCAAAAAGCTTGTTGTTTTCACTCGTTTTCGAGCCTAAACACGTAGCAGTATACAATTTTTACCAATGAAAAGAAAGCTTTTCACAATCAATGGTATGCAAGCTCAGTGAATATTTTCTTTGAATACACTATTACACCTTATTGCGCACTTCACTCATGAGTTCATAGTTACCCCTTGAGATACAAAATACATTAATTTTTGCTGACATTGAAGTTGATAAATACTTTGTGTACGAAAGCTTATACATGCACTTATAGCAGGAATACACACAAGGGATATAATAAATAATGTGTGACGTATGTGAGTGTGAGCGGTTGGGTGTAAATGGAGAGATTACTTTACAGAGCGGAGATATGTGATGGCGAGCTGCAAGAGTTGCTTTGTTTCGGTTTCTTAATCCATCAAACAAAATGAAAATTGTATAGAGAATATTTGAGAGATTTTTTACACAGAGTGGTATTACTCATTTCAGAATGACAACAGGGTGCAAGTTTGCTTGTCAAGATTCTTGATGAGATTCAACTAATACATCAAACAAAATGAAAGTCATCTACATAATAATCTAGCGGTTTTAAAAAAGTATTTAAAATACAAACACGACACGTGTATTATGCATTTTATGATGACAAAAATATGTGGTCTAGCTTGTCAACATTCATGTGTAGTATACGAACTGATTTTAATCCGGTTTTTGAGTGCATGAAAATACCCTAGAAAAGATTGTATACAATATATTTAATGCTGAGTTATTTTATAATCACCGTCATTCCGAGTAAACAAAATGATAAAATCACACAATATTTCCTTTGCTGATGGTGACAGTATTTGGAAATACTAAAGTTTTAGTATGTTCAAAGTTTTACACCATCTTTTGCTCTTCCTGTCTGTATATATCAAGTTATGCATATTTTCTTGAAAGCTAACATCAGCATGTAATATATGTTATCTACTTATCAAATTATCCGACTTGTATAATATTTCAAAGTATTTATAATGCGGCAAAGACATAGGTACTACGTATTTAATTAATAATGACACACCGATGTTTGTTGTCAACAATCATGATTTGCATTTGAATCCACTTTAATCTGGTTCTAAACCGCGTGACAGTACCTGAAAACATATAAATTATCGTCTATTTAATACTTAAATATTTGGGAATAAACATAATATCTTTATATAAACCGTCATTTAGAGAACAAAATGATAAAGCATACATTATTTGCTTGATTTTGATGGCGACACTGTTGTGTTCGCATTATCTCTATGTATGTGTGTATGTATGTATGTATGTGTGTATGAATGTATGTATGTATGTATGTATGTATGTATGTATGTATGTATGTATGTATGTATGTATTCTTCAAAGGTAGCAACAATATATGAAATATGTGTCATCTAGTTACCAAATTAGTTTACTCTTGGACATCACTTATTTTCTATATATTTTATTATAAATCGCACTCTTTCCCGATCTTCCTTTGTTTATTTACTCTCTCTCTCTCTCTCTCTCTCTCTCTCTCTCCACTTTTTATTTCTGATTTATTTATTATTCCACCTGGTAAGAAAGCGTGTAAGAAGCCTCTCAATCACATTGTGTTTAAACACACCGAATATAATGGTTGTCATTACCAGAAAACTGCAAACATTTAATATCAACTGTCATCATTCATTTTGAATTGCAACTTTACAAATGAAATTACAAAATTGCATTTCATAACAGTTAATGTTATCTATACATTGTAAATTTTTATTTACCTCTGTTGCCAAAAAAGTCAGTTTATGGACTCAATAGATTTTATTCCTGTTATTCAACGTTATAAATGTTGCCCTTCTATCGTCTAAGGTTTTCAACATGTCGAAACTGCTCCAGGTACCTCCAAAATCTCTCTCTCTCTCTCTCTCTCTCTCTCTCTCTCTCTCTCTCTCTCTCTCTCTCTCTCTCTCTCTCTCTCTCTCTATATATATATATATATATATATATATATATATATATATATATATATATATATATATATATATATATATATATAGGTAGGTATGCATGCATGTATGTATCTATGTATGCGTGCATGTTTACCTGGAGAGACCATTTTTGTAAGTCTTTGGCATGACTCGGCCGGGGTTCGAACCCGCGACCTCCCAGATCGGAGGCGTACGCTCTAACCACTAGGCCACCGGAGCCGTCTGAATGTAACTGAAGAAAGAGTTTAATCTTTTCATGTTCAAATTATTTTCCTGCATTGATAATTAACTGGGGAGGAGGATGCAGTTTGAACAAGAAGCATAACTTTATAAATTTAACTACAACAAAAAGTACAATTATAAGCATGTGTGCTTGTTGAAATAAATTGTTATATTATTGTATACAACTGGTAAAATAGCTCCAATAAACTAATGTTTACTATTATGCGATAAAAATCTGAATCCGTTTATGAGTTCTTGTATTTTCAGTAATGTTCTCTTAATACTGTTTTCATTAGCTATATGTTTTGTATATGTTGCATTTCAAATCAATTGTAGCCTAGGATGAAAGACTTCATGTAAAGTTTTGTGTGTTTTATGTTGGGTGTCTGCCTTATGTAGTACAATCAGATAATTTGATGAAGAACAACACTAAGTTTTCATATAGTTATTTTACTCAGGTCAAACATGTCACCGCCCATCGTCGTGAAATGGATTTCTTTCCGAAGTCAGAATGCTGCCAATTAGTTTTTTCCCCGATTTATTTACTATTCTGGGTGGATACATCTCACTCGATCCTAGGAAAGATATTTACAACAACGATCAATTGTATGAGTATTTTCGCTTTCATATCTATCTGAATAAAGGACTAAATTTTATGTTTGTGTATTTTGACGTCGTCTAGTACAAAGAGCGAACCACATTTGCTCTGTTGCTGAACGTGATTCCTTTCAAAAAGGAGATATGCTTACGATGAAAGCTGGATCACATATTAATTCCCTGTCATAATTCCTCTACTGATAGTGCAAATATAAGTATAAAAAGAGATCTTGGACAAAATATTATATTCTCCAAATGAAAATCCACGGCGAAACATTATTTTTGAAAACAATTTTCCAGTGAATTGTTACTGAGCCATCCTGTGTAACGAAGTGTCGCTCGACAACGAGGACATGGTTTACGAAATATATTCAAATCAGATTTCAGTACCTTAAAACCCATGATCATTTAAAAACTGCATTATGTAAAAGGTGCAGCAGTGACGTTAGGAAACGGATTTATTCAGAACGTACTAAATGACAAGAAAGTCCAAAAGAAGCCTTTCTGACAGCAGGAAAAATATGATGATTCAAACTGGGAAAGAACTCACAGGACTTGGAGACACTCCTGCAAATTCGATTCAAACTTCTGGCGGAGGCTTTACTTCCTTCTCTACTCCACAACAAGCACAATACAGAATGTTAGATCCACAAAATCTGGGACCTCATACACGACAGAAAAAAGATGAACGGAGAAGAGCTATTAGAGAGTTAGAGAATGTTATATTGCTAACTAAAAACGGAAAATGATAGGCCAATATTGTTGCGAATATTCCTCGTCAGTATACGAATTTACTTTGCCATGGCACTGACGATGGTGACAATGCAATGATAACGGTGGGCAGAAGTTCATATTGTGTCGTCTCTGATCACATCATTGCCTGTCGAGTTTGAATCAAAAGAAAAGCAAAAGATTACATCGATCTTAATAACATTAACGTGGACCTGAAAGTAAAAGTTGTCAAAACTAACAACACTAATCCAGGCGCCGATGCCAGAATGGTTCACATCAAGAATTTTGTGTATTAGTTGCTCAGCGAGGAATATTTCTACCTGAATACCTGCTTCTTACCAAGAGTACGGGGAAAAATCTCTTAACGTACAGAAAATACGTCAAGAACACTCATTTTGATGCTTCCGTGGTGTAGAAACCTAACACGTTGGACAGATTCAACTGCACAGCTTTGATTGCAGATGATGATGTAGACGTCAGTGTTCGATTTAACGACAGTCAAAAGAAAACAAGGCAAGGATTTAGTTTATAAACAATGGATTGTTTGCATTTGGTAAATGATTTGTTGAATGAATAGAATGAACTCCTGTGACTGTTTCGAAGTAGTACAGTAATGTTCTGTTGGATCACTAATATCAATGAGTACAAAACGAACATCGAAGAAGTTTTAACTTTTCGTGCGACGCGTTGAAGTCTGGCCTAAGGTTAGAAACAATATTAATCAAACATTAAATCAGAACGTCAGTCAAGTATCCTCTAAGACGAGCTGAAGTGAAATCCTTCGACATTACCTCTTGACTCCGATCCAAGATCGAAGAATATGTTTTTCAAGGTCAACAACCAAAACGTTAACTCACTGGAATCGACTGCAATGCGGCTCCCAACTGATAGTTACCAGATTCCTTCAGTTCGAACATTTCAACGTGTACAAGACAGAAATCAGCCGATATGGTAAGACGTTGAGTAACGGATCGTTTTAGCCTAGTGTTGCTAAGAATATTACACGATATCTTGCTAGACTCGGTTTGATTATTGCTGCTGTTGTTGTAGGATTAACGCCACTTTTTAGTACATCATAGGTTTTAGTAAGGAAACTGAAATATATCCTGGCTATATTATTTTGTCTTAGTCTTTTATATAAATTTGTTTTACGTGACCTATCCAACTAGAATGAGCGAGGTGTGTAGCTAAAGGCGCCCGCTCACAATCAGCTGGACTAACATTCATCTCTTTACGAGTCATCGACCGATGCGTTCGCTATCTTTGGGGGAGTAGATATAGTTTTGATCACAGATCAAATCCGCGTAGGTCTTTTCACCATTCATTTATGTTGATGTTTTATGCCTACGCCAGGTTGGGTTGGTTACATGCGGTATCTACAAGGCGTATTGGACCTCTCTATGCTTGAAACCATCGTCGGTGTCTATTCGAATGCCAAGCCTTGTGCTTGGACCGCTGTAGTTGTTGCGCGGTATATGCCTATCACCGGATGCTTATTCTGTGGTATCAACTAACATCGGCACGCGCTATTATGGTGGACCTTTTCATTGTGCATACAGCGCAAGTTCTTTGGATCACGTGTTTCCCATTGACGATGCGCACGTCGTGTCCACCTATAGCTTTGTTCTCTCGCGCAGATGATATGCAAACATTTCAAAGGACGTAGAGACTCTTTAATAGCATGTACATAATTGACATATCAGGCACAAAATGCCGACAATGCAATGACACCACTGAGTCCCTCGTCGCTTACTGTCCTCTCTGGAAAAGGCAAGACGCAGCTGCTGCTGAACCTCATGACGCGCTGGAAGAAATATAAATTGCTTTATGCGGTTGTAGCAACAGGATCTATGTGGTTGTAGCAAGCGCACTCTACCAGAAATACAGTGACATGTTGAGTCAAGTCGACAACAAATTCGCGTTTTATCCAAATTCGAGGAGGCCCAAGGTTCTAGTGAATTAGAAGCGGTCAAGATGCTATCATCATTTATGACGACGTGATGATAATGGGATGGCGGTGAGTATACTTATGCGTCCCTTTAGCCACTGACGGCACAACAAGGTTGAACACTGCGCCCACATTTTAAATAGAGTTCTCACGATGATGAAAAAGTGTCCCTCTTTCGAGGAACTGACGTCCATAACTTGAGAAACGTGCACACCACATGGTGAAAAGCAAACTTGACTAGCACGAGTTGTGTCGCTTCTTTCGGAGGTTGCAGATCATTACCACGATATCTGCACATCATTCGTGAACTCGAGCACCAGGGATAACCAGTCCTGGCTGCATGGTCCGGGGATGTTATCTTGTGCTCATGCACAATGCATGATTCATGAATAATACCTTTTATTTTTATGAAGAGTGTGCGTTTATGGATTTTCCACTGAAAGGTAAAAGAGGTAAATCATTCTTGACTAGCTATTAAAAGACACTTCTTGTTGTTCATTCATTTTTTCCCCATAAAATATGCTGAGCATGAGAAATGTACAGTCAGATGATACATTCATGCTCAATTCCTTTAACAGGAAGCTGGAAATAGAACTACAGGCAGTATTTCTATACGTTGGTTTGATGTATAAGTATATACTCTTGGAGTTTTCGATTTCCCCTCTTATAACGAAACAATCTTTTAATGGTATATAATAAAACAGTACGATTACATAACTCTCAGATCGGTTGAATATCAATATATTTTAAATTAAGTTACACATTTTCGAACTTTGTCTTTAATTGACGCCTTGTGATCGCTACATACATACATACATGCATACATACATACATACATACATACATACATAGATGCATCCATGCATACAATGTTGGGACATACAGATACATATATTGATTAACTTACAGACAAACAATCCAATATCCATTAACATTGACAGATATGCATTTATACGAGAGCTTGTGTGACCCAGAAGTTGTTGAAAAATGATCAAATTACGCATTATATTATAGATGGCGCTATGTTAACAAGATATCCTTGCAAAGACCTAGATCACTAGGCACCGGCGCTTGATTCCGGGGTAAACTAATGTGTACGCTCACCAATTAACACAAGGTAACTAACTCTCGCCGGTCACAGTCTGACCCCTCGATGACTCCGATCTTATTTTCTGATACTACCTCCGCATTCAGTCACTCATGACTGTCAAGAAGACACTCCACACATTTCATCCATTACCATTTATGTAAACATACTGATTTTGAAGGGCCAATTTTGCGAAAAGTTTATTCGCTGCTTCGTGTCTTCCACATACAGACGATAATTCCAGGGCTCAACTTCCGGACTACTTCGGAGTGAATGCGATTTGATTGTGATTGCTTCTTTCATTGAATGAGTCTTTTCAAACATCGTTTTCAATCGCTACATCTCGGCTTAACCCATCAAATGTGCGGTTGGAATATCCACGGTATTCTCTGTAAAGTCGTTTCGCTGTTCCGATCGTTACATGTGCTCAAGACTATGTGACATTTTCCTGGAAAATATTTGACAACATTTCTTGACATGTTAATTACATTTAATTTTTTCTTAGCGCTTTCTGAATAGCCGTATTGTTGATCTCTGGTTGTGCGTGAAGAAATTTTTAAAAAATTATAATTGTAGACTTATTTTATTAATAGTTAAGTAATTACCCGAATTTCAACTGACATGTTATCTACATAATGTTATATGTCGCTTTGTAAACATTTTTCAGTATGTTATATACTCTCAATCTTGTATTGTATTGTCAAAAGAAAAATTAAACAAAAACAAAAAAAAAAACAAAAAAAAAAACAACAAAAAAACGCAAGGATTAAAATAGTTAGTTCTTGTGTAGTTTTTGTTATCACTAATTTGCAAAACGAAACACAAAATTGAATCTCATGTAGGATTTACACTGTCAAGAAAATAAAAGGATTAACTTGGTTAATTTTTGTGTAATTATATGTCGCTAGTTTACATACCCATACATAAAATCAAAATATATACATGATATGACATGTAGAGCTAACAGCACTTAACCAACCATGTTAGGTAGGTGATTGGATTTGGGTATGTAACAATTTACTCTTTGTAAATGAAATCTATTTTATTTTGGTAATCTTGACTTGTTTAAACACTGTATGTGTGTTTTGAATGTAAAATGAATAAAGCACAATTATTTGCTGTTGAAAAGGCTGTAGAGGGCCACAATATCATTTTGTTAGGCCAAAGTGGGACAGGCAAAAGTTTTGTGGTTAAGGAAATCCAAAATATATTGTCAGCATCAGGTAAAAATGTCAGTGTAACTAGCACAACGGGCATTGCAGCACTGAATTTGAAAGTATGCACAGTGCATTCCTGGTCTAGGATTGGTGACGGTAGATATGACAGTGATGAACTATGTAAAAAACGTTCGGTGATGCACTTTTTGATTCATATAAACAAAATATTTTGAAAGCAGACTGTTTGATAATTGATAAAATTTATATGCTTTTTAACAAATCGAATATGTATGTAGAATGATTGAACATTCAGATTTATATTTTGGAAGCATACAAGTTTTTTAAGTGGGGACATTTTCAGCTTCCACCTGTACCTGACCCATTGACGTCTGATTTGGGTGAATATTGTTTCAAATCCACCACTTCTGCAATGACACTTGGACATACAATGCTCATTGATGAGGTCATAAGACAAGATGAATTAGATTTCATAAAGGCTATCAATGATGTTTCAAAGGGAGAAATCACTGAAGATACCATAAACTTGGTCTTGTGGATGCAGAGACCTCTCCACCCCCCCCCCCCGAGATGACCCAATAAAACGTTGTGGACGGAACTTTGTGAAATATACAGTGCATGCAAACTTATGGAAATGGATGGTGAATCAAAGTATTATAAGTCAATAGAAGAGGGTGACAATAATAGGTGCAATAAGATGTGTGTTCCAAACGTATTACACGTGAAAATTGGCTGTCCAGTTATGTTAGTCAAAAATGTATGCACATCACTAGTAAATAGTTTCCATTGAAAGGTTATGGCAATGGAGGAAGACTCTTTCACAGTTGATTTTGAACATAACTTAGTTCAGTTGGGAAGAAAATGTTTTACTGTTTACGGTACCGTTGATAAAAAGATTGTAGCCACAAGGCATCAAATTCTACTCATTCTTTCAGCATTACCATTCACAAGGCACAATGATTGACTTTACATAGAGTTGAAGTTGATGCATCAAATATTTTTGCACCTGGTCAGTTAGGCGTGGTAATGGGGAGAACCAGAAACAAAAAGGGACTAAGGGTTATCAGTTTCAATTCCAACTCTGATTCCGCATAGATCTTGCATGTATTAATTCTACAATACAAGTTTTGTACAGATTGATTCAAGTTTAGAATGCTGCAGACATTTTGTTTCTTTATTAGAGAATCTCAGTGTTGACTTTAATTATGAAACAGGTTCTGATTCTGATAACTCTGACTGTTCTGATAGAGACATTTTGGAAGTTGATGAAATGTTGTCCATTGGGGAAGACATGTCTGATTCATATAGTGACCGAGAATGTAGGTTTACCACAGTTGACTCCGACATTTTTAAGCGTCATGTTGACCATACAAAAATGAGACAACTTATCCCAGATAATGCAATAACACCATTGAAAACGAGGTTAAAAGTAACACTTACAGCAATCATCAAAAAGACACTGGAAGAGCTGAATACATTTTGTGAGAGATTATACCAAAAGATTCAAAGTATCTTCAACAAAGTATGTGGTAATATAGAGGTCAGAAGACCAGATTCAAATACATGGACTAAATATTATTCTGAAGTTTACCAGTTTTCAGTGTCTCAAGAATGCATCCAAATTCTTTACAATTTCTTGAATTCTCTGCCAAATAAAGATACTCTTTAGAAAGAATTTTGACAGGATTTGTGAAATTGTTTTGGACGAAATTACTACTAACATTTTCAATCCCACACAAGTTAAGGTATATTGCAGATATATGTACTGCAAAGAGTAGATACTATGATATGAAAATAGAAAAAAACAGCTTGTACTGAAAGGACAAAATTAACTTGCTCAGTCAATGTTTCTTACAAGTTAAAATGTTAGACCACCTTACAACTTCACCTATTGATTTGGAAAACAACAGCAAGTATAAACAGACCTTGCACGAGACACAAAGAAGACAAAATATCAACCATGGTCTAACTAACATCAAGAACACTGTATTTAAATTTGTCGTGCAAGTTGACGATAAAAGGAGGCAGTATCAAATGTAGATGCATTACATTGGCACGGTGCAGATAGCTTACAGTATTGTAATACTGTAATACTTAAGGATGAGACACTGTTTGAAAATTGGAAGTTGCTGTACATAAAGGTTGATCCCAGTATAAGTGTCACACAAGTGGATGACACCATGATTACCTCCTGTATCAGAGATCTATATGAAGATCTGATAGGTCGTTACAGTAGAATAGGTGACAGTCAGTTCAGAAGAAAAAAAACATTTCCAGTCTTGGAAAAGTGAAATCAGGTTGAGAAAGAGGGTGGTCATAAGCACAAACACAGTAGTGATGCATTAGCATTGGACATGAAATATATCTTGGAAAATCAGTCAGAAAATCAACAGTATTCTCATTGTAGTATTTACTAGCTTCTTGAAATCGGATCTGATTTCGCTATGTAAAGCTTATGCCATGCAAGCAGGAAATGTACAGAAGAGTGGTCTAGTTAATAAGCTATGTACAGTAATACCTACTTTGAATGAAATGCCAATGCCATATTTTAGTACAGAATAATCATGTTGCCAGTTGTTCGAAAGCTAGTAGTAATCAAGACACTTCCAGCTGTAGCAAAAGTCAGCCATGTACTAAAAAAAGAACTATAGTGGGAAACGAAAAATGGAAAGGAAAAGGTAACGGAAAGAAGAAAATGGAAAAATATGACAAAAGTAACACTGATAATTCAGTTTGCTCTATATGTAGACGTCATTATTGCAGAGGGTGAGTTGTGGATATAGTGTGATTTGTGTAATGACTGATTTTATTGGTTTTGTCAGGGCATATATAAAGAGACGTGGAGTAGCACAGAAAATGAGAAATGGTTCTGTACCAAATGCTCTTAGAAAAAGAGTCAACGCTATATCAGACTTCACATATATAACTATGTCAATATTGTCATATTTTGACATTGTGCTTTGAACTTTGGTTACATACACTGAACTCACATGCGCTTGTTTGTATTAGTAAAAAGGGAAGACTAATGACAATGTGATCCTATGCTCTCAGATGACATGCACAGTGTCAGTAAGGGATGGTGTTATCATTAGTTTTCCCCTTTTAACTAAATTTTTCTGTCTTTAGTTTGCATCGCCCAAAATCATTTTTTATTATTTTACAAGTGCAGTATATGATCATAAATATTCAAGTTAATGTATGTGTTGTTCGTGGGATTATTTTTGAATTGCTTTTCTTTCACTCTTCAGACATATACTGTCTTGCAATCATGTGTTACAGCTGGATCTGTTTTTGCAAAAAACTTGTATACTGAACACTTATGAACATTGCTTTATGAAATTAAAACATACAAAATATTTTATTATTAAAAAGGGTGATGTATAGTTAGCAATGATACCAGTTTAGTTACAGTCTCAGATAGTAAAGGAAGATACCTGAAATCTTAGTTACACATTGTAGGCATCAATTCCAATAAAATTACATAGGTTGACCAAAGCTGGAGAACTTAATAACAAGGCATTAATTTCCTCTCAGAGTCTTGAGAATCTTGCCAAACTATAGAGTAATTTAATGCAATAGTATTATTTTGGCTTGGAACATGTGATGTAGCAATAAACCAGATGGCAACTCATTCTTCTTTTGCACATAACCAGTTCAGATTTTTATCAAAGTGCAATAAAAGTATTGGCTACTTATGCTTTTCGGAAAGTATCCTAAAATTAAATTTGGACTCCTTGAAGTTATTCCTATGTTTAACACATTTATTTATTTATTTTACCTAGTGAGAATCTAGAATAGGAAAAAGCTTGCCCAAAAACTTAGATGAAACTGTATTGTCTGTATTCATTCAGTTTTAATCTACAATTGGATGACATACATCGAAATCCAATAGTGGCAAGATATTATGTACGTAAGATTTTGGAATAATTGATTGTACTAAGAATTTGCTATTCCTTTTTCCAAAGTTTCTTAGCTGTTGTTATGTTATTCTTTATATGGCATACTTTCTTGATTTAGACTTCATTTCAATGAGACAAAATGTTGCATACCTTAAATATTGTTTTGCACTTAATTTTCTTATATGTTGTACCCGTTTTAATTCATTGTAGATTAGTCCACTTTTGATTTGAAATCCTACATCAGAGTATAGAATGGCGATTGTAAGGATTGTCTTTTCTCACACTTTTAAAACTGATCCGCAATAATACAGGATTGTTTTATCATGATAGCATAATAATAGAACAATCTATTGGGCAGATTTAGTTTCACATTTCCAACTCTCATTTACAGCATTTTTTACTTCTATATTTATGTTTCCAATATATAGCACAACATTATTTGCAATGAATATGGTTTTCCAGATGTTAGGTAAACATGTGTTTAATTTATTACATCATGTATTCTAATTATTCAGATTTTGGATTTCAGTAGGAGCATCTAGATCAGTGATGGTAAGGATTGCCTTGTCTCACGTCTCTAGATTTGCTCCCAATACCAATGATAGCATCAGTTAACATGATTATACAACTGTTTGTAACTGTTATGTTTTGGAATATTTATGAAAATTACTGCATATACTTGCTTATAAGATGAGCCCAAATACTAACATCACTGACCCAGATGTGCCTTCGCATAATATGCAGGCAGATCTGGGTCTTTGCAGTTTGTTAGGAATAGTAAGTAGAACCACATAGACCCGGATCTGCGGGCATATTATGCTACAGCAGATCGGGATCTTTGTTATTTGCAGTCTGATTCGACTTCTAAGCGAGTATGTATGGTAGTGATAAAACATAGTTGTATCTATGTGATTTTTTAAAGCTAGTTGTTACGTATACGTTTGCCAAGCTTGAACTAAGCCCTGTAATGAACAAATCAAATACGGCATTTGTTTTGTTCCAAGTGCACAATTCAACCTTTCTCAGCTCACTAATTTATTTTTAATACCACACCTCATACCAAGATTCTAACTGATACAGGTTGAATCCACCTTATCTATAACTTGGAGGTAAATCATTTGCTGTTCGTCTTATTCTTTCAGTTTGTCCCAACCATAGATTTTGGTAATATTAATGTTGCTTCAACATTAACCTCCTAATTAAGAGTTTTGTATATTAGGGTTAAGTGTAAAAGTTTCTATTTTAATTTGTAAATAATTAAAAATATGGCTAATAAAATAATGTAGCCTCTTGTCCTCAGTTTTTGTCTTTATTTCTTTTACATTATCTGAGCACGCTAATTAATTTTGCTGTCCTTACCACCATTACTGCCGCACTCCTGAATGCCATATTAAATATGGCAAGGTTGCCTGGCTAATACAGTTCTTTATAGTATATTTTCATACATTTTACAAGATGAGATTGTGAATTGACTTAAGTGTACTAGTAGATATAAGTATATATATATATATATATATATATATATATATATATATATATATATATATATATATATATATATATATATATATATATATATATATATATAGTTTTAGTTTATGTGTAATGCAAATACTCTAGTGATATTTACAAATATTAAGAACTGTACATGGACCGAAGATAAACAAATGACATTACTTTTCAAAAGTAACAATCCAGAAATGCATGGTAAATGACAAGATGAAATGAGATTGAGAAAGATTACAGAAGTGGTTTATAAACCGATGGGCATATCTCTCCGATTTGTGTAGTAGGTCGTCAGAATGACACCCACTGTCTCTGTCACAAACTATACATATTTCCAATCTTTACTGCACTGTCTCAGGATAATAACAAAAACATATATATAATTTCCAAAGAATTTGTCTTATTTAAATGACAAGATAGTAGTATGATGAATGACTACATATTGTGTACACGAAGTTTAAGATAACAATCTACCTGTATTAATTAAGCCAGTAGTATGATGAAGGACCAGATATTGTGAATATGAAGTTTACAATCAGTTTGCCCACGCCATATATTTTTGTGTCATTATTATTGTTCTACATTAACCTCCCACATTCGTATTTTGTAGAATATAGCTCATTGTCTAAGTTTTTGTATTGTTTGTAAATACATAAAAAGTGGCATCAGAAAAATTTAGCCTCAGGTCGTCAGTTTTTGTCTTGATTAATTTTTGTTATTTTTGGACCAAGACAATTACTTTTGGTATCATTACTACCATCAGAACCTCACTCATGTATTCAGTATTAAATAGAGCAAGGCTTGTATGACCCAAACATTTACTTTTAGTTTTACATTTGATTTTACATACATGTTCTTATATATATATAGTTAGTGTTTGGGAAATGCAAAAAGTCTAGTGATGTCTTATAAATATTAACTATTTATCTTAAATATTACTAAGACATTTATACTTAATCATGGGGCTCCGAGTGGCCAAGTGGTCTAAAGCGCTCTCCGTTACGGATCACTGCCATCTCACCTGTGTTTGCGTGGGTTCGAGTCTTTAGGATTCGGCCAGTGTAGGTATGTGAGAAAGCTTGCCAGTAGCTTTACGTGGGTCGGTGGTTTTTCCCGGGATTTTCCCGGGTTCTTCCTTCATCATTAATACTGGCCGCCATGTCGTTAAACCCCATAACAACAACAACGATACTTAATCATGATATAATGATTCAACTGTTTTATGTAAAGACATTGTTTTGATTCCTGCCTGTGATAGCTATGAATGTTGATTAGCATTATCAACTGTACAATTTTAACGAGAAATTTTTAACCTTGACATTTCCACAATCTTTCTTTAAGACTGCACTATATTGCCGGTGTTGTGCTGGTGTGAGGTTTACATACATACATACATACATACATACATACACACACACAAACACACACACACGCATGCATGCATGCATCCATACATACATATATATGTTCACGTCCTTGCACGCTATAACTTTATTGCATTCATATAACAGCTTCATGTTTAACGTACGTCTCTAGTTTTAAATAATTATATTTAACATCAAATATACGTCATACTGTACATTTTTTAAATCATGTCTTATGTAGTTATCTTTAAATTCTTGCATGTTCTGAAAGAAGACCTTTTTAGAACGAGAGATTGATTCCTGCGTTTCCATTGCTGTCTAACTTGAATATCATATAAATTACAGCGAGGAAAACCTTATATTTTCATTCATGTAACATAAAATCTCACTGATTTGATGACCTTGTTTTTCGTGTCTCAGTTCAGCTGTTGCAGGCCATATGTCTCAAACATTGTGTAAGCGCATTAGTCACAACACTCATGTGAAATTCCTTTGAAAAATGTAAAGTTATTCTTATAAACAACTTTTTCAAAGTTAAAAGCTATCCTTATGGGAAAAAAATTATTTATCATTTTCATATGACAACCAGAGATTAATTGTGATAATATCGCAATATTATAAAATGTTTTGTTCTTGTTATCTGCTCACCCTTGAATGATTGTACGTCAAAGCGACTGATTACGTCGCTGCCATCATTTACATATTCGCATTAATGCACAGTGTTTACAAAATAATACCACGTGAATCGCAACGCTTTTGGTGCGATGCAAATTGCACATTAAAATATAACTGTTAAATTGTCTTGATGCTATTTCTTTTGCTAAAGCGATGTACATACTGCGTAGATATTTTACCAATTTTCACATTTCGATTTTTAAATCACGTTTGAGGATAAGGTAACCTATAGAAAAAGATGCGGAAATGATATCACCCGATAAATCATGTATGTATTGAATGTGCTAAACTATGCTGCAGAAAAAGAAGGCTTTTTTAATTTGCGAGGAAGAAACCGGGTGAGAAAATTAAAACAAATATAAACAAATAATATAACCAGTTAACTGGAACTTGCTGACTGGGCCCAATGACCAACATAGATTCTATTAATCCTAATACTAGGGTCTAATAACAACCATTGAGCCTTTATGTGTATATTGATATGATTAGTGTGCTGTATTTTCAATACGGTGATATTTAGATATTACTTAATAATGCAAATGACTCTTGAAAAAATAAATAATGAAACACATACACAGACATAATGTGCATTCAATTCGTAAATTGTTACTTCCATACTTCCAGGATAATAAAATACATATAACCTGACATGATCAATGATTTCGGTTAGACACTTTTGGTATGCTTCTTAAATCTCGATAATAGTCTAAACATGTTCATTGGTGACTGATTCGGGTTTAGACATTTATTTCAAATATTAAATTGCATCTATTCAGATATGAGGGAAGTGTTATTTTCTGTCAAACAAGTATTTATTTCCAAGAGCTAATCTGGTATTCTTTCATAGTCTTTATTTGTTATTTTAGTTCAGTGGCTGTAGACTAGATATCTACAATCGGAATCGGAATTCGATTCACATTATATTTTTCAATAAGTTTCCACTTGTGTGGTACTGAGATTTATCCGAGAAATGGGTACATGTGGCTTCTGTTAGCAAAACTGTCGCAAATATTAATGCAATATCACTATTGCATAACATCTTCAACTTAAATTTATCCGTAAAATGTTGCGAGCAAATAGTTGATATCGTTGTGCTGCGTCATTGAATAATCGGGATTCTGACAGGTTCTACTCACAAGCAAACTACAAATCAAAAGAGATTAGCTAAATCAAGTAATGTTTGTATGTATTCACTACTAAGAAAGCTATTGAGTTCTATATGTACAATTTTGGAAAATACCTCATTAATTTTTTTTGGCACACATCCCTTCTGACATGGTGGGCCATAAAGACTGACTTGAGCGTTATTTAACATCATCTGCTCTTGTACTGATTCTGTATTCAGTGGTCTGACTCTACTCTAACTCCTTTTTCTACGGAAATACGGAATTTTAATTTTATTTTAAGGATTATATTAAACTATAACATGTTTAATGGATTGCCATCGCAAAATATGCGCTTTATATTTTAAAAAAGCACCCAAACCAAACAAACAAACAAAAACAATACTCCATTTAGAACCACCCCATAAAGTTAAACTGATAGTACACGAAATTGTTACGCGTTTTTACCTGCCAAACGTTTCACATAGATCAAGACCGACAACTAGAGAGTGAACGTTTTAGCGAAATGTGTCGAATGCTTGGGGTATATACAGTACTGGCAAAGTCTGGCAGGATACTTATATATGCCCACTTTAAAAGCGGGTTAGATATATGTAAATTTGTTCTGGGGCTGTATTGAAAATTGTCGTGTTCCATTGCAGGACATACAAATGTAGACAATGTATGTTGTGTCAAAAATCATTCAACATACCTGTCCAAAATCATTCAATATATGTACAAACGCTAATGAAATTTATTAATATGGAGAAATTGTGCCACTTTAAACAAATATACAATCAACATTGCTATTAAATATGTATCGATTTTATATACACCAGATTAGGAAATATGAATCCATGTTTGGCTACAATTGTACATGATTTATATCAATCTAATAGCTGTCCACTAAGGAGAAATTCACTATTCGTTCCTATTGTATGCAGCTGACCCATGTGGGCAGTTCCCACACTCGACAACTCAGTCATGCATTGTCTTAGTGTATTTAATATGGACAGAACCTACCGTGATAAATCAGGTATACATCGTTCTAACATATACATTATGAACAGTCCCCACCCACAATGAATCAGGCATGCATCATCATTCCCTTTTCAATGTAGACAGTTCAACCCATGATAAACCAGCCATGCTTCGTCGAACCCGATTCAATGTGGACAGTCCCACTTATGATAAACCAGCCATGCTTCGTCGAACCCGATTCAATGTGGACAGTCCCACTTATGATAAACCAGCCATGCCTCGTCTAATCCGATTCAGTGTGGGCAGTTCTACTCATTATAAAGCATCCATTCCTCGTCTAACCTGATTCCTTGTGGACAGTGTTCCTGCTCAATAAATCAGGCAAGGTTCGTAGTACCAGATTCAATATGAACAGTCCCTGCACTACATACACCAGGCATGCATCATACTACCTTTTTGAATGTGGACAGTCCTCATACTTGATTCATTATGTATATATCGTCTTACCCTACTGAATGTATTCTGTACCCACCTTCGATAAATCAGGTATGCAATGCCCGACCCCATTCACTATGGACAGTTCCTACCCTCGATAAATCAGGAATGCATTGATCTACTGACTTCAAAATGTTCCATTCCAATACACCATAAATTAGCCATGCATTGCTCTACCCTATTCAAATGTGGACAATCTCACCCTAGTTGAATCACACATGGCTTGCCCTACTATATAGAAGGTAGGCATGTTTCGTATGGTTCTTTTCAATGTGGACAGTCCCTGCCCTCGATAAAACAGGATGCTTGTTAGAGCCTATTCAATATGTACACGTACATCCCCATCTCTCAATGCAATTTGGACCATCCCCAATCTGAACAAATCAGTCTAGAATAATCTTACCCTGTTTAATGTGAAACATAATTGCTTGACAACAGCTATATAGAAGTTTGTTTGAATTATTTCCCTTTACTTGCTTTGATCCACAGTCATTGCATGCTTATCTAAATATGGACGAAGATTAGTATCCTCTACTAATCTTCGTCCATATTTAGAAAAAAAATAAAAGAATATAAAAAATCGTGACGAGTGAGATTGAAATATTAAATGTCTTATTTTGATTGTGTATTCTCCTAAATGTATGTAAAATAGAAATGACAGGACACCGTTCACCAATTCAACATTTATTGCACAGCCTGATCGTTGTATATCACCTAATAAAGCCTGAAGACTAAATGAAATATTTAATGTAGCAAATGCTTGTTTATTCGTAGTATAAATTACATGAACATCACGAAACGTCGCGGCGCTTTGTAAAGATCTATTCAGTAAGTGTTGGATGCATGTGGTCAGTTCAACCATATGATGGTATACACTCAGCATTGCATCCACCACAGTAGTTTGCCCTGTAATAGTAGTAGTTGTATTAGTATTAGTCATAGGTATTTGTTGTTTTAGTAATTGTATTATTGGTGGTAGTTGTAATAATAACAAAAACTACTACTAATCCCCTTGTCAATATCACCATCAGTGTCATCATCATCTATATCCCCCTTGTCATCTCTTTCATGCTGCTGTTGTTGTAGTTGTTCTTTCTTTGTCTCCCTGACTTCCTATTTTCTTCCTATTTTATTGATAATTTCATCATTTAATAACAATAAGAATTTATTTTGACCAGACCTGTTATTTTCAATCTCGAAATTGTACCATTTAAGGTAACAATCATGGATAATTCCACTCAAACCGATTTGGAGGTCATATGATTCCTATGTGCGCCGTATATTATCCCTTTTCAACAGTCATAGTGGGTGAGATAAAGCAATGTTAACGATGACAAACAGTGATAAAGTGCGATGTGGAAATATCGCGTCACTCTCATGAAAGATTGACACATTCGACTCTGTGAAGTAATACGTACCTAAATATTTACGACACTGTAGGTACATGATTTGATTTTGAGTGTCACTGAATGTTGTGTGTGTGTGTGTGTGTGTGTGTGTGTGTGAGAGAGAGAGAGAGAGAGAGAAAGGTGCACTGATACCTGCATGTGGTTCCTGCAGGACAGTCCACTAACATACAGGGATTGGCTACACAAAACACCGGCACACATCCTACGTTAACAAAGTAATAATAATAATAAGTAGTAGTAGCAGCAGCAGCAGTAAATGCCTTAGTTTTTAGTTTTTTTTCGACACACTTTTAGAAACAAATAAGCCACACAAAAAAGTGCAACCTCTTACATTCAATGTAACGTGTTGAGCAGCGAATGTAACAAGAATGTAACATCATCATACATGTGAATGGTGTTCTTGATATTTTGTCATCTCAATTGCCGCAGTACACGTTCCAGTTATGTCTACCGTTTCCATAATCATATCCACTATTTCTATCATCATTTGAGCAGTCCCCTCTATCTCCGTCATTTACGCCAGATGGACAACTACTTTCATTCCTTCACTGCTTGCAGATATGCGTCCTTGCACAGACATTTCATCAATATTGCGCAGATGCTTCATATTTCTGCACAACGTATATTGTCATTAAATATTATAAAGCGTCTTACCTTTTCTGCCGTTCATACGACTTTACTTTGATCGATGTTTTTCCGCAATGTGTTTGCTCCTATTTTTTTGGGCGAAATAAACTAGGCGAATTAGGTCTAGTAGACCCACTGTATCCTGCATAGGCTGTGTGTAATTTGGCAATTCTACACACCTTTCTCAGTAGATCTATGTAGATCGGGTCCATAATTTTGTAATATATCTTTTTATCGAAACCGGAAGACCCTAAACAAAACTTAAATTTTCTTGACAATCGCATCGAGTCTGAATAGAACATTTGCAAGTTTCTCCCTCAATCTATTTGGTGGTTGAGTCTTTCTGAAATGGTGTGTCTGTGTGTGTGTGTGTGTGTGCGTGTGTGTGTGATTAGGATTTTTAACGTAGCTTTACCAATTTTGCAGTCATTTCGCTACGATGTCTGCAGTTAGGCAGTTTATAGTGATGTCTAGCACTGGGTCATAACCTCTTAATGCTGAGCGCATAGCGAGGCAGCTGTTAGTACCATTTTTGTAGGTCTTTGGTATGCCTCAGCCAGGGTTCGAACCCACGACCTCCCGCTTCCGAGGCGGACCCTCTAACCATTAGGCCACCGAAGCGGTCTCCTGAAATGGTCTTGCAGTTGTAACTTGATTTAAAAAACGTATGCTAGGGATAACGCAATGACTTCTCAGGTTGGAAACGATTTTTTCATAACTTGCCAGAATAGATCTAAATATAGACTCTACTCAAACGTTAAAGTGTGTGATACATATTGTGTGCATGTTGTAATCTGACAGGATTCTCGTATCTAACAATGAGATACGTTCCAAAATGTTTGTAGATTCTGTGTTTTGCTTTCCGTCTTTTTTATATTCATTTATGTGTGCGGACCTTTATCTTTGTATGCCCGTTTTATACTGAACGAAGTGAAAGAGACATTTGCCATCAGAAACGGGACCCCGGATGCTCGAGTGGTCTAAAGTGCGCCTTTAGGGATCACGGTCATCTCACCTCTGTCCACGTTGGTTCGAGTCTCGGTCTCGGACACTTCAGATATGTAAGAAAGCTTACCATTACATTCCCGTGGGTCGACTGTTCTTACCGTGGTTTTTCCTCTTTGTTCCTCCAACAAATATACCGGCCGCTAAGTGTAGCCTATCTTGTGCTGAAAAAATGGCGCTAAACCCAAGACAACCAGCAACAACTATTAGAAAACTTGGAAAGGCGGCGAGTGACTAATTACGGCTTTCAACTGGAAATACCGCACTTGAAATGGCGTTCTCCAGTGAGAAGCTAGAATATATGATGTTATTGGGTAAAGTTTGGTACAGCCTCCGAAGTATCGTACTCTTTAGATGATTTTTTATTGCTGCCATCTGTCAGTAACTTTCTTGCACAGATTTTCGTAAAGTGAATATTGAGTAACCAGGTTTTGGAAAAAAGATTAGTAGTTGCACATAATTTCATTTTAGATTTGAGTAGTTTTGCTATTTTATTCATCAGCTCAGTTTCTATCTCTCCTTTATTTATGTAAGGGTATTAGTGTTTTCTTCGGACAAAACATCACCAAAACAGAATGCCTCTCTGTTATAAAAGTCATTACTGATAGCTAATATAATTCTTTTTTGTGACCTGTTTGCTGATATCAAATATGCATTTTGTACACGTTTATAATGGTGCATCATTCATTTGCCAGAAAGTCTAAATGTAAATACCTTCATCCTTGCTCGTGGATGAGACGATAGTTGCAAAGTGTTTACTGTTCGTATACCTTGTCTGTGATTTACGGATCATACACATGTAATATGGAGCATTTGCTGTGTTATTTCATCTGGCTGCAGTGGTTAAGTGGAAGTTATACATCCAGAGGCAAGTGTTTACTCCTCCAAAATTAAGTATTACGTTCTTGCTTTTCTGGGATCACTTTTTGTCTCAAACCAATTCTAACCTGATAGGAAAAAATGTAATCGACATCATTAAGGACACCGATAGCCAACAATACCCAAGACGATGTATACATAATATAAATACATAATCATTTAATTCTGAACTCGATAAGGTCGATTTTGACCGAAAATGACAGTTGCTGGGAATTGTACTTTACATACGATTGGTACATTGGTACTATAGATTACATGTATAAGATGTCGAGGACAGTTAGTGACATATTTCAGAGAGAGAGAGAGAGAGAGAGAGAGAGAGAGAGAGACGGACATACAGACAGACAGAGAGAGACCTGGGGCAGCTTCAGCTTGATGAAAAACTGAAAAAGATAGAACATTGTCTCACAAGCAAGAACATAAACAATATCGGTACACTAATCAACTGGTAATTTTTGTTATAAGGGCAAATATATTTTACAGAATATAGATCACATTAATTACCAGGAAATGTAAGGTTCTAATTTAATTTTCAAAGTTGTAACTTAAAATATACGAAAAACAATTTCATAAAACGTTTACTATGATTTTTGAATGACATCTACTATATTGGGTATTTTTTAATACAATTTCAGTTAGATTCTTCCTATGTGTTTCATTTTCAGGATAAATAAATAAATATGAAATAAAGAAAATGGAAAAGAAAGCAAAGTAAATAAAGAAATGAAAGGACGGAAGAAAAAAGTATACCATCATCATGTTAGGGCAGGATGAATTTGTGTTGATACTTTCAATATGTATACGTTTATTTTTTCTTGATAACCATGATCAAAATTTGCTTTATTGTTATGCTTTTGCACTAATGTGTGGTGTTTGCGTGAAAAGGTGGTATAATTTAAAACCCGTAGCAAGTACATTATCAATTAAGAATAAATGGTAATAAAATGTACTGGAAAGACACAATGTATAAAAAATGACTAATTTAAAAAAGCATATATAGAGACAGACAGACAAATATAGCTAACACAAATTACACAAATATTTAATACATACCCAACGCTGTCGCCACCAGCATGAAGCAAGCAATTTGTATATTTAACATTTTTACTCGGAATGACAGGTCTGTAAGCTGTTCTGCTTGTTCCTTAATATTTAAGTATTAACTAGATGTCAATTTATATGTCTCCAGGATATTGTCACATGTTCTTGAACCGGATTAAGCCCGATTGGTATGTTAAGCATAACTGTTGACAACCAAACCCACATCCTGGTGTAATTATTAAACGTCTAATACCTGTGTTGCGGAACGCATTGGAAATACTTTGAAAAAGTACTAGGATTTTCTGTACACGATTTTCATTATATAGCGGTAAACCAAACTTGAACAATTTGCTTGGCTCGCACTCACCAATAAGCATAAACAACCCTGCCCCATTGACGCACCCTTCCATTCACACACAAACGCACACATCCAGATGTCGGATTATAAACTGCTTCATCAAGAACTTAAACACAGGTACTTAATTGCAGTGCTATTGCGTTATTGCCATGGTAACATTTAGTCTTATTACCTCTCTTAATACATTTAGTTACTAAAATACGTTTTGATTGAAAAGGGAAGAGCCCAAATACAAACATTGATATACAATTGATCTGATCTTAGTTATGAGTCACTTATCGTGTTCATACATTATATTTTAAATACCATAATACTTCCAAGACTCAAAATATAATGGACAGATACATAATACTTTCAAGACTCAAAATATAATGGACATCTACCATAATACTTTCCAGACTCACAATATAATGGACAGATACCATAATACTTTCAAGACTCACAATATAAGTTCTTCTACTGACGAGACTGTACTATCCAGTCTTACCTCATCGTTATGTTATGTCGGAAAACGAATGATTTCTTTTTGTGGTAAGGGAGGCAAAACATAACTAAGACCAACAATGATGCCACAGAACCATTAATGCATATCGATAAGAATTTGTCTGAATTTGTCGAATCGTTTCATGCTCTCATTCATTGTTAAAGTGTGCGAATATTGGCTCGAGTTTTGGAATTTGTTTGAGGTTGTGTCTGCAAGTTTCTAAAATTAAAGCACAAAGATTGTTGCTATCCTTCCTCGTATCACACCCCACAAATCAAACTTAAATTCAAAGACCTGGACCAATCCATAGAAGGAATCACCTGGGAATAATGTTGATCAAAACGAAGAGACTTTGATTGTTTGTCAAAGTCAATCTGAATTGTATCGGGCGAAAACTTGCTCAACGTCCGGTATTTCGTTAGTTCAGTGAGGTCGGGTACAATGCTGTGGTATGTGCCCATGTTGATGCTGTACCTTACGACATTAGAGTTGAAGCACGGTCTTGCGGCTCTACTATCAAAAGTGTTGATGTTCGTATACCCATCTATGGACTTCATCTATCCAGGCACTCACAAACCACTCTCAATATCACAAGTTCATCGACAAACACAAATAAAAGAAGATTACACCTTTCGTTCGCTTTTATCTGGCTATTGTAAATTTGAAAGTATATTTCAAATATTCCAAAGTTAATGGCCTAAATATCTGGAAGGACATAATCAAAACTTTAGATTGAGCAGAGGTTTTTACTTCCGTCGTGGCGACCAAGTACAATTATTTAACTGCTGTGTGGAACTTCATGAATCGGAGTATAAAGATATAGCTTTATTCTGAGCTTTCAAGATGGTGTCCATGCCGTCTTTTCTTTTATTTGGTCGGTCAAGACTATGATCGTGGTGGATATGTTAGACGAAGTATTTGTAGTCTACATCCTGACCTGCTAAAACGAATCTACAAAGACTTTGTAAACATTCAAGTGAACTCAGTGAACAATTTCACCATTTGTATATGAATACCCTGAGAAACCATACTACTTTTAAAGTGTTCAAATTGTCAGACATTGATTATCCATCGACATTTCGAAGACATCTCATACAACGAGTTCCATCTACAACATTGGCGTCCCACAAAAAGTATCCTACGGGAGGAGATCCAGGAAAACGTTGAAGAATTATAGGTCATGAAAAACGAATGTTTTGTAAAAGAAGTATTCCCTCTAAACTTGACTCACTCACGACCTGTCTCCTGTAAATTAATGTTTGACTTTCTTCGATATGATGTATCAGAAAACTGGGAGACGCTATTGCTAAATCTAAATTTATATCACAAAAAGTTGAGAAAACCAGCAAACTGCAAAGGCAATGACAGAAACATCCACAGGCATGGCAGAAGAGAAAGAAACAAGAGAAGTATTTAAACACCAACTGCTCTTTTTGCTTCTAGACGACAACCTTCCTGAAACCTTTCCTACTCTGCCTGGGTCAAACACATGTTTTCAAGACCCTCCCTCAGCACAACGAGAAAGAACCAATGAAAGACAGAAGAGTTAAAGGAATCAAGAAAAGAGTGATAAGAACGGACTACTACTTCTATTCCTATTGCTCGGCAGACGAGTCAAGCATGACAATACACAATATTACACGTTCCCAAGAGGAATATCGAACAGTTGGTGATTTATTGAGCAGTAACAACAACACCACTTTTGGTCGGCATTTATTACAATACAGCACATGGCACTGGCTGCGCAGGTATTCAACATTTGTATCGTTATGCCAAAACCCAAACTCAAAATTTACGTCTGCGATACGTATGGCAACGATTACGAGAACAATCTACGTGCGCGTTTCACAAACTTATTTAACGAAAACGTTTTCAGAAGTCAAACTAAAGAAGCAGAAATCTATCACATCAGGATTTCTCCTTGTGCGTGGCTCATCCACTGATGGACCGCCGCAAAATTATTCCATTCATTTTTGATTTTTATAACTTCTCACTGTTGCTTCGGGATGGGACTACTTCCTCTTCTATGGCGTGGTCTGTGTCATCTACCATTTTCTTTAGCGATTCGAGGCTGCTAGCTATGATATCAATTTCGAAAGCTTTGGAGGTGACCTTTAGGTAACAAACTTCTAGCTGGAAACAAATGCGCGTTAGAAAAATGTAGGGACTAACTTCCAGCTGGGTGCTATACTCGTCCTAAAAAGCTCTTCTATTAATAGTGGTCATTAAACAATTTTGCGAATACCATTACTCCGGACCTAAATATTTTTTGCGGGTAGTACTGCTAATTTAGTCCTATATTCATCAGGTCAGCCTCGTGCTAGATGTACGGAAAACATTTGGGACCACATAGGCTGGAAAGGTACAGACCCCAACGTTGTGCCCTGTTGGTCATGGTAGGACTATATCGAAATTTCACTTTTACTCATTTAACCCACAAAAATCTGATAATATGATGATGTGTCAAATACTAATTAAATGATCAGCACATCAAATTTATATTGGCGTGGTTATAACACAGTTGATTATGTTCTTTGCATTATGGCTTGGATCACTTTCATATCTGCTTGAAGTTTGTAATGTTAAACTTTGTGAGTCGTTAAATAATATTATCTTTCACGTTCAATAAGTGCCTGTTAAAATAAATTGCATATTACGTTTACTAATTCCAAAAAAGTATATACACTTATTATGCAGTGTTTGCAACTTTAATGTAACAAAGCAGATTTATTACCATTCTAAATGAAAAGCAAATTTGATTTTCCACGAACCTCGACACACAGACAGAATAGAATGTAAATAATAAAATGAGATTTATTTATTATAATCGACATTAATCGTGTGTTAGAATCAAACTGATATTGAAGATTAGTTTTTTCTTCTTCCTCTCACTTCATCCTGTATTAGAAAATTACATCCGATGATATATTAATAAACTGTGATTATTAACATATTTAGTTTGCCAGTCCAGAAATGGAAACGGTGCGGAACAATTACCCTTCCAAGTCGTAAAATCAGGCCGTTTAAATGCAAACAGGGGTTACAAAGGCCTTCAAAGGTTAATTGTTCCATGAAAAGAATTCACATTCGTACTATTATTATAAACTCCGGCATTGTGTAATTATTACTTTTCCAAAAAAGATTCACTTTTCCTGGAATATATGCTTTGAATCAGTCACTATGGGGTGAAGATTACCTCCTGCTTTATTCAGTTTACTTGTCCTTCATACTTAGATAAATACCCAATCATAGCAGTTTAATCATAAACATAATCTTAGTTTCCTGTTCCACTCCATTTTAGAAAACTACGCATTTATTTTAAGGCTTAAATCTCTAAAATGCAATGGGAAGGGTCAGAAGAAAATCTTAAACACTTGTAAATGTGACGAATATAATGTTTTTTTCTGGTATACGATTGGCTGTAAACTGTCACATGATACTGCTCTTTCTTTACAAAATGATAACAATTTTGGGGAATACTTTAGGTTATCCGTCCGTTTTCCAAGTTAGTTTTGGGCCAAAGCCTTGTCTGTATCAACTACTTACGTAAGCAACAACAGCAACGTCACCAACGAGCATTGTATTATCGTATGAAACTATTCAATTCATATAAAATCTTCACACACTGTACAATTAGTCTGACCTGTATACAACATGCCACTCCATAATCTAATGAAAGCGTTTGTGAGGCTTTGCAATACAGTCTCTACCTTCATAAATTACTTCAGTTTTCCCTCCACTGAATCCATCTCTGATGACATGATCTAGTTTTTTGTTAGTATCAAGGCCATATGACGAAAGAACAGCGAATCGTCTTAACACTGGACACGTATCATTTTACTTTGTGACAATCAAAATAGTTAGAAGAAAACAGCAGTGAAACACACACATGTAGAGTTTATATCCTCATTAACAGTTATAAGTATCTCCTTATGTTGTGATCACGTGTATACCAGGTCTTCTACGCTAGAATCCTAGTGTACGGCCTGTGTCCTACTAGCGTTTTCAACGAAACAAATTATACTCTGATGTGGCGGCGCGTTTGTCTAGTTTACAGGACTCACGGTACTAATTCAACTCCATTAGTAAACATATGGAAACACTATCATATTCAAAATTCAATAACTTAAAATTTATGGGTGCTGATGATGCGACCTATTATTCTCCATGCACATCTGACCTTGGTGCAAGCTTATGTGTGGAGAACACCATATGAGCCGCGGCATTTTGTTTATTTACAGGTGCATGAAACACATGTTATTGATTCTGCACCAAATGAATCAGGTGCTACTTTCATTATTGAGTACTCCTGAGTCAAGCCTGTCAAAATACTAAACTTGCAGCAGTAGAAATTTGTCTATATTTTTTTAAATTACATATAGGATAAGATCTGAAAAGATATTTTTCCTAAAATTTTAATTTTCATTATTAACCAATTATAGACCACCAAACCCGTAAATGCTCTATTATTTGTTCACCCATTTCTAGACTGGTTCAGTTCTTCCGTATAATTAGTACCGTGTGTCCTACACTGTTCGCATATGGGATCAGGTTATGCACAAGTAAATATATTATTACAGCTAATTGTCTTAATTGGTGTGTTTCAGTCTCACTATTTCGTTATCAAACACTCATTTGATTATTATTTCATGCTTTATCACTCATTTCACATCATATCATATTTACGAAATGTAAGGTGTACAAGCTGTCTTGAAACATACATTGATACTTGCCCAAGTTCTTAAGTTGTCTTTCTATGGACTACAGTGTCAACACAACAATGAACCTTTTATAATTTTTATACATACATACATACATACATACATACATGCATACATACATACATACATACATACATACATACATACAAACATACATCCATCCATCCATCCATCCATCCATCCATACATACATCCTTGCATTCATACATACAATGTTGGGACATACAGATAGGTATATTGATTAACTTACAGACAAACAAGCCAACATGCATTAACATTGATAGATATGCATTTATACGAGAGCTTTTGTGACTCAGAAGTTGTTGAAAGATGATCAATAATAAAATATTTAAAGTAGCAAATGCTTGTTTATTCATGGTGTAAATTTCATGAACATACGAAACGTCGAGGCGCTTTGAAAAGTTCTATTCAATATTTGTTGCAAGCAGTTGGTCAGATGAACCATATGATGGTACACACTCAGCATTGCATCCACCACAGTAGTTTGCCCTGTAATAGTAGTAGTTGTGTTAGCATTAGTCATAGGTAGTGGTTGTTTTAGTAATTATATTATTGGTAATAGTTGTAAGCGTTAGAAAGACATTGCTACTACTAATAATAATCATCATAATTATCGACATCATCTACTACTAATAATAATCATCATAATTATCGACATCATCTACTACTAATAATAATCATCATAATTATCGACATCATCATCTGTCTCCTCTTTCTCCGCCTTTTCTTTCTTACTGTTGTTAAAGTTGCTGTTTTAAACCTTGTCTTACTTTTCTTTTTCCTCTACATTTTTATAACTGCTTCAATGAAGACTACCGATTATTCCTTTTGACCAAAACTGCTATCTTTAGACCCAGGAATTAAAACATTTACAGTGTCAGTAATAGAAAATTCCACTCAAATCGACATGGAGACCATGGAGAGCATTATACTACCTATTTCAACCCTTTGGAATACTCAAGCAGACGAGACAAAATCAAGTTAAGAATGACGTGCAGTTCTATATTTTTATCTTAAAAATATATAGAAATGTCTCGTTCATTCCATGATGGATCGATCCACTGGAGTAGTTCGTGCTTAAATCCCTATGGCGTTGTATGTTTATGAATTGATTTTGCGCGAAAGTTGATAGGAAGAGAAATATGGATTAATACCTGCATATGGTTCCTGGAAGACAGTGCTTATATGTACAGGGGTCCTGATAGCAAAATACCTGAACACATCCTATAATAATAATAATAATAATAATAATAATGGTCCTTACAACTGGTCAGAGCAGCAAACATTTGTTTGAGGCTGAGAACGATTTGATGCAATACTCGTTCCTGAGGTTTAATAACTCCAGAGAGTCTTAGCTTGAAAAGCATGCCGAGAACTTCAAAGAAAGGGAGTAAATATAAATGAATCGTTATTAAATCTTGTAAACAAAACAAATATTATCATTCGATTTGTTTGCTATTTTGCGTGTCATAATTTCATTAGGCTAAGTAAAGTAAACCGAACGTTTTTAAAAATATAAAAATCATTTCAGTGCTTAAGTTCAGATAGATGGTCATGAGGAGATAGCCCATCAAATACTTTGGCAACGATTGTTGTAAATTATTTTAGAAATTAAGCCATTTTAAAACCACCGTGTAACATAAAATATGATAAATGTTACACACTATGGGACAAGAAATGTAGTACAGTCATACGTTTCATGTCAGGTCCTCAATCTCACCCGGAAGGTTAAAAATGTTTCGATTGATCCAGATAGTGAAGCTTTTGTGTCTGCTCTAGTTTACTCTAAAAATGATCCATGGCATTATAATTTATCATAAATTGTCTAATGATATTAAAAGAAATGCAGAAGGCACATAGTTGCTATGGATACATATTACCCCAACTCGTATAGGGATTGGACTACTAATTAATCTCTGAATAGAACATAATTAAAATAAATTTAATAAATGAAAATGATTTCTGCGCTAAATTGGCAAACAGACCACGAATGCTTCTATTCATTAGAGTTAGATAATGAAATATTCAGCCTTGAATAATATGTTTCAGAGCATATTGTTGACTCTTGTTCTGTTAAACACAGGACTCTCCTTCTTTGCACCAAAGAGCATCCCCTCGCACTTAGAGTTCATATGCTGTTTTGTCAGTAGGAATGTAAAGACAAGTTCGCAAAATAAAACTATGTTTGTTGTCAACTATAATCCATAGGCTGAAATTTATAAAATTAATAACGCAAAACAAAATAACTCTGTTTACTATGTAATGAGTGTATCTCAAAATATTTAGTGCTCAAATTTCCATTTTCCAACCGTAGACTCCATTTATGGCTGTAAAATAATAAGTCGTCCGATATTAAGACGAGTGGTTCCTATTGAATACTTTTTAGATATCTATGGTGGATGAACTTGTGTGTATGTAGTTTCATTAGAAATTCTAGTTTGGTTTTGCCATTTCATTTATCAGCTTAGGATCCGTCCCTTAAACCCTATTTTGTGAAATGTAAGTGCTTTTATCTTCATATAAATTATTACCAATACAGAACATTAGGTTGCTTATACTGGCTATATGACATTTGCTTGCTCCGTTTGATAATTCTTCTATTAATATCAAAGTTATACTGTACATTTTTGCGCCTTTGATCATACCATAACTATATAATTTAGCGCCTAAACATTTTTATTTTCCCGCAAGACAATAGATCCAAGTTCAGACTGCAGTTTAAAAATATTGAGTAATCATATATTAGTATGTGTCATTTATTGATCATATACCTTTGTCCAATTTTGCGCATTTGTATTAAAAGGAAGTTACACATCAGAGGTGAGAGTTTAACTCAATGCAAAACTTAGTAACTCTCTTAAAGTATGTATTATGTCCTCGCTTTTCGGAGATTACTTTTTCTCTAAAAATATAATCATGAAGAAAACACTCTGATCAACATCGTTTAGGACAACGAATGCCAAGAACGTCCAAGACAATGTGTACATAATAAAAATATATGCTCGATTTTTAGAGGTGGACCTTGACTAAAAACAAATATATTACTTGCGAAATTTACCACACCACATGTGTTTAGCATTGTAGATTACACGTATAAGATCCCGAAAACATATAAGTTGCATACGGTATGTTTTCAGAGAGAGAGAGAGAGAGAGAGTACCTGGCGCAGATTCAAGACGATGAAGAGCTGAAACGGATGGAAGACTTTATCAAAAACAATAGCAGAGAACAAAATCGGTCGACTCTTTAAACTGGTACCTTTCGTAACAAGGACAAAAAGAAACTTTTCAGTGTGTAGATAACAATGTTTACTATGAAACGTGGGTTTTGGAATTTCATTTTTCAAGGCTTCAACTGGAAATGTATGAGGAACAATGCTTGTATTGACTTTGTGATGATACCCATTATTTTCGGTGTGTTTTAATAGAAATGTGTCTAGATTCTGCAAAAATACTTCATTTCCAGGATAGTAAATATCTCAATAAATCAATAAATACATAAACAAGATATAAAGGAAGTGGCACGGAAAGAGAAGATGAATGAACAAACAAAGGACGATGGAAAAAGCTACGAGTATAAAATTTCTATATGATAAACGGATGAAAAAGGCTAACAAGCATAACATTTCCATCTGATAAAATGGATGAATTAGGCTAACAACTATAACATTACCATATGATGAACGGATGAATTAAGCCAAAAATTATAACATTTCCATCTGATAAACGGATGAATTCGGCTATCAAGTATAACATGTCTCCATCTCATAAACGGGTGAATTAGGATATAAGGTGTTTTCACTATGTAAGTTTCTTTTCTTGTTCATAACTGTCATGAAAACTTGATTGATTTTATGTTTTATTATGTTTGCGTCAAAAGCTGGTCTTAATTAACTCAAGTTCATAATCAATTAAGACAAGGAGAATTTGTGAGTGCAAGTGTTGGGGTTGGTGTGTGTGTGTGTGTGTGTGTGTGTGTGTGTGTGCGATTTGGATTTTTAACGTAGCTTTAACAATTTGTCAGGCAGATTGTTACGATATCTGCAGTGTGGCAGTCTATAGTGAAGTCTAGAACTGGGGCGTCATGCCGTAGACATATAGCATGATCTCCCACCCAGTCACATTATCCTGATACCAGTCCGACCAATCCTAACATAACCTCTTAACGCTGAGCTGTTAAGACAAGGAGAAACTGTGAGAGATAATACATTTACATAAAAAGTAAGCTGCACAAAAGACAACTAATTTGGTAACTAGATGATACGTATAACGATTGTATATATTAAGAAAACGTACAGAAATACAGATAGACATATAAAGAGATAGAGATAACAATAAATATGTAGTACTACCCAACACCGTTGCCGTCAACATAAGGCAAATAATATGTGCTTTCATCATTTCTTTAAAATCAGAACAACGGTGAATTTAAATGTGTTATGTTTATTTCTTAGTTGTTCAGTATTAAATAAACGGCAATTGATATGTTTCCAGAGTACTAACACATGGTCTTGAACCGGACTAAACTGGATTAATATGTTGACAACCAAACCAACATCCTGGTTTCATTATTAAATGCGTTTTTCCTGTTTCGTGGAAATATACCGTTAGAATTGCTGTGAAAACTTGCTAAGATATTCTATACACGATTTTGATTTTGGTTTTGATTTATTATGTAAAATAAACAAGAGCAACAACTGTTAGTCTAGCACTACAAAATCTATGCCCTTTAAATTACATATCAAAAACTCTCTCCATTGACATTCGTTCCACACACAAGGACACGCACACACATCCAAAGGTCACATGTTCAAGTTCATGAAATGTACTATGTGTTTTCTTGGTATGGGTGCATGTATAAAGTTTTGTACGCAAAGTATTTATGACTACATATAACTAAAATGTTCTTTTATATTTGGCCTTATTTATGAACTCATGCGTGAAGTACTTCTACACATGTTTATTGCCTGTGATAAAGTTTAATATTTATAAGTAGAATTGCCATTAAGAGTGCATGCAACGGAATATCAAAAGCTTTCTCTCTGTCGAGAACGATTACATACGATATGCATTGCTTCTTTAGCATAGACATCGAGCTCATATATAATAACAGGAAACAGCAATATAGAAACTTCTGACCCCCCACCCCCGCAATCCAACTTCACCTCATCCCACCTCACCCACATTGTTATCCTCTGGAAACTTACAAAATATTAGGTCATTATGTATTATAATTAATAAAATCGTTTGTCGTATCGTAGAGTCGACTTATTACACCAACACTTCGAACGGTTGACGTTTGAATCGTTGATCCTGTAAGACTGAAATTCAACGGATTGAAATGTACTCATGGTTAGAAAAATGAATGTGTCATAATCGATTGCCCTTGTCTCATTGACGTTATCAGTCACTGATTGGTCAGTAGTAATAATTCAACCGCATCTTTCAATTCCTTTTAACTTGTCTGGTCCATGATACACCTAAATTGGAGAAAGACTCTAAGCATAACAATTGTATTCCAAATTTCGTTCATTGTTCTGATATGGAAATAGTTTTCTTTGATTTGTTCGGTAATAAAATAACCGTTCCATCCTGTCAGTAGAGACTGTAAATACACGGTCCTTTAATTATTCAGAGCATAATTCAAAATTAACCGATGACACTGATCGTCAATGGAGAAAATAACAGTAATGAATCAAGTCTTAATCTAATGTCAAGAATACGATAGTTTGCTACCGAGATAGCAGACAAATCATTATTGTATGTTACAAGCCCAAAGAAAATCCACCCTACCACCCGAACCTTTCCACTAATCATTCACGAGGGCAAAAACAGTTTTCTGGTCAATAGAGGCAGTGCAGAAAACGATAGTGTTATACCTTCCAAGAACCTAATCTGTTCTTGAAATAGCCAATGTTCAGAGATGACACATACATCTCTTTTTCGTTTATGTGACAGTAACTGATTAAGATAGAAGGCACTATACATGATACATGTTACTGTCAGTAAGAGAATATTTAGATCAATCGCAGTCATTTGTATAATTGTAAGACACAATAAATGGTCAGGTAAGAGAAGACTCGCATGACTGTTTATCCAGCTGATGCTGTATGGTAATCATCATGATTGCTTAGGTGCATGCACGTTAACTATTGTCTGCAATAAACATCTTTGGGTCAGATGACTTTTAGTAAATCCAGAGAATTTTTACATTTGTTATATTAAATGTGCAACCAGGCCCTTTACTTTTAGCAATCCGTTTGTGATTTCAGAGTCACGTCTACGACGAAACGTTTCATTTGTATTTTTATCTATTAAGGGATCAGATTTACCTGCAAATAACCTTTCTATTTTATATTCTAGATGCCCCAGTTACAAGTGCTAATCCCAATCATTGTAAGTCTTGCCATTCGGCTTGATTCTTGTTCTAACTGTCCAAATCTAAATCATCAGTATCATTCTCAAGAACAAAATTATTGCTGTTATTAGCACTGGTATTATCTTACATACATAGTCTACACTGATCCTTTTGGCCTTCTGCTATTATCTTACCTGCATAGTCATCCCTGATCTTTTTGGCCTTCTGTGTCCATGATCTTACCAGAATACTTGATACATTTTCAATATACGTTTTACCAAGAACCCTGGGCAGCAATTATTGTGCACATCTCTACAACAATTCTGATGGCAATGTCATACAGTATATTTAGGCCATATTCAATACTTTTTTACCGACACAGGGCTAGATTTTTGCCATCCTGATGTAAAGATAGCATGTATAAATGGCTAACGTTTGAAAGCAAAAACCATTAAATTCAGACATAACTCACCTGAGTATTTGGTAAATTTATTTTATAAAGATCACATATGATTTTTTTAAAACAAATGGAGATTTACCTCTTTGTAAGAGGCCAACAAAGACTCGTAAGTAGTGGATTATCTCCTCATTATTCATGTATGAAACAAATTTAACATAAACCAGACGTTGATTGATTTAGAAGTTTGAACCACTAGTATTTACAACAACAACAATAAAGAATTATATTTCAAATATTTGTTGAAAGAAGTAGTAAATTAACAAGCTATGATTAAAATACCAGATTCTTAACATTGAGGGTTCTGGTATTGACTTCATAATTTTACATTCACTACATTGAAATTAAAAGAGAAAACATCTACATATTGCATTTCTGTTATCTTTCTAGTGTATACTTAAATACACTTAGATTTTTGGATCTTCCCTCTGAAAAAACCCCACCAAAAAACATCTTAATCATATAGAATAAAATATTAAAAAACATGACCGAAGAGCTAACCGTTCTGTTTCACACATGCAAATATTGTTCAAATAAAATGGCTAATTATAAATTAGTAACTATCTTAACGTTAAAGTAAAACTGTATGTAACTAATAAGCGTTAATGTTACAGTAAAATACATTTAGCTAACTGGCCTTAATGTTACAGTAAAAATGCATGTTACTAATTAGAAATAAACTCTACAGTGATTATACATTGTATGTTCCATCACCCATACACCCATAAATTTGAACACAGTGGCCGTTCTTGGTTGCATATCTGAATGTATATTTTCATTCTCAGAGGTTGCATAAACGTGCATATGGTGGGGCACAGTTAGATAGACCCAGGGACCAATATTAATTTGCATGCCCAGTAAGTTCATATAGATATTTGATACATCACGTGATAAATTCTCGAGTGAGGATTGTACACGTGTGTGTGTGTGTGTGTGTGTGATTTGGATTTTAAACGTAGCTTTAACAATTTTTCAGTCATATCGCTACGATATCTGCAGTGTGACAGTTTATAGTGATATCTAGCACTGGGGCATCATGACGCAGACATGTGGCATGATGTCCCACCCAGTCACATTATCCTGACACGAGGCCGACCAGTCCTAACACTAACCTCTGAATGCTGAGCGCCAAGCGAGGCAACGGTTAGTACCATTTTTGTATGTCTTTGGTATGACCCTTTCGGGGATCGAAACCAAACCACCCGCATCCGAGGCGGACCCTCTAACCACTAGTCCACCGGAACGGTGCGATTGTACACGTACAATCATAAAGTTAGCAAGGTGTAAATAATATGATCACCAAAACTTATACAGTTCTGCACGCATGTCGCCTATTCAACGAAAGATACTTACAACATACTCAGCCTCACATCGGACGCAGAAGATATAGGCAGTGTTGGTGGTAATAATATTATTATTAATATTTCTAACAGTAGTAGATAATAATAATAATAATAATAATAATAATAATGATAATAATAATAATAATATTCAGCAGCAGCAATATCGTCGTCATCAACTGTCTCCTCCTTCTACTATTTCTGATCTGAGTAATTACTAACAAGCCTTTTAGCAATATATTATTATATGTGAAAAATGCAAATGTTAACTAATGATGGTGATAACGACAGCTATGACAACAATGGCGATGGAAACGGTATTAACATTGTATCCAATACATTCTATGCTTTGCTGTTAATATTTCATATGGAATTTTATCATTCCAGTTATGAAATATCCAGTCGTTCCATTCGGCGAAGTAATGCTGACAAAAATATAGTTGATGCTGTAGGTATATGACTTGGAATTTGTTTTGTATTTGTATTTTACTTTCATTGGCTTTACATCATTTTCAGCACATGATTGGATATACCATGCCGATGAAATGGGAGAGAAGTGTATTTCTCAAAGACACACAGCCGAAGCCGATTCGGAATGACCTGAGCAGATATTTGCACTACGCGTTCGACGCTCTTTCAGATGAGCTACCTTGGTACATAACTTGGTGTAACTGGATTTGGAGAGAGAGAGAGATATGATTCCTGATGGACGGTATTGATACTACTACTACTACTATTACTACTACTAATACTACTATTACTACTACTAATAATATTAATAATAATAATAATAATAATTGGAAGAAGAAGAAGAAGAAGAAGAAGAAAAAAACAACAAGGTACATCAGAAACAGTATCAACATTGTTTAGCACGAGACCGTTACAACTAATCAATGTTTTTCAGAAGATGAAGATCTTGATACACACATTAATTGTCTACTCTTGGCCAATCAAAATAACTTCCGATATTAAGTAATCTTTGATTATCTAGCGCTATATCATAAAATCAATCTTAACATGAAGCTTTTTGTAGTTTTTGTTTTAAATCTCGGTGATAGAAGTCTCTAATTTATCTGCAGTGTGAATGTGCCGCTACGCTCGAGTGTCCATTAATAGGACACAAGGCACATGTTGGAGTAGATGGTGTGGTGTGTGCTGTAAGATCTTTAGATAACACGATTTACGCAGTGGATATGCGTCAAAATCATTGGTTTCAGGAATCTCAATCCACATTCTAAATAATCAGATAATTTACATTCACAAGAATGCGTAAGACGTTTCCAAGCATAGGCAGATATAGTAGTAAAGTTTTCGATACATGGATAATCCTACTACACTACATGCAGTCATCGAGAATTCGTTTTGGAGCTGAATTTCTGAGATTAGTTATAGCTTATTTACTAGTTTGCTCCATACTAATTTCACTGGTAAAATCTGTATAATACTTATTGTTGCAGAATGAATACCATTTAGGTATTTCGTGAATAAGTACACACAACCTGTCTGCCATAAAACCGCTTCAAGCTTTTCATTTCGATTATAAAACAAGTAGTGGATCCTAAGTCATAAATTCGTCGTAAGACACACTACGTACAGAGTCGCTTATGAAAAAAAGAATATTGTTTTCTATGTCAGTATGGTGGTTGATTAAACTGACATAGTTTCATATATCAGAAGTTTACCGAAGTAAATCAAAATTGATTTTAAAATAAAACTTAATAGATGGAAAAATCGAAAAACCCTTGAAATGACTTTTAATCACTTTGTTCTCTAGAGAGTAAAGATAGTGTGGATCAATATCAAAATATTTTAAGACATTGCAGTCCCCACTAAAGCTAGAAAATAGACTAAGAAGTTTCATGATATAGTAAGGAAATCGGTCAAGATATGGCAAATGAAATCTGAGTGGAAACATCGAGCTACATTTGAAGAGTTAAAAATATCGGTGATTTTCATTTTTCATCTATAATGGCTAGTTATGTTTTGTATTTTGTTGTTATAGTTTGTATTTTGAACACATTATATATAGTTTTTTTACGATAGAACATTTTTTGACCTCTCTGTTTAACTCAGTATCGGTATTTGTGCTCATTCGACATCAATCAAATGGGATGAAATGAAAGAAAATATGATCTAAACAGTTATCGGTCAATAATGTTTTCTACACTGATGATTTTTAAAATAATTTTATTGATTAATTTTAAGGGAATTTAAACGATTGTGTTACTTAGGATACATAATCATCTACGTCTTTTAAGCTTTCAGTTTACAGTGGAGGAGGACTAGGTCAGTGTTGGGGTTTTCAGAATGGGATGGCGTGAAATATAACCTATTTTATAATCCATGTAGTAGTCTTTTAAGCCAAAGAACCAAGGCTTCTTATATCCAACTTTTATTGACAAAGAGAATGTTTTGGACAATCTGGCATGAAGGTATAAAAAATGTATTTATCATTTGAAAAATTACACTTTTACTGAATACAATGAATATCTACCTGTAGATGTACTTGATACATACATCCATGTAGATCACTAAAAGAAATATACACAACAACTTGAGCGACATTGACATTATAAATATTTTTTGTAACAAACTGAAGAAATGCATTTATATTAGAGTACACATAGGATATGTAATGCCCCGGGACCATTGCTGTTATCGGCTGGCTGGTACCCGGACATGTTTTATTGTTGATTTAGTTGGGGGATTAATGGGGAGGGTTGTTGTGTGTAATCAAAAGCGTAAGGAATGGACATGCTGAGCCATACAAGCTGGTCTAGTTTGAGTTACATATTACGTCACTAAGTTGAAAACCATATATATATATATATATATATATATATATATATATATATATATATATATATATATTTTAGCAATTTCACACACGTAATTTTAACGTAGGCGAAACAGCTGTATTACTCACCTACAACTGACACGAAAATCCGAGTTTTGTCGTAAACAATTCTGCGTAGATTACAAATTCTGTCTAATCCAGTGCAAGAGCATGATATTATACACTGGAAACATATTTTGACGATTATTTAATACTGAAATTATAAGAAATAAACAGAACACATTTAAATATGCAATCGTTGTATAAGAAAATGAAAAGAGCCCAAAATATTGTCTTTATCTTTATTCCGACAGTGCAAAACATGTTATCTGCTAATAAAGTTCAGAGACTTTCGCATACTTGTTTTTAAAACAAAAACACTTCTTTCCTTTATATTTTATTACGCTCAAAGTCTTTTTCCAGGTCATAATTGGCAATGATTTCGGTGTAACTTGATTACACGTTTTGACTTACATACCGTCCATCACTACCAAAGCATTACAGTGTTGGAAGTTTCTAACATATGTATGAAACAACTAACAAACTGAAGACACCTTCAACACTAATTCACTCTTTCCTGAGTTGAAAATCCGCTATCTCCACAGATTTTCTTTATTTCGCAAATTTTCTTTTTATCTATTTCCTCTTCTTTTCTGTGTCCCTTTGTTTAATTCTTATTGATTTACTTTCTTGATCATTCTGGAATATAAAGATATATTAAAAAATATAAATGAAAGAGAATAAAAAAGATAAAAGAAGAAAACACACTATTTCTACCACCATACGTTAATTACAAATATCAACCACTTGTTCAGCATTTGCCTTGTTGTTAATGTTATCTAATCTACACACTTCAAACTATTCAACTTGATGGTATAACTAACGGCTTCAATTGTTTGATTCTATTGATTTGGCTTATATATGTATTTATTATAAAGTCTTCTAGCTCATTTATTTCTTGATTATATGGCAGTAATCACAAATAGCCCGCCCCCCCCCCCCGGTCGTATGTAAATCAGGATCTAATACCAATAAATTACTATGCTAATGACATGTATGTGTATTTTTCAATTCCTGTGGTGATTTATAGTCAACATCTACCTTTATCAACATCGCCAGTCAATGAATATGTATAGACATTCTACATAGTGTCTTGATCATTTGTGGAGCTCGTTAACATAAAATGTGCCACCTACAGTTTTATATCAGATTACGATTGTTTTAAGAATTGCCATTGACGAAAAGAGGATACAAAAGGCGTTATTACGGAGTAAGTAAGCTGTATGAAAAATGCAACACTCGTTACTTGATGTGTCGCTTCAATATAAAAGATACAGGAAATGCGTAGAATTAAACACGATCACTAGACATGCTACATCGCTAGTGAGTTTAAACATTGAACATTTAGTCTGCAAAGAGAGGGTGTTGCGTGTAACTTAAAGCGTAAGGCTCTGATATTCCTAAGTGTTTGATTATATTACGTCATAGGAAGGAAAATACAGAATATATCATATTGTTTCTAACGTAGACACGACATCTGCATTACTGCTTCATAACTGACACGAGAATCGGGGTTTCGTTGTCAACATTTTCTAGGAATCTAGTTTTATTAAGTGCCAAAGCATATACTACCGGCTACTACTGAAATAATTATGAATAAAAAGACAACCTTTAAATATATATCCCCCTGCGGGTCCGGGGTTGTAGAATTGGCCCTACGTGCCTCACTACGTATCGTAAGAGGCGACTAAGTAGAGGCAACCTGTTTGCCGTGGGTTGCGTCCCGTGTCGGATTGAGGAGAGGATCCTGGTTGTTGAGCAGAGGCTTTCAGATGCAATACACTACTTTGGCCTCTACGTCTTCTAGACGGGTGGTCGGGATGGGCCCCGTCTCAACTAATCGGCTGGTCACGCCAAGCCCTAGGAGGTCTTTATTTACTTGCTCACTTTCTCTTTTTTTCCATGTATATCTCTTGATACCGCCATTGCCCTTACTTTCTATCCCTCTATGTTTTCTTTCTCCTACTCTCAGAAGACTCTCTAGAAGGCGGCGGCTCAACGGGTCAATCGGGAGGTAATCTTACCTACTGAGTATACCACCTGTGTATTCCTGGCACTTGGAAAGTGTTCCCTTGTTTGACACCGTGGCGGGTGAAGAAATAACAACAACAAAAATGGAAAATAAAAAAAGTCAACGCAAGAGAACAAAAACTGTTTCAGAGCCATGAAGCGTGGAATCTTTTCCTCAATTCATGGTCATCCAGTCCTAAGAGGAATCTAAACCACTTGCCGCACTATCGCCATTTATAGTTGAAAAGACTATACTTAATTAGTCGGCAAACCCAAAAGTGTTAAAAAAAATCAAGGTCTGCTTGTATAGTGCGAACGTAAAGCACATACTGAAAACATCCAGAAATTAAGACCTTTCATGACATACCAGTAACTTGTTTCGCACACGCATCACTGAACACATCAAAAGGGGTCATTCGTTGCCGTGACTTGGCTGGAGTCAGCGACAATGAATTCATCGAAGGGATGAAAAATGAAGGTGTCACTGCAGCCCGTAGAATTCGCATCAAACGAAACAACAATTTGCAGGACACAAACACCATTATACTCAGTTTCAACAAACCAACATTACCTAAAGTTGTCAAAGTTGGATTCTTACAAGTCAAGGTTGAGGTATATATACCAAGTCCCCTTCGAAGCTTCAAATGTCAAACATACGGCAATCATGAAGACCGATGCTCGAGGAGCCAAGTATGTGGCCGATGCGGAGACCCTTCTCATCGGGAATCCGAGTGCAGAGTCACTCCGCATTGCGTTAACTGTGGAAAGGAATACCATGCTAATTCAAAGGATTGTGACACCTGGAAACAGGAGAAAGAAATACAGAGGATTAAGTACACCTCCAACATCCCTATCCAGAGGCCAGGAAGCTTGTGCAAGCTAGAACTTCTCTCCCCGGCGTGACCTTATCAACTATAGTTCAAAACAACCCAAAAGCAACGAAAGACGCCCAAACCCAAACAAACCCACCTGAATCCCTTCCAGCTCAAACATTCGCATTACAAACCTCTGAAAAACTCAATATCGACTCAAAAAACATTCAACAACACTACACCGAAAAATCCCCAAACAATAAAAGGAAATCGCAAACAAATAGGCAGCAAAAGGGGTCTGATGACCCCATACAGCTGCACAACAGGTTTGGAGACTTTGAGGATATGGATGCAGAAGAAACTGCTCCATGTCCTCAAGGTGGCTCTCAAGGTAGCACCAGACCTACCAACAAAAAATTCACCCTCGTACTTCCTCCAGAGAAACAACCACACAGATTGCCTCCGCGAAAGGTCTAACCTAGCTCCACAATCTTCAATTTAAACATATAAGGAAGAACACCATCATAGAGTGGAACTGTCGAGGACTTAAAGCCAACTATCATGATATTCGTTTGCTTTTAAACGAACATAATCCTGCTGTACTCTGCCTTCAGGACACTTTCTTGAAACATACTTATAACATCACACTTAAACACTACTCCCTGTTTATCACCTACTCCCAAAATGTTGACGGGGCCTTAGGAGGAGTTGCTGTTATTGTGAAGAACAGATCCCCTCATAGCGTCATCCCTTTAAACACAAATTTGCAAGCCATTGTTGTAAGCGTCACTCTACATCGAGTGATTACCTTTTGTTCTAGTTACATACAAACAAACACTAACCTAGTACAAAATGAATTAAACAATCATGTTTAAAAACGTCCCGCGCCATTTGTTTTACTCGGAGATTTTAATGCCCAAAACATTTTATAGGGATAAAATCATATAAGTGACAGAGGTCACAAAGTAGAAGACTTCATTTCTAGACACGATTTGTGTCTATATAACACCAAAACACCGTCATATTTACACCCAGGAACGGGTACATATACGTGCATCAATCTGACAATTTGTTCTCCTTCGCTGCTTTTGGACTATGAATGGAAGGTCGCTGATGACCATCACAGCAGTGATCACTTTCCAATCTCCTTTGAAAATATTAGCCCTAAAATTGATGACGCAATTCCACAATGGAATATTAAGAAGGCAGACTGGGATAAGATTGAAACACTCTGTACAACTAGGCTGAATGCGGATACAGTTTTCAACCTTAATGACCCTATTCAGCATTTTGCTTCTATTTTAATCGAGATTGCAGAAGAATCCATTCCCATGTCCTCGCCGAACTGTAAAAGAATCCCAAAACCTTGGGTCACTAAGGAATATAAGGAAGCCATTAGACAACGCCGAGAAGCATTGAAAAATTGTAGCCATCGTCCGACGCCCAACAATTTAAATATATATCGTATTGTCCGGGCCAAAGCTCACCGCACAATCAAAGAATGTAAACGAGCATCATGGAAGAAATATATTTCTTCTTTAAACTCTCGTTCCTCTATTAAGATAGTTTGGGACACTATCCGCAAAATAAACGGAAAGAGGAAACACAATTCTCTCCGACATCTAAAACTGAACAATAACAATTTTAGTTCAAAACGTGACGTGCCAAATATTCTTACTGACGGTTTCTGTAAAAGTACATCATCATCAATTATTCAGAAGCCTTCCGAAGATTAAAAACTCAGAAAGGAAAGTCGCGTTAAAAATTCACATCCAACAACTCGGAAAGTTATAACCTACTGTTCTCAATATTGGAGCTTAGGGAGGATTTACCTAAGGCCCATGATACATCCGCTGGGTCTGACGAAATACATTACCAGTTTTTGAAACACATTCCAGAATCATCATTAACATCTCTTTTGAAAATCTTCAATAATTTATGGATTACTGGTAATGTACCTAAAATCTGGAAAGAAGCAAAAGTAATACCAGCTCACAAACCAGGTAAGGATATCGCAGATGCTGCCAACTATCGACCTATTGCACTCACAAGTTGTGTGTGCTAAACAATGGAACAAATGATCAGTTCTAGGCTTGTATGTTACCTGGAAACTAGCAATTTAATATCTCCTTTCCAAAGTGGCTTTCCATATGGCCGGAGCACCAATGATAATCTCGTTAGACTGGAAACATTTATTCGCGATGCATTTATCAAGAAGGAACATTTAGTAGCGGTTTTCTTTGACTTAGAAACGACCTATGACACGACATGGAAGTATGGGATGCTAAATGACCTGCACGATCTGGGTCTAAAAGGCCGTCTGCCCTCTTTCATATCAAACTTTCACTCAGACAGAGAATTCAAGGTACGACAGGGCTCTACCCTCTCAGATCTGCAGGAGCAAGACATGGGTGTGCCCCAGGGCAGTATTTTATCTGTGACGCTTTTCAACATCAAAGTCAATAGCATCACCAAGTGTTTGGTTCCTGGTGTGGATTGCTCGTTATACGTTGATGATTTTCTAATATGTTATCGATCAAAGCACATGCATACAACTACAACGAAATATAAACAAGATTCAAAATTGGGCCAGTACTAACGGTTTCAAATTCTCGAAATCCAAAACGGTATGCATGCATTTCTGTCAGTTACAAAGACATCATGATGAACCTAAACTCACGCTGGACGGAACACCATTCCAGTTGTTGAAGAAACAAAGTTTTTATGTATTATCTTCGACAGAAAACTGACTTTTATTCCACACCTAAAGAATGGAAAGCTAAACGCTTAAAATCTCTAGATCTACTTAAAGTAGTAGCGCAGACTGACTGGGGTGCTGATAGAAAAGCCATCTTCAATTTATATAGAACGTTTATTCGCTGCAGATTGGAATACGGTTGCGTTGTTTATGATTCAGCCAGAAAGTCATATTTGAAAATGCTTGATCCAATTCATCGTCAAGGAATAAGACTCGCTCTGGGAGCATTTAAGACATCCCCTTGTGAAAGCCTGCTCGCTGAAGAGAACGAATCAGTTTTGTCACATCGTAGAGAAATGCTTTCCGCACAAATTAAAATCAAACCCTCTGAACCCTGCTTTTTCGGTCTAAACTTAGACCATGTACTAAGCATGTCTTTGGATGAATTACAGTGTACTAAAAACCACTGACCATTTCTATTTTTGGTAAAACTACTTTATTGTTTTCCTGCGTGTCCTACCAGTTAGACATGCATAAATACAATGTAGGGACATGTATATAGAAAGACAAATGAAATGACTTAGACACTAACAAATTAACTTGCATTAATTGTGACAAGTATACATAAATAAGCTAGCATATATGACTCAGTAATTGTTGAAAGATGACCAAATAAAATATTTAAAGTAGCAAATGCTTGTTTATTCGTAGTGTAAATTACATGAACATCACGAAACCTTACGGCGCTTTGAAAAGATCTATTCAATATTTGTTGCAAGCAGTTGGTCAGATAAACCATATGATGGTACACACTCAGCATTGCATCCGCCACAGTAGTTTGCCCTGGAATAGTAGTAGTTGTATTAGTATTAGTCATAGGTAGTGGTTGTTTTAGTAATTATATTATTGGTGGTAGTTGTACTAATAACAAGGACTACTAATAATCCTCCTCCTCAATATCACCATCAGTGCCATGACCATCTGTATCAAGTTTGTCATCTCTTTTATGCTGCTGTTTTATTTGTTCTTTCTTTGTCTCCATGGCTATCTATTTACTTCCTACTTTATTGAAAATGTCTTCTTTTAATACTAATAATAGTTCGTTTTGACTGGACCTGCTATTTTCGGTCTCGAAATAGCACCATTTCCGGTAGCAATCATGGATAATTCCATTCAAACCAATTTGGAGCTCATTCGATTCCGTTGTGCTCCATATATTATCCCTTTTCCAACCGTCATAATGGGTGAGATAAGACAATGTTAACGATGACTAACAGTGATAATGTACGATGTGGAAATGTCGCGTTCCTTTCATGAAAGATTGACACATTCGACTCTGTTAAGTAATAAGTACTTAAATACTAACGACACTGTAGGTACATGATTTGATTTTGAGTGTCACTGAGTGTTGTGTGTGTGTGTATGTGTGTGTGTGTGAGAGAGAGAGAGAGGGAGAGGTGAACTGATACCTGCATGAGGTTCCTGGAGGACAGTTCACAAATGTACAGGGATGGGGAATGCAATACTCGGGCACACATCCTGCGATAACAAAGTAATAATAATAATAATAATAATAATAATAATAATAAGTAGCAGCAGTAGATGCCTTAGTTTTTTTCGACAGTGTTTGAAGCAAACAAGCAAACAAACAAAAAAATGTACAACCTCTTACATTCAAGGTAACGTGTTGAGCCGCCACTGTTACAAGAATGTAGCATCATCATGTGTGAATGTTGTTCACGATATTTTTTCCATCTAAATTGCCGCAGTACACGTTCCTGTTATGTCTACCGTTTCCATAATCATATCCACTATTTCTATCATCATTTGAGCATTCCTCTCTATCTCCATCATTTAAGTCAGATGGACAAATGTTTTCATTCCTTATTGCTTGCTGATATGCGTACTTGATCCCTAAATAAATGCTCAGACATTTCAGCAATGTTGTGCAGATACTTTATATTTCTGCATGACGTATATTCTCATTAAATATTGTAAAGCGTCTTCACTTTTCTACATTTCATACGGCTGTACAATGATCATTGATTTTCCGAAAAGTGTTTGTTCCTAATTTTTGGGCGAAATAAACTAGGCGTATTAAGTCTAGTAAACCCACTGTATCCTGCATAGGATGTGTGTAATTTGTCAATTCTACTCTCCTATCCCAGTAGATCTAAGTAGTCCTGATCGGGTCCAGTATTTTTTAATATATATTTTTATCCAAACAGGAAGACCCTAACAAAAATTTTAATTTTCTTGACAATTGTATCGATTCTGAATATAATATTTGCAAGTTTCTCTCTCAAGTTATTTGTTGGTCGGGTTTTTCTGAAATGGTCTTGCAGTTGTTACTTGATTTAAAAGACTTATGCTAGGGATAAGGCAAGGAATTGCTAAGGTTGGAAACTAATTTTTTCATGACTTGTCAGAGTAGATCTAAAGAAAGAGAATGTACATAAAATTCAAAGTGTGTGATACATATTGTGCGCATGTTGTCATCTGACAGCATTCTAGTATCTACCGATGAGATACTTTCCAAAGTGTTTGTAGATTCCGTGTTTTGCGTTCCGTCTTTTTATTCATGTATGGGGACAGACCTTTATCTTTGTTAAGTCCGTTATATAGTGATCGAGGTGATAGAGACATTTACCATCATAAATGGGTCCCCGGGTGCTCAAGTGGTCTAAAGTGTGTCTTTAGGGATCATTGTCATCTCACCTCTGTCCGTGTTGGTTCTAGTCTCGGTCTCCGACAATATGAGTATGTGAGAAAGCTTACCAGTAGAATCACGTGGGTCGATGGTTCTTACCGTAGTTTTTTCCGCTTTATTCCTCCACCATATATACCGGCCGCCATGTGGAGCCTATCTTGTCCTAAAAAATGGCATTAAACCCAAGACAACCCAGCAACAACAACTATTAGAAACCTATGAAAGACGGCGATTGACTAATTACGGCTTCAGCTGGAAATACCGCACTTCAAATGACGTTCTCCAGTTATGATTTTTCTTTACTGCCATCTGTCAGTAACTTTCTTGCATATATTTTCGCAAAGTAAAAGTTGGGTATCTAGGTTTTGGAAACAAAATTAGTAGTTGCACATAATTTCATAATAGATTTGAGTGGTTTTATTATTTTATTCATCAGCTCAGTTTCCATCCCTCCTTTTATTTCTGAAAGGGTAGTATTTCTTTTCTTATGTTATAACAATCATTACTGATTACTAGTAGTATACCTTTTTGTGATCTGTTTGTTGAGATCAAATATGTATTCTGTACACGTTTTCAATGGTGCATCATTCATCTAGCCAGAATGTATAAATTTGAATACTTCCTCCTTTCTGTTCGACGAGACGAGAGTTGCAAAGCGTTTACTGTTCGTATACCTTGTGTGTGATTTACGGATCACACATGTATCTAATATGGCGCAATTCTTGTGTTATTTCATATGGCTGTAGTGGTTATGTGGAAGTTATACATCCAGACGCAAGTGTTTACTCCTCCAAAATTAAGTATTATGCTCTTGTGTAGATGGGATAACTTTGTTTCTCAAACCAATTCTAACATGATAGGAAAAATGTAATCGACATCGTTAAGGACACCGATAGCCAACAATACCCAAGACGATGTATACATAATATAAATACATATTCATTTGCTTCTGATCTCGATAAAATCGATCTTGACTGAAAACAACATACTTGCTGGGATTTGTACTATACATGCGATTGGTACTGTGGATTACATGTATAAGACGTGGATGATATTTGGTGACATTTTCGAAGAGAGAGAGAGAGAGAGAGAGACAGGCATACAGACAGACAGAGAGAGACCTGGGGCAGCTTCAGCTTGATGAAAAACGGATAAAGATGGAAGATTTTCTCACAAGCAAGAGTACAAAACAAAATCGATAGACTAATCAACTGGTTATTTTTGTAATAAGGGCAAAGATAGTTTACGGAATATAGATCACATTAATTACCAGGAAATGTAAGTCTTTATTTTAATATTCAAAGTTGTAGTTTAAACCATACGAAAAACAATTTTCATAAAATGTTTGCTATGATTTTTGAATGACATCTACTATGTTTGGTATTTTTGGGTACGATTTCAGTTGAATTCTTCCCATGTGTTTCATTTCCAGGATGAATAAATAAATGCGAAATAAAGAAAATTGAAACAAAGAAGAGTAAATAAACAAGGGAAAAGATGAATCTGTGTTTGTACTTTCAATATATACGTTTATTTTTCTTGAAAACTATGACCAAATCTTGCTTTATTGTTATGCTTTAGCACTGATGTATTGTGTTTGCGTCAAAAGGTGGTATAATTTAAAACCCAGAGCAAGTACATTATCAATTAAGACAGTGAAGAAGAATAAAAGGTAATAAAATGTGCAGAAAAGACATGATGTATAAAAGGTAACTAATTTAAAAAAGCATATATACAGACAGACAGACAGACAGATATAGATAACATATAGTACATACATATTTAATACATACCCAACGCTGTGGCCACCAACATAAAGCAAACAATTTGTATTTTTAACATTTTGTATTCGGAATAACAGTTCTGTAAGCTGTTCTGCTTAATCCATAATGTTTAAGTATTAACTAGATGTAAATTTATATGTCTCCAGGATATTGTCAAATGTTCTTGAACCGGATTAAGCCGGATTGGTATGTTAAGCATACATGTTGACAAGCAAACCCACATCCTGGTGTAATTATTAAACGCCTAATACCTGTGTTGCGGGTGCATTGTTACACTTTGAAAAACGACTAGGATATTCTGTACACGATTTTCATTGTATATAAGTAAACCAAACTTGAACAATCTGCTTGGCTCGCACTCACAAATAAACATGAACAACCCCGCCCCATTGAAGCACCCTTCCATTCACACACAAAAGCACACATCCAGATGTCGGAACTTAAACTGCTTTAACAAGAATTTAAACACAGGTAATTAATTGCAGTAACATTTAGTCTTACTACCTCTCTTGATAAGGTTAGGTACTAAATTCCTTTTGATTGACAAAGGAAGTGCCCAAATAAAAACATTGATTTAAAGATTGCACTTAAAATTGACCTGGTCTTTGTTATGCTACTCTTATCGTGTTCATACATTATATTTTAGATACCATAATACTTTCAAGACTCGGAATATAATGGACACATTTTCAAGCTCTTGGATGTAATCATGTTTTAAATAACTGATCTCTTTTGTCAATACGTTTACATATTCCCTAACTTCCTCATGAAACTTGTTTTATTTTTTGTTTGACTTTGTCTCAAGATATACTGTATATTTATCATGATCTCATTATAACCTTGAAAACTGTGATATTCGTATTTACTTTAAGTTTTTTGAAACCTTTCTATCTGATATTTTTTTAAATCGATTTTGATTACCATCGATATATTTCTCAAAATGTTTATTAAGATTAGTATTGGTGTACTTCTCACTATTTTCATTTCCTCGTTTTTGATAAATTGACGCGGAATCCGTATGCCGAATGTAATATATATCTTTTCGACCAATCGTTTTCCCTTGCTGTATCAACTCTTGCCTCTTTTTATCCCTTCTCTTTCAATTTCCATCACTCATCATTCTGGTGGCACTGGAAGCAGGGTTTGAATGTTGAGACTGTAATAGTCTTTCTGGTAAAAATTATGTATGATTGATACGTTTGCAAATTTATCTAATCCCTGATTATTAGGATAAACGTCTAAAGGGTTATAAGGTACTAGAAAATTGATTATATCAACCTTTGTCTTGTCAAATATTATATAATCAAGTACAGACGGCTCATACCAGAAAGAAAATGCGTTGATTACCTTGAATATTTACAAGAATTAACAATGCTTATCAAATTAAATATTTGCAAATTTAGAGAAACAAGCATTGAACTATTAATTAAATACAAACTGGGATGGGTTAGATCATCAAAGCTATATTCAATGATATGACAACGAAGTCGAATAATTATTGAATGACGATCAGTAAAAGAATAAGAAAAGTGGATTTTATGTTGTTTGATTTTTAACGTTTTCAAGAGTCTGGAATACACATTCCTAATATTTGTGTAGCTCATCGCGCTTTCAGCGTCTGTATTCAAGAACTATTATTTCATCACTGTTGGAGTTCTAGCGTCATTGCATGTGGACGTGGAAACATATTTCGCGGTGTCTCCCGTACTCTTGTTGATTTTGCTGAGCGGAGTTTATACCTGATAGACGACACTTAAAACGAAGAGATGGTAAATCATTACAGGAACTGTCATGTTTATTATACAGTAATTGCTTTAAATGTCCCATGTTACGACGGGCAATGTTAATAAAATTTGAAATATTTATCAAACACCAAGGAAGGGAATTTCATTCACCACGAACGTAGCCAAACTTATTTATATGCAAGTGGGAAAAGTACAATTTAAACATTTGATAAGTTACTTGTCAATACCTTTGTGTAGAATGCCCAAAACGGTTCGAACGACAGAAATGGTTAAATGCTGTTTTCCACATTTTCTCAATACCTAAGCAAAACAGCACGTCGTGTTCCAGCATTTGCGTGAAGTTTTCTACTTCGATCCTGATAATATGCGAACAGTGAGACAAAAAGCTTTCTACGTTTGGTACCAAACTCACTCTTTAGATCATTATGATTTTCAAGGAGACATGTTTAAATATTGTCGATCCGATGTGGAATTTTGTTTAACGTTATGTAAAATCTCTACAGTTACAGTTTCTAAGTCAGGATGGTATCGATCGATTGAAGGAAGCGTTTCCCATTGCCAAAGAGTTTGGATTTGTGTACCGGAAGACGTTTTTAATCCTATATATGTCTGCTGTCAACTAAAGCTTTGCGTCACTTATATTACTTGTGTGAAACCCAAGACAAACAGATACAGCATGCAAGAAACAGTGGAGAAAATAATACTGGATCGTATTATGTGCATGGTTGGGATTTAGAAAACCCACAGATATGTACGTATTTTAGGGATGGTGGTGTTCTTTTTCATGCATGCCATACCTGTCTTCCTAAATAGGCATGAAAAACACTTTCTCAGAGTCGTCTATGGAAGAGCTGAAGGACCAAACGTACTATCGACTCTAGAGCTTGGAATTTTTAGGATACCGAGTGTTACAAATGAGAGAATATGACTACGATCGATGGCTTGAAAACAGATCTAGCCTGACGTTGCATCGTGCCTTTTATTCCATGTGAGAGTTTGTTTAGATGACGGACCAAAGTTGCACGATTGCCGTACGATGTTGGCGAATCTCACGGGGAACAAATAAAATACATTCATGTGTGTTTCAACACATCGACGTGGAACATATTCGACGATACGAAAATTTGATCCAATGTCATGTTCTTCTACCGACGAAATTGTACTATCCAGTCTGATCTCATCGTTATGTCGGAAAACTGATAATTTCATTTTGTGGTAAGGGAGGCAAAACATCACCAAGACCATCAATGATGCGACAGAACCATTAATGAATCTCGATAGGAATTTACCTGAGTGTCGAATTGTTTCATGCTCTCATTCATTGTTAAAGTGTACGAAAATTGGCTCGCGTTTTTGGAATTTGTTTGAGGCTGTGTCAGCGAGTTTCCAAAATTAAAGCACAAAAATAGGTGATATCCTCTCTGGTATCACACCCCAAAAAACAGACATAAATTCAAAGAACTGGACCGATCCATAGAAGGAATCACCTGGGAATAATGTTGATCAAAACGAAGAGACTTTGATTGTTTGGTTATCAATCTGAATTGTATGTGGCAAAAACTAGCTCAACGTCCGATATTTCATAAGTTCAGTGAGGTTAAGTGCAATGATGTGGTCTGTGCCCAGGGTGATGCTGTACCTTACGACATGACAAGTATTGATGTTCGTGTACACATCTATGGACCTGATCCATCCAGGCACTCACAAACCACTCTGAATATAATAAGTACATCGGCAATCACAAATGAAAGAAGATTATGTCTTTCGTTGGCTTTTGTCTGGCTATTGTAGTTTTGAAAGTCGATTTCAAATATTTAAAGTTAAAGGCCTAAATATCTGGAAGGACATACTCAAAACTTTCGATAGAGCAGAGGTTTTCACTTCCGTCGTGGCGACCAAGTACAATTATTTAGCTGCAGTGGGAAACGTCATGAATGGGAGTATAAAGATATAGCTTTATTCGGAGCATTCGAGATGGTGTCCATGCTGTCTCTTTTTTCATTTGGTCGGTCAAGACTATGATCGTGGTGGATACGTTAGACAAAGTATTTATAGTTTACATTCTGACCTAATAAAAGGAATATACAAAGCCATAGTACTTTTAAAGGGTTCAAATTGTCAGACATTGATTATCCATCGACATTTCGAAGACATCGGATGCCACGACTTTCACCTACAACACTTTAGTACCACAAAAGCATCCCACTGGAGGAGGTCCAGGAAAACGTTCAAGACTTACAGGTCGTGAATAAGCAAATGTTTAGTAAAAGTAGTATTACCTCTAAATCAGATTTCCCTCACGACCTGTCTCCTGTAATGTTTGAGTTTCTTCAAAATGATGTATCAGAAAAATGGTTGACGGTATAGCTAAATCAATTCTGAGAAATTTATACCCCAAAGAGCTAAGGAATCAGCAAACTACAAAGACAGTGACAGAAACATCCACAAGTATGGCAGAAGAGAAAGAAACAAGAGAAGTATTTAAACACCATCTGCTCTTTTTCCTTCTCGACGACAACCTTCCTGAAGCCCTCCCCTACTCTGCCTGTGTCAAACACATGTTTTCAAGGCCCTCCCCCAGCACAAGGAGAAAGAATCAATGAAAGACAGAAGAGTTAAAGAGTTAAAGGAATCAAGAAAAGAGTGAAAAGAACGGATTACTACTTCTATTCCTATTGCTCGTCAGACGAGTCAAGCATGACAATCCAAAATATTACACGCTCCCAAGAGGAATATCGAACAGTTGGTGATTTATTGAGCAGTAACAACGACACCACTTTTGGTCGGCATTTATTTGAATATAGCACATGCGACTGGATGCGCAGGTATTCAATATTTGTGTCTTTATGCCAAAACCCAACCTCAAACTTTTACGTCTGCAAGACGTATCGCAATGATTACGAGTACGATCTACGTGCGCGTTTCACAAACTTATTTAACGAAAACTTTTCCAGAAGTCAAACAATAGAAGCAGAAATCTATCATCAATATCAACCTGGTTTGAGGTTACATGTATTTGTTATGTGTCGTCAATGTGTGTTCTAAATTTAGCTTACTTTGTTCCTTCCAAAATCTTTTCAAAGTTAGTACGAGCATTAAAATTTGTTCTGAAACAAATTTAAAACTTATGTATCTATTTGACATTATATCTCCACAAACCTTACATACCAGGATTGCTCCTTGTGTGAGGCACATCTGCTGATGGACCGCCGCAAAACTAACCCAATTGTATCGTTATGCCAAAACCCAAAGACGTATGGCAATGATTACGAGAACAACCAACTTGGGCGTTTCACAAACTTATTTAACGCAAAAGTTTTCAGAAGTCAAACTAAAGAAGCAGAAATCTATCGTCAATATCAACCCGATTTAATTGCTGTGTCTCATTCAGCGTTGTAAAATTCAGGTTACATGTATTTGATGTGTGTTGTATATTTGGCTTGGTTTGTTCCTTCCAAAATCTGTTCAAGGTTAGTACGAGCATTAAAATTTGTTCTGAAACAAATGTAAAACTTATGTATCTATCTGACATTCTATCTCCCATTTTTAGTATATATTTTCTAAAAAAAATAGAAACATAGATTGATACGATTGGGAATCTATACGAACAAACAATATGTTGCATTGCATTTCGCGTTTGTCTCTGTATCATCGGTTACTCTTTTATTAAATATGCCTTTCCATCACCTTGTGCTTCCTTCGTCCCCGCTGCCGTGTTTGAGCCATTTTGACAAGTCCCTAGATACTTTTTTAAACAAACCGTCCATACCAGGATCGCTCCTTGTGTGAGGCACATCCGCTGATGGACCGCCGCAAAATTAACCCATTCTTTTTTTGGTTTTACAACTTCTCACTGGTGCTTCAGGATGGGAGTACTTCCCTTTCTATTGCGTGTCCTGCGTCATCTGCCATTTTCTTTAGCGATTCGAAGCCGCTAGCTATGATATCGATTTCGAAAGCTTTGGAGGTAACCTTTTGGGAACAAACGTCTAGCTGGAAACAAATGATCGTTAGAAAATTTCAGGGACTACATTCTTGCTGGATCCTAGAAAGCTCTTCGATTAATATTGGTCATTAAACCATTTTGCAAATACCATTACTCCGGTCCTAAATATTTTTTGCGGGTAGTACTGCTAATTTAGTCCTATATCCATCAGGTCAGCCCCGTGCTAGATGTACATATGACATATCGGATCACATAGGCTGGAAAGGTACAGATCCCAACCTTGTGACCTGTTGGCCATGGTAGGACTAAATCTAAATTTCACTTTTAAACATTTACCAAAACAAATCCGATTTTCTGCTGATGTGTCCAATACTAATTACTGATGAGGACATCAAATGTATATTGGCTTGGTTATAACACAGATCATTATGTTTTTCACGTCGTGTTTTTGCATCAATTTCAAATCTTCTTGAAGTTTATCTGTAGTTTATCTGTAGTTATTGATATTAAACATTCTGAGTCGTTTAATAATATTATCTTTCACTTCGATAAGTGCATATTAAAATAAATTGCATATTACGTTTACTAATTCCAAAATAAGTAGATACACTTATTATGCAGTGTTTTCAACTTTAATGTAACTATACAGAGTTATTACCATTTTAAATGCAAAGCAAATCTGATTTTCCAAGAAAACAAACTGAATGTAAATAATAAAATGAGATTTATTTAGTATAATGGACATTATTCATGTGTTAGAATCAAACTGATATTGAAGATTAATTATTTTTCTTTCCTGTCACTTCATCCTTTATTAGAAAATTGAAACCTATGATATATTTATAAACTGTGATTATTAACATAGGTAGTTTGTCAGTCCAGAAATGGAAAAGGTGAGGAACAATTACCATTCCAAGTCGTAAAATCAGGTCGTTTAAATGCAGACAGGAGCCACAACGGTCTTCAAAGGTTTATTTTTTATTCTAAAGAATTCAAATTCGTACTATTATTATAAGGTCTGGCATTGTGGAATTATTATATTTGCAATAAATATTCACTTTTCCAGGAATATATGCTTTGAATCAGTCAGTGTGGAGTGAGGATTACCTCCTGCTTTCTTCAGTTTACTTGTCCTTCGTACTCTTGATTAATATCCAGTCATAGCAGTTTAATCATAAACATAATGTTAGTTTCCTGTTCCACTCCAATTTAGAAAACTACGCATTTATTTTAAGGCCTAAATCTCTAAAATGCGATGGGAAGGGTCAGAAGAAAATCTTAAACATTTGTAAATTTGATGAATAAAATGTGTTTTCTGGCATATTATTGGCTGTAAATAATCACACGATACTGCTCTTTCTTTACATATTGATAACAATTTTAGGGAATACCTTAGGCTATCCATCCGTTTTCAAAGTTAGTTTTGAGCCTAGCCTTGTCTGTATCAACTACCTACAGAAGCAACAACATCAACGTCTCCAACGCGCATTGTATTATCAAACGAAACTATTCAATTCATATAAAATCTTCACAAACTGTAGAATCAGTCTTACCTGCATACAACATGCCACTCCATAACCTAATCAAAGCATATGTCATGCGTTGCAATACAGTTTCTACCTTCATAAATTACTTCAGTTTTCCCTCCACTGAATCCATCTCTGATGACATGAGCTATTGTTTTTGTTAGTGTCAATGCCATATGACGTAAGAACAACGAATCTTCTTAACACTGGACACGCATTATTTCATTTTGTAACAATCAATTTAGTAAGAAGACAACAGAAGTGAAACACACACATGTAGAGTTTATATCCTCATTAACAGTTATCATTATCCTCAAACACTCTTATGTTGTGATCGCGTGTATTCCAGGTCTTCTATGCTAGAATCCGAGTGTACAGCCTGTGTCCTACTAGCGATTTCAATGAAACAGAGTATACTCTGATGTGGCGGCGCATTTGTCTTGTTTACACTGTTCGCAGATGGGACCAGGCTATGCACAATTAAATATGTTATTACAGCTAATTATGTTAATTAGTGTCTTTCTGTCGCACTGTTTCGTTATCAAACACTCATTTGATTGTTATTTCATGCTTTATCACTCGCATTATATCATATTCGGAAAGGTAAGGTCTACAAGATTTCTTGAAACATACATTGATTCTTGCCCAAGTTCTAAGTTGTCTTTCTATGGATTACAGTGTAAGCACAACAATGGACCTTTTTCAATTTTCATTACATACATACATACATACATACATACATATACATACGTACATACGTATGTACGTGCGTGCGTGCATGCATTGATGCATGCATGCATGCATGCATCCATCCATCCATGCATACATCCATCCATCCATCCATCCATACATACATACATATATGCATGCATCCATGCATCCATGCATACAATGTTGGGACATACGTACATACATACATATATATATATATATATATATATATATATATATATATATATATATATATATATATATATATATATTGATTAACTTACAGATATACAAAACAACATACAATAACATTGACAGATATGCATTTATACGAGAGCTTGTGTCACTCACAAGTTGTTGAATAATGACCAAATGAAATATTCAAAGTAGCAAATGCTTGTTTATTCATAGTGTAAATTACATGAACATCATGAAATATTGCGGCGCTTTGTAAAGTGCTATCTAATATGTGTTGCAAGCAGGTGGTCAGTTCAACCATATGATGGTACACAATCAGCATTGCATCCGCCACAGTAGTTTGCCCTGTAATATTAGTAGTTGTATTAGTATTAGTTATAGGTAGTGGTTGGTTTAGTAATTATATTATTGGTAGTAGTTGTAAGCGTCAGAAAGACAGTGCTACTAATAATAATAATCACCAGAATTATCGATAACAACATCTGTCTCCTCTTTCGCTGCCTTTTCTTTCTTACTGTTGTTAAAGTTACTATTTTAAACTTTGTCTTACTTGTCTTCTTTTTCCTCAACTTTTTTATAACTGCTTCTATGAAGAATACCGGTTATTCCTTTTGACCAAACTTGATATCTTTAGACCCGGTACTTAAAACATTTACAGTGACAGTAATAGAAAATTTCACTCAAATCGACATGAAGACCATGGGAGAGCATTATACTAACTATATATACCCTTTTGCAATACTCAAAGCAGGCGAGACAAGATCAATTAAAAATCACAAGCACTTCTTGATTTGTTTCTTAAAAATATATAGAAATGTCCCGTTCATTTCATGATCGATCTATCCACTGGAGTAATTCGTGCTTAAATCCCTATGGCGTATCAGGTTTATGAATTGATTTTGCGTGTAAGATGATAGGGAGAGAAATGTGGATTAATACCTGCACATGGTTCCTGGAGGACAGTGCTTATATGTACAGGGGTCCTGATAGCAAAACACCTCAACACATCCTATAATAATAATAATAATAATAATGGTCCTTACAACTGGTCAGAGCAGTAAACCTCTGTTTGAGGCTGAGAACCATTTGATGCAATACTAGTTCCTGAGGCTTAACTCCAGAAAGTCTTAGGTTGTAAAGCATGCCGAGAACTTCAAAGAAAGGGAGTAAATATAAATGTATCGTTATTCAATCTTGCAAACAAAACAGATATAATCATTCGATTTATTTGCTATTTTGCATGTCCTAATTTCATTACGGAAAGTAAAGTAAACCGAACGCTTTTAAAAATATAAAAATCAAATTTGACTCAAAATAAAACTGTCAAACTATTGCAACAAATACATTATTTCGAGAGAGATGGCGCTTCACACAGTTCCGAAATGTCATTTGTATAAACGCTAAATACAGGAACCATTTCAGTCCTTAGTTCACATAGATGGTCATGGGGAGATAACCCATCAAATACTTTGGCAACGAGAGTTGTAAATTATTTTAGAAATTAAGCCATTTTAAAACCACCGTGTAACATAAAATATAATAAATGTTACACACGATGGGACAAGAAATGTCATACAGTCATACGTTTCATGCCAGGTCTTCACTCTCACACGGACGTTAAAAATGTTTCGATTGATCCAGATAGTGAAGCTTTTGTGTCTGCTCTAGCTTACTCTAACAATGATCCATGGCATTGTAATTTATCATAAATTGTCTAATGATATTGAAAGGAATGCAGAAGTCACATAGATGCTATATATATATTACCCCAACCCGTATAGGGATTGGACTACTAATTAATCTCTGAATAGATCATAATTAAAATAAATTTAATAAATGAAAATAATTTCTGCACTAAATTGGCAAACAGACCACGCATGCTTCTATTCATTAGAGTTAGATAAAAAAATAAAAAATTCAGCCTTGAAAAATATGTTTCAGAGCATATTGTTGACCCTCTTTCTGTTAAACACGGGACTCTCCTTGTTTGCACCAAAGAGCATCCCCTCGCTCCTAGAGTTCATATGCTGTTTTGTCAGTAGGAACGTAAATACAAATTCACAAAATAAAACTATGTTTGTTGTCAACTATAATCCACAGGCTGAAATTTATAAAATTAATAACGCAAAACAAAATAACTCTATTTACTATCTAATGACTTTATCTCAAAATATTTAGTGCTCAATTTTCCATTTCCCAACCGTAGTCCGATATTAGGACGAGTGGTTCCTATTGAATACTTTTAAGATATGTTTGGTGGAAGTACTTCTGTGCATGTACATTCATTATAGATTCTAGTTTAGTTTTGCCATTTCATTTCTCAGCTTAGGATCCGTCCCTTAAACCCTATTTTATGAACGTTTGGTGTTTTTTCTTCATACTAAATATTACCAATACAGAACATTAGTTTGTTTCTACTGACATATGTGTGCTCCGTTTGATAATTCTTGTATTGATATCAAAGGTATACTGTACATTTTAGCCTTTGATCATACTATAACTATATAATTTAGCCCCTAAACATTTTTATTTCCAGCAAGACAATAGATCCAAGTTCAGACTGGAGTTTACAAATATTGAGTGATCATATACCTGTATGTGTCTTTTTTATCATATACCTGTGTCTAATTTGGCGCATTTGCAGTGCATTTATGTATTACTACAGACTTAAAGGAAGTTCTACATCTAGAGGTGAGAGTTGAATTAAATGTAAAACTTAGTAACTCTCTTAAATTACATATTATGTCCTCGCTAATCGGGGATTATTTTTTCTCTAAAAATATAATCTTGAAGAAAACACTCTGATCAACATCGTTCAGGACAACGATTGCCAAGAACGTCCAAGACAATGTATACATAATAAAAATATATGCTCGATTTTTAGAGGTGGATCTTGACTAAAAGCAGACATATTGCTTGCTTATTTTACCACACATGTGATTAGCGTTCTAGATTGCACGTATAATATCCCGAAAACATTTAAGTTGCATACGGCATGTTTTGAGAGAGAGAGAGAGAGAGAGAGAGAGAGAGTACCTGGCGCAGATTCAACACGATGAAGAGCTGAAACGGATGGAAGACTTTATCAAAAACAATAACAGAGAACAAAATCGTCAATTCTTTAAACTGGTACCTTTCGTAATAAGGACAAAAATAAAGTTTACAGTGTGTGGATAACAATGTTTACTACGAAACGTGGGTTTTTGAATTTCATTTTTCAAGGCTGCAACTGGAAATATATGAGGAACAATCGACAGAAAATGCTTGTATTGATTTTGTGATGACACCCATTATGTTCGGTGTGTTTTAATAGAAATGTGTCTAGATTCTTCAAAAATACTTCATTTCCAGGATAGCAAATACCTAAATAAATCAATAAATAAATAAACAAGATACAACGGAAGTGGCACGGAAAGAGAGGATGTATGAACGAACAAAGGACGATGGAAAAAACTACAAGTATAACATTTCTATATGAGAACCGGATGAAAAAGGCTAACAAGTATAACATTGCCATCTGATGAACGGATGAATTATGCCAAGAATTATAACATTTCTATCTGATAAACGGATGAATTCGGATATCAAGGATAACATTTCCATCTAATAAATGGATGAAATAGGCTATAAGATTTTTCACTATGTAAGTTTGTTTTCTTGTTCATGACTGTCATGAAAACTTGATTGATTTTACGTTTGATTATATTTACGTCAAAAGGTGGTCTCAATTAACTCATGTTCGTTATCCGTTAAGACAAGGAGAACGTGTGTGTGTGTGTGTGTGTGTGTGTGTGTGTGTGTGTGTGCGATTTGGATTTTTAACGTAGCTCTAACAATTTTTCAGTCATATCACTACGATGTCTGCAGTGTTTCAGTTTATAGTGATGTCTTGCACTGGGGCATCATGCCGCAGACATATGGTATGATGTTCCACCCAGTCACATTATCCTGACACCTGGCCGACCAGTCCTAACACTAACCTCTTAATACTGAGCGCCAAGCGAGGCAGCTGTTAGTACCACTTTTGTAAGTCTCTGGTATGATTCGGCCGGGGATCGAACCCACGACCTACCGCATCCGAGGCGGACGCTCTAGTCACTAGACGACCGGGGCGGTTAAGACAAGGAGAAAGAGTGAGTTGTAATACATTTTACATAAAAAAGGTGCACAAAAGTCAATTAATTTGGTAACTAAATGACAAGTTTAACGATTGTGTCTATTAAGTAAATATACAGACATACAGACAGACAGACATATACAGAGACAGAGATAACAATAAATATGTAGTACTTACCCAACACTGATGCCATCAACATAATGCAAATAATGTGCGCTTTCAGCATTTTTTTAAAATCAAAACGACGGTGAATTTAAATGTGTTATGTTTATTCCTTAGTTCATCCGTATTAAATAAACGGCAATTTATATGTTTCCAGAGTACTAACACATGGTCTTGAACCGGACTAAACTGGAATTATTAGCCACAAATGAATGTTGACAATCAAACCCACATCCTGGTATCATTATTAAATGAGTTTTTCCAGTTTCGTGGAAATATACTGTTAGAATTCCTGTGAAAACTTGCTATGATACTCGATACACGATTTTGATTTTGGTTTTGATGTATTAAGCAAACTAAACATAAGCAACTGTTAGTCTCGCACTACAAAATATATGCCCTTTAAATTACATATAAAACCCTCTCTCAATTGACAACCATTCCACACACACGGACACGCACACACATCCAAAGGTCACATGTTCCAGTTCATGATATGTATTATGTATTTTCATGGTATGGGTGCATGTATAAAGTTTCGTACGCAAAGTATTTATGACTTGTAATATAACTAAAATGTTCTTTTATATTTGGCCTTATTTATGAACTCATGCGAGAAGTACGTCTACACATGTTTATTGCCCTTATTAAGTTATGTAAGATGAATTGCCAATTAAGCATGCATGCCATGGAATATCAAAATCGTTCTCTCTGTAGAGAACGATCACATACGATATGCATTGTTTCTTTAGCATAAACATCTAGCTCATATATAATAATAGCAAACAGTAATACAGATGATTCCGACCCACCCCAATCCAACTTCACCGCATTCCACCCCACCCACATTGCGATCCTCTGGAAACTTACAAGACATTACGTCATTATGTATTATAATTAATAAAAATGTTTGTCGTATCGTAGAGTCGTGTTGCTACAGTAACACTTCGAACGGTTGAAGTTTGAGTCATTGATCATGTAAGACTGAAATTCCACGGATTGAAATGTACCCATGGTTAGAAAGATGACTGTGTCATGATCGATTACCCTTGTCTCTTTGACATTATCAGTCACTGATTTCTCTGTAGTAATAATTCAACCGCATCTTTCAATTTCTTTTAATCTGTCCGGTCCATGATACACCTAAATTGGAGAAAGACTCAAAACATAACAATTGTATACCACGCTACATTCATTTTTCCGATTTGGAAAGAGTTTTCTTTGATTTGTTTGGCTAATAGAATAACCGTTTCATCCTGTGAGTACATATTGTAAATGCATGAAGTCTAATTATTCAGAGCAGAATTCAAAATTAACCGATGACACTGAGCTTCAATGAAGAAAATAACGGTATTGAATCAAACATTAATCTAATGCCATGGATACGATAGTTGGCTACGGCGATAGCAGAAAAATCAGTATTGCATGTTACAAGCCCAAAATAAAATCCATCCCTCCACCCCAACCTCTTCCACTAATCATTCACGAGGGCAAAAACAGTTTTCTGGTCAAGAGTGGCAGTGCAGAAAAAGATAATGTTATACCTTCCAAGAACCTAATCTGTTCTTGAAATAGCCAATGCTCAGAGATGACACATACATCTCTTTTTTTGTTTATATGACATTAACTGATTAAGATAGAAGGCACTATACATGATACATGTGACAGTCAGTAAGAAAATATTTAGATTAATCACAGGCATTTGTATACCGGAAAGACAATGATAAAAACACATCTTAATCACATAGAATACAATATTAAAAACACATCTTAATCATATAAAATACAATATTAAAATCCCATCTTATCATATAGAGTAAAATCTGTACAAAAACATGACAAAAGAGCTAACCATTCTGTTGCACAGATGCAAATATTGTTCAAATAAAATGGAAAACTGGCCATAATGTTACAGTAAATATGCATGGCACTAATTGGAAATAACCTCGACAGTGGTTATACATTGTATGTTCCATCACCCATACACCTATAAATCTGTACCCGTAGTTCAATGTTCCTCAGGGCATGGATGGACACAGTGGCCGTTGTTGGTTGCATATCTGAATGGACATTTTCATTCTCAGAAGGTGCATAAATGTGCATATGGTGGGGAACAGTTAGAGAGACTCAGGGATCAATATGAATTTGCATACCCAGTAAATATGTATAGATATTTGATACATCATGTGATAAATTCTTGAGTGATGATTGTACACGTAGAATCAAAAGTTAGCAAGATATATAAAAAATATGACCACCAAAACTTATACAATTCTGCACGCAAGTCGCCTATTCAACGAAAAATACTTACTACATACTCAGCCTCGCATCGGACGCAGAAGATATAGGCAGTGGCGGTGGTAATGATAGGAGATACTACTACTACTGCTACTACTGCTACTATTACTACTACTAATAATAATATTCAGCAGCAGCAGTATCATCGACATCATCTGTCTCCTCCTTCTTGCTATTATTTCTATTTTCAAGCGCAACAATATAAAAGATACATGAAATGCGTAGAATTAAACATGATCACTAAACATGCTACATCGCTACCGAGTTTGAACATTGAACATTTAGTCACACGGATGTAACTTAAAGCGTAAGGATATGGTATTCTGACTCCTAAGTGTTGTTCAAGTTTGATTATATACGTCATAGGAAGGAAAAATACAGAACATCTCGTATTATTTCGAATGTAGACACGACATCTGCATTAGTGCCTCATAAAACTGACATGGGAAACCGGGTTTCGTTGTCAAAACCTTCTAGGAATCCAGTTTTATCAAGTGCCAAAGCATTTACTACAAGCTACTACTGAAATAATTAAGAATAAAAAGAGAACCTTTAAATATATAGTCATTCTGTACAACATTTAAAGAGCCCAAGTTATTTCCTATATGTTGACGACTTGACTGCTGGACAAGTTCCTCTGTCTAGCTGTCTGTACATATACATATTTTTATATATGTATGCAATTACGACTTTTAAAGACTGTGTCAGTATGCAATACGTTTTATATGATTACAAATTTAGAGACTTTTAAATATTTGCTTTAAAAAATCACTCGTTTTCTTTGTATTTTATTACCCTCAAAATCTTTAACCCAGTCATAACTGGAAACTATTTCGGTGTAAATTGATAAAAGGTTGAGACTATTCGGATACGGAAAATATTCACTAACTCTACCTGCCACGTATATACTCACCTCTGACCAACCACAGCTCGTGTGTATAACGTACGCTATCTATCCTTTCTATCTAAACCGAACGATTTCAAACTCTACCCTTGACTGTGCATCTGTCCACGAAATTTATCGCCATTCAATAAGAGTAAAGAACCATACCCATGTGCATACGGCTGCAGCCGACTTGGATTGGCCCAGGCAAGATTCGACCCCACAATCCCCTGATTATTAGTCACAAATACTTACTACTGACCAACAGTGACCAAGACTAATCTAAACTTAAACTTAATTATCTGAACTGAACGGGAGTTTAACCAGAATTAATTACTTCAGGGTCAGTTCCTAAGTAGTTCATTTCTAAATTTCAAGTTTTATTTAACTGTGGTCTTTACTGCTTAATATTCCTGACAGAGACTGACCTTTGCCATGGAATATATGGGAAGAATGCATTCCTTTTCTTAGATACATTTTATTGTTGTTGCCAGAGTAGTGTGGTGGAAGGTCACAAGTAAAGTGTGAAATATGGTCACCGACTATGTTGTGATTGACCCATAATTGGAACCATGACCCCCGTAGGTTTTTATCAGCTGTTTGTTGTTTGTAGATGTACTGGAAACAAGTGACAAGTCTTTGTGTCGTACGGATGATAATACCACTGTCACACATATGAATCCAAATGTAATTGGAATTTTGTTCTGAGTTCAGCCTGGAGGTATATATGTATAGTAATATTATTTGTGGTCTGACACTTGTCAGCCGCAAGTCTAGCCCACGGCAAAATAGCCATATTATCAACCACACTTAACATACACAAATTAACATTTTTTTCCTTATAGGAATACAAATTAACAGAAAAATATTCATGTCAAGTTTAGACAACTCAGATAAAACATCCTCACAAGTGTCGTAATCGCTTGTGAATATTGTCTGATGATACTTACTTCATTCCGGCTGTGTGCAAAAACAGATTTAGACTGGAGCTTGTCCCGGAGAAAAATGATATAATGTTGCATGCCCTCGTGGCAGTTTGGCAGCTTACAACGCATTTTCCGAATTGGTAAAACTAATGCTGATATGCCATTTATGAACGTTTAATTGTTAATTGTGAAGCTTCACTCAAATTTTTTACTATCCTTTAAATTTCAGCACCAACAGTAGTCCACCAAAGAAGTGCGAAAGGAAATGTCTGTTAAATCAGTCACAATTCTGCCTGCATTTATTAACGCTCGTCTGCTTATAAAATTAGTCAATGGCCATGATGATAGACAGATAATATCATATTTTCTGAAACAAAGCGTGCCGTTTCAATACAGATCGATAAGTTCAAGCTTGGCAAGTGGACCTTACCCATGATATGAACAGCTTGACGATTGGACCATACCCCTGATATGAACAGCTTGACGATTGAACCATACCCCTGACATGAGCAGCTTGGCGATTAGACCATACCCCTGATATGAACAGCTTGGTGATTGGACCATACCCCTGATACGAACAGCTTGGCGATTGGACCATACCCCTGATATGAACAGCTTGGTGATTGGACCATACCCCTGACATGAACAGCTTGGCGATTGGACCATACCGCTGATATGAACAGCTTGGTGATTGGACCATACCCCTGACATGAACAGCTTGGTGATTGGACCATACTCCTGATATGAACAGCTTGGTGATTGGACCATACCCCTGATATGAACAGCTTGGTGATTGGATCATACCCCTGATATGAACAGCTTGGTGATTGGACCATACTCCTTATATGAACAGCTTGGTGATTGGATCATACCCCTGATATGAACATCTTGGTGATTGGACCATACCCCTGATATGAACAGCTTGGCGATTGGACCATACCGCTGATATGAACAGGAAGCTACATGCATAGTGTGGTCATGTACAGTCGTCAACATCACTACTTATACAGTAATATTAAGTACATTAACAACAAGAACAACAACAACCAGTAATAAAAATGAGAATATAATATTTTCTGTATTTTATATGTTGCATCGGGATTTTATTTTAAGACATGGGCCTTGGGTTGATTAAAATAATTATGTTTAAAGTAAACACAATGATTATAAAGTTAAGTTTGTGATACCTAGAATTAATGTGTCTCGTGAGATGCTGATTATATGAATTTTCTTAAGTTTTGTTTACCTCCATATCAACTGCTACATTATTTGTGACTCCCTTGCATATACACGAGAACGTTCAGTAAAACACGTAAATAAACTCCCATTTTCATCTGTTAAACATTGTTGAAACATGTGTATCCTAATAGGTGTCACAATTGTATAACTTCTACTTTTCCTTCAACAGTAGTACGGGTGATTTAAGTCCTATCCCAGCTTGCATTTATCTAACACGGGAAGTATAGTGCTTTATCCCCTTTATACCCCACAAAGATTGTTGTGAATGTCCCTGCCACCCATATTTCATTTTTTTGGTGTGGGCGGTTTCCACCTGATCATGTTAGTTTGAAAAGTTAGAGATCGATATGGTGAAAGACACAAGGGTTATTGATAAATACGCATTTAGTATTTCTAGCTACATAGGCTTATTTGGATTTTCTGGATTCTAGTCTGACAGGATCAAACGTCAATAGAAGTACAATTGTGTTTAAGCTGGAGTAGATGGATTTTCAAACTTGTTAAGTATACATCCTTGGCTGGCATAAAGACGATTCCTGTCTCTGTATTTAAATCTTGCTGATGGCAAATGAAATATTCGTTTAAAACTCGGCAAAAATGTATACAACAGGGGAAAACTATGTCAAAATGATTTTCTTCATTCGTCATTCAGATTTCGCATTGGATTTACCATGACTTCAGAGTAAATTTGTTTCAGTTTAACAAAAGCGAGAAAATGAAAAGTTTGAGATGTCTAATGAAGGTATTAATCATAATAGAGATCAACGGCTAGAAAATGAAAGGATTGAGAGGTAGACACAGGTTAAACAAAGTCGATGTTGAAAATAAAAGACCCAGAAATGTAAAAATTATACATGAATTTGAATGATGCAGTTTTCTAGAATATAGTTATGTCGTGATAAATAAGCAGTACATTTTGAGACACAGCTAGTTGAACGAAATAAGCAGTTTCATTAGACTGTTAGGAATAGGAAAATGTATCGAAGGCAAGTATCACTTTAGTGTAGATTTATATATCAAGAGTAACTTTTCATGTCTTCTTATATCGAGTCTGGGAAGTCTTACGGCAATGACAAAATAATTATGAACACGTTAAATGTAGTAGAACTTGGATCATGTCAGTTTTGGCTCCTCTCTTTAAGTCAGTGTTGGTATTTGGGCACATTCCTGTTAAAATAAAATTTAGTTTTGTAATTATACTTTTGAGAGAGAGAGAGAGACAGAGAAAGAGAATAATTGTGGCCTACACAATTAGGATTTCATACAATTACTTGTTGTTTTATTTAGTCGTTTATTAACAGCCATTTGTAAGGTTTTTAAACGATTTTAGTAATTATGATTACATACCGATCAAACATCTTTTAAGTTTTCCTCTATTAGGCTTGAGGGGTGAGGTTGCACGGCGTGGGAGGGAGTTAACAGAAGCGATTGCAATATGGCTTATTTTGTTGTCCGTTAACTAATCGTTTATAGCAAACGACGAAGCCATACTGTATACAATTTTTATCGATGAAAAAAGCTTTTCACAATCAATGGCATGCAAAGTCAATGGATATTTTCTTCGAATATTATTACACCTTACTGCGCACTTCACTCATGAGTTCATAGTTACGTTGAGATATAAAATACATTTTACTGACATTGAAGTTTATAAATACTATGTGTACGAAAGCTTATACATGCACGTATAGCAGGAATACACATAAGAGATATAATATATATTAAGGTGTGACTTATGTGAGTGAAGGCGGTTGGGTGTCACTGGAGAGATTACTTTAAAGAGCGCAAATATGTGTTGGCTAGCCGCAAGAGTTGTTCTAGTTTGGGATTCCTAATCCATCAAACAAAATGAAAATTGTGTAGAGAATATATGAGAGATTTTTCACACAGAGTGATATTATTCATTTCAGAATGACAACAGGGTGCGAGTTTGCTTGTCAAGATTGTTGATGAGATTTAACTAATACATCAAACAAAATAATGAAAATCATCTACATAATAATCTAGCGGTTTTTAAAAAAAAAAAAATTATTTAAAATACAAACACGACACATGTATTACGCATTTTATAATGACACCAATATGTGACCTAGGTTGTCAACATTCATTTAGTAAACGAATAGATTTTAATCCGGTTCTTGAGCATATGAAATTATCATAGAAAAGATTGATTGCAATATATTTAATCCTGATATATTTTATAATCACCGTCATTCCGAGTAATCAAAATGATAAAATTACACCATATTTGCTTTAATTTATGGTGACAGTATTTGGAAATTCTAAAGCTTTATTATGTTCCTTGTTTTACTCCATCTTGCGCTCTGCCTGTCTGTATATATATAGTTACACATATTTTCTTGAAAGATAGCATCAACATGTAATATATGTCACCTACTTATCAAATTATCCGACTTGTATAATATTTCAAAGTATTTATAATGCGGCAAAGACATAGGTACTACGTATTTAATTAATAATGACACACCGATGTTTGTTGTCAACAATCATGATTTGCATACGAATCCACTTTAATCTGGTTCTAAAGCATGTGACAATACCTGAAAACATAAACTGTCGTCCATTTAATACTGAACTATTTGGGAATAAACAGAATATCTTTATGTACACCGTCATTTAGAAAACAAAATGATGAAAGCACACTTTATTTGCTTGATGTTGATGGCGACAGTGTTGGGTAAGTATTAAATATTTCGTTACGGTGTTTGCATTATCTCTATGTATGTATGTATGTATGTATGTATGTATGTGTGCGTGCATGTATGTATGTATCTGTATACATTTTTCAAAGGTAGCATCAATATGAAATACATGTCATCTAGTTACCAAATTACTTGACTTTTGGACATTACTTATTTTCTATATATTTATTTGCAAATCGCACTCTTTCCCAGTCTTCCTTTGTTTATTTACTCTCACTCTCTCTCTCTCTCTCTCTCTCTCTCCACTTTTTATTTTTGATTTATTTATTATTCCACCTGAGAAGAAAGCGTGTAGGAAGTATCTCAGTCACTTTGTATCTGAACACATCGAATATAATGGTTGTCATTACCATATCATTGCAAACATTTAATTCTGTTTTCGTCATTCATTTTGAGTTGCAACTTTAAAAACGAAATTGCAAAATTAAATTTCATAACAGTCAATGTTATAGACGCAATGTAAATTTATATTTATTTATGTTGCCAAAAAAACCAGTTTATGGACTCAATAGATTTTGTTTCTGTTATTCTATGGTATAGAGTTTCCCTTCTATCGTCTCAGGTTTTCGTCATGTCGAAGCTGCCCCAGGTACCTCATCTCTCTCTCTCTCTCTCTCTCTCTCTCTCACTCTCTCTCTCTCGTAGAAAACATGCCGTATCCAACTTAAGTATGCTCGAGGTTTTAAACATGTAATACATACAATTAATCATATGTATGGCATAGTTCCTTAGTACTATGTCTTGCTTTGTTGTTTTTTTATAGCTTTTTTCCAAGATCAATCTCATATTATCAAACGGAATTGAACCAGAACCTCTTTGATCTACTATGGTATGAGAGAAGAAGCCGTGAATAACACACTGCCTATTTGTCGACGACAGAGCAGAGCAGAATTCGTTAAGAAAATAATGATCATTGTTGGAGTCGTATGAGCTGCAGTAAAAGGACTATATACCTCCTGCAAGCAATGTGAAACATCAATTGCATACTATTGATGAAATGCCTGAGCATGTATATAGGGAACCAGTACAAGGGTTAACAAGTAATAAGAGAATGAAATCAATCTGGATTGGATAATATAGTGAGAAAAGAATTCTCCAGTGACCATTGAGAGAGAGAGAGAGAGAGAGAGAGAGAGAGAGAGAGAGAGAGAGAGTATGACAATGAAAGCGGTAAAAACTTCCATATAATTAACGGATGCTACTCAGTAACGTGATCCATCACTTCGATTTTCGAGGCACAGTCAATTCAAGTGAATATTTTGAAATGAATCAGTTGTAGCTTAAACACTGCTTTGTGGATCCGGATATTATTTAGACACACATACATACAGTAGTTTATTGCAAGGCACATGCGAATATGATACGTAGGTTTCCGTTAAAGTTTGAAGTCTATTGGCAATTAATATCCAATAACAGATTACAGAACATGCAGTTACTATCCCAACGTCTTCTCTATGCTCTTCATTCCAATTAACTGATTGATTTGGATTTCGAAAATGTTGATGAATACTCCCTGGCACGTATAGTATTAATTAAATTTTGCCACATCAATATTTATCAAGGACCAGTGGCGACCACATAATTATTTTCGCTGGGTGGGTGGGCGGCAAACATGAAGTGGTCAGCCATTAAGTTTTACGGAATTAGGCCAAAACATGTTTAGAGTTTAAATCGGGGGTTGCTTCACCTTACCCCTATATGCTGGCGTCCATGACGTACCTTTTCAATGCAAAACGAACGATTTACCAACTCTGATTTTCACAGTACATATACATGCCCACGAAAAACTATTGTACACACAACAATAGTAAAGTGCGTACTAAGGGACACACCAAGATAATCGACTTAGGCTGGAATGGACTTGTTTCGACTCTCCAATCTACTGATTACTTATCAACCACACTTACTTCTGAGCCACCGCGGTTTTGTCCGTATACTTCGTAAGAGTTCTTGTGAAAAAGTAACAAATAATCAGATTAAGTCCCCTGCATGATTTGTGCTTCTATAAATAAAAACAGCACATGTCACATCGTGTCTAGCAACGTTCAAGATTCAGGATCGATACATTGAGTACACAGTTCTACTTTGCCTCAAGACTTATGGTTTAAAATAGACAACTGTGAGGATAAAAATTTTCATAAATACAGATGCTAACTTGCAAGCAAAATTAGGTGGAAATCAGCATCAAATTTTCCATTTTTATCTTACGGTCTCATTTTGAAATTAGTAGCATCTTTTAACCATAAACAGAAATTATTGCTTTCTTGAAATTATACAAGTTGAATACTTGACTATTTGTACTATGCAATGTATAAACCTTTCTGGATATGAATGATTCTACTATTGTCGTACAGTAAAAAGTTGAAATGTATGATATGCCTTTCATAAACATTCTTTACCTGATAATGATGACAATAGGAAGTCCTTGCATGGTGAAATAGAAGGCAGAACACAACAATACCGAATGTAATAGACATTGTACAAGAATGTATATTTTGTTAATTTATTGAGAAAATTCCATCTAGTATGTAAGCATATGAATGTGCAGACGTGTGTATGGGTCAATGTACATATGATTATGATAATTTGCCATATGTTTAAATTGGAGTGATATTTGTACACGTGTTCGTTATTATTACTATTATTGTTATTATTACTATTATTGTTATTATTATTATTATTATTATCATTATTATTATTATTATTATTACTGTAGGATGCGTGCTGGTGAATTGCTTTGTGGACCCTTGTATGTTTAAGACCTGTCCCGACGGAACCATATGCAGGTATCAATCCATCTGTCTCTGTCTCTTTCTGTTTGTCCTTCTGTTTTTCTCTCAATATCTGATGCCACGTAAAATCAAGTCACACAGTGACGTAAGTAATTATGTACGAATTACTTAACTCGTTTTTTCAACAAAGGAAGGATATATTTCCATATCATATTTTATCAAACAAATCAAGAAGCTGCTTGTCACTGTTAACATTTATTTCTCTCAACAGCTATGATTATTGCAAAACGGGCTGATCTAGTGAATATATTGTAATCGTGTGCCCTCAAAAGCAATCGTTTCGAATGGAACGTTTCAATGACTGCTGCCTCATATGGCGTATTGCCAGACCAAACGATAGCAGGTCATAGAAGAAATAATCAATTAACCTGAAAAAGAAACAAAAACGACAAAGTAGACAAGGAACGAACAAAATTAACAATGAAAAGGCAGAAAAAGAGGAGACAGATGATGATAATTATGATGATGGTTAGTAGTATTAGTGTTAGTAACAGCCGCAGTATTGTCTCTTTATACTTACAACTGCTACCAATAATATCATTGCTTCCACAACCACTACCTACAACCAGTACAAATACAACTACTACTTTTGCAGAGCAAATTACTGCGGGGGATGCAATGCTGAATGTGCAGCCATAGACGGTTGATTTGGCCACCTGTACCATCCTATGGTTTTATTGGAGACCTGTACCATCATATGGTTTTATTGGAGACCCGTACCATTATATGGTTTTATTGGAGACCTGTACCATCATTTGGTTTAATTGGAGACCTGTACCATCATATGTTTAAATTTACACTTTACAATAAACAAACTTTTATTAATTCAATCATTTCTTTATTCATTTTTCAACTATTTTAGAGTCATACACACACACACACACGCGTGCATGTTTACCTGGAGAGACAGGCAGACATGCAATAAAGGTATTTCGTAAACATTACTGGCCATCATTAAAAATAGCAAAAGGTCCATTTTTGTGCGTACATTGTAATAAAAAACGACAGGGTCAGTATACGATTACGAATTAAGGTCTACAGTGAGTGATATATCACGAAATAGCTAAGAAACGAGTTGTTCAAAATGACATAATGGGTTAGAGCTATAATACTGTGTACACTCTTGCATAACCAAGATACGAGTAGTCTAGGGTCAGCAAAAATGACCCGACATGTCCGAGTTTCCTCAGTTCGATTGAATTCGTTATTAGACCGCAAGTTGTGCACTCTGATCTGTTGACGCAATATAAGATCACAGTCAAACGCTACTCAGTGTTGGGGAACTGGGCCCAGTTTCACTAATCATTTGCCTCAATTTGGAGATTTTCCTCAAGTTCAAATTACGTTTCACAAGGAAAAAACGAGGAAAAACTCCACTCAAGTTTTAGAAATGTCATGAAATATTTCAGGTTAAGGCTAGGCTCCCTTAAGAAGAAATGCTCAAAATTGCCCTTAAACAAAGTTATCAAATACAAAATCTTTTAGAAAGGAGTATGTTTAGGGACAGAGGTCACCCCATGGATGTCGATGACACATTTTGTTTCCTCGATTTAAAATACTATTTAACTTATTGTAAACAGTGTGACTGACCAAGAGAATCATGGGGTTGCCTTCCATTCACAGGTTTCTCGTGGCCTTACCCTTTTATGACACTGGGGCTCACTTCAGGCTTAACCTCGATTTGGTGGAAGGGGGAGTCTCACCAGTGTAAGCCAGCGCGTATTTGAAGAGGCATGAGTTTTGTTGTGACAGCACAATAGGTTTATACAATTTCTCTTGCGTCGAGAAGCACCAGCTCTCAAGCTAAGGTTTTATACTTTAAATTGTCTCTTATTACTGTTTTCATTAACGATATGTTTTGTATATGTTGCATTTCAAATCAATTGTAGCCTAGGATGAAAGACTTCATGTAAGGTTTTGTGTGTATTATGTTGGATGTCTGCCTTATGTAGTATAATCAGATGATTTCATGAAGAACAACACTAAGTTTTATATAGTTACTATACTCAGGTCAAAAATATCAACGCAGATCGTCGTGAAATGGATTTCTTTCCGAAGGAAAATACTGTCAATTAGTTTTTTTCCAGATTTGTTTGCTATTCTAGGTGGACACATCTCACTCACTCGATCCCAGGAAAGATATTTACAACAACGATCAACTGTACAAGTATTTTCGCTTTCATATTTATCTGAATGAAGGACCAAATTTTATGTTTGTGTATTTGGACGTTGTTCAGTACAAATAGCGAACCACATCTGCTCCGTTGCTGAAAGTGATTCCTTTCAAAAAGGAGATATGCTTACGATGAAAGCTGGAGCACATATTAAGTCCACAGATTAACGTCCTGTCAGAAATCTTCTACTGATAGTGTCAATATAAATATAAAACGAGATCTTGGACAAAACATTATATTCCCCAAATGACAATCTACGGCGAAACACTATTTTTGAAAACAATTTTCCCGTGAATCGTTACTAATCCATCCTGTGTACCGAGGTTCGCTCGACAACGAGGACATGGTTTACGAAATATGTTCAAATCAGATTTCCGTATCTTAAAACCCTGCATTCTATAAAAGGTGCAGCACTGACGCTAGGAAAAGGACTTGTTCAAAACGTATTAACTGACAAGAAAAGCCCAAAAGAAGCCTTTCGTACAGCACGAAAACGTATATGATGATTCAAACTGGTAAAGAACTCACAGGACTTGGAGACACTCCTGCAAATTCGGTTCAGATTTCTGGCGGAGGAGTTACTTCCTCCTCTAACGCAACAAGCACAAAACAGAAAGATAGGCTGAAAACATCTGGGACCTCATAACACGATAAAAAAGATAAAATAACATGATCTCTCAGAGAGCTAGAGATTGTTGTATTGCTAACTAAAACCGGAGAAAGATCCACCAATATTTTTGCGAATGTTCCACGTCAGTATACGAACTTATTTTTGCCATGGCACTGACGATGGTGACAATACAATGATAACAGTGGGCAGAAGTTCATATTGTGTCGTCTCTGATCATAGCATTGCCTGTCGAGTTTGAATCAAAAAAAAAAAAAACAACAAAAGATTACGTCGATCTTAATAGCATTAACGTGGGTCTGAAAGTAAAAGTTGTCAAAACTCACAACATTAATCCAGGCACCAATACCAGATTGGTTCACATCAACAATTTGTTTGCATTAGTTGTTCAGCGAGGTATATTTCTACCTGAATAACAAACTTCTGCGCAGCAGCATGTCATTGCTTCTTACCAAGAGTACCGGGAAAAATCTCTTAACGTACGGAAAATAAGTCAAGAACACTCATTTTGATGCTTCCGTGGTGTAGAAACCTAACACGTTGAACAGATTCAACTGCACAGCTTTGATTGCAAATGATGATGCAGACGTCAGTGTTCGATTTAACGACAGTCAAAAGAAAACAAAGCAAGGATTTAGTTTATAAGCAGTGGATTGTTTGCATTTAGTAAATAATTTGTTGAATGAATAGGATGAACTCATGTGATTGATTTGAAGTAGTACGGTAATGTTTTGTTGGATCACTAATAACAATGAGTACAAAACAAGCATCGAATAAGTCTGACTTTACGTGCGACGCGTTGAAGTCTGACCTAAAGTGATAAACGGTATCAATCAAAGACTACATCAGAACGAGAGTCAAGTATCCTCTAAGATTAGTCGAAGTGAAAGCCTTCAACATTGCCTCGTGACTCAGCTTTAAGGTCGTCAACAATGAAAACGTTTACTCATTGGAATCGTCAGCAATGTGGCTTCCATCAAATAGTTACCAGATTCCTTCAGTTCGAACATTTCAACGTATACAAGACAGAAATCAGCCGATATGGTCGGACGTTGAGTAACAGACACTTTTAGCCTAGTGTTGCTCAGAATATTACACGAGATCTTGCTAGACTCGGTTTGATTATTGCTATTGTTGTTGTAGGATTAACGCCACTTTTTAGTACATCATAGGTTATGCTATTTTTTGAGAAAGAACCATAGAAAACCCGGAAAGGACCATCACAGGAATCGACTTGCAAGATTTCTAAACACCCAAGTCGGCCGAGCCAGAGACTCGAAACCACGCCAACAGAGGTAATATGTCAGTGATTTGTAAAAGCGAGGGTCTTTGACCACATTACAATTAGGCGCCAACAGTAGTTTCATCCTTTTATACGAAGACTATGCAAGAAGATGTGCTTTGTCTGGCTTTGAGTTCATTCTTGACCTAGGAAGAAAAACATCGGCCATCCTCGTGTGGAACTTCAGTGCGCTAAGTCTGGCGAAGACGAAGAACGTCATCTGGTATGCAGAACTCCACAATACCCTAGAAATCAGCGGTCGGAGAGAAGTGATCATAAACTATCAGAAAAAGAGATGGAACACGAGCCTATGGAGATAGTCGAAATGGATATTTTCTGTCCAGAACAGCAACTGGATTCTGATTCCACAAGTAAACAAGACAAAAATACTGCATGATGTCAAGATGGCCAAAACAAGAGCAACATTTAGTTCCTCATTTCGACCGTCACCTCGCTCAAATAATTATAGGCCGAAATATAAAGCATGTCAGATCAAACATCTCGTTAGAAACAATAGGAAAATGTTTATCGATAAGTCTAGAAGACAGGTTCGAAGGGTATCTGGCAGTTGCATGGACTCTCATCTTAGACGAGATTTTGTATATTAAATTTTTATTGGTTGTTGGCTTTTCTCTATGATTATGTTATGCATATCTATCTGTATTTTGTAATTTAGCTTAGTTCAATATCAAGTTAATGGTCTATCTGACAAATGTAATTTATTTTGTAAACAACTGAATACATTGCTAATATTTCTCTATAATTATAAATTAAATATTCAGATCATTATGAATGGAGGTAAATACGTTTATTTTAATCCAAGTCCACTACAGTAGTTTTCCACTTGAGAAGTCTTAAAGTTGTTGACAGGTAAATGTTTCAGAAAGGAGACTGACCTACATACCGGCGATATTATTGTGTCTTAGTTTTTCAATAACAATGTTGTTTACTTGATAACTAAAAGTTTTAGTAAGGAAACTGAAATATATCCTGGCTATATTATTGTGTCTTAGTATTTTATATCAATTTGTTTTACATGAATAATTGCGCATTACTACCTTAACATTCTAATTTAAATCAGTCTTATTGTTGTGCTCAGTTTTAATTTGTGTCGATTTATTTATTTAAATTATTCACTGGAATTACAAAATTCTCATTTTTACTTCTTGGACTAAATCACTAATTTGGAATTATATTATTGTGATGCATCAAAAGACTTAACACATCGCCAAATTCCATGCCACTGGCACATTAGCACACTCGAGACTACATGCACATGAACACGTTCAATATTGAACTATATTTGGAACTGCCGTAATTCAATTGGAACTTTACTCATTTGGACTTGTGATAGAACTCTTAGGTACATTTGGGATCTAATTAACAATAATGCAGGTAGGTGTTGTGATATGATGTGATTTGGATTTTTAACGTAGCTTTAACACTGTTTCAGTCATATCGCTAGGATCTCTGCAGTGTGGCAGTTTATAGTGATGTCTAGCACTGGGGCATCATGCCGCAGAAATGAAGCATGATGTCCCACCCACTCACATTATCCTGACACCAGGCCGACCAGTCCTAAAACTAACCTCTTAATGCTGAGAGCCAAGCGAGGCAGCTGTTAGTACCATTTTTGTAAGTCTTTGTTATGACTCGAGCGGGGTTCGAACCCACGACCTCCCGCATCCGAGGCCGACGCTCTAAAGAGTAAGCCACAGGAGCGACAATGCAGGCAGGACTGTGCGGCTGCAGTATTTGAACTCATGAGACTTTGAGATTTTGATCTTATGACAGGTGTAGCTGGGTTAACGCATAAGATATATACAAAATTTGTGCAACTGAAACATATTTGTCATGGGAGATAAATATAAGACTTATAATATCAAGTCTGAACTGTTTTTGATGCTATTTCGCGTGATCTATAGAACTAGTATGAGCGGAGGGTGTAACTAAAGGCGCCCGCTCACCATCAGCTCGACTAACATTAAACTGTTTAAGAGTCAGCGAACAAGGCGTTCGCTGTCTTTGGGGAAGTGGACATAGATTTGGTCTCAGATCAATTCCGCATCGGTCTTTTCACCATCCATTTATGTTGATGTTTTATGTGTACGGCAGGTTTAGCTGGTTACAAGCGGTGTCTACACGGTGTATTGGACCTCTCTATTCTTGGAACCATCGTCGCTGTATATTCGAATGCCAAGCCTTGTGCTTGGTTCGCAGCAGTTGTTGCGCGGTATATGCCTCTCACCGGATGCTTACCCTGTGGTATGAACTAACATCGGCACGCGCTATTAAGGTCGACCTTTTCACTCTGCATACAGCACAAGTTCTTTGGATCACGTGTTTCCCATGGACGATGAGCACCTCGTGTCCACCTACGGTTTGTTCTCCCGCACAGATGATATGCAAATATTTCAAAGGACGTAGGGACTCCGTAATAGCATGGACATAATTGACATATCAGGCACAAAATGCCGACAACGCAACGCTACCACTGAGTCCCTCGTCGCTTACTTTCCTCTCTGGAAAAGGCACGACGCAGCTGCTGCTGAACCTTCTGACGCGCTGGATGAAATGGAACAGGCTCTATGTGGTTGTAGCAAGCGCACTCTACCAGAAATACAATGACATATTGAGTCAAGTCGACAACAAATTCGCTTTTTATCCAAATTCGAGGAGGCCCAAGGTTCTAGTGAATTAGAAGCGGTCAAGATACTATCATCATTTATGACGACGTGATGATAATGGGATGGTGGTGAGGAAACTTATGCGTCTTTTAGCCATGACGGCATAAAAAGACTGAACACTGCACCCATATTTTAAATGGAGTTCGCAACAAGGTAAATACGTGTCCCTCTTTCGCGGGACTGACGTCCATAGCTTGCGAAACCTGCACACCACATGGTGAACAGCAAACTTTGACTAGCACGAGTTTTATCGCTCTTTCACAGGTTGCAGATCAATACCACGATATCTGCACATCTTTCGTGGACTCAAGCACTAGTGATAACCAGCCCTGGCTTTATGTTCTGTATTTTCACTATGGAGCAGAGTCTAGTCCAAACATTGAGTCCTGCTATTCGTACCACCCTTGCCTTTGTTCTTGCCAAACAGCAGCAAACTGCGCTTTAAGATGACCAACTAGAATCGCAATCTGCTCGTCCTCAGTGAATACACGCTTACCGTTGACCTCTGTATCAAAGACCGTACTCCTGTTTAAGCATATTATATGGTAAATGCACTGTACAAGTTCGAGATGTCAGTATCCTACATGTTGACGATGGTAACGAAATGGGTTATAGCATCCAAGCAATTATCGTGTCAGCACCAGCAGCAGTCATAGCACATTTCAGAGTTGCGGCCCCTACCGCAAGGGTCATCGTCGCGCGTACGATCAGTGCCTTTAAGTGGGCTATTGTATTTAAGGTAAAGGAAGCAAGACCAGCCCTCGCTGCCACCATTTGTAAAAGAAGTTCATGACATTATTGTAATTCCATTTAACGAAATTGGAAATACCACTATAATACCAGCGCTCATAGCAATAATGTAATTCCACTTTACGAAATTGTGAACTTCACTTGGAGTTTAGAACAGGCTATAAAATAACTGATCGTCCTTTCATTAGAATTTATGTAATGGTTGATGCATGTTCTTTGCATGGTCTGGAGATATTATCTTGTGCTCATGCACAATGCATGGTTCATGAATAATACTTTTGTTTTTATGAAGAGTGTGCGTTTATGGATTTTCCATTGAAAGGTAAAATAGGTAAATCATTCTTGAATAGCTATTAAAAGACACGTCTTGTGGTTCATTCATTTTTCCATAAAATATGCTGAGTATGGGAAATGTACAGTCAGATGATAATTTCATGCTAAATTCCTTTAACATTAAGCTGGAAATATAACTACAGGCTGTATTTCCTTACCTTTCTTTGATGTATAATTATATACTCTCCGAGTTTTTCATTTCCCCTCTTATAAAGAAACAATCTCTTAATGGTATATAATAAAACAGTACGATCACATAACTCTCAGATCTGTTGAATATCAATATATTTTCAATTAATATTAATGTTAGAGCTTTATCCTTGATTGACGCCTTGTGGTCACTTCATACATACATACATATATATACATACATACAAACATCCATCCATCCATACATACATACATACATACATACATACATACATACATACATACATACATACATACATATATACATACATACATACATACATATTTTATCTACGTCTCTTATCTCTGTCTGCGTAGGTTCGAGTCTCGGATTTGGCTAATGTGGGTATGTGAGAAAGCTTGCCTGTAGTTTCTCGTGGGTCGGTGGTTCTTCCCGCGTTCTTCCTCCACCATTAATACTGGCCGCCATGCATAGACTATCGTGTGCTGAAAAATGGCGTTAAACCCTACAACAACAACAACAACAACAACTACGTTTCTCATAGCGGCAGTTATACGGGATTAAGAGCTACAAGAGAATGATTAACCGCAATAAATTATAGATGGCGCTATGTGAAACACGATATTGTTGCAAAGACCTAGATAACAAGGTTACCTCAAAACAGTTTACCGTTTTATTGCAAACAGTTTTCTGCTTATCTTGTTTGCATTTTTGTTAGAAGATAGGTCCGTTCCTATCACACTTATTTATTTGTCCTTTACCTTTAGTTTAGACATTTTCATTATCATTGGAGGAGGGGCATGAAGGGGGAAGGGGTGTGTCCTAATAAACACAGCAAAGCCTGACAAGGTCCGCTTATTTTTGTTTTATTGTACACATATGTGTATAATATACTATATTAACGTTATCTTACCGATATTGTACTTAAAAAGTTTTTAAAAAACGTGTTTTAATGTTGTTTGAAAGTAAAATGTGTACATACACATCCTGAGTTGTATCCCTTACATGGCGCGTTGAGACAACGATATATATGCTGACAATTGTTAAAAAACGTTCATTAACAAGCTATTTAACAAAATAATTATATTACCGAGATATACACAATAACACTGTAACTGTATTATATTGCATAAGTATAATACAAATATTTTATAGAACAAATGCAGATAAAATATGAAAAAGTCGAATAACGCAAAGCCAGTGACGAAAGAAGATTCAATGTGACAAAGTCAGGTTTAAACAAATTTATATAATAATAAACTTATTGAGAGACACATAACATCATTATGAATGTTGTATACTGCATAAATTTAATATACGGATATGTATCATAACGGTTATTTATAACTGTTTAACTGTTTAGTTACTTATATAATAATGATATCAGTACTATAACAGAGGCATATATAGTGTTATAAAGATCACGTATGACAAAGGCAGAATCTTTACAAGAAGGTCCGGTTATATATATATATATATATATATATATATATATATATATATATATATATATATATATATATATATATATATATATGAGATATATTTTTTAAATATAAAATAATAACTGTAGTATAGTAGACCTAACTAGATTGCCTCTGGTATAGATTAACTAATATTTCCTGACATAGATGCACAGCCCTCTTGCTTTTGCACTCGGGACCAGACTATGGCGCAGTTTTCGTTGATATTGCCTGAAAGAAATAGTAAATTATTCTTTTTATGAATTTTTTTTCTCAAAGTGTTGTCTAAAGTATTTCTAGTTTGGGAAAAGTTTCATATCCCTATTCCATAACGAGATTTATTAAGTATCAATTGTGATTGACATCTTTTTCACTGTAGCAGTATGTACTCCTTTTTAATTATAAATATAATCGATGCATACCAAAGTCGATGTACGCACAAGTGTTTTTCGATAAAATTTGCATTTGCCTAAGCAACAATATTTTAGAACTTTTGCAAATAGGTCACACGGTCTTCATTGCAACTAATAGGCCACACCTCACATTATATCACAGGCATTATGTTCACTGTTCTCACTGGATGCATGAAATCCACTTGCTTCATGTCTGTTTAGATCTACATCGTGTCCTTTGTCTTTTCGTCTAGCGTATGGACAGGGAATTTCCCATCTGAAGATGTCAGTCCTGAAACACTTGTAGTGCTGGTAGTTAAGAATTTGTTGAAGAGTTGCTGTTTCTTTTCTTCTGCTTTCGAGTTCTATGAAAGTTCGGAAATTTTAAATTTCAAAAATCGCGTTTTCAGCTAAAAGTTACCCGTTCAGTATAATGCCCTTCTTGGATCCACCGTTTGCACTCCATTATTTTTTCAACAGATTCTCATCTCTCAGTTAAGTTTTACTTTAATCTGTGGTTCATGTTGTCGTTTGTCGAAATTTGTTCTTTGTCGCTGGAAATAGCATGGTTCGCCAATCTATCCTCTACATGCTTAACGTAATACTGTAAGAAGTCACTATGACCTTGTTCTTCAAGACTGTTTTAAAGTTTGATGTTTCGCTCACCAAAGGTCGCAGAATCGTCTGCCGTTGCAACGCCTTTGGTCTGAAAATCATGTCAATGGTGTCCTTTCTATCAATTGTATCCTCTGGGATATTGTCTTGTACGTGGTTTGAGCACAGTTTTCTTGAGCGGACCGGATCTGCGTCAGTTCAGAGGATCATTCGAATATTTTTAATTTTCATGACATGCATCCCTCTCAAATCTGAAAATATCTGAGAAACGTATGTTGGCGGCCATCCCAATGAAGCATGAGTGGCCTGAGAAGTATCGGCGCGACTCCAGTTCTCTGCGCGCAGCATCTTGTTAGATTTGTATACCGTGGTTGTAATAAAACATTTTCCCATTGAAAATGTTCTATTAGTGCCGACCACCCTTCTTTAAACAATAAAAACGACTTTGAGTCCATATTTGTTGATCAATGTAGCATATTACTGAGGTTAAGGGATTGTCTCTTGAATTAATAAACGACGGTACACACGAATTCTTATGGCTTTACATTCGTGTAATATTCGAAAGTTCGTTCGTAACGTTCTTTAAACCTACTTCACCTCTTATTTGCACCTTCACTTGAGCATTATCATTCTGACACTGCCAGATATCGCGTGGATAATTTATTGGGTCATCCTTTGAGGGGTCGGTAAGTTTTCAATACATCTCACTGGGTTTTGATGCTTAAACTCTTTTCGAAACCATTGAAGAGTTTTTGGATTGGTTCGTTCGTATGTTTCCGTGCACTTTTGGCATTAGCATGTAGCACTTCCGATTGCATCATACTGTCCATTATGTTCTTGCGATATGTTTGTTTCTAGAACATGTGTCGTCACAATCGGCGTAAGTGTCCTCAGTTTTGTTGTTATCCCTGTTTTCATTGCTAGATAGCGATTTGTTGTCACTCAAATCACCAATGTTGCTACTAGGTGGTAGAAACGTTTACAACATTTCTTCATCGAGAAATATTGAATTATTGTTAATACGCGATTTATCGCATGTCATGCTTCCGTCATTTTTAATTTGGCTGACGTACTGACCTGTGGTTTTCGTGACATCAAAGGTACAAAATGATTTAGAAGCTATGTACTTCCACTGTAGCAATGTAGACTATACCACATTTCATTAAGCTCTTCAGACGAATTTTCAGTATATTCTTCGTCGTGTGTTCTTGTCAGTAGTTTAGCTTGGAATTCCACTGCGCCATTCATTAACGGACACACAGCTTTTATTGAACACCTCAGTGCATCGGATGCGGCTTGTATTTTCCATGCACTAGAGTAACCACCAAGTTTGGCACAGTTCACTATTGCTTCTGCAAACGATGGCAGGCATATTTGAAAGTCCCTGGCATATTATTGCGTGGTTCAGTAGTCGCAATTCACGGCCGTTTCAATTCACGAGTGTGCTCTCATTAGTGCACTTAACGGTTCACTGCCACATAATCCAGTAGACCACGAATTATTCAAAAAGTCTCATCAAACATGGTCATAAACGGTTGCAAAATATCGGTTTCGTTGCGAGAATTATATTCCAAGAATCCTAGAGCAGTGAAATCTATAGGAAGACTTGAAGTGTCCTTGACAGTTTTTCTGTGTGCAGACGCTAAAAGACATCTTTCTCGATGGGCATTATTAACAAGATGATAGACAATGAATGAAGCAGCCTGCAAACAATCTTATATATATATATATATATATATATATATATATATATATATATATATATATATATATATAGTTTGTATGAAAAATAAGTTTTGTTTTACAGTGCATTCTTCCTAGCTTAACCCATATTAACAAATATGGCAGGCAAAATTAGTATTTATTCCAAAATAAAATATCTATATTCGATAAAACAAACTTTAACGTAGAGAGATATCGCTTTGAAATTAAACGAGCTGATATTTTGTAGTAGAATTCCATTAGATTAACTTAAATATTTCATTTTCATACATGATGTAATAATGAAATAACTTTGCCATGGGGTAATCAATAAGACACGCTAATCCGAGTAAACAAGAACACAGGTTATTTACGCGCCATGGTATAATTGATAATTATCGATCACTTTCAAGAAATTACTTAATCGCATTAAACAATGACGCCTTGCTCAGCACGACCACCATTACGTATAGCGTGTAACACAGCCATGCACTGTACATAGTTAAAATATAAAAACAGGTACATGCAGCAGATAGATGTACGACAAACTACACAATTATCATTTACCTCGTTCAGTCGGAAGCGACCGTTCAGATAGCTATATTCTTCACCACCATTGGTCTTAATGCAAACTCGGAACATAAAATTATCTTTCCCGGAAAGAACATATAATTCACTAACTGTGATGCCTTCACACAATGCATATACCCAACTTTCGTGAGAATCACAATAGAGAGAATCTTTGGCACAATTCTGTTTGCAAACAGCGCACCGGTACTGATCGTGTTTAGCGCGCTTACTAGCACGGGCAGAAGTCATTCTAACAAATATACACTACGTTATCCAATCAAGTATATGATATCCGGAGAATTTAACAAAGTTAAAACATAATTACACTCCAACACCTATTTTTAAACAATATAACTCAATATTTTAAATATACCACTAAACAACTTATTGTTAACTGCACTTAGTATTATTCATCTGAAAATTAGTGCTGTAGCTGAATCATGACAAAATAGTTTTGATGAAGACTTGTATTCTTGGTCATTTTCAAATGATCCATAAACTTAAAATGGCAGGTGTTTAATCAGTCTGCTAATTGCGGCCAACAATACATATCTTTGATATAGCCCCAAACTGCGGAAGACACGACATTTCAGTTCTAGTACCTAAATTTCTGATTGCCGATGTCAGCATATAATTAAAGGTTGATTAATTGACAACTGTTAGAGCAGTATAACTGTTTGAACAGTAATGTATGGAGAGATTTATAGAACTGATTTAGACCGTGTAAAATAGCCAGGAACCGCTAAAGGTACGAATACTTACTAATTAACGGCGTTTAATTTTGAAAACATCAGCAGAGTAAGTTTCTACAGTTTATAGTATAATCACCTCTTTTCATCATATACCGCAAACATTAATAGCCACAGATTAAATTTGTATTAGTGCCTAATACACTGTAATGATTACGCTGAAAAAAAATGTGAAAGGGATCCGGGTGGCCAAATGGTGCAAGGCGTTCATCTTTACCAATCACTATCATCATACCCCTTTCCGGGTGGGATTGAGTCTTAGGCGTGGCCAATGTAGTAAGCAGAGAAAGCTTGCCGTAGCTTCCCGTCAGTGATGGTTCTGCATTTGTTCCAGTGTTCTTCCTTGCTCATATATACTGGCCGCTATAAATATCTTATGATCTGAAAATGTATATGACTATATTTTGTCTTGTGTTTCTGTTTTGCTTTCATTGGCTTTATTGTATTTTCAGCATGTGATTTGATTTATCAAGCTGAATAAATGGAAGCGAAGTGAATTTCTCGAAAACAATTAAGCAGCCAATCCGGGATGGCTTGAGCAGATATCGAACTCGCAATATTTGCATTGTAAGTTCGATGTTCCACCAGATGAGCTACCTTGGTACTTAACTTCGTGTAATTGAAGAGAGAGAGAGAGAGAGAGAGAGAGAGAGAGAGAGACTTATAGTTACTTATGGTTTCGGAGGAATAATAATAATAACAATGGCTGTATCAAACAGCGTTTAATACGAGACCATTACAACTAACTTTGATTTCTCAGATCTAGTCAGAATAAAAACAAAACTTGAGTGAAAGCATGGGTTTCTACTCTTAACCAACCCAAACTGGCTTCAGATATGGAGTAAGTTTTGATTATCTGTCACAATATCTCAGATGCAAGCTTTAGCTGATTTTTAAAAAAAAATTGACCGAACTGTCTAACTTCGCTGCGTAGTATGATTGCGTCGAAACTCTGGTGCGTCCATTAATCTGACACAAGACACAATAAACAATTGAACGTACCTACTACTTTCCCTGTCTCCTCAGGTGAGAATCTATTATACTAATAGACCTTCATTTCTCCTTTATTTATTTTTTTTATTATTTTCTTTTCGTTTCGTTTCCCTTTTTATTCTTATTGATTGACTTTCTTCATCATTCTGGAAATTTAAAACAAAAATATAGAAATATTATAAATGAAAGAATTATAAGAAAGCGGAATTGTAGAAACAAAATATTAAACAATATGGATAATATCACAAGACATTATAAATATTTTATGCTGATTGCTCTTCACACACTTGTTTCGTTTCATTTTCTAGTTTATACTGTTATCTGCATAATTTCATCTTTCTGTTTGGCCATATAATGAACGTTTTCAGTTTATTTATTATCTTGATTTTGTTTATCGAAGAATTTATCAGAAATTCTTCAAACAATTCAGTTTTTAATCATGTTGAAGTAATCACGGATAACCCCAACCCATAACATGCCGTACGAACACTAAATGTAAATTGGGAATTTGTATGTATAAAGTGAAATACCAATCACATGTATGACACAGTTCTCAAGTATTATGATTTATAGTCAAGATCTACCCTTACCTACATAAGAAGAAAATGAACATGTATCTACATTATATATATTGTCTTGCTCATTAGGTGGCGATCGTTAACCTAAAATGTGCCACCTACTTTTTTATATCCGATTAGGATTGCTTAAATAAATGCCATTGCCAAGGACAGAAGACGTATTTCAACGGGGTAAGTAAGCGGTATATCGAATGGATCACCCGCTAATTGATCTGTCACTTCTATTTTCAAACGCGTCAATATGAAAAGATAAAGCAAATAAATTTGTCCAATTAAATGCCGGCATATGATAACTAAACACTCCACATAGCTTGTGAGTGTAAATAGTTAGGTTCACAGCTGCTAACGGGAGGGTTGTTATGAAACTTGAAGCGCAAGGATTTGCTATTCCGAGAAAAGTTGCTCTAGTTCGATTACATATTACGCATGAGGAAATGTACATACATACTTTTTTTAGCACTTCTTCAAGGTAGTTTTAATGTAGACACGATATATACAGAACCCTCCCCCCCCCGCAAAAAAAACCCCCTGACACGAGCATCCATGTTTCCTTGTAAACAATTCATAGGAATCCAGTTGAAGTTAGTGCAAAATGCACGTGATTACGTATTAACTGAAATAATAAGGAATATAAAAAATACCTTTAAATATACAGTGGTTCCGTAACAAAGAGTCCAATTTATTTCCTTTATGCTGATGACTTGAGTGATGGATAAGTCTGTCTGTCAGACCGTATGTATGTATGTATGTGTGTGTGTTTGCACAATTCTATAAAGATTGCGTCAGTATGCAATCCAAACTAAAGAGACTTTTACACGTTGTTCCTTTTCCTGTTATTTTATTAATACTAAATTTTTATAGAGACAAAATTGATAATAATTTTGGTGTAAATTGATAAAACGTTCTGACGTGTATACCATCCATCACTGCCAAGACCAAAATAGATCATCTCAAAATATTTATGAAACATCATAGTAAATATACGTACTGTAATTCACCATTTCCACAGCTGAAAATCCTTTATCCTAACAAGCTCTTTTCTTCTTTCCTTTCCTTTTTATTTATTTACTCTTGATCTCATGGTCCTTTTCTTTTATTCTTATTTATTTACTTTATTTAATTTTTTGGGACAGGAAACGTATCAGACTAATCTGAATATAACAGTAGGATTTTTTTAAACCACAGATTAAATAAATATTTTATGCCGACTGTTCATCGTAAATCTGTCATTTGCAGCCATTTCATAGTAATCAATGTTATTTATAAACTGTAAACTCTTTCTGGCAGTATAAGAATCGTTTCCAGTTTATTAAATCTCTCGATTTCATTTACATAAGTATTTATCATAAAGTTTTCCAACTCTTTCATTTTTGCATGATACCAATCCGAAAGAAGGATATATTTAAAATAAATGTAAGTTAGGATCTTATACGTATAACATACAATCCCAATCACATGTATGGTACAATTCTCAAGTATTATGATTTGTTGCCAAGATATGCTTTAATCAGGATCCCAAGTAAATGAGTAGATATCTACATTCTTACTAGACTGTCTTGGAAGTTAGTGTCCATCCTTGATACAAAATGCACAGCCTACATTTTTATATCACATTAGGATTCTTTTGTAGGAAATATCACTGACGAAAACAAAAGAGAACAAAAAATTCACTTGACGTGTCACCTCGGTTCACAAACGCAGCAGCATGAATTAAACAGCAAATGCGTTGAATGAAATACTGGTATTGGTCACACTAAACACTCTACAACACTACTCTGAACCTTGATTCACCCTCTCGCTTGAGTTTAAACGTATTCAAATTTAGGCGCACAATTGTAGGACTCTGACCTGATTAACGAAGCTCCATCGTAGAAAGGAGCAGTATGCCTAGTAGATATCAACATATTACTACAAGTGTAAGATTTAACACCATTATGAGTTATTCATATACAATTAATGTTAGATTTTGTGCACACAAAACTATTTTGCACAGTATATAACTAATGTCTACAATGATAACTACGTTGGAGTCTCAAATCGTGTTTCACATGATTCAATGGCATTGTAATATATATATATATATATATATATATATATATATATATATATATATATATATATATATATATATATATATATATATATATATGTGTGTGTGTGTGTGTGTGTGTGTGTGTGTGTGATGTTTAATGGTAGTTTTGTCAGCTCGGCTTACTGATCTCCAAAATCCATCTCCTCTTGGACTGACCAATTTGAACATGCACTAGAGGCTTCTTTATCTTTCAACAATGAAGTAATTATCACTGGAGATTTCAATATTGATTTCCTCTGATACTAACACTAAACGGCTACATATGATACAATTACACGACCTTACACAGGTAATAAATGCTCCAACAAGAGTAACAATCTGTACTTCTACTGTGATCGACCACATCTACACTACCAATCTCTACGAGATAAACGTACCATGTTTCCTTTTTAGTGATTACTATTCCGAATGTGCAACTCGTCAATTATCATCAACGAAACCTCCATCTCTAACTCCATGTGAAATTAAGGATGATGGCACTAGTCGTACCGATGAGCTCGATATTGCAAACCTCTTTTTTTAGAGCATCACTTCCTGTAAATCCCCGGAGTCATTGAAGCTAGCAAAGTATTCGTAATTTATAAGGGAAACGAAAAGAATAACCCATCCAACTATCGACCCATATCTGTTCTATCTGTACTTTCAAAACTTATTGAAAGAAACATGTCAGCAAGCATATTTTTAGATATATTAACACGTACAATCTCCTCCATATATCACAATTAGAATCAATCATGTCATAATTCATCGACAAAACCAGTCGCTACAAGCAATCGAATCAGGCGAACATACTAGCATAATCTTCCTTGATTTTTAAAAAGTATTCGATTTGGTTGACCATTCGGTGCTCATTAAAAATGTCAGCCAACAAGTTTTCTTCAAACTCAGTTGAGTGGTTCACGTTGTATCTCACTAACAGACACGAGGTTGTTTGCACGCTTAAATATGCTTCTGAACTTAGTCATATCTTAAGTAGTGTTCCTCAAGGTTCTATACTAGGGCCTCCTCTCTGTCTACTGTTTATAAACTGTGTAGCCTTATATCCTGCTTACTCTAACACAGCTGACGATTCTACATTTCATTCATCTGGTATATATCTTGATTCCATTAAAAATAAACTTCAAATCGACCTCCACAATATATCAGTTTGGTGACAACAAAACAAATTGTATATTTACATCTCTGAAACGAAATGCATGACAATCGGAACAAGGCAGTGCCTATCAACTAACATGGATTTACTTCAAACTCAAAATGGTGCAGACGTGTCTATTGACAAAAATCAAAACCTTCTTGGCATCTACATTCATCATCATCTCAGTAGGATGCACACATCGATCACCTATGTGCAATGGTAGTGAAAAGAATAACTCTCCTAAAATTGCTGTCGAGATTTCTACCTCTCCAGTCACTTTAACTTCAGTTTTCTGGATATATATTACCAATGATAGACTACGTCTGTACTATATGGAGAAACACGTCTAATTATAATATGTCAAGAATTTATAAACTCCAGAAAAGGGCAGCCGGAATAATAGGGAAACTTCCTATTATGACTTCCCTCGAATGTTTGTTTTCACGTCTGCAGTGGCTACATGATTGATTGATTGGTTATATTTTAACGGCGCATCAGCACTGTTAGGCTATTTAGCGCCAAACAAAATGTTATATGTATAATGTTTAAAAGATTATAAAAAGTATCATATCGACCAGCGATATTAAAACCAAATAGTTGAAATTAAAACGATAAAATGGTAACAGTGACAACTAAAGCTTCCCGATCAACGGGGAATGTAAATGGTGTATGTTAATGAAGAATGATGAAAATGTATTATAACAGAGAGGGTATATATATTGCATAAAACTGCACAAGGTGATAGCATAAAAGTTAGAGTTTAGAGTACATATTCACTGTTTTCAGCAACTCTATAATACAAGTGATGTTTATTGTATCAAAAAGTTCCTAAATGTCATGCGCATTGTAAGACTGATCGCGCGTAGGTTGCAGGTCAAAACACTTTATCACAAAGTGCTTAACAGTGAATGGGTTCATTGCAAAAAAGACGCACTCTGGCGGTGGGTCTTCACCTTTTAGTATGTGGGAGTGGGTGATATAAGTATGACCAATTCGAATTCTTGCAATGACTACCTCCTCCCTACGCATGGTTCTGTAGGAAAGAGTCCATTCTCCTAGAGTTGGCTTGGTTGCATGAAGTTTGTTATTCACTGCAACATTCCATGATGCCTGCCACTTCTGACGTAAGGACTTTCCGACACTAGGTTTAAAATCAGTATACGGTATTTTAAAATCAGATGGTTCTTGAGTAAGGGCCATTTTAGCAGCGCGATCCGCTTTTTCGTTACCTTTAATACCAATGTGGCTAGGTAACCAACAGTATATTATATTGTGGGAGACACCCAGCTTGGTAATTTTGACGAGTATGTTTTTCAATAATGGATTCTCCAGTTTTCTATTGTGTAGTGACTGAAGTACTGATAGTGAGTCGGAGATGATGATGCTGTTTAAAATATGTTTGTTTTCTATGTGTTGCAGAGCAAGGTCTATTGCTCTGATTTCGACTGAAAAACTTGATCTTCCATTTGGTAAGTGAACTTGCGTTGTGTGATTTCCACAAACGAAGGCTGCAGCAACCTTTTCCTCATTCTTTGATCCATCGGTGTAAATTCTTGTGTAGATTTTAAATTCGGTGTGGAGTTCATGGTAAGAGTTGTGGAAGACAGAAGGGTTTGTCTCGGACTTTTTTTCCATCGTGTAGCGTATAAAGTAGTTTTGGTTGTTTAAGTAGCCAGGGTGGTGTTTCGGAGGTGGACGTTTTCTGAATTTTAGAAAGATCTATTTTTGTACTGTCAAGGCTGGATGATATTCTAATTCCAAAGGAAGGTATGGCGTTTGGTATATTTTTGTATAAGGTTTTGTATTTAGGTTGAAAAACAGCCAAAAAAGCAGGATTTAGAGGGTTTGATTTTAATTTGAGAGCATACTATAAGGAAAGCATTTCTCTACGATGTGATAACGGTGGGTTCGTTCGCTTCAGCTTGAAGGCTTTCACACGAAGATGTTTTAAATGCTTTCAGAGCCAGTCTTATTCCCTGATGATGAAATGGATCAAGCATTTTCAGATATGACTTTCTGGCTGAACCATACACAACGCAACCATAATCCAGTTTGGAGCGAATAAACGTTCTATATAAATTCAGGATGACTTTTCTATCAGCACCCCAGTTAGTGCGCGCTACTACTTTAAGTAGGTCAAGTGCTTTTAAGTATTTATCTTTCAAGTTCTGTAGGTGTGGAATAAAAATCAGTTTTCTGTCAAAGATAATACCTAAACAGTTTGTTTCCTCAACAATTTGAATAGGTGTTCCGTCCAGCGTGAGTTTAGCTTCATCGTGGTGTCGTCGTAACTGACAGAAATGCATGCATACCGTTTTGATTTCGAGACTTTGAAGCCGTTCGTACTAGCCCAATTTTAAATCTTGTTTATATTTTGCTGTAGTTGTCTTTCAATTGTATGCATGTGCTTTGATCGATAACATATTAGAAAATCATCAACATATAGCGAGCAATCCACACCAGGAGTCAAACACATGGTTATGCTATTGATTTTGATATTGAAAAACGTGCAGATCTGAGAGTAGAGCCCACTCGTACCTTGAATTCTCTGTCTGAGAGAAAGTTGGATATGAAAGAGGGCAGACGGCCTTTTAGACCCAGATAGTGCAGGTCATTTAGTGTCCCGTACTTCCATGTCGTGTCATAGGCCTTTTCTAAATCGAAGAAAAGCGCTACTAACTGTTCTTTCTTGATAAATGCGTCGCGAATAAATGTTTCCAGTCTAACCAGATGATCATTGGTGCCCCGTCTATAATGAAAGCCACATTGGAAAGGAGATATTAAATTGTCAGTTACCAGGTAACATACAAGCCGAGAATTGATCATTCGTTCCATTGTTTTGCACACGCAGCTTATGAGTGCAATAGGTACATAGTTGGTAGGATCTTCGCTATCTTTACCTGGTCTGGGAACTGGTATTACTGTTGCTTCTTTCCAAATCTTAGGTAGATTACCAGTAATCCATAAATCATTGAAGATTTTCAAAAGAGATGTTAATGATGATTCTGGAAGGTGTTCTGAAAACTGGTAATGTATTTCGTCAGGCCCAACGGATGTATCATGGGTCTTGTGTAAAGCCTCCATAAGCTCTGATAGTGACAACAGTTGGTTATGAGTTTGGGAGTTGTTGGATGTGAATTTTAAACTTGACGTTTCTTTAGGAGTTTTCAGTTTTTGGAAGGCTTCTGAATAATTAGATGATGAGGAATTTTTAGAGAATGTATCAGCAAGAACATTTGCTATGTCACGTTTTGAAATAAAATTATTATTGTTCAGTTTCATATGTCGGAGAGAATTGTTTTCTCTTTCGGTTTATTTTTCGGATCGTGTTCCAAACTTTCTTAATAGAAGAACGAGAGTTTAAAGTAGGAATATATTTCTTCCATGGTGCTCGTTTGCTTTCTTTGATTGTGCGGCGAGCTTTGGCCCGGAGAATACGATATTTACTTAAATTTTCTGGCGTCGGACGATTGTTAAATGTTTTCAATGCTTCTCTGCGTTTTCTAATGGCTTCCTTACAGTCTTTAGTGATCCAACGTTATGAGGTTCTTTTACAGTTTGGTGAGGACTTGGTAATGGATTGTTCTGCAATCTCGGTTAAAAATAGATGTAAAATGCTGAATGGGGTCATTAACATTGAAAATTGTACCCTCATTCAGCTTAGTTTTACAGAGTGTTTCAAACTTAGCCCAGTCAGCCTTCTTTAAATTCCATTCTGGAATTACGTCTTCAATTGTAGAATTAATATGTACAAGGGAGACTGGAAAGTGATCACTGCTGTGAAGGTTATCAGCGACCTTCCATTCATAGTCCAAAAGCAGCGAAGGAGAGCAATTTGTCAAATCGATTCATTTGTATGTACCCGTTCCTGGGTGTAAATATGTCGGTGTTTTGGTGTTATATTGACACAGATCGTGTCTAGAAATAAAGTCTTCAACTTTGTGACTTCTGTCACTTATATGATTTGATCCCCATAAAATGTTATGGGCATTAAAATGCCCGACTAAAACAAATGTAGCGGGAAGCTGTTGAACAAGATTGTCTGATTCGTTTGGTACTGAGTTAGTGTTTGGTGGTAAGTAAATAGAGCAAAATGTAATCACTCGATGTAGAGTGACGCTTACAGCAATGACTTGCAAATATGTGGTTAAGGGGATGATGCTATGAGGGGCTCTGTTGTTTACAATAACAGAAACTCCTTCTGAGGCCCTGTCAACATTGTGGCAGTAGGTGTTAAACAGGGAGTAGTTTTTAAGTGTGATGTGATCTGTATTTTTCAAGAACGTTTCCTGAAGGCATAGTATTGCAGGATTATGTTCGTTTAAAAGCAGAAGAATATCATGGTAGTTGGCTTTAAGTCCTCGAAAGTTCCATTGCATGATGGTGTTCTTCATTATATGTTTAATTTGAAGATTGTGGAGCTAGGTCAGACCATTTGCGGAGGCAATTTGTGTGGTTTATTTCTCTGGGGGAAGTACGGGAGTGAATTTTTTGTTTGTAGGTCTGGAGCTACCTTGAGCGTATGGAGCAGTATCTTCTGCATCCATGTTCTCAATGTCTCCAAACCTGTTATAGAGTTTGATGGGGTCATCTGACCCCTTTTGTTGCCTGTTTCCATGTGATTTGTTTTTATTCTTTGGTGATTTCGGTGGTTGGGTATTACTGAAAGTAGTTTGAGTAGATGCGTGTTTTTATGTGCTTGTTAATGGGGGGTGGGGTGTTTGAGCTTGGTGTTGAATCAGTTGTTTATGTTTGTGTTTGGGCGTCCTTTGTTGTTTTAATATTGTTTTTCACTACAGTGGAGAAGGATGGGCCAGTATGGGCTGTTTTGGCCTGAACGAGTTTTCTGGCTTCTGGATAGGGTATGTTAGATGTATATTTTACACTCTGTATTTCCTTCTCTTGTTTCCAGGTATCACAATCCTTGGAATTGGAGTGATGCTCCTTTCCACAGTTGACACAATGCGGAGTTGCACTACAATCAGATTCCTGATGAGAATTGTCTCCGCATCGGCCACATATTTGGCTTTTTGGGCAACGGTCTTCGTGATGGCAGATTTCTGACACTTATAGCACCGAAGTGGGTTTGGGATGTAAATCTCGACCTTCAGTTGCAAAAAGCCAACCTTTACCACTTTGGGAACCGTTGGTTTGTTGAAGGTGAGTACAATGGTGTTGGTGTCATGCAGATTATTATTATTATTATTATTAATATACGACGGACTGCAGTGGCCTTCATTTTTCATTCCTTCAATGATATCTGTGTCGGTGACTCCAGCCAAGTCACGACAGCGAATCACGCCTTTGGACGTATTGAGTGTGGTGTGAGCGAATGAGGTCACTGGATTATCGAAGAAAGTTTTCATTTTCTCTATATTTTCTGTCTGACCTCGTCGCTCACACTCAACAAGAAGGCAACCAGATCTCATTTTTTTTTGACGCATTTTGGTGTACCAATCGATCCTGTGATTGTCTTTTTGATCACAAACGGAGATAATGCTGAAAGCGGTTTTGTGGCATCTTTAGACTGTTTGACCATGAAGCGTGGAAATGACAACAAGGGGTCACTTTTCAAGTGCCAGGGATACACAGCTGCCATACTCTGTTGATAAAAGTACCTTTGATTGACCCGTGAAGTCACCACCTTCTTGGGTCGGTAAAATTACCTCCCGATTGACCCGTTAAGCCACCGCCTTCTAGGAAGTCTTCTAAGACTTGGGAAAGGGAAAGATAAAGGAATAGACTATTGTGGCAACGGTGGTATCAAGAGAGATACAAGGAGAAAGATAAAGAAGGTGAGAGGGTAAATAAAGTCTTCCTAGGGCTCGGCGTGACCAGCCGATTTGTCGAAACCGGGCCCATCCCGACCACCCCTCTAAGAGAAGTAGAGGCCAAAGTAGTGCATTGCATGGAAAGCCTCTGCTCAACTACCAAGATCCTTTCCTCCCCCGACACGGGACGCAACCCACGGCAAACAGGTTGCCTCTACTTAGTCGCCTCTTACGACACGGAGCGAGGCACGTCGGGCCAATTCTACAAACCCGGACCCGCAAGGGGGGGGGGGGGCAATGGCTACAAAAGCATATTCTTTACATTAAAGGAATCATAACATGCAAGTCGTTAAACGATCTTTCTCCAAATTATATCTCTAACATAGCTGAACTAAGATCATCAAATACTGATCGACGACTAGCAACGATCTCCAGATTCCGTGGTTGAAAACCAACCATTACAATAGCTCATTCATGTATAAGCACCTACTTTATGGAATTCCTTACTGCTAAGGATACGTAATCGTAATTCCAATTCCCTTGACTCTTTTAAAATATAATTAAAGAAACTGTTTCTTGACCAGCTGGAGTGTCACATTAAAGCCTGTAAATAGAAAACCTTAATATTATATCCATAAATATATCCAGCTCTAACTCAATGAATATAAATACGTACAACTTAGGTTATGCTGAGATGTATATATTTGTTAAATATGTGTGATTTTGTATTTTGTTTAAACAGAACCAATTACAAAATTTGAGGACCACATGGCAGATGAGTCAGTCATGGACAAATGTGTTACCCTCGTTAAAGAAAATGTATTATTATTATTATTATTATTATTATTATCACTGCACTATCATAAAAAATCGTCCACATTTGTTTAAAAAGCTTAGCGGTGGTACACGCATACTCAGTGATGAGTACATACAAAAGTTGTATGATCTGACACATTCCAAGACCATCTAATAACACGGTATCGCTGTGTAGTTTATAAGTAGTTCGACCCGTCCTCATTATGGCTGTCACTATCCCACAGAGGATAAAAAAAAAAACTAGACTGTCTAATGAAACATCGTGCATGGAACCACATTCACGAAGCCGATCTTAAAAGTGTTCAACAGCTACACAGGCCATGGTCGTGGATTTACAAGAACAGGTTTTAAAGTATAGGTACCTAACAAAAAAAAGGTTACTGACTGATATCGGTACACGAATCGGCTAAAATATACGATACTTCCGAGGATTAGGTAATACTAATGTGCCTATTGGACAATCAGCGTTTTTCAGTTTCTGATGTCATCAGCAGCTGAAGACTATAATTAGTCAGTCACAGCTAAGGTTACTCTTCTGGCTAATGATCCTATCTATGATCGAGCTTCACATTACGGTTACGCAAATCTATTTTTTTTCTTTGTTTTTTTTTTTTTTTTTTTTTTTTAATCGTTTTACTGGCTCAGAGTAGACCAACTGGTATGGGAAATATCGTTGAACTAAATCTGACACGTATAGTGTTTATTATAAGTTGCCCCATCATCATCACCATTGACCAACCCACTGTTCGTGTGTATAACGTATGCTATATATCGGTTATATCAAAGCCGAACGATTTTCAAACTTGATCTTATGCTGTACATTTCTCCACAAATTGATTGCCATTCAGTGAGAGTAAAGTGCCGTACCCAGGGGAATACCAATGAAGCCAACTTGGGTTGGTCAGGCAAGATTGGACTCCGAAGCCCACTGACTATTAGCCAAGAATAATTACTACTGAGCCACACTGGCCCAGATTGATCAAAAAAGTTAAATGGATTCTCTATTGTGATAAGATTATTGGTCTGATTTCAGCTTTGAGAGATATATTTAATATATGGTATAAGTATTCCACCAAATAAGTGCAAAACAAACTTCAGTTAAATCAGTAATAGCATTTATTACTCACTGCCTTATAAGCTTGGTCAATGGCCATAATGGTAGAGACATTGTGTCTTATTGTATCAGACAAAAGGTGCCTTTTCATCAATTCCACACAGGTCGGTAAGTTCATGCTTCGCGAGTAAGTTGAAAACTCGGCAAGAACGTATAAAAAAGTTGAAAACTAGGATATTTGTTTTTCATTCATTGGCTTTTCAAAGATTTCAGACAAAATATGTTTCGGTTTAACGAAGACGAGAACTGACTGAGAAGCATACATAGGTTAACCAAAGTCGATTTTGAAAATACATGAAAGGTAGAAAACCACCTGACATGAATCTCAGTGATACTGGATTCATGAATAAAATATTAATGTGATATACATTAGATAGAAAAAAGATTGTTTAATGAGGAAGTTAGGAAATCCGTATATCTATTACTGAAAATTATCACTTTTAGTGCAAAAGTATGTCCCGTTACATTTCAAGAGTTCAAATAAATCGGTCATTTTTATGTTGAGTTTGGAACGTCTTGTGGCATTGACAATACAATTATGAACATGTTAAGTATAAAAGAACTTGGATCATGTCAGTTTTTGACTCCTTTCGTTAAGTCGGTTTTGGTGTTTGAGCACATTCTTGTTCAATTAACACATAATTACACTTTCTAGGAGAGGGAATAAGCCTAGATATGACCTACACAAATTAGCGTTTCTGTCAGTAGGTGTGTTTTAAGTCATTTATTAACAGCTAAATGTAAGGTTTGTAAACGATTTTGTTAATTATCATCGCATACTGATCAAAGGTCTTCTATTTTGCGTTAGCTAACTCTCTCCAGGGGTGAGGTTATGGGGGGGGGGGGCGACATCCTTCGGAAGCTTCATGATTGCAATATGGCTTCTTTTATATTCCATGAACTAATTGTTGTCGGTAAACAATTAAGCCTTTTTGTATACAGTCGTTATTGATGGAGGGGCTATGACACAAAATGGAAGTACGGGATACTAAAAGACCTGCACGATCTAGGTCTAAAAGGCCGTCTGCCCTCTTTCATATCCAACTTCCTCTCCGACAGAGAATTCAAGGTACGAGTGGGCTGTACTCTCTCAGATTTGCACGAGCAAGAGATGGGTGTGCCCCAGGGCAGTATTTTATCTGTGACACTTTTCAATATCAAAATTAATAACATCACCAAGTGTTTGACTCCTGGTGTGGATTGCTCACTATATGTTGATGATTTTCTCATATGTTATCGGTCAAAGCACGTGCATACAATTGAAAGACAACTACAGCAAAATATCAACAAGATTCAAAATTGGGCTAGTACGAACGGTTTCAAATTCTCGAAATCAAAAACGGTATGTATGCATTTCTGTCAATTACGACGACACCACGATGAACCTAAACTCACGCTGGACGGAACACCTATTCCAGTTGTTGAGGAAACAAAATTTTTGGGTATTATCTTTGACAGAAAACTGACTTTTATTCCACACCTAAAAAACTTGAAAGCCAAATGCTTAAAAGCACTTGACCTACTTCAAGTAGTAGCGCACACTGACTGGGGTGCTGATAGAAAAGTCATCCTGAATTTATATAGAACGTTTATTCGCTCCAAACTAGACTATGGTTGCGTTGTGTATGGTTCTGCCAGAAAATCGTATCTTAAAATGCTTGATCCAATTCATCATCAGGGAATAAGACTGGCTCTGGGAACATTTAAAACATCCCCGTGTGAAAGCCTTCTAGCTGAGGCGAATGAACCACCGTTATCGCATCGTAGAGAAATGCTTTCCGCACAGTATGCTCTCAAATTAAAATCAAACCCTCTGAATTCTGCTTTTTCGGCTGTTTTTCAACCCAAATACAAAACTTTATACGAAAATAAACCAAACGCCATACCTTCCTTTGGCATTAGAATATCATCCAGCCTTGACACTACAAATATAGATCTTTCAAAAATTCAGAAAACATCCATCTCCGAAACAGCACCCTGGCTAATTAAACAACCAAATGTACGTTTTACGCTACACGATGGAAAAAAATCCGAAACAAACCCTTCTATCTTCCACAACTCTTACCATGAACTCCTCACCGAATTTAAAAACTACACCAGAATTTACACTGATGGCTCAAAGGATGAGGAAAAGGCTACTGCAGCATTTGTTTGTGGAAATCACACAACGCAAGTTCGCTTACCAAATGGAGCATCAATTTTTACAGCCGAAATTAGAGCAATAGACCTTGCTCTGCAACATATAGAAAAGAACCGTATTTTAAACAGTATCATCTTCTCCGACTCGCTATCAGTACTCCAGTCACTACACAATAGAAAACTGGAGAACCCATTATTGAAAAACATACTCGAAAAAAATACCGATCTGAGTGTCTCCCACAATATAATATACTGTTGGTTACCTAGCCACATTGGTATTAAAGGTAACGAAAAAGCAGATCGCGCTGCTAAAATGGCCCTTTCTCAAGAACCATCTGATTTTAAAATACCATATACTGATTTTAAACCTTGTATCAGAAAGTTCTTACGTCAGAAGTGGCAGGCATCATGGAATGATACTGTAAATAACAAACTTCATGCAATCAAACCAACTCTAGGAGAGTGGACTCCTTCCTACAGAACCATTCGTAGGGAGGAGGTAGTCATTGCAAGAATCCGAATTGGTCATACTTATATCACCCACACCCACATACTAAAAGGTGAAGACCCACCAGAGTGCGTTTCTTGCAATGAACCATTCACTGTCAAGCACTTTATGATAGAGTGCTTTGACCTACAACCTACGCGCGATCGTTATTACGTTGTGCATGACATGAAAGAACTTTTTGATAATATAAACATCACTCGTATTATCGAGTTCTTGAAAGCCGTAAATATTTACTCTAAACTCTGACTTTTATGCTATCACCTTGTGCAGTTTTATGCAATATACATACCGTCCCATTTTAATACCTATTCATCTTTTTTACATCTCCCGTTGATCGGGAAGCTTTATTTTGCACCATTACCATCTTACCGTTTTTAATTTCAACCATTTGTTCTTTTATATCGCTGGTCGATATAGAACCTTTTATAAGTTTTAAAAGATCATACAAGTAACACTTTGTTTGGCGCTAAATAGCCTAAAAGTGCTGATGCGCCGTTAAAAAACAAACAATCAATCAATCATTTTACATCTCCCGTTGATTGGGAAGCTTTATTTTGCACCGTTACCATCTTACCGTTTTTAATTTCAACCATTTGTTCTTTTATATCGCTGGTCGATATAGAACCTTTTATAAGTTTTAGAAGATTATACAAGTAACACTTTGTTTGGCGCTAAATAGCCTAAAAGTGCTGATGCGCCGTTAAAAAACAAACAATCAATCAATCAATCGATGGAGGGGATGCTTTTCACAATCCATGGCATGTAAGCGCAGAAGACATTTTCTTCGAATAAAGTATTGCACCTTACTGAGTACTTCACTCATGACTTCATATAGTTAAGCTAAAATACAAACTGCATTTACGCTTGGGGGGCCCCGAGTGGCCGAGTGGTCTAAAGCGCTCTCCGCTACGGATCACTGCCATCTCACCTCTGTCTGCGTAGGTTCGAGTCTAGGATTCAGCCAATGTGGGTATGTGAGAAAGCTTGCCAGTAGCTTCTCGTGGGTCGGTGGTTCTTTCCGGGGTTTTCCCGGGTTCTTCCTCCACCATTAATACTGTCCGCCATGTATAGCCCTATCGTGTGCTGAAAAATGGCGTTAAACCGTACAACAACAACAACAACAAAGCATTTACGCTTACATTGTATGTAAATACTTTGTGTACTAATTTTTGTTACATGCAGTTATATTAGGAATATGCAAAAGATGTGTGAAAAACTTTAAATTGTGAATTCTGTGTGTGTATGTGTGTGTCGGAGGAGGAATAACTGATTGTCATTGGGAAGGAGTTATTATATGTACATTAACGGGCGGAGATTGTGATGGTTAGTCACAAAAGCTGCTCTAGTTTGACTTACCTAATAAATCAACAACAAAAAATGAAGGTTTTACTGTTATAGCATTTATTCGAACTATTCATTACGCAATCACAACGCAGGTATTACGCAGGTAACAAAAGAAAAAAGGATGTCGGGTTGCATGTCAACATTACTGCTCGAGTTTTATTACTAATACGTCAGACAAAATGAAAATCGTGTACATAATAATTTTAACAGTTTTTCATTTTTTTTAAATACAGACAGGACACTTGTATTACGCATTTAATAATGATACCAACATGTTGTTTTGCTTGTCAACATTCATGTGTAACATGCGAGTCTAAACTAATGCGGTACAAATGCATGTGACAGTACACTGGAGAATTCAAGCTGCCGTCTGTTTACAGCTGAAAAAAGTAAGCAATATAACAAATATCTTTATACACACGGTCATTTCGAGGAAACAAAATGATATAAAGCCCCTATTAGTTGCTTTGTGTTGATAGTGACAGAATTTGGTAAGCAATGACGATGTATGTATGTTGTTTGTTTATATCTGTCTCTTTGCCAGTCTGTATATATGCATGTTTCTTTAAAATACAACATGAACATGTAAGACGTGTCATCAACCTATCAAATTAGCTGACGTTTCCAATTTGTTATATACTTCTATTTGGCAAAGACGTAATTACTACGCGTTTAATGATACCAGGATGTTGGTTTTATTTTTAACAATCATGCGTAGTATACGAATCCAGTTTAATCCGGTTCAAAACGGTGTGAGGTATACCTGGAAACATATAAATTGCGGTATGTTTAGTACTAAAACGTTTTGGGGAATAAGCTAAACATCTTTATATACATCGTCATTCCAAGACAAAAATGATTAAAGCACACATTATTTGCTTTGTGTTGATGGCGACCTTGCTGGGTAAGTACTAAATATTTTATTACGATCTGCGTTATCTCTATGTATGTATGTATGTATGTATGTATGTATGCATGCATGCATGTATGGATGTATTCTTAAAAGACAGCGTCAGTGTGAAATACGTGTCATCTAGTTACCAAATTGGCTAATTATTTTGATATGAATCATTGTATATATTTTATTAGCTGTCGCTCTCTTTGCCAATATTATTTGATAATCGACTTGATTCTGGTGTTAATTAATACCCTTTTGGTGGGTATATTGGTGCTAAAGCCTAAAAATAGCACAAGTTTTCATCGAAGTTATAACGGGAAAAAATATTATTTATTATTATTATATTTATTATTAGTACTTCTGGTTTGTCTTCCTTTCCACTGTTTATTGTTCTTTCTTTCCTTTTTCCTTCTTTATTTCTGACATAGTTATTGACTCATCCTGGAAAGGAAACATATATGAAGAATCTAAATCAAATTGTACCGAATATAATGGAAACGTACCGAATGTAATGGTTGTCATTACAAGATCATTGCAAAAATTTATGCCGATTTTCATCCTACATTTTTAGGCTGCAAGTTTGAAACGAAAATTACAAAATTACATTTCCTAGGAGTTAATATATATATATATATATATATATATATATATATATATATATATATATATATATATAGTAAATTTTGTATTTGCCAATATTATCAAACGTACCAGTTTATGGTATCTATCGATTTTTCTTTTGTTACTTGCTTTTTTTAAAAACGTTTGCCATTTTTTCAGGTTTTCATCATGTTGAAGCTGCCCCAGGTACCTTCCATTACTCTCCACCCTCTCTCTCACTCTCTCTGATAATATGCAGTATGCAACTTAAATGTACTCTAAATCATATAAATGCAATATATAATGCAAATTGTACCTATTGACACAAATCCCAATTAGAATGTCCGTTTGATTTTGCCTTTTATTCAATGTCAACTTTTAACAACAAAAAAAGTAAACGAAGATGTATTTAAGTTACGTACACATTGTCTTTGATGTTGTTGCTGGCAATTCTAGTCCTAAACTGTTTTGCTTACCTTTTCTTCTATTAGATTTGCATTTTTTAAAGATCAAAGTTATCACCAAAAAGCGAGCTCGGAATATTTAAGTTAAGTTTCCATGCTTGTATAGAATACAACTCTTACATCTACATGTATAACCTCCATTTACCATTGTAACACTATGAAATTACCCAGTATATGTGCTTTATTTTAGATGCAGTTACATGATCACCAGATCAGGGATACGATTATATGATCACCAAATCCCAGATGCCTGTATATGATCACTAAATCACAGATACGTGTATATGATCGCTAATTCATAGATACGTGTATCTGATCACTAAATCACAGATACGTGTATATGATCACTAAATCATAGATGCCTGTATATGATCCTAAATCGCAGATGCATATATATGACCACTAAATACCATATGTATATATTTGATCACTAAGCACTTTGCAACTCTAGCCTGAACTTGGAACCTTGAACTAGTCATGCAGGAAAATAAACCTAATCACATCTAAGCAATGATACGTAAAACTCTACAGCATAAATAGTTTGTACCAATAGTATAATCAATAGACCGGGCACACATATGTTATCTAGCGTCTATAAGCAAGCTAATGATTGCTATAAAATTGAATGAAATGTTCTGTATAGGTGATATTTTGTCTGAAGAAAAAAATCCGCCCTTTAACAATACAGGATTAAAGGGATGTAACCTGAGCTGAAAAATGAAATGGAAATTCCAAAACTAGAATCAGTAATGAAAGCACATGCATGGGGGTGCAATCAGTCACCCGACATATATTAAAAATATTCAACAACAACCACTGGTCTTTGCAGGAAATCTAGTTATTCAGTTATCTCTCCATGGAAACCTGTGCAAGAACGTTACTGACAGATATCAATATAATAAAAACATAATGCTTAGAAAACTGCTGAGCCTGCTCTAGCCCAAAGTTACCCACTACTTATAAACATACGCTCATGGTTTCTCATTTGGCGGCGTCGTTAAGGGTAGGGTATCCTCAGATGAAGACCACAATTATTCAGTCGCCTTCCCTCTGGTTTCTGAATGTAAATATCCCAATGACCTGCATCATTATATAACGAGTTCATCCCACCCCCATTGATCGCTCGAATAACTCGTTGCAGAACGACGGAATGCACAAATTCTTTAGAATATATTTTTTCAATAGATACGAAACTGGTGTTGCTACGAGTTAATATGCAGATCATGTTTATAACATACGACTTTGATCCGCTCATGTATCGCTGAATCTACTCCGACACATTTTAACGAAAGTTTCTCCAGCCTTGGATATTGCTTGCATAATTCTGGCATAAATCTCTTAAATAAGGGAACAATGTATCCACCATTTCAGAAAAAGTCAACAACGAGAGAGAGAGAGAGAGGGGGTGATTCTATTCAGACTCGATGCATTTCTCAGGAGAATGTAAACTTTGGTTGGTGGTCTACCCTTTTGGAAAAAGGAGATAGTGAAAATTATCGACAGGACCAGGACCTCTAAGATGTACTAGATTATGATAGTAGAAGCGTCACATTACATAAAGCCTATAAGTGGTTCTTTCGGTCTCCAAGGCTTAATATGTCGACATTTTTTGACGACAAAATAGAAGTCTTTCGTAAAAATAATGATCATTGTAGGAGTCATATGAGCTGCAGTAAAACGGGAAAATAGTTGGAAGAGTTATTTTTTTTTTTTAAAAGAATCCGTAATATATACGTCATGCAAGAAATGTGAAAGATAATTTGCACAATATTGATGAAATGTTTGAACATTCTTATAGGGAATAAGTACGAGTGTTAACAAGCAATTAGATAATGTAAGCAATTGTTCATCTCGATTGAATGATAGAGTGAGAGAAGAATACTCCAGAGATGAGTGAGACCATGAAAGCGGCAACCACTGTGAAAGACCTAACTGCTAAGTGCACAGCTGAATTCATAGTGAGATAAAGTCGTTGACTTCAACAAAGGTGGTAGCATGTCTTTCGCCGTGTCACCGGTACTTATTCTAAAAGAAACCAACATTTCTATTATTCTGATGACTGAACATAATTTCAGTCATTCGATGATCATTGAAAACTTTTCTAAATTTCTCCAAACGTGAATAGATGACTTAGTTATATAGCACAACTAGATCATCATATATTTCGTTTTAATACTCTATGGGAAGACGCTGTATTTATTCGTAGATCTAACGAAGAGTTATTAATGTTGCATATCAGGCCTATGCATAAAGCTTCAAAATATCCCTTATATTATATTATATATATATATATATATATATATATATATATATATATATATATATATATATATATATGTGTGTGTGTGTGTGTGTGTGTGTGTTTTCATTTATCACCCTTTAAATCGATTGAGTACGCTAGGAGCACCATTGCTGCGTCTGCCATTTCATGATTGCGAAGCACCGTAAAAAAACTGAAACTTACACTGAACAGTGAAATCTCTGAAGCGAGATGTTTAACGCTTGATGTATTTTTGCAATATAAATCAAGTGACAGACAACATGAGACAGTGGCCAAATGTCATGAAGACATTTACAACCATTTGATCTCATCGAAAGCAGTAGACGGAAGAAAAGAAAAAAAGAACTTTAAAGATTCCAAAGTTATAACTACTTCCAGATTGGAAATATGATACAATTTTGCACAATACATCGAACTTGGAGAATAAAATTATTACGAAAGGAGAAACACGCTCCTCATAGTCAGTAAACAAAGTAAACGCAGCTTATGTTATTTGTACCATGGAGGGGGCTATTGAGAATGGGCGGTGTACATATATGGCGTGCAAAGGACACTCTTGCAGTCATATCGGTGCTTTGTTGTGGAAAATTGAACATGCTATGAGAAATAATCTTAATGGAGCCAGTTGTACTGATACGACAGCTGAGTGGAAGAGGGGTACGAAGAGAAATGTTGAACCGACACACCTTGTAAATATTAAATTTCAGCAACCCCAAAATTGGTGACAGTCCCATTAATGATGACAAAGAAATAGTGCCTTTGCCCGAAACACACCATTTTTTGGGGAGAAATACAGAGTTTAAAACGGCTGTTGGTAATTCACCACTTAAAGCTTTATTTTAAATTAAAGGAACAACGATGAACACAAGTGAACCTTTGAACAGTACAGGTGATACTTCACTTTATGATCATAACAATCATTAAAGCTTATCTTCCTGTGAGAAATGTGTCTGGATGCAGATCATATTAATAAACTGTAAAAATGAAATGGTCAGCTAGTGTAAATGCCCTTTGTGTAGAGACTCTCGAAAATTATGAATTACAGTTAGAAGTGCACACAAAGTACCAATTAAAGAGACAACTCAATGTATCAGTTTCAAAAGGAATCATTTACATTCAAAATTTATTGGCAGCAAATTTACAATAATGTGAAACACAATGAGGTTAAAGCAAAACAATTTTTAAATTTAAATGTATATGTGCAAGCCATGAATGGATTTTAAATGGAGATACTTTGCTAGAAACTAAATTTCCATTTTTTTGTTCAAAATGGAATGCGTTAGAGCAACTATTTGCTAGTGGCAATGTGATATAACGAGTGAAAATGAAAATGTTGTATTAAAATTTAAAGGAGGCAAAGTATTTCATTTACAAGTTCAATTAACTATGTTTTGCACAGGGTTTAGAAAGTGTAAAGTTTGTAGATGTTCAATATGACGATCACTTTGTGAAATAAACATATTGCACCATTGTGAATTTTATTAAAAGAAGATGATGTCATGTTTAGTGAACTAGAACAGGACCATTTGTAGAGCATTAAAAAAATTCGTGAACCTTTAATTGGGATGAATACTGTCTGCTGATCTTTTGCATGAGAAATAAATGTATCGAAACTTTGAAAATGGATTTCTTTCAGTAGGCCATTCATCTAAAACCGTTCTGAGCAAACAGAAAACCTTTTTTGGTAGCATTTTTCTGTTTGAAGCTTTAGTCCACTCGAGTTTCAGAGGAACTAAACACGCGCATTCACTGGGTTTGTTTGTGTTTCACATAAGGATTTTTTCCATCAAATTTATTTTTCCTGAGGTGTTTGTACATCCATTGACTGCACAGAAGTTCCACTGCCTGTTTTATACTTTGCTTTTATATCCATCATAAAAATACATCAATACATGTACAGTCGAAAAACACTAAATGCAAACATAATGCAGCTGATACTGCGACAAACGAATTGTAGGAGTGTAGTTGCTAATGTATCACTGACAGAGAATGGCAACGCAAAAGAAAATTGGCTAAATGCCAGATAAACCTGTGATAAGCCTTGTCAAAATTACAGCCAATCGTCAGTCTTGCATACGAGGCAAACTTTGTGCGCTAAAATCTACCCAAGTATTTACATTATTATTATTATTATTATTAAAGTTCTTGTCAATTGTCTCGAAACACAATTAATTTATCATCTTTCCTTCAAAAGCTCCTTCCATAACTCTATCAGGAAGTAATTTCTGGCGTCGATCTCTGGCCACGCTTTGTCTGTGACCTTCGTTCGCAACTTAGAATTAGGTCAGACCATACTGCCTGGTTTGTTATGTGATAGACAAAAGAACCCGCTTGTCTGTTATTTCTGCACAGCTTTCTATTATTATAACTCTTACTGTAAATTGCCCCTTGTGATTCTAACGTGTAGGAAACACGGTACTAATTATATCGAAATATGGGAACCAACCTGGAAATGTGTGAGTATAAATGGTTTTGGCTGCCAGAATTGGTTAATAATGTAAGTTATGTTTTAAGCAAAAGAATCCTTTGAGAGCTTTTCCTAGTTGTAAGTGAAAAAATAGACATTGTTTTATTGATGGAATTTCCTTCATTAGCAGCCTTGAGTTCCGAACACTAATTACTAAAATTAGCACCTGATTCTTTGGTGCGGCATTTTTCAAACACATGCAGGTCCAGAAAATGCCGCGGCTCATATCCTTTCCTCTACACAGAAGCTGATATTCAGGTTTCATCTATACTGATAAATATAGGCTTGATCATCAGCACATAATTTTAAGTTATTGAATTTTTAATATCATGGTGTTTGCAAAGGTTTCCTATGGGAACTGAATTAGTACCGTGAGTCCTTTATGAGCCTAGAATTTGTTGCAAGATTTTGTGTTAAGTGTTTGCTTTGTATAAGTTGTTTTTAAAAAATGTCCCCTGACGTAATGATTGCTTAGCCCGATGTGTAAACCTTTTGAATATAAATAATTTGTCAATTCTCGTATAGTAGTAGCATGTTGGATTTTATATGCCTTTCCTAAGCATTCTTTGCACGATCATTTGGATTCACAAATGTCAATTCCATGTAGTCCGTGAGAATGCAATGAAGGTGCAGATGTGAGTGTGGGTCAGAGTGTATGTAACTATGAAAATTTGCATTATGCTAAAAATGTTATGCTATCTTCGTTAACATCTCCTTTAACGAAGAAGTTGATCGTAATCATAACCATCATCATTAACATAATTGATAAAATATGTGATTAATCACTCTGCAACACTTGTATTAACTCGGATTCACGGACACTCGATCACTGAAGCGCATTCGCAATACGGCGTCAAATTAGAGGGCTCTGGCTTGGAAATAAACAGAAACAAAAATCTCGTAAGCTTTAGATTGAGTGCCAATCAAAACTGACTTTATATTTGAAGACGTTTCTGGTTGGTCAAAAGTTTAGGCCGAGGCTTAAGCCCGGAGTTGTTTCATATTCTAATCAGAGATGAATGCCATTATTTAAACACTATGATAATGAAAACCGAAATCTTGGGCAACTACTACAACTGCTACCATTTGTTGTTGTTCTTCTCTTTCTTCTTCTTCTTCTCTTTTATTACTTGTGAATAATTCTACATATAACTGTTTGTATGGCGATAAATAGCCTAACAGTGATGACGCGCCGTAAAAATACAATCAATCACTCTTATTATTATTATTATTATCGTAGGATGCGTGATTGTGAATTGCTTTGCGGACCCTTGTATGTTTAAGCGCTGTCCACCAGGAACCATATGCAGGTAACTCTCTCTCTCTCTCTCTTTCTCTCTCTCTCACTCTCTCTCTCTCTCTCTCTCTCTCTCTCTGAACATCTAATTACACGCAAAATCAAGTCATATACATACAGTAACGTACTTAATTAAGAATGAAAAAAAAAACCGCTTTGACAGTGTTAACATTATCTTGTCTCACCTGCCATGAATATTGCAAAAGGACTGGTTCCGTGAATATAATGTAATGCTATGACCTCATATCGGATTGAATGGCATTTTCTATGATGGACACCCCCAAATGGCGTATTGCCAGACCAAAAGATAGCAGATTTAGTGAAAAGGTATTCTTTACTGAAATAATTTTAAATGAAGCAGAAAAAGAAGTGAATAGACAAAGTAGACAAACAAAGAACAAGTACAATAGAAGCAACATGGAGAAGGCAGAGAGAGAAGACAGATGACGACGATAATGATATTGATGATGATGATTAGTAGTATTAGGTCTTTTTAATTATTACAACTACTATGGATAATATAATTACTAAACAAATCACTACCTATGAGAAATACTAATACAACTACTACTACTATTACAGGGCAAACTACTGTGGCGGATGCAATGCTGATTGTGTACCATCCTATGGTTAAACCGGCGATCGGCTTGCAAAACATTCTGGATAGCACTTTAAAAAAAAACTGCTCATGTAATGTACAGTTTACAAATAAACATACATTTGTTACTGTCAAGGCTTTCTTTTGTTATTGTCTAATTGTCTTTTTTCCAACAACTTGCTGGTCACATATACTCACTGACACACACATACATACACACACACACACACACACACACACACGCATATATATATATATATATATATATATATATATATATATATATATATATATATATATATATATATATATATATATATATATAATCTGTGTATCCCTGGTACTTGAAAAGTATCCCCCTCTTGGGCTACATGGTGGGTGGGGAGCACGGGTGCTGAATTTTAAATAAAGCAACATAGATATTTCCACAACAAAATCAAAACAAACGCACCAAAACTCTATCTGACTCGGATGATGAACCATGTAGTGCGGAGTCATTTCCACGCTTCATGGTCATACAGTCTAAAGATGCCACAACATCACTTGCCTCACTATCTCCATTTGTCATCGAAAAGACTATCACAGTATCGATTGGCACACCAAAAAGTGTTAAAAAGTTGCCTTCTTATTGAGTGTGAGCGACGAGGTCAAACAGAAAACATCAAGAAAATGAAAACTTTCTTCGATATCCCAATGGCCTCGTTCGCTCATACCACACTCATTACGTCCAATGGCGCGATTCGCTGTCGTGACTTGGCTGGAGTCACCGACACAGATATCATTGAAGGGATGAATAACGAAGGTGTCACTGCAGTACGCATAATACATATTAAACGTGATAACAATCTGCAGGACACCAACACCATTGTACTCACCTTCAACAAACCAACTGTACTCAAAGTGGTCAAAGTTGGCTTTTTGCAAGTGAAGGTCGAGATCTATATTCCAAACCCCCTTCGGTGCTACAAGTGTCAGAAATACGGCCATCACGAAGATCGTTGCTCAAAAAGCCAAATATGTGGCCGATGCGGAGACAATTCTCATCATGAATCTGATTGTAGAGCAACTCCGCATTGTGTCAACTGTGGAAAGGAGCATCACGCCAATTGCAAGGATTGTGATACCTGGAAACAGGAGAAGGAAATACAGAGGGTAAAATATACATCTAATATACCCTATCCAGAAGCCAGAAAACTCGTTCAGGACAAAACAGCCCGTCCTGGCCCATCCTTCTCCACTGTAGTGAAAAACAATTCGAAAACAGCAAAGGACGCTCAAACACTAACAGATACACCCGAGTCAACACCAAGCTCTTACGCCCCACCCCGATTACCAACCACAAAAAAAAACACCGCATCTACTCAAACTACTTTCAGTAATACCCAACCACCAAAATCACCAAAGACTAAAAACAAATGTCATGGAAGCAGGCAACAAAAGGGGTCAGATGACCCCATCAAACTCTATAACAGGTTTGGAGACATTGAGAACATGGATGCAGAAGACACTGCTTCATGCGCTCAAGTAGCTCCAGACCTGCAAACAAAAGACCCGTACTTCCTCCAGAGAAATAACCACACAAATTGCCTCCGCGAAAGGTCTAACCTAGCTCCACAATCTTCAAATTAAACATATAATGAAGAACACCATCATGCAATGGAACTGTAGAGGACTTAAAGCCAACTACCATGATATTCTTCTGCTTTTAAACGAACATGATCCTGCAGTACTATGCCTTCAGGAAACATTCTTGAAAAATACAGATCACATCACACTTAAAAACTACTCCCTGTTTAACACCTACTCCCAGAATATTGACAGGGCCTCAGGAGGAGCTTCTGTTATTATAAACAACAGAGCCCCTCATAGCGTAATACATTTAACCTTAAATTTGCAAGCCATTGCTGTAAGAGTCACTCTACATCGAGTGATTATATTTTGCTCTATTTACATACCACCAAACGCTAACCTAGTACCAAACGAATTATACAAGCTTGTTTAACTTCTTCCCGCTCCATTTGTTTTACTCGGGGATTTTAATGCCTATAACTCTTTATGGGGATCGAATCACATAAGTGACAAAGGTCACAAAGTTGAAGACCGAATTGATACTATAAATATCACTCGCATTATAGAGTTCCTGAAACAGTGAATATTTACTCTGAACTCTAACTTTTATGCTATCACCTTGTGCAGTTTTATCCGATATATATACCGTCCCTTTTTAATACCTTTTCATCACTCTTCATTAACATACAACATTTACATCCGCCTTTGATCGGGAAGCTTTATTTTTCACCGTTACCATCTTACCGTTTTAATTTCAACTATTTGTTTTTTATATCGCTGGTCGATATGAGAATTTTTATAATTTTTAAAAGATTATACATATAACAATTTGTTTGGCGCTATTCGCTCCAAACTGGACTATGGTTGCGTTGTGTATGGTTCAGCCAGAAAATCATATCTTAAAATGCTTGATCCAATTCATCATCAGGGAATAAGACTGGCTCTGGGAGCATTTAAAACATCCCCGTGTGAAAGCCTTTTAGCTGAAGCGAACGAACCACGGTTATCACATCGTAGAGAAATGCTTTCCGCACAGTATACTCTCAAATTAAATTCAAGCCCTCTGAACCCTGCCTTTTCGGCTGTTTTTCAACCTAAATACTAAACCTTATACGAAAATAAACCAAATGCCATTCCTTCCTTTGACATTAGAATAGCATCCAGCCTTGACAGTACAAACATAGATCTTTCTAAAATTCAGAAAACGTCCATCCCCGAAACACCACCCTGGCTAATTAAACAACCAAAAGTACTTTTTACGCTACACGATGGAAAAATATCCGAGACAAATCCTTCCATCTTCCACAACTCTTAACATGAACTCCTCGCCGAATTTAAAAAATACACAAGAATTTACACCGATGGATCAAAGGATGAGGAAAAGGCTGTTGCAGCCTTCGTTTGTGGAAATCACACAACGCAAGTTCGCTTACCAAATGGTACATTAATTTTTTTAGCCGAAATCAGAGCAATAGCCCTTGCTCTGCAATATATCGAAAACAAACGTATTTTAAACAGCATCATCTTCTCCGACTCACTATCAGTACTTCAGTCACTACACAATAGAAAACTGGAGAACCCATTGCTGACCAATGTTCTCGTCAAAAGCTGAGTACCTCCCACAATATCGTATACTGCTGGCTACCTAGCCATGTTGGTATTAAAGGTAATGAAAAGGCAGATTGCGCTGCTAAAATAGCCCTATCTCATGAACCATATGATTTTAAAATACCGTATACTGATGTTAAACCTAGTATCAAAGAGACTTTACGTCAGAAGTGGCAGGCATCATGGAATGATGCAGTGAATAATAAACTTCACACCATCAAGCCAACCCTAGGAGAAAGGATTCCTTCCTACAGGATCATGCGTAGGAAGGAGGTAGTCATTGCAAGAATTCGAATTGGTCATACTTATATACCCCATTCCCACATGCTAAAAGGTGAAGACCCACCAGAGTGCGTTTCTTGCAATGACCCATTCATTGTTAATCACTTTATGATAGAGTGTTTCGACCTGCAACCTACGCGCGATCAGTATTACAATGTGCATGACATGAAGGAACTTTCTAATACAATAAACATCACTTGTATTATAGAGTCCCTGAAAGCAGTGAACAGTTACTCTAAACTCTAACTTTTATGCTATCACCTTGTGCAGTTTTATGCGATATACAGTCCCTTTTTAATACCTTTTCATCACTCTTCATTAACATACATCATTTATATTCCCCGTTGATCGGGAAGCTTTTTTTTTTCACGGTTACCATCTTATCGTTTTAATTTCAACTATTTGGTTTTGATATCGCTGGTTGATATGAGACTTTTTATAATTTTTAAAAGATTATACACATAACATTCTGTTTGGCGCTAAACAGCCTAACAGTGCTGATGCGCCGTTATAATACAACCAACCAACCAAAGGAAAACCCGATTACATCTGACAATTTTCTGTATTAGTGTAGCTAGTAATATAATAGATGTTGCCATTGACAGCATATGAGATTAACTACTCCCAATTAATGTTGCCATGGAAATCAGCTCAATCTTAAACTGTTTATTTTAAGTACGGAAAATGCTCAAACAACGAAGTATAATACCAGTGCTAATGGCAATATTGTAATTTCACATAAAGAACTGTAATCTCCGCTATAAAAACAGTGCTCATGGAAGTACTGCACTTTCAGGTAAAGAATTGGAAACCCCACTATAATACCAATTCTCATGGCAATGTTGTAATTCTACATGAAAAGCTTGGAACCGCCACTATAACACCAGTGCTCATGGAAGTATTGCAATTTCACATAAAGAATTGGAAACACCACTTTAATACCAGTGCTCGTAGCAATATTGTAATTCCACTTTTAGAAATTGTAAACTTCAGTTGCAATTTCGAACAGGCTATTACAGAACTTATCGTCCTTTCTGTAGAATTTATATTATTGTTGATGCATTTTCTTGCATGGTCTAGAAATCTTATCTTGAACATGCAGAATGCATGGTTCATGAATAATGCTCTAGGTATTGATGGAAAGCGTGCCTTTGTGGATATTACACTGCAGGGTAAAAGAAGCAAATCAGTTTGGTCTAGCTGAAAAAGTACGAGTTTTGTTGATCAGTCGTTTTTCATGAAACGTGATGAGCATGGGAAATGTACGGTCTGGTGATACTTTTATGCCAAATTCCTTTACCGGGAAGATGAAAGTATAAATGTCTACACTCTGTATTTCTCCTACCCCTCTTGATGAATAATTCACAATTTTAGAACTTTATCTTTAAAATTAGCTGAGTGATCACTATTGTCTTGATGTACCGTTGCACCTAGTTACATACATACTTACATGCAGCCATACGTATATACATACATATGTACGTACATACATACATACATACATACATACATACATGCAAGAATTCAGATCTTAACCGGTCTCGCAACTAACCAAAAGTTATCTAACCACAGCATTTTATGTTATAATATAGCTCTAATGACCTAATGTTTCTTATTATTCCATACAATTCGACTCTAAATAAAATTTGTCCATAGCTAAGTCTACTGTACCAAATCAAATAATGCAGATATCTGATCACAAATATATTGCAGTAAATTTGGAAATCATGCACCCAATAATCATCCCTTCATATGAATATCCATCAGCTGGAATGCTTAGCTGTGAAAGTACCACTCTTTAGGAGGAAACAGTTAAATTGTTGTATACGGCTCGCCTAACCTAACGTGAGTCAACTTTGTGACATCACACAGGTATTTCCAATGTTGAAAACAAAATGTTTTCGGCGTCAGATGTTCTTCTTATTTGAAAGGACGATTGCTCTTTCATTTATAACTGATCAAAGAAATTTACTTTTAACAGCTACTGGTTATAGAATTGCACATTATTAATTCAACTAGTGTCTGTGACTAGTTTTAAGCGCAACAAATGATATGTACATAGTCTTAGCCATAATGAAGGAAATTATTTCTTCTTCTTCCTCTCTAAACTATTTCCATTAAAATAAAAATATGTGGTAAAAATAATTTCATAAGGGTAATAATTTAATATTAAATTAAGGAAACTCTTTATTACCGTTCGAATAATGTGCAGGTTTTGCCCCCTAGGGCTAGCAAAAGATGGATATTATTAAACTCGTTCATAAATTTAACAATATATCATTGCCCATTTAGGATTACTTATGAATCGGGCCTTTTCTGGTTGCAAAAAAATGTATTTTGATAAAAGAGCATACATGAACCTATTAATCGCAATCAGATTTTCAAGGTCAAATTTTCCAATTTCTTTTCTATCCTATTTTAAAAATACCATTTACAATTAGTCTTCGACCCCTGTGTAATTGACTAAAGAAAGAATGAAAGAAAGAAAAAGGAAAGAAGTGAAGAGCTAAAAATGGTGGACTGGACATACATACATACACATAGATAACTAGGTCCCGAAAACAGTTTATCATTTAAAGCAAACAGTTTTCAGCAGATCTTCTTTGCCGTTTCTCAGAGATCCTATAACATGTAGTTTGTAGATATTTTGTCCTTGTCCTTTAGTTAAGATATTTTCATTATCGTTATAGTGAGTGGGGGTGGGGGCGTGTGGTCCAATGCGCTCGCCTTTACCAATCACTGCCATTTTACCTCTGTCCGCATGGGTTTGAGTCTTAGGCATGACAAATGTTATGCGATAAATTTTGCCAGTAGCTTCCCGGCAATGGTTCTTCACCTATATTGGTTCCAGGGTTCTTCCTCCTACATATATACTGACCTCTATGAATAGCCTATGATGTATTATCGTTAAACCCATTAAAAAAAAAAAAAAAAAAAAAAAAAAAAAAAAAAAAAAAAAACAGTATGAGTTAGAGTTGTATTCTCTTTGTCACTTTTTGTGCGCGTTTGCCTCCGGGTTATGTATTTCGTTGTTCCCTGGGAAGAACTTGCTTCAGGTCGAAACGGAAAATTTGTTAGTTTCCCCGCACCGTTCCACGCAATATATATAATAAATGTATAATAAATATGTATTTGATAAATGTGTTTGTTTGTCATCGCAGGATAGAGCTCAAGATAGCAGATATGTATGTTTTGTGTGAATTGATGGATCGATAGATTAATGTATGTATGAATGAAAGACTGTTTTTATTTCCTCTTGAAAAGAGAATACGTTCAGTTATTGTCATTAGTACATACTAGTATTATGAACACGATAGCGACATTAATGAATTTTAATGAATTCACTACACACTAAACACGTAAATATATTTACAAAAGTACAATGAATGCCATTAAGCTCGGTATTATGATTATATTTCCTGCCTCAATTTGGTCAATATCATTTCTAGCATGGAAAGCAAGGGAAATGGAAAAAATATAACTCATCTTACAGGTAAGATTTTTATATTTAGAACATATAAACAATTCAGACGTATGTATGCGGAACAACAGTATATGAAATATATATATATATATATATATATATATATATATATATATATATATATATATATATATATATACACATATATATATGCACACACACACACACACACACATATATATATATATATATATATATATATATATATATATACACACACACATATAAATATACATGTATATATACATATATACACACACACAGATATATATATATATATATATATTAAATTTCAATTATACATTGTATAGACTAGAAATACATGTTAAACATAAGACTATAATATACATGAAACACAAGGACGTTCTAAGTAAGTATTCATGTATGTGTAGATACGTATGTATCTTAATGTATAAGTGAATGCAATCAAAATAAACAGGTACAAGGTAGAAAAATACCCTAAAAATGGAAACAAATTTAGGAGAACGTACATATATAGTCACATGAGTGAAAAATCTCACCTGAAAGGACAATATCAAAGGAATAAAGATAACGAATAGCATGGTAAGGAGAATGCAAACATCTTCCAAGAGAAAATCTACACTTGACTAGTGTCTGAAATAAAATGCAGTTTCTACTTATGTGTCTATCTGACAACATGCTTGTTTATGTTGCTGCAGATATAACTTCTGCAGGTACACACAAGTAAGCGTCTCATAATGAGGGGAAATCTTGTATTACCGTGTGTGAAAATGTAAGGATAAATGTTTTACACGTACAAACAAAGAAATGAAAAGATATGAATATTATTTCGCCAATGAAATTTTAAATTGTATGATTAAGAAAGTAATTAAAGGCAAAGAGGAAAAGTAAAATTAAAGCACACATTTCTATTTATCAAATACAATATTAATTAATTTTTGATGTCTTTTGTGTGTGCTTTTATTAACAGAAAATAATACCAACTTTTGCATGAAAAGGTGCTAGAAGAAACTAACGTACATACTCCCTTTGTATGTGATTGCAAAGGAAATACCCCTCTCTTTGTGCATGTGTGACTGTATATTGATGTGTATGAAAACAAAATAAACCAAACCATCTTGAATTTCTGTATGATTGCTTGCATGAAAACATTATCGACTCTACTACCCCTTGTATACGATTAAAGGATTATCATGTTTATTTCATCTTGAACTTTGCTAACACACTATATATTAATGAGTCATTTTGTTCGTATAGAATCCAGCATCTGGAGTCAATTTGTATTCGTTGTAACAGTATACTGTTTCCCACAGACATACTTATGGGTCAAGGTTTTGACTTTGAATGACAGAACTGGGGTTGTGATAAAAAACTGAATTGAACCTTATAGCGAATATTTGATTCTGAACCTGCTTACTTCAACAACGAGAACAATTGGCAATATACCCTTTGTGCGTCACGAGTTGTGTTTTCAGGAGATTCACATTCTGAGGAATTCTGAGGAGATATTGCTCGGTAAAGTAAGCCAAATAAAATACGTTCGTAATTACTCCTAAAAGTTTTATAACATTTGTTTTCAGTTTCCTTTAATATGACGTGTTTTGTAATTATTTTTAAAATATGATTCCCGATAAGACGTCTTAAAGAGTCACATTTCGAAGGATGAGAATGGATGGGAATTATAGTTGAATAATAATAATAATAATGAAAATAATACAAAATTAATAATAAAAAGATGATCTGCAAACAAGAAACCTGGCGGTGTATCCAAACAAAGTGCTTATTTGTGTGATAACTATTATTCAAGTCAAAAATGAAATTGTTTAGAAAGTGACACGTGTACCACGCAGTCTCCTTGACAAGTCAAAATGTTATACCACTGAGGGTTTTGATTGTAATACTAGTGACTCCATGGTTGACGTAAATGCAAACAGTGTATTTGGTTGATGTTATGTTTTCATTCACTCAAACTCTTAAATAGAACGAACGTTGTTCACTTTCTACTTTGATCATAAATAATTCGGGACGGTAATATTCCACGGATAACAGGACACAAAAAACAACAAAACAACAACAACAAAAAAGAAATAAATTTAAAAAAGTATAGACATTGCGCGATATTGTCACTAGTTGTGTAAACTAGTGTTGCAGAATCCAGGGTAGAATAAGAGGGGCACGGCTGATTTTGAAGAAGAAAAAAAAAAAAAGAGTACAAAAACGCCATTTGCTTTGCTGTTTTATTGTTTAATGCTCTATATTTCTCCCTTTTGATAAATCGATTTCAGAAACAATAACGCTGTGTCATGCGACACATAAACAAAAGGGCAAATTTATAACCTTGTTTTGACAACGTACATGAATGCTGAGCGGACCGTTACATTTTAGCTAATCCAAATGTGGTTCATATCTGTAATTATTCTGCAGTATTAAATTTTCATAATGTCCAATAGCACAATGACCCTTTTTAACATGGATTTCTCATAATATTTCATAACGACCCAACCGTAATGCTAAATTCTGGTATATATCTTCTTTATCAACGAAGCTTTAGATCTCCTCTAGTACCTTTTTGTCTTGATTTGGACAACATTCACTAAAATCTAATTTGAAATTGACTTTCATATTTTAGGTTTAAATGTTGTACACGTAAAAGGTAGAGAATTTATTGTACATTAAAATGAGGGGGGGGGGGAAGGTGCAACCTAAATAAAATTCATCACTTATTTTGTAAACAAAAACAACACACATGGGGCTGCAAAGAAGGGTAACGGAGTGGACTGGAACAGAATGAATTACGAAACATGTTTTGCACTGCTGCCTCTGATGCTTATTCATAACTCGGTGAGCAGATGGAACCACTTGGGTGTCTGTGACTCTCTGCATTTAATTTTCATTTTAGGAAACGGTATGTGCTTGGACACCTATACAACAAAATCATTTTGCTTTGTAAGCGTATGTGTGTTTGCATGTATAAACAAATTACGCATATTGGATTGTATTGAGATGTGTTCAAAAATATATTCACCATAACACTAGTCATCAATGTACAGTGTACAGCACATCGAAGACGTCTACAGGACCAAAGAGCCATGCATCCACAGCGATGATGCCTACAGGTCGAAAACATTATTCGTGTACATGTTTGCAAACATGACAACCAACGGTTAATACGTGTGTATGCCAACACATATTGGTGAGTATGGAGTGACTGAGATGTATACACATACGGATAAATATTATAGATACCAGTTTTGCGCATTTTTCAGATCCATATCTCTACTATAGCAGCATCCAGGAGTTCAAAGATGAACTCCAGTCATGGTTAAGACCACATATTTATCATCCAGCATTTACTCCAAGCGCCTTGAAAACTAAGCCATCACATCGTCGCACTCTGATATGCGTTAGCAGCTTTTTGGAGATTCCTCCTAAATGGCACTTCTTCTCGGTCCATACTAGCTTTCCTAGGTAAATGTTCATAGTTTCGTTACAAGACTTGTTAATACTGTTACAGTCGCAATTGCTGCTTCTAACCAAATGTGCATCAACAATGCACGAGAGGAACAGGTCGTACACGATGTATTGGAGAGGTCATGGCCGACATCAATATCATGAAAGTTCCTCTCCAACCCAGCCTGGGTAAGCTATCGTCGTATCTCCTTGAGCAAGGTACTTTACTTCAATTGCCTCGGCACTAAGAAACCCATTTGTACAGGAGTACCTTAATGTATCAAACAAAGCGGAATCCTCTGTAACAGATCAATATAAACTAACGATAGCTATATGAACTTCTGATAGTATAATTATTACATGGAATATAATTAGCCTTTAATAGCGGTTATAATTCTTCTAACAATATGTAAATGATCCGAGGTGAAATCATATGCTCTCGCACGTCGGAGACAAGGCTGGAAGTCCGTGTCACTACATGCTGCACTACAGACATGCCGTGGTTCTTACGGTAATGGATCTGTTTTAAAAAATAAATGCACACTGCCTCCTTTTTGTATATTTATTTTAATAATTAAATGTATTTGTATGTATGTGTGCATATATATATATATATATATATATATATATATATATATATATATATATATATATATATATATATATGCCAGTTAGTCAGTCAGTATGTATGTATGCATGGGAGTATATATGTACGTCAGTATGTATGTATGTATTTATGCATATATCTAAGCATGCATGTATGTATATGTTATGTGTGTAGATATGCATGTTGTAGGTAATAAGGTAGGTAGTCAGATAATTATGTATGATGGGATATGCGTGGCATGCATGGTGTTTAAATGGTTAATGAACTAGATCAAATTTAACAAATACGTCTTTATTTGTGAAAAGTGAACAAATGAAATCATGGAAACTTTTCCCTTCTCGGTCCAAAGTTTTTTACCACCATATTCCTCCCGGAATACATTCAGCGTTGCACCCATTGCAGTAATTGGCCCTGTAATAATAACAGTAGTAATATCAGTAATCAGTCTGATTAAAATCGGATGTCCGCCTCAACGATGGTAAGACGGACACCGATTCGAGGTCATGTTCTGTTGACCTTTTAAATCATCAATCAAACTGGAGCTTTCACGATTATGAAAGTGAAAAAGACGTCATTCGGTACATGTCGCTTCTAACGGTGGCCCTTCCTAACACGAAATATTTTATTAAGCACAATGCTAAAATGAATGCACTGGGAATTCCAAACTTCGGCAGAATATGAACCTTTATCAGTGATTGTCAGATCTATATATCATAAGTAGATCTTGACCGCAATCAGACAGTGAGGTGATATTAATAAAAATAATAATGTTTTATTATGTTCTTTTTCATTCCCATGTAATAATAACGCTGGTTTCTCTTTTACCTTGACGAGTCATTTACTGGCCTTCTTATCACTAGGGAAATTTTAATATTTGCATCAAATTTAAAGTCCGAGTACAATCAACTTTTTCAAGCACTACAAAAAACTAGTACTGAAAAGATTTGGAAGTCAATCCTATTACGACTCTCAAAAGAGTACCACATTCAGTGCATGCGAGAGATAAGAATGAGGTTGAATATGAAGATAACTACAAAGGCCTTGATGATAATAACGTATTGCCATCAATCTCTCGCTATATTCTCAAATCTGGAAGTACTTTGTGGGATTATCTTATCGGTTAAGTCAGGCAACGGAAATATTTCTAAACCTCTTTGTAATAGTTTTGTACGTGTATTGAGGTTGTATTTAGTCTTATGCTGTAGAGAGAGAGAGAGAGAGAGAGAGAGAGAGATTAATACCTGCATGTCGTCCCACTAGGGCACAACGCTGTTATGCAAGGGTTAACGAAACATTGCACTAAAACACATCCTGTAATAATAATAATAATAATAATAATAACAACAACAACAACAATAGATAACAACACAGACATGTATATCTATTTCCACACCTCGGTCATATTGCCGAAAAATCCGAGCATGAATCATCCAAATATTCTACTTTACCAAAGTAGTAATACATTTTGACAACCATTCAACAAAATCAAACCCCTTATGTATGTATATATGCTAATCATTGATTATACACACAATTTATAGTAACACATATTTTATAATTAATTCCCGCGTTGACCATATTTCCGGAATTTCACACATACAGCACTATTAAACTAACGACTGTTTAAGGCAAATAAAAAAGTATGAGTGACTTTGGTTGCCCGATCGATCCTATTTTTCCTGTTGACCCTACAGTTTTGAGAGAAAAAATGGAGGAAAAAAAGAAAATATAACAAAGATATGTAACTACGATCGAAGTTAAATTCAGGATACAAATGACGCTTATTTTCTAATTTATATTTCATTTAAATCTGTTCAAAAAGCAACCCAAAAAGGTTATACCGACCTACCTACCCTAACTGTATTTTCCCTAATGTATCCAGAGCAACACATATATTGATATTTGAACTTAATGTACTTAACTTTAATAAAACAAATGCCTGCCATCTCAAGCAATCGATGGAAGATTCTCTTTGAGATTCTTTAATTCAAATTCACCACCGTTTAAAAAATATATCTTGAAATGTAATGAAAAAGAAACTCTGATTCTTACGCACATCTTCATTTCCTCTGTGGTGCTATCAAGCTTAACCAGTGTCTTCTAGTAAAATAATAACTGTGATGATAGTTTTTAGATGAAATTCAGCTTGATGTTTAGCAATGGTAAAAATGAACAAAATAGGGGACATCTTTTTTCAACCATGTCGTGAAAAATGATTAAATCACTTGTAAAGCACACTTTGTATAAAGGAATTCAGTTCACCTTTGACGTTGATTAATTATTTGAACTCCTATAGGTGTAATTAAAACTTATGTCACACGATCACTTAACTGGTCGTTAGGATGTGTAAGAGGTAGACACAATAAAAAATTCAACAGTGTTTACAAAGGAGATAATTAATGTTATTGGTTGAAAATAACGAATATTCGAGGTACATTAACTAAAGAAAATATTGACAAAAGCCCTCTTTTCAATTTATGAGCATTCTTGATCGCTGCTGTTATGTAAGAAAAAAATATTTTTTTATCCAGATGACATTATTTTAGAAATTAAAAATCAAATGTTAGTCCATATATAATTTTAAAAACCAGTACTAATTATAAAAATATTGCAAGGAAATGTCTATGAGACAAGGACAAACATAATACCGAGAAATTATGTGAAGCGAAATTCAGAAATGGTTGAAAATAATTAAAGTTTTTAAAGAAAGCATCTTGTCTTAAACGGCAATATTTCAATGTCACCTTTTGCTCATTATTTCAGTCCGATTAATAACCCTTTGGATTGGTTTTATACTCGTGATGATGATAGTATTGATTGTAACAAACGCTCTTTAAAGGGTAAGTTCCAAATCACGTGTGATGAATTAGATACCGAGTTATCTCATGGTTAAATTACGAAAGCAATACATAATCCATGTTATGTATATTTAATTTAACTGATATTTAATTTAATTGTTTGTTTGATAGTTTTATTTTTTTAAATTCCATTATATGTTAAAGTAATGTAATTTGATTTGCTGGAATTTGACATTTTCCAGAAGTTAGTTTTACCTGTTTTTCTTAAACAACTATTAATATAACTTTGTATCTTTATGCTGACCTAGTTCCTGACCTTGTATCAAAATTGGTAACGGTTGAAGTAAACAACTTCTTTTTTAATTTTGTTGCTTCATCCCTAGTGTAGAATTTTAGGGTGGAATTGAGGATGTACTGGGTGTAAGTGATCTTTTACATGCAATAGCCTCTATTTCGAAATTCTGGTTTTACCGGAATTGCGAAGTAGTCGGGTTTAATACCGTTGTTTTGAGAAATAATCTCAGTTGGGCTTTAAAACGATTCGACGTCAAGGTGGTGTTTTTTTGTTGTTGTTGTTGTGACCAGTTGGAGTTAAATTTTAATTTTTCTTCAACTATTTTAATTCTAAGAGATTAATTCTTTTCCCTGGGGATATTTGAGTGCTCATACAGAATTCTTGGACAAAGACGTTTATTGAACTTTTGTTCGGAATTCAAAATTCGAATATTATTTGCTGTGGTTGATCAAAGAACTGTAGACACATCAGTACTATACTGGTTAGAGTATACGTCATTGCCTTCCATTTTGGATTTTCGTCGGGGCTTGAACTCAAATTCATTAGAACATTTTATTAATAGGACTTCTAACTTTTAATTCTTGGATTATTCTTAGATTATTTTTGGACTTGATTCTTAAAACTGTAAGTACTTTTAAAGTTTACTTTATCAAAGGATTGTGAGGTTACAAGAGCAAAATCTTCACTCTACTCAATCAAAAATGAAATTTAGATATGATACAGACTCAAAGGAAATGAGTTTTCAGCCTGGTGATAGAGTTCTGGCTCTCTTGCCAATACCACAAAATCCTCTTCAGGCAAAGTAGTATGGTCCCTACACAGTTGACAGGAAAGTAAATGATTTAAATTACATAATATATACTCTCTGGACCATTGTAGCAAGATATGGGCTAAAATCCATGAAATGCGAACTTGAGAGGATTTTCGTTTGTGTCGTCTCACGATATCTCCGGACTTATGACTGATGGTAAAGTTTAAGTCAAACCGACCAAAGGATGGATGGATGGATGGATGGATGGATGCATACATACATACATACATACATACATACATACAGAGAGAGAGAGAGAGAGAGAGAGAGAGAGAGAGAGAGAGAGAGAGAGAGAGAGTTGTAAAGTCAAACCGACCAGAGAGAGAGAGAGAGAGAGAGAGAGAGAGATTATGTTCGGTGGTACTGTTACTAAGACATAATAATGACTTAGATCAGCTGTAAATATATTAAAATATTTTAGTTACCTCTTGTTGATTCTTCATTTAGCTTAGCTTCTATTCCACATTAATTTCCATGACCCGGTAGGCGAATAGCTTAGCGTTCATGTGAATGGAATAGCTGACCAAGTGTTTGTAGTGCTCTACTTTTATTGTTAAAACAATATTTCATGTTTAAATCACAGTGTGTATTACATTGATTTAAGCAGTGGGAAGAAAAATAGAAACTATAAAAAGAAAACAATCAACTCATCAATATGCAAAGGTGATTTTTAATAGCTACAAAAGGCATATAACTACATTTTGTGGCGGACACACTTGGGGATGTGAAGAGTTCATTCCTCGGTCAATACATAGCTGTCTATTGTAAATCTTAACTCCGTTCAAAAGGCAAATATATGTATTTGTACGTATTCGTATAGTATGTATGCTGTATTAATGATATACCACTCGTTGTTTAAATTTGTCATTAAATGAAACTCGACAAGCCTGGTTTCCTATTCATAAACTTTTTATACATCTCGCGGTATATCGTTGATACAGCGTACATACTATACTATACTATACTATACTATACTATACTATACTATACTATACTATACATACATACATACATACGTGTGCTCTGATCGTGGTACTCTAAGTATGATCCGAGCAGCTGTGTTTTGAACTTTTTGAAGTTTCTGGAGTAGATATTGAGATGAACCAGACATAATTGCGTTACGATAGTCCAGTCTTGAAAGTACTAATGAACACACAAGTGTTTTAGTGGCATCAACTGAAAGATATTTGCGAATGGAGCTGATGCGTATGAAAACTTTTCCATTCACTGGCAGGCAGAGAGATGTACGGACAATCAGGACTATCATATATCTGCCTTTAACTTAGAGAACTCGATCACTCATATTTTGCTATTTTTAATGTCTTCGCATCGACCAGAACATTACAAATCAAATTAAATGTACAGACTAGAACAACATGTGGCACTCTGGAACTCTAACGATAGTATATTCCTAATACATTATTCAAATATGTATATAGGAGAGAGAGAGAGAGAGAGAGAGAGAGAGAGAGAACCTGGGCGAGAGATTCTGAAACTTGGGGTAGCCTCAACAGGTTTTTCAAAAACTGAAAAAGAAGGAAATGTTTTGAGCACTTGCAAAATCGGGCAACATAGAGGATTTTATATACTTTGTTATCGCATAGTTGGTACATTTTACATACAGAATGTGGAGTTTTATAATTTGATATGATAAGATTTTAATATATCACTTTATATGATTGTAAGCCCGTGAAATTCATGCGCAATATTCCCTTTACCGATTTTTCTTACACTGCTTTCTGACACTTTTTTTAAAACTATTACTATCAACGTTATGGCGGCCACTCTTCGAATCATTTGTCCAAAGTGCATTGAGGGAATAATGTCACATCTATCGGAGTGTGGACAGTTGGCTCCGTAGGGGCTAGTTACAAATAAAACAAAGGGTGTCGGTCTATATGTAGAGGGCTGTTGGGTTCGATACCTGCAACACTGTATCCACCTTATGACAAACGCACTACTGTTTAGCGAAGAATGCAGCTATTAACCGGTCTCCCAACTAACCGAAAGTTATCTAACCACAACATGTTATGTTATAATATAGCTCTAATGACCTAATGTTTCTTATTATTCGATACAATTCCGACTCTAAATAAAATTTGTCTTTATCTAAGTCTACTGTACCAAATCAAATAATGCAGATATCTGATCACAAATACATTGCAGTAAATCTGGAATTTCTGCACTCAGTAATCATCCCTTCATACGAATATCCATCAACTGGAATGCTCAGTTGTGAAAGTACCACTCTATAGGAGGAAACAGTTAAATTGATGTATACGGCTCACCTACCCTAACGTGAGTCAACTTTGTGACATCACACAGGTATTTCCAATGTTGAAAACAAAATGTTTTCGGCGTCAAATGTTCTTCTTATTTGAAAGGACGATTGCTCTTTCATTTATAACTGGTCAAAGAAATTTACTTTTAACAGCTACTGGTTATAGAATTGCACATTATTAATTCAACTAGTGTCTGGGACTAGTTTTAAGCGCAACAAATGATATGTACATAGTCTTAGCCAGAATGAAGGAATTATTTCTTCTTCTTTCTCTCTATTTCCATTAAAATAAAAATATGTGGTGAACAGAATTTCATAAGGGTAATGATTTAATATTAAATTTAAGAAACTCTTTATTACCTTTCGAATAATGTGCAGGTTTTGCCCCCTACGGCTAGCAAAAGATGGATATTATTAAACTCGTTGCATAAATTTAACATTACATCATCGCCCATTTAGGATTATTTGTGAATCGGGCCTTTTCTGGTTGCAAAAAAACATGTATTTTGATAAAACAGCATACGTGAACCTATTAATCGCAATCAGATTTTCAAGGTCAAATTTTCCGATTCCTTTTCTATCCTTTTTTAAAAAATGCCATTGCCAATCAGTCTTCGACTCCTGTGTAATTGACAAAAGAAAGAATGAGAGAAAGAAAAAGGAAAGAAGTGAAGAGCTAAAGAATGGTGGACTGGACATATATACATACATACATACACACATGTATTGTACTTACATGCCATTGCCACAATTAGCATAAACCAAATCAAGTGTGCACTTTTCATTTCTTCGTAGAGACGTTATAGTAACCACTGTATTGTCTGTCTATTGTTCCCTGACCTTTTTTAAAGCAAACACAAGCCAGTTTATATTCGAGTGCTGAACAGTCACGTGTCCTTGAACTGGATTAAACCTCTTTCTGTTGACACGGTCTGAAGAGACACAGCCATTAACGAATGTATTTGCTCTTATCTCACCTGTCTGTTGTTAGCCCTGAACTGGCGACAGTGTTCTGGTCTGGTCAGTTGTGTTCATTGATTGGCCTTAAAATTCATTTTTCATCCAGCTTTGAAATGAGAGACGATGGTAAACCAAAACATTGTCCAAGATGTTCATGTTCAAACTTCTCTATAAATTCTTTGAAGAATTTAAAATAAATGGATTTAACTTGTATATATTACTGTCATTATTTACAAGTGATAGCTCTGGGGAATAAACATACATATGGAATACAGCATGTTTAGTTAAAAAGAAATAATAATAATAATAATAATAATAATAATAATACTTTTATTCAAAGCCAGGTGCTAGGAAATCCCGTGTTATACATTGCGATTTTAAATGTTCGCATTACAAAGACAAATGCATGCAAGAGACATGTGATGACAAGCGTGGCAAACCTGAACATAACACTGTTTGCTCAAACGTAATTTTATTATCTTCTGTCGTCACAAGATACATCGAAAGATTAGAAACGTATAATGTGAACTGGTCATTTTTTGTTTTGAGGTCTCCTTGTTGCAACATCTTTACCTGTGGTATCTTTATAATTTACCCACTTTGCTTCCCGATGAGGTCACTCTGCCATTTTTACCTGGACGACGGGCAACCTGGCAGTTTCTCCTATAGCCGATTACCAAAATTTACCATTTTTAACAAGGCACACTGAAGCAAGGTCAACTTATCAATCACTAATATAGATGCTAACAGAAAGCCTGATTCACGTTCTGTTTATTTATGTAATTTTCATAAAAGTATCGAGAGATTCAATGAAGTTATTTCAACTTCCAAACACCATATAAAGTCAACGGTCAATCTGCCAAATGACCGCACATATGGCGGCTGATGACTTCATCCGGGAACTATCTATTGACGAAAAACAACCAAATATCAGCAAATTCTCATTACATACAAAAGTCTCATATATATATATATATATATATATATATATATATATATATATATATATATATATATATATATATATATATATCATCATCATCATTGGCGACTCGGTCTCGAAAGACCATGCGAATAGCGCCCTTGGGGTGTTGTCTGTCTCTGTTGGCAACGTCTGCTGTGGCTGTGCAGGCCTATACGTGAGTGACAGTCCCTACTGCAGTTGGTGCAGACATACTGGGAAGTCTGCGTTACTGTGGTTGTTGTTGCGTTCTTCTTTCTCTTACGTTTCTCTGCCGCCAACTGGCCTCTCCTCGCATCAGCGACTGATATGCCATTGTTTACCATCAGTCTCCAGGTGCCTCGGTCCTCAGCCAGCTCTTCCCAGCCATCGGGTGAAATGTTGCATGCCTTCATGTCCCTCTTGCACACATCTTTGAAACGGAGTGACTCTTCTCATGCCAGTGGCCAGCTGTCCATATAAGATGTCCTTTGGCAGCCTTCCATCCTCCATGCGTCGGACGTGACCCAGCCATCGAAGGCGGTGTTTAATTAGCAGGGAGTACATGCTGGGGGTACTTGCACGCTGCAGGATCTCGCTGTGTGGAACACGGTCTTGGCAGCTGATTTTCAGGATGCGTTTTAGGCACCGTATATGGAAGGAGTTGAGCCGGCGTTCTTGCCTCATGTAGGTACTCCACGTCTCACTTCCATATAGAAGGGTGCTGCGAACGCAGGCCTGGTAGACTCGGACCTTGGTGTGCTCTGTCAGCGCGTTGTTTTCCCAAACCCTCTTTGTTAATCGAGCCATGATGGTGTTTGCCTTTCCAAGCCTTCTGTCCAGCTCCATATCAATCGAGAGAGTGTTGCTGATGGTTGACCCTAGGTAGGTAAAGTTGTTGACTGCTTCCAGGGTGACACCGCTGATTTTGATTGAAGGGGCAATGGTGGTATCTTGCACGCTGACATTTGTTTTTTCCAAGCTGATTGTGAGACCAAACTGCGTGCAGGCAACAGCAAAACGGTCTCCCAGTCTCTGGAGGGCTTCCTCGGTGTGGGCCACAAGAGCTGCGTCATCTGCAAAAAGCATCTCCCTGATGAGCACAGCTCTCACTTTGGTCTTTGAGCGCAGTCGTGCCAGGTTGAACAGCCTCCCATCAGACCTGGTGTGTAGATATATGCCATCCGTGGACGTGTCGAAGGCGTAGGACAGGAGCAGGGAGAAGAAGATCCCAAAAAGTGTTGGTGCCAGCACACAGCCCTGCTTCACACCACTGTTAATTGGGAAGGAAGTTGAGGATGATCCATCATACAGGACTGTTCCCTTCATATCTGCATGGAAAGAGATTATCATGCTGAGGAGTTTTGGGGGGCAACCGATCTTACTCAGAAGTTCAAAAAGGCCCTTCCTGCTGACCAAGTCAAAGGCCTTGGTGAGGTCGATGAACATCATGTAGAGTGGTTGACCTTGCTCTCTGCTCTTCTCTTGGAGTTGTCGTAGGGAGAAGATCATGTCTGTCGTCGACCTGCCTGCTCTGAAGCCGCACTGTGATTCCGGGTACACACGGTCTGCCAGCAACTGCAGCCTGTTGAGTATGATGCGGGCATACACTTTACCAACAATACTCAAGAGCGAGATCCCTCTGTAATTATTACAGTCACTGCGGTCGCCCTTGTTTTTGTAAAGGGTCACAATTGTGGCATCACGCATGTCTTGGGGGACTACTCCTTCCTCCCAGCAGCGGCAAAGTAGGTCGTGCAGTGGTTTAATCAATGCTGGTTTTCCACGTTTGATAGCTTCGGGCGGGATGCTGTCACTACCTGGTGCTTTGTCGTTTGGAAGGCAGTCGATTGCTTTGCTGAGCTCCTCTAAGGTTGGCACTTTGTCGAGCTCTTCCATGGTGGGCAGATTCTTTATGCTGCTGAGGGCTGCATCAGTGACTGACGTTTCTCGGGAGTATAGTTCTGAGTAGTGCTCCACCCATCTGGCCATCTGTTGCCCACGGTCTGTGATCTTCTCTCCCGTCAGGGATTTCAGGGGAGCGACCCCTTTCACTGTAGGGCCTAGAGCCTTCTTGATGCCACTGTACATGCCTTGGATGTGTCCGGACTCGGCACTGCGCTGGATTCCTTCACACAGTTGTTGCCAGTACTCGTTCACACACTGTCTAGCAATGCGTTGGGTGTTACTTCGGGCACTTCTGAGAGCAGCAAGCGTCCGTTCATTAGGGCATTTTTTGTAAGCTATGAAGGCTTTTCGTTTCTCCTCGATTTGTGGTTCCATCCTTGATAGGTGTGCATTGAACCAGTCCTGGCTGGGTCGTTCCTTCTTGCCAAACGTTGACATAGCTGTACTGTAGATGGCACCCTTCATGGCGTTCCACTTGGCTGTAGCGTCATACTCAGGCAGGTCCTAGAGAGCCTTGTTCAGGGCAGACACATACTCCTCCACCTTGGCAGGGACTGACATCTGTGCAGTGTTTATGCGAGGACGTCCTTTTGGTTTTGAGCGGTGTAGCGCGTGTGGCTGTAGTCGCACTCTGCTGCTCACATGGGCATGGTCGGAGTCACAGTCTGCACTGTGGTAGGTTCTGGTGGAGAGGACGCTGTTAAGGGCAGAGCGCCTGGTGATGACCAAGTCGAGTTGGTGCCAGTGATGAGATCTGGGGTGTTTCCATGACACTTTGTGTTGTGGCTTACACTTGAAGAAGGTGTTTGTGATGCACAGGCCATGGTAGGTGCATAGCTCCAGCAGTCTCTGGCCGTTTTCGTTGGTCTTTCCAGTGCCATGATATCCGAGGCAGGTAGGCCAGGACTCCTGGTCCGCACCTACTCTGGCATTAAAGTCGCCGAGGAGGAATAGTGGTTCATTTTTGGGGCATCCTTTGATCTGTTCGTCCAGCTGCCCATAGAACTGATCCTTCACGTCTTCTGATGACGTGTGGGTTGGGGCGTAGACACTGATGATGTTGACAGGACCTGAAGTAGTGGTGAGGCGGATGGACAAGAGACGCTCAGTGCCCCCTGTTGGAGGTTCAACCGAGGCCAGGAGATTGTTTTTGATGGCAAAGCCCACTCCGTGCTGACGGGGCTCCTCAGGTTCTCGACCCTTCCAGAAGAAGGTGTAGTTTTCCTCTCTGAGGGAGCCACTAGAGGCGAGCCTGGTTTCCTGGAGGGCAGCTATGCTGATATTTAGTCTGGTGAGTTCTCTATCGATGATGGCCGTCTTCCTGGTGTCGTCCACTTCTCTGAGGTCGTCGGAGATGCCTGTACACATGGTGCGCACATTCCAGCTTGCAAATCGAAGAGCTGGAGTCTTCTTTATTGGTTTCTTGTTTCTTTTGTCTGGTGTGGAATTACCGTCTGCTTGTCATGCTGAACAAAACACTGAGCTCCAGACACCCACTGGAGCAGGCAGACGATGGCGGGTCAACACCTTATTGACCGGGGGCTGCCCGGTTTGAGGCGGGCGATAGTTGGCCAGTGGGACACGATGATCCCTCCCACCGTCAAAGCTGACCCGTGGCGCCCCTTCCCTACGCCAATCGGGTGGGACTTATAACCCGTAAACTGTCAGCTTCCGTGTTGTTTCCTCACTCAGTAGCGAGACTGGAGTGTCCTCTCCAGGGCGCAAGCCTGGGCGTGGAGTATGGAGATCCTGGGCTGCCCAGACGTCAGGATCCCCCTCTGGTCCTTGCTGGTGGGGTCCAAAGGAATGCTGAGAATGACATTTGGCACCAGTTTGGATGCAGGAGCTGCCGGAAGGAGGTCGTAGTCGACCCCCAGCCGCCTTAGGGGCTCCACTCCTGATTTTCTGTCTGGGTTTACTCCCATAGCCTTTCCTTCTCCCGAAGATATCCACAAGGCAGTGGAGCCATAATCCAATGGATGGGACTTCGTTGGTTTTGAATCAGAGTTTCCTTCTCCTAGATGAACTGCCTGACAAGGCTAACGAGCTTCATCTGCCCGGGTTTGGGGTCAGAGTTTCCCTTCTCTTAGACTGGTTGCCTGCCAAGGCTAATGAGCCCAGTCTGCCCACCCAGTTATACCGCCGGGTACTCGGTCGCGCCACACAGCAGGCTCTGTTAAAAACAGGTGGCACCGCGTGAAGGTGCTGCTGTGGACACAATAGTGTAGGAGAGGCCATATGCAAGTAACCTCCTGCCCCGCAGAGCGAGACAGTGGTCCTGCGGCGATCACTACACCTGGGAAGGAGAGGCTATGAGAGACGCTTCACTTTCCTTTGGCAAGCGGGACGTCAGGCCCAGGCCACGCACCCCCAATATATATATATCGGAGAGGGGCGGGGGGGGGGGGAACAAGTGGTGTAAAGCGCTCGCCTTTACTTCTTACTCTGCCCGTTGGGTGAGAAAACTTGACACTGGATTCCCATGGGTCGGATGTTCTTTCTTGGATTTTACCGGGTTCTTCTTTCAACAACATTACTGGCCGCCATATATAACCTATCATGTGCTGAATAACGGTGCTAAACCCACAACAAGAGCAATACTTTTTGTATGTGGACCAACAGTTTCGTTATTTGTCAGTCTCTGAATTGAACCTTTATTCCTGACGTTGGCTAAGGATCATCCTAGCACATCACCATGATTTCTTTATGCCTAACGTTGGCTGAGGATCATCCTAGCATATCACCATGATTTCTTTATGCCTGACGTTGGCTGAGGATCATCTTAGCATATCACCATGCTTTCTTTATGCCTGACGTTGGCTGAGGATCATCCTAGCATATCACCATGATTTCTTTAGCTTCATCAACATCTCGCAAAAAGTGTATATTGCATCAATTACTGTTTACCTAATTCTGTGTATGATAAAGGCATTTTATTTTCAAACTTTACTGTACTTTGTGCAATCTTAAAAACATATGGGCCAGTTTATGGTAGGTCGAGTGAAAATCTGTTGTCCGGTGCTAAATTATATTGGAACGATCGCATAATTGCAGTCTCGTATATTAAAATAAGTGAATACTAACAGAGTGGCGCTTTGTCCATCTTCCCATATTACGGTAATTTGAAAGAATAAATAAAATAGTTATTCCTGACCTCAGGATATCAAAATTACATTTCGTGAAAGATTTTGGTAAGAACGATATTTGGAAGAGTTCTTGGTAGTTGAACTCTATCTTGAAATTGTCGCTTCATTGCCTGCTCGCCTCGGTGGAAACACTGCCTGCATGTAAACGTGGATCACGTTTTGTGAATGTGCAAATGTCATTATTGTCCGTTCTTAATGTCCTATTGAAAGTTTATCCTATTTGACTCCTTCTAAAATGTTAGCATGTGATAGTGACGTTGCTTACTGCCTGCCTTAGCGTGTTTTGGTGTCTTTTTGAATCATGTTTCACTTTGAATTTTGAGGCACTTGTATTTTGAAGGAAGCCTTGCACGACATAAAAAATAGCTATTATAAATTACCATCCAGTTTAAGTGAGTTCTAGCGGGATTCACGTCAGGGTTGAAATCGCTCGATAAAGAAACCCCTTTGGTTCGTTACAGTAATATTTTAAGCACTTATATCGTGTATAGAAAATTAACAGCAATTATGTCCAGCAAATTTTAAAATTTCAGTGTGAATAAAGGTGGTCTACATCGATTTAATAAATATGTACTTAAGTGTGCAAATATGTAAACAAATACGACGAAGTATAATCATTTTCGAAAATCTTATATCGTACTCTTGTTTTGTTTTTGCATTTTAAGCCGACCACACAAATGGTATACACCGCTCCGGTGGCCTAGTGGTTAGAGCGTCCGCCTCGGATGCTGGAGGTTGTGAGTTCGATATCCGGCCGAGTCATACCAAAGACTTACAAAATGGTACTAACAGCTTCCTCGCTTGGAGCTCAGCATTAATAGGTTAGTGTTAGGACTGGTCAGCCTGGTGTCAGGATAATGTGACTGGGTGGGACATCATGCTACATGTCTGCGACATGATGCCCCAGTGCTAGACATCGCTATAAACTGCCACACTGCAGGCATCGTAGCGATATGACTGAACAATTGTTAAATCTACGTTAAAAATCCAATTCACACATACAAACAAATGGCATAAAATTCGAATGAAACACATTTCTCGATAACACAGATCTGAAATATTTTGCAGTTTAAGTTCTTTATCTCCAGAAGTCTGACGGAAACGAGGAAAAGTATTGCTACCTGTCACCCTAACTGACATGCGTTAAAATCACGAATGACTTTAATGAGTAGTGTAGTTACCTAGAGACATGTGTAATCTATTACAATTCTTGACAAGTGCGGCATAAATTAGTACAGTTGCCTGGTATTAAAAAAGCCATGAACTATTACAAGATTTAATTTACTGCATTTATCTGAAGATAATATATAGAAAACAATGTTAATGGCTGCAACTCTGACATCTTGCATTAATTAATTAATATTATTTGTTTGTTCGATGGACATATGCCATTGCTCGACATATATGTCTATTTTTATGTAATAAAAAAAAAAATGACGCGCCTATCTAACAATGAAATGGAAAATAAACTTGTAGATTAAAGAACCACATTCATACAGGTAAATAAGGTGAAAATTAGGCTAGGTGAAAGTCCGTTGGAAAAACATTTATATATAAACATCCCAAGTACTGTCTATCCCAGTGCTGTCCAACCCGCAGTCCGCGGGCTGATTTTAAATGGCCCGCCAGAGCTCGAGCAGCGATGTAGTCGTTGCTTGTAAGTTTTCTGCTGCGGTCCTCGGCTTCAAGAAAAACATTTTTCAGTGGTCCATGGTGTCAAAAAGGTTGGACAGCACTGGTCTATCAATATCATATATATATATATATATATATATATATATATATATATATATATATATATATACACACACACACACCGTAACAACTTGCATGGTTGTGCATAGACTTACAAACACGTGCACGAGTGTATATCAATAGTCCAGTTTCCAATACCATCTTGAAGGATGTTCCATAATTTCGCATTTAGTTTATAAGACATCTAAGTCATTACAAGCGTGTAGTATCTAGACCTTGATCCATTGTATGTGTAGTTTACAGAGGTTTAAAACGATAGAGTTCAATTTCACTTACATTCCATTGAAATATGCAAGGGTGCAAAAGAACGAAATCATTATCAATCAAATATTTCTCGTGTTCTTGAAAATTATGTTAGTCACCAGCACCTCGTGAAGCCACGGGATCCATTAAAAGGCACACACACACACACACACACACACACACACACACACACACACACATATATATATATATATATATATATATATATATATATATATATATATATATACACACACACATATATATGTGTGTGTGTGTCAGATTTTGGTTCTTGAGATTGCTTATATGCTTGGTGCTAACGAACTCTTAGCATACCCCTATTCTCACTTCCTTTCCTAAAGGTATCTGTTTGTCATGCTTGGTCTGGTAAAACCATATTGAATATATTTTGCTGACAGCATGGAGTCTTGTACTTGTTAACAAGCTGATTCCGACACTAAAGACGAAGTGCAAAGTAGCCCTACTAAACTTAAAAACTAGGCCACATTTACCACCATATAACGGGTCATCGAACCTCAAGGCATCTAGCTATACAGTTAGGGCAAATGCAAAAAACAGTGCAAACTCCCACCGGGTTAGCACAATGTCGCTCCGTGTCATTAAAAGTTCGATCAAGCTATCGAAAATCTAAGCACGTCATAGAATTTCCCGTGGCATTTGTATACCAAATTATGCCAGGTTTGGTCAACCCATGTCGAAGATAGATATCCATACACAAACGGTTCCGTATAAAAATGTTCTATAGTAGGCATGATAGATATGTATGAACAAGGCCGACAGTGATTCCAGGAAAATGGTCGCAATATCAGAAATAGAAAGTATCGTTGAGGCTGCTTGAATTAATTTTGTGGAGGGGAGGGGGCAAACATGTAGTGGTCAGCTATTAAGTTTACGGATGTAGGCTAAAACACGTTTAGAGGTGAAATCGGGGTGAGGATAGGGCAGGTGCTTCCCCCCCCCCCCCCGCCCTTATGTGCGGGCGCCCTTGAAATCAAATACTCATGTTTTCCGCAGTGACATTATTTCAATCAATATAACAGACGTATCAAACATAATTTTCATTTTTATGTTCGTTTTAGAATTCTGAATGTGTCCCAAACTTTACGAAAATTTGCATGTCGCTAGGCATACAGACTTCCTAAAAGACCGTGAATTCATTGTTATTCCAGATTTCACCCGAAACAAAGGTGGTTCTGAGAGTGGATAAGGCTGATATTTTGTAGGAGAAAGGCGAATATTAAATATATCCATACCTACTTCGTCTACGGTGGCTTGTTTAATGTCGCCAAATAACATCTAACCTACATAACAAATATTTACATTTGCTCAAAATAATGCAAAAATATAATAAAGACAAGGAATTTAATATCATTAAATCACTTATATATCGTAGTTAGCTCAATATTATCGAAAATTAGTGACAAGCAAAACCCGACACATCGACTCAGTACTGTATGTCTAGTTTTGCCATTTCTCATTTAAGAATCTAACCTAGATAGCAGTGTTTTCTCCGGAAAATAATTTACTCAAATGCTACATTGACAAGATAATTTCCTCCTATTCTAAAAACAAATCTCCTTAAATTTTCGCATCTATTGCTTCTTTTACAAATAATTCTAACCAAAGTATCACCATCCGTAACGCCCAAAATGTCATACTGGATTCCCGGTAGATACTTGTATGCGGTTTTGTAGCTTATACCAACACTGTTTATATGAAAAATGTTATGAGTCACTCGTCAATCACATGAATTGTTTAAGAAATTATGTCCAAGGACATAACCTCCGTAACGGAACGTAACGTAATGTAACATCTATAATATATTAAACACAGCATAACTCAACAAATAACATTTGTGTAAAAATTAAAATTGGGATGGAAAATGCGTTTCTGAGTAATAGTAATTGATTGTGTATCATAAATTCGATACTTATATTTTGTTCTTTTTTGTAACCTTAATTGTAAACCATTTTCCTGGAATGACTGTCGACTGACGTGTTATATTTTGTATTGTCTTTGGTAAGGTAGATTTTAATGGAAAACGTTTATGTTACCAGTCAGTAAAAACCGCCATAATGGCATTGTTCTAATCAGAGCATCTGGTTTTCTCTTTATTGATTTAAAGAAACGTAAATGATTAATGTTTTATTTACGACGTCTGTTATGGAATGTGTATTTGATCAAATAGTAATACCTTATCATAAATGATTCACAAATCGTATACTTGTGTGCATATAATGCGGTCAGCTTTTTCTCTCATGAGGGAAGACCACTGCGGTAACCGAAGGACAGGAGTCATCCTTAATGGCGGCAAATGCGAATGATGTTTTTCTCCGTCCTATTTTCATTTTTTTGATAGCTGGACAACAAATTTTTACAAAAGTCATGTTACTGAAATAAAATTAGTCAATTCTTATCAATTTTTATGTGCTGAACACGAATATGACAGTCAAATTGCAAAATTGGCTCTAGTTTTTTTGTAATCTGCAAGAAATTAATGTTTACATAACGAAATGCATTCCAATAGTAAAAGGTCAACTGTAATAGCCTACCTATAAAAAATCAAGTCATTGACTACATCTTAGATTTCTTCGCCTGTCTCTTGTACAGCTGTTCGGGAGCATCTCTGAGGAGTGTCCAGCAGTAGTCAGCCAGCATTGTAGTGGACCATTTTCCCTGGTATCTTTGTTCCATTGTTGCAATATCTTGATGAAAACGTTCGCCGTGTTCATCACTAACAATACCACAGTTGCTAGGAAAGAAATCCAAATGGGAATGAAGGAAGTGAATCTTTAGAGACATATTGCAGCCATGTTTCTTATACTTCATCAACATGTCTTCTACTAGTTCCTTATAGTTTTCTGCCCTAACATTTCCGAGGAAGTTTGTAGAAACTAGGCGAAAAGCATTCCATGCTTGTTTCGCGTCACCTTCCAGCAAGTTGTTGAACCGGTCATCTTTGAAAAGCTCTCGAATCTGAGGACCCACAAAAACTCCCTCTTTAATCTTTGCTTCGCTGAGTCGAGGGAATTTTTCATGCAGGTATCGGAATGCTGGCAAAGTCCGGTCAGTGGCTTTCACGAAGTTCTTCATCAAACCTAGTTTGATGTGAAGGGGTGGTAGCAAGATTTTCTGAGCCTCAACCAGAGCTGGGTGTTGGATATTCTTCTCTCCAATGGCTACATTCTGCCTGTGAGTCCATTCCTTCCTCATGTAGTGCATTTCCCTTGCTCGGCTATCCCACTCGCATAAGAAACACATGTATTTTGTATATCCTTGCTGCAGTCCCATTAAAAGGGCAACTACCTTCAAATCACCACAGAGGTGCCAGCTGTACTTGTTATACTCAATGGAATTCAGTAGCTGCCTTAAGTTATCGTATGTCTCTTTCATGTGGACAGCATACGCTACTGGAATAGATGGAAGAATGTTTCCATTGTGCAAAAGCACAGCCTTGAGACTCAGTTTCGAAGAGTCCACAAATAGTCTCCATTCTTGTGGGTCATGAGTGATTTTTAAAGCATTCATGAGGCCCTCAATATCGGAACAGAATATCAGATTACTTTCCTTTCTGAAGAAAGGCTCCAATTGCTGGTGGCGCTTTCGATATGCAGTAATTGTGACATCTTCTTCTAGAAGATTCCATTGTTGGAGTCTTGATCCTAGCAATTCTGCCTTGTTCTTTGATAAGTCCAAATCACGAATCAGGTCATTTAGTTCTTCCTGTGTTATTCTGTGTGGGGTTGATGATGCACCACAGTGAAAATCTGGATCACTGCATGCTGATGGACCAGGAGAAGAACAGGTCGACTCACCTTTGTCTTCGTCAGATGAATCAAGAGAATATTCTGCTGGAGGTTCTGGAATAGGAAGTCCCTCACCAAGTGGAACTGGTCTCAATGCAGACGGAATGTTTGGGTAGACTATTCTCGACTTCTTTCGCTTCGTTATTCCGCCGGAAAGAGGAGGAACCAAGCAGAAGTAACAGTCATTTAGGTGGTTGCTTGGCTCTCTCCACACCATTGGGACTGCAAACGGCATTGATGACCTTTTGCAATTCAACCACTGTGAAAGCTGTGTTGTACATGTAGCACAGCATATATGCGGAGCCCAAGGCTTGTCTTGGTCACCAACCTTGCATCCGAAGTAAAGATGATATGCCTTCTTCACTTGAGAATTGATACTTTTCTTCTGGTTGGCAAATGTCACTTCCCCACAAATATAGCAAAAATTGTCCGCGGTATTAACACACTTTCGAGGCATTACTGTTCTTTATTGTACGTAAATGGATAAAATAATAAGTTTTATGTAACAGTAGCTTGAACTGTCTCGCACAACGTCTAAAATATTTTAAATGCTGAACCTATCTGATTGGGCTTTATATAGTACACTGCTTACGTCAGCTTCAGCAGCCGCCTGGCATTAGTATAATAGGCCTACACATGTATAGTACACTGCTGACGTCAACTTACTTCAGCAGCCGCATGGCATTAGTATTGCATTGCATCAGAAAATGATGCAATCAACTGTGGATGATGTGAGCATGATGGTATTATGCAATGTTACATCATTATTCCGGATGTTGCTGCAGTCCTACTGGAGAAATTTACACAGTGAAACATAGAAAATGAGGTATATGAATATCTTCAAAACGAGAGCCAATACAAATTTTTCACGGTTATATTCGTGTTCGGCACACCAAAATACTACAGATTAGGGCCTTTTCAAGTCAGTAATGATTTCACTGTTGACCAGTGTAGATGTTTCATTCTTATGTGAAGCAACTGAACAATGATTGTTAAAAGTTCATCTTTATTTAACTCAGCATGTATCTGTTATTTTCATGCTCCTTTACAAACCCGTATTGGGGCCGCGAGTGTCCGAATGGTTTAAAGCACTCACCGTTACAGATCACTGCGATCTCACCTCTGTCTGCGTGGGTTTGAGTCTCGAACTCAACCAATGTGGTGCGAGAGAAAGCTTGCCAGTAGCTTCTCGTGGGTCGGTGGTTCTTTCTGAGGTTTTCCCGGGTTCTTCCTCCACCATTTATAATGGCCACCATGTATAACCTATCTTGTGCTCAATAATGGCGTTAAACCCCATCACAACAAACGCCTATAAGTGGCCATCCATTTAGTATGAACGCAAAAATCTGGCAAAGCCTGACCCCCCCCCCCCGCCGGACACATGCATACTTTTTTACACCCCCCACCACCTGCGTAAGTATGCTTCACGTACACCTACCACCGAATTCTGTAGAATGGCCAATATTTAATCCAGGCAGAATCGATCATACACTAATAATATTAATGCATATAATAAAACAGACAGTACACCGACAGTGAATGTCTGGCTGCATCGAAGAAATAAGCAACGTAACTTTAAAAAGTTTGTCCACTAAAATTCAAACGTCGACTGAACCTTTGATATTATCATGCATCATTTTTCTTTTCCTTATAACAATTAAACGTTCATTGTGCATTTTCACTAGTGCACTCCTTTACATGTAACTGGCTGACGTATAAACAGTAATTCAAATATGTAAAAAGGTTTAGTCTACTCAGGTACCAAAAGACCCACAGATGACACCAAAGCTTAATGAAAAATTAACGTAACCTACTTTTCGGCATTAGAAATGAAATATGTGGTGGAGTGGTAGCATGGCATTGCTCAATTCATTACTGGGAGATTCAAAGTCACTTACACCGCTCCAGTGGCCTAGTGGTTAGAGCGTCCGCATCGGATGCGGGAGGTCGTGGGTTCGATCCCCGGCCGAGTCATACCAAAGACTTACAAAAATGGTACTAACAGCTGCCTCGCTTGGCGCTCAGCATTAAGAGGTTAGTGTTAGGACTGGTCGGCCCGGTGTCATGATAATGGGACTGGGTGGGACATCATGCTACATGTCTGCGGCATGATGCCCCAGAGCTAGACATCACTATAAACTGCAACATTGCAGACATCGTAGCGATATGACTGAAAAATTGTTAAAGCTACGTTAAAAATCCAAATCACAACACAAATCACAAAGTCACTTACCTTGGTCAACCTTCTTCAATTATTGTGCTGCATCATTCATTCTATATGAACTGTACTCATACTGTCAAAAGCTGTCTTGCCTTTTAGGAGACACATGCAAGACAAATCAGTAATGATGCTGTTTGTGTTCTTTTAATGTTATAAGTTATGTGCAAGACTGTAACTCTGTGAAGGCATAACAGCATTTTTTGACCATGACATCTCTAATTAGCAGTATGCATGACCAAGTCATGTGACCTTACCTCAAACATTTCGAAGTCACTACATAGAGAAAGTGACTTGAAATGAGCAGAAGCTTATGAATTGCATGATAATTTTGCCCTGTTTAATGTATTAATTTTTTCAAACTACAATTTCTCACATGAATCTGTGAGAGTCAGTTACAAAGAAAAACTAAGTTTCATTTTCATGATTTATTAAATAAACTCTCTCTAGTATCAAATATTTGAAATGATTATGAATGTGACACATAACATTATTTGAAATTCCAGTGTAATTGCATTTGATGCCATAAGTTTAACTGTTCATTATGTTTATCCAGATAATGAACAACAAATAAATAACTAATTATCTATGACCATATTTAAATCAAACATATCCCTACCGTACCCCTACTGGACCTCATAAAAAAGACACATCTTGTTCATCTAAGTTAAATACATTAAACGTTTCTCTTGTTTCCTATGATGTACATGTAAATCCTGGAAAATAATAAAAATTCATGAGGATTTAAATAATTATATTCAAGTCACCTTTATGATGTACATATATGGATTGTTACAATAAAAGGCACCAAAATATTCTGTTAATTAAAAACTATTACATAATCGTATTGATATTGAATTTAATGTTGATATTCATTAATCACTGCTCTAAAGCAACCAAAAATTCAGGTATAGCATTTGACAAAGAAGCCACATCCAATGTACAAGATCCAAAGGATAACAACCAATCAAAACCAACCAAACAAAGCAAGGTACAGTAAACTGTAACTTCTGAGAAGGGAATTTACAAATTTACGAAGGTCAAACCTTCTCCAGGATATTAACAATCAAATATAAAAACTGAATTATACATTTTGAATTAAAATAAGTGTTATGGCTGCAAAATATGGCAGTATTGTATTTCCTGAAATAGTCAAGAAATGTTGATGCATATTTTATTTCAAACCAATACTAAAGACATAACACGTATATATCTAACTGACTACTAGCAAAATATATTAAAACTAAAAATTTAAAGCAAAATGTTAAAGGCACTCTGAAGTCTAATCAAGTCTGCAATGATTAAATGCCATCAAATGCCCAGCTGTTTAATAAAAACAACTGTCAATGGCATTAAATTAACAGAGAAAGGATAACTATATACATTTGAAATTATGCAGAGATCTTCAGAAGAAAACACACTGTAACATTATTTTTTACCATGTTACATCCACAAAAATCTGATTCATTTTATGCTGATCTCTTAAGTTTTTGGCCATTTCAGACCCTGCAAGTAAAGTAAATGTGTTGACCTAATTCATGACAGAAGTTGTAAAAAGACCAATAGATCCTTGGAATTTTATAAACTGACTTTGTGTCAGAATTTTACATCTCATATTGATATGAAATATTGGCAGCACTGGAAAAATAGTTCACATTGTCTGCATCAGCAGAGTTTATGTTACAATAGTGATATTGCTACCTAACAATGACAGCTTGATATCCCTCATAGCACATGCCAATTTGTTAAGGGGTAGATGAAAGACTACTATGCCTACTTTCTCACTACAGTCACATCTATGTAATATGTACAGAATTATTATTCCATAAAAATGGAAATTAATATAAATAACATAAAGTAGTGAACAAATTGAATTTACATTATATTTTGCTTTAAAATAATGCAGAAACAGTCTGTGTGTCACAACACATTATCAAGAAGTTTATTTTTTCTAGTTTCTATTCCTGCTGGATAACCAGTTTCGATTCATGTGCACTGTTATGTACTCATTAGATTTCAAGTTTAAATAACAATTTTCATGCTGGATCAAGGGTGATTTCATAACAGTAATTCTGTTTATAAAAAGGACAATTGTCATGTTCAATCAATACAAATAAAAACATTATGTTTTGGTATAATGGATAACCACAATGTAACATGTACTCCACTGTCCCCAGAACATGGAGTGATCATGTGTAAGTGGGTTTGACATAATATTTCTTCTAAAATAAACAACAATATAATGGTAATTGACTTATGTTGAAATAACAGAAAATGGAGACAAAAATGACCAATCATACACTGTTTGTATTAGCCGATGTAATAAGAATATGTGTGATTCAGTAAAACAGTTCAGAAAAATCCTTTAAAAAGCGAAAATTTAAATTACCAAAATTTAATTATTAACTAAAAAAACACCTGCAAAACAAGTAAAGTTATGCTGTCAAATGAAATGTTTCAAGCTAACGGTGGTTCATTTGGAAAGCCCTCTAATGTTTATCATAATATTTGGTGAAAAAGTAAAAATTATGCCCTGTTGAATCTCCAATGACTGTTTTCCTAATGTTCATTATAATACGAAAGACCATTTCTTTGGTGTCTCTCTTATCACCCAACTACAACATCAGCTGGATATTTTTAATGATGTTGAGAATATTGTTGGACAGATTCCATTATATATTATACATCTTTTCATGAGTTACATTTTTATACAATACCTATGAGGAACTGTCGCCATTAGTATGGAAATAAATTGGACCTAATCTGGCATTTTAGAATTAAGTAACATGGGAAACTTAAAAGAAGCAGGATATTTTTGGATTTCTCCATACTAGTTCTAGATCTTCCTCATATTCACTGATATTCACTTGACTTGTGTGAAGTGTTATGGGAATTTTAAGCCACAAAACCCTGTAAGAGTCAAACAATTACAAAAGTAATTGAGTGCATTTATTTCTCAGGTATTACAGTTGTTTATAAACTTCAGGAACCCTGAAAATTAAGCCATTCTTAAAATCTCAAAGACAATACTACACAAGGTAGGTTCATGAAAATAAGTTACCCGCCATTCCTATATATGAGCGTGACTGGTCTTAGAACATAAAGAAACTTTAGCAGTATTATGAAACAAAACTAACAGTATGTTTTTGTTGCACACCTCTGATGGGAACAGAATATTTCCGGTTTCATAATTTCTAGTAGTGATTTTGAACTCTGTTATCAAAACTTACCTTCAATTTTAAGAAATACTTGATAAAAATTATAAATGAAAAGGTTCTAAAATGAGGGTTGTACTTGAAGTATTCAAGAAATTCCCACCAATTCCAGTCAGATCATGTGTTTAATATAAACCTTCAAATGAAGAGCCTTAAAATCATCAAAAGCTATGGCCAGGAGATTTTACTCATCTTGAACTTTTTCTTTGGGCTGCTTGCATCATCTTCCTTCTCCTATAAATGAAAAGAAATTCAAACAATTAATATTTTCAACTCCATGGACATTTAATTTTATGTAATTGCATAATAATTTGAAATATACTCAAACATGTCCTAACAGTCACCTGAGTTTGGCAGTCACCTGGTCAAAATGGCCACTTTAATGTTCCCATGGCAAATTGTCTATAAAAATGTAATGTAATCAGCAGTCAACTGTCTTCTACCGTCAGTAGACATGTGTTTCTTAAGCAAGGAGTGGTTTCACCCTGCCTTCTGCAGTCAATGGAGCATATCAGGAGTAAGTGTTTTAAGCACACAAATTAAACTTATTTTGCTTTGAGCAAGGCATGGTATATATGAGGGTATACATGTATTATGTGAATCAATGTTTAAATGTTTCATTTTTCGATTGTACTTACCATAATCCTGTGAAACTCAAAGGAGTCTGACCAAGCCAGATTCATCAAACAGAAAGTACATGTCTACATGGCAGTCATGTGATACAACAAAGCCATCATGGACACATGCTCTATTCTTGATGAGTCTGACTTCTCAAAGTTGCTGGGACAGCGACAGCTTTCTGGTCATTGTTCTTGTAAAATATGTTGAGAATTATGTCTCCTTTCATTCTTTATAAACAGTACATGACTTTCATTTATCATTTTTGTACAACAACATTAGAAAGGGGCTGACAACACACATCTAATGTACCTCTAATGTCACTGACGTGTTGGTTGTGACATTAGTGTAGTCATGTAACTAGAAATGCAAATGGTGAGTATCAGGTCAAATTTCATCAACAATGTAATTTTTCATCTCAACTGTCAGCAGATTAAAGACATAACAATTGTAACAGGCAATCAGCTCAGACCTTATACTCCAACATACATGTCAAAGTAGCAGCAGAGGGGGCGAATCCGACATTTTGTCCAATCGTCATTTGGCTTAATTAATACTTTCTGCACTCAGCGGATCCGGTGTCGTCAGCGCCTGGTAAAAAAAAACGAAGTTGTCGTCGGGGGGATCGTCCAAACATAATTTAGTTTAATTAAACGATTACATAACGGCACTGATCCCCACACATGATTACCGCTGTATTCGCGAGCAGCAACCAATCAAGAAACATTTGTAAAACATCTAACGAAACAGTACATATTTCGTCCCAGATGATAACCTCAGGAATAAATTTTTCACCCATTCGATCAGGAGTCCACTCACCACCGCTGTATCGAAAAAAGCTGTGATAAGTAACGGCGTCAACATTTCGTTGTTTTATCTCTCGCGCTAGTCTATGGGTCGGTGTAAGCACGATTATACTTGCCCGCGTTCGAAATAATTCAATTGCCCGAGTCGTCTTTCCTGACCCGCCACAGCCGTGTGAAGCGTTTATCGAAATTGAGGGAGAACTCGTGACAAATGCTGCCGATAATGCACCATACGCAGATGACAATCGTGTTCGAGTTGGCTTTGTCAACACGGGTATCATGGCGTTATTTGAGAGCGCCAGATATCTTATTGACGGGCGAGAAATTGAATCAATAGAACGCGAGGTTGATGTTGCAACGACGATAATTGGGTTAGCGAGATACTCGGATGATTACACAAGATCGGCGGGCCCATCTATGATGTTTGCGAAGGACTCCACCGATAACGCTGATCATCTTCAGTACGTTAACGTGCTGGCGAAAAAAGATACCGCAGGTGATCAGGCTGAAGCAGCCAATCCAGACCGCAGAGCAAAACCGGGCGATGATTTCAATATTATAAAAAGTCTTAACGATAATTACAATATGGGATTCGCAGCACGAGTAGGGATGTTGCAAAGACCACGCCGAAAACATTGATGCCGACGAGGAATATATCGTCGTTTTTTTTTACCAGGCGCTGACGACACCGGATCCGCTGAGTGCAGAAAGTATTAATTAAGCCAAATGACGATTGGACAAAATGTCGGATTCGCCCCCTCTGCTGCTAAAGTATCAAAAATGGGGTGGGAAGGGTCAGTGGAAACTTGAACTAACAGTCTATTTAACTAACAATAATTGCACCAGGGAGCATATGTTCATTATCAAATCATCAAAGGTCACAAACAAAAGCCAATTGTCTTTTCATCTCGGTCATTTTGAGTAACTGCTTAATCCATCAACTGTTTGAAGTGTGAACACTTGTTTTCAAGCCAAATTATACCAACTGCCATAACAAAAAGTTAGTCATGTGTTTTACAATGATAGGTAAGCTATTGATTATTAATTTTATTTAGCAGCCATTTCTACTGATAATAAGATAAGTGTTTGTGTGTGTGCATGCAAGTGAGAGAAAGTTGTTGTTTTAGGGTTTAACACCATTTTTCAGCACAAGATATGCTATACATGGCAGCCAGTATAACTGGTGGAGGAAGTACCCTGGAAAACCCAGGGAAGAACCACCGACCCGCGAGAAGCTACTGGCAGGCTTTCCCACGTACCCACGCTCGCCGAGTGAGAGAAAGACATAAAAAAGTGTACAAGTACATGTACACAGTTGTTGTTGTTGTAGGGTTTAACTCCATTTTTCGGCACACAATAGGCTACACATGGCGGCCAGTATAAAATGGTGGAGGATGAACCCAAGAAATCCCTGGAAAGAACCACCGACCCTCGAGAAGCTACTGGCAAGCTTTCTCACATACCCACATTGGCAGAATCGAAGACTCGAACCCATGCAGACAGAGGTGAGATGGCAGTGATCCATAATGGAGAGCGCTTTAGACCTCTCCGCCACTTGGGGGCCTCCATGTACACAGTAGTAGTCTTCTTGATTTGAAGGGGGGGTGTATTTATTGCTCTTGTTGTTATTGAAGGGTTCAATGCCATTTTTCAGCAAAAGATAGGCTATACATGGTAGCCAGTATTAACAGTGAGGAAGAACCTGGGAAAACTTGGGGAAAAAACAGTTGACCCACTAAAAGCTACTGGCAAGCTTTCTCACATACCCACTTTGGCTGAAACAGAGACTCGAACCCTTGCAGACACAGTTCAGATGGCACTGATTCGTAACAGTGAGCACTTTAGACCATTTGGGGCCCTAGAGGTGTATCTAAATTATCTGATTGGATTTATAACATATTAAATGACAGTCAGATTCTAGTACTAATGTATGCAAACCTCATTATTTCTCTACAGAGGAGAAGATGACACCTCTTCTCATTGGCAAGTTTAAAAAAAAACACCGACCAAAAAAGCGAGGATACAGTATCCTTATGTTGAACCTATTTTCTTTAATTTTGTTATTTTTCTTTTAGCTAAATAGCTGAAATAAATACACATATCTTGGTAGTATATAACTACTGCTAAAAATAATACTCGTGAAATAAAAATAATGATAGAACTAATAAAAATGCTAATGCCAATGTTATTTGGTTCATGGCATATAAGAGTGTCCTGAATGAAGTTTGAGAGTTAAACCTGTCTTGAGAGGTCACCTGTCTAAAAAGGCCAATTGTGCCTTTTCCCATGGGTGGCTGTTGTAGACATGCTACATAAATAAAAAAAATTTGCTGGCATAATCATGAGCTTAAACATAAAAGTTTTGGTGGAACTCAATATCACATGCATTATTTTTTTCCACTTAAGTCTGCACTCATAGCTGGGTTACATCTTTTGATCACACAAACACCCCTATACTTATTACATTCCTAATACATATCCTTCAATTAACTATATTATTTATGACATTCAGTGCATTAATTAGAAGTTCTCAGGGATCGTCCTAAGCTTTGCCAATGTCGCAAATTGCGATTTTTCCCCCCTATTGGCGACAAAATATACCATCTGGCAATTTTTTGGGCAACAGCATTTTTGGCTGTTTATTTGTACATACAGTCATGGAAATGGAGTGGGGAAATTCAAAGGGATCACAAAAGAAAGCCACAAACTTGGATACACAATGCACTGGAATCTATCTGTTACATAAACAAATCCTTTGTACGTATTGACAAACCCATCTTTGTTGTGCATTGTTATAACATAATCCATTTATGTTGACATCTGGCCTTAGCACTGTATGCTGTGATACACTCAGTCATGTTACCGGACTATACCTACAATTGACTGACCTCTAAAGATGCGGACAGAAACAGCTACAATTAACTGAATGGTGGCTAATCCTTGTTGTTTTTAAATGTACCAATAAAATAGTTTTGCTGAAACTTCAGAGAAAACTGATTACCTTTAAAGTACAAATTGCTGTGTATAAATACAAAGCTAATGGAAAAAATCTCAATCAGAATTATATACTGTCAACAGTGCAACTTTATCATGGGTAAACATAAGTTAGACGTTGTGTGTTCATCGTCTCATCCTAAGAGTAAGTTAACAAAATTAACAGCATTTGAATTTAGTGCAAATTTATCAGTCACTGAACCTGATGTTATACCTGACAGTCCAACATCATCTACATGTAGTGATGGTAGTAATGCTTCATATGCAACACCACATCATGATGAATGGGTCAAAAGATCCCAAAAAATTTGTTGACAGCTGGAAACTTGGGCATCCGTGCCAGAGATATGATACAAAATTAAAGCAGATGTTCTGTAATATATGAATCCAGGCACAAGTCATCAATTCATTTACTACTGGCTATGATATTTTAAAGAAGATGTGTGTCACCAAGCATGAATCCTGGTGGGGTAAGTAATATATGTTAATTCTGCTCATTGATCTTTTACTTTTGCCATTAATCTCATGTTACGACTCGAGGTACTTAAACTACGCAACAAGAAATAGCAAAACAAACAAGTTTTGCATAAAGAAAATAATTTATTTCTCAAAATACAGGAGTGAAAGAATTAAATTAAGTTACAGTGTGGTGAATGAATTCCTATTTCCTTAAAGTCTTTTCATTTCCAATAGTTCAAGAAATCTGAATACGTTCCAATGAAAAATGCCTTCTGTGTTGAAGTTTCAAATGTACAGAAAGATTTCCAAAGAATTCATAAAGTCGCTGAATAAATTTAGTTAAAACTACAGTTTCTCCCTGTGGAGTGCATTATTTCCCACCCCCTAACGTGCCCCCATTTCATATTCTGGTCAGCTGTTCCCAAACTCCACAATAACTAAGGGTTAGACTCGAGCCTCTTCGACATACTTCAAAAAACTGCCTGTTCTACAGTGAGTGAAAGCAGCAGCAATTGATGGACAAATAAAAAATGCCCTTTTTTGTTATAACTAACAATGCTTTAAATGGGTGTAAATTTATGCTAACAGTTCAAATGTGGTCTCAAGCTATCATACAGGTGATATATATTTCCCACATTTTATAACCCACCTTAATTCCTTATTGTTAACTCATATATGCATATAACACTGCTTACTAAATAACATATTTATTCCAAATTAGTTTTTTGGTGGCACATATGCTCTGTGATATTTTTCTTCATTCCTTCTTTTAATTTAATGATGGCAATTCCTGCTTATATATATGGTACATTAATGCCAGGTGTTGACTCGTGTAAGTTTCATTTGTGGGAATGGAGACCACAGTTTGCCTGTCCAGAAAAAATCTACAGTATTCAGTGATCATTCTTATGGAGCAATTCACTGCAAGCAAAGCATTAAGGCATAGCAAAAATACATTTCTGAACTCCTGATTAACGGAGATGTATTTTGTGAAGCTAGCCATAAAGGGGGGAGGGGTAATTCCTGAATGCACCATATCAGTCACTTATCTTAAAGTGCAAAGTTCAATCAGGGTTTTAATATTAAAATGTTTTTAACTAAAATTCCTTACAAAACTATTATTTGGAAAATAATATACATAATATAGATTTGCTTAATACCTGATGTTTCTATTCAAAAAATGAGATAGAGACTGTACATGTCAGAAAAGGAGATATTTTAGATTTGATAATGTATTTATTTCAGGTGACAACAGCCATACCTATGCACTAATGGTGATGCGGGATGCAAATACCATGGAAATAGTGCAAAACAGTCATGTAATGATTTATTTGTAATATTATGGCTGTATTGCTTGTTGTCAATAAAGTAATAACTATCCCATCTTTTTTTCAATTTTCATTGCCTATTACATTAATAGACTTGCAAAAATATTCAGTACTTGTTCTGGCAACATTTTGTGAAAATTGGTGACAAAATATCGAGGTTGACAATTTTTTTGGCGACAACTTTTTAAAAGCCAGGACCATCCCTGAGTTCTGATGTAGTGGTAGTCCGTAAAATATTAAATGTTGGTCACAGGTGAACTAAATGTAATGTTTTTACATTTGTTTACATTAAATAATGTAAATTGCAGAAATTAATACAGCTATGACCGTGATCATCATATGCCTTTCATACTGTCATATGCCTTTCATACTGTCATATGCCTTTCATACTGGGATTTGACTTTCTCATACACAAGTAACTATAACCATCTAGAATTTATTATGGAAATTTAAATTTAGACTTTTCTCTCCTAGTACACTACTATGAGCATAAATGCAGTACTGTTTTTGCATAAAATCTGAGCTTTTCGTCTTTAAGTTTATATCAACGATCTAAGAGTATGTTATTTTGGCACTCAAGACATTTTTTGTCAGCAACTTGAACAAACTGCCTAGATCTTCTATGGAAATGAGCACACTATTCAATAAGCTTGGTATGTACTCAGTTCAGTCTAAATGGGCCCTTATTTATCTTTATTTTCTTTGGTCTTTTTTACGTGCCCTAATGGCAAGATAGAGGGAACTTTTTACACCAAAGAGGACACATAATGGTCACTGATGAAAGAGCAGACTAGAATGAATGTTGGCCCCTAACTTGTTAGAAAATATCAAAGGGCCATTGGCCCCATATTTCTGAATCCTAGATTGAACCCAGCTCTCTCTCTGTACCAGAAGTTTTTTATTTCTGAAAGGCCATACTGTCTGTCTGCATCGTTTTCTACTAGATAAGTAACTTGCCTACTGAAAAGGTGCATGCAAATTTGGTCACATGAATTTTCTGAATGTTTATACAGCAAGGTGCATCAACTTAAGAGCAAAAATATTGGAGACTCTGAACTAAATTTCATGAAGTTATTTCAAACAGTTCAGAAGACACTGTGAATTCACTATTTTACAGGGGGTACAAAGTTTCTACGATGTCATCATTGATGCAAACTACATAGCAAAAGGTAAATGGAACAATGATCTCTCTGAAAATTAAAGGACCCCAATCCAGGAATTTAGGTATAAATGCAAATGTCATCTATTGCAAAATCAAAACAAACGATACCCAAGAAAAGAAATAAATGTGCAGTATTAACTATCAAGAATGTGAGACTGACGGACTCGACAATTTAAAAAATGGGACTAACTCTCAAAATGTTCATTAGACAGAGATCATTCTTTTATAAAACACATCGGCTAATCATGATGTAAAAGCATACAAAGTTTCATGAAGACACCTCAAATGGTTATTGACAAACGATGTATAAATAAAATGTTCCCAGGGAGATAACTCCAAAAGTATAAATCTGAGAAATCTAATCTTCTATATGACATGAACTTACCATGATACAAATGCATATGAAATTCCCTAAAGATATCTTAAATGGTCCAGGAGATACTGATTAGTAAAGAGATGGTTGGATGGTCACAATCTTTAATAATAATAAGGATAATTCATCAAGCTGACATCACTTGTTTTTAAAGGGCAAAATGTCTAGTCTTGATACAAAATGATATCAAGTTTCATGAAATTTCGCAAAGAGTAAAGGAGTTATTAAGTAAAAATACACCTGACACTTCTGTACATACATACTTATAAACACATTACAAAGGGGAATACTCTGAAAACGCTTACCAGAATTCAATTCTTGAATGGGCACGGTATCTAGTCCGGAATAAAAAGCACACTCAGTTCAAAGAAAATATCTCCAAGATTTCAGGAGTAATTAGGAGCAGAAGATAGATGGAGAGACAAACAGGCTTTAGTATAGACCCCACAAAGGCATAATAATAATAAAAGATAATGTATCAAAAACAGTGGCAAAAAACTAAAACAGCAAGCATGTTTAACACAGGAAGTGTGAATATGCATAAGATAAATTTTACCTGATTTTTATTGCATAATACAGCCACTGAAGTATCCATTTTGGTCTCTGATTCTAGTGAAGATGGAGATTTTTCTGAAACATGATTCTGCTCTTCTATTTTACACTTTCCTTTTCCTGTAGTTGAAGATGTCAGGTGCTTGTTGATAAGGCTTATCGTTTTATTTAAATTTGCCTTAGTGTCTGAGTTTGAAATACTAACTGGTTTAATTGTTTTCTTCCTTTCTTTTGTATCTTCAATTTCGTTCTTTGAACTATCTGAAGTCAATTTTATGTTTGAAACTGAGGAAGAAAGTGATGTTGTTGTTGAAAGATCTTTCTTGCTGGAGCTTAATTTAATAGTTTTTCTCTCCAAGTTGATGCAAGTTACAGGAGCCTTGATGCATTCACTACTGCTACCTCCCAAGTCAAAAGAATTCAAAAGTCCACTTGATTTCCTGGGAAGAAAATACAGGGATAAATGATGCTAAATTATTTTCATCAACTATTAATCTTTGAGAAGTTCTTTCATAAATCAACTAGAAGAACTGTTATTGCCAATGAAAACAGGTCTTTACATGACAAATACTGGCATCCTGTGACACTGACGATTGAGCCAGAGAACACAGTACCTTGCTGGGTGAAAAAAACAGAACTGTAACAGTGATGTTTCCCAGGCTTGAAAGTCAGAAGGTTGAGGTTATATTTTTGTGTGCCATGAAATATTCAATTCTACGCACAAAATGTTACTAACCAACTTTCTGAGTCAAAATCAAAGGATCCTGGTCAGATATGCATATACATATCCTATTAAATCAGGCCTGGTCCTACAATAATATACTGTACACATCCAGATATGCATATACATATACTATTAAATCAGGCCTGGTCCTACAATAATATACTGTGCTCATCCATATATGCATATACATATACTATTATGTCAGGTCAGGTCCTACAATAATATACTGTACACATCCAGATATGCATATACATATACTATTAAATCAGGCCTGGTCCTACAATAATATACTGTACACATCCAGATATGCATATACATATACTATTAAATCAGGCCTGGTCCTACAATAATATACTGTACACATCCAGATATGCATATACATATACTATTAAATCAGGCCTGGTCCTACAATAATATACTGTACACATCCAGATATGCATATACATATCCTATTAAATCAGGCCTGGTCCTACAATAATATACTGTACACATCCAGATATGCATATACATATACTATTAAATCAGGCCTGGTCTTACAATAATATACTGTGCTCATCCAGATATGCATATACATATACTATTAAATCAGGCCTGGTCCTACAATAATATACTGTGCTCATCCAGATATGCATATACATATACTATTAGGTCAGGTCTGGTCCAACAATAATATACATCCAGTTTATCAGCGGATGCCTTTCTTTGACTCAAAATGTTGCTCTACAGATTATGACCAAAACCTAATCAGGTCTGGAATCCTCTCAAAACACCAATGTATCTTACCAGGTCTGACTTTGGTCCTGAATTTCCATAAATAACCTGCTTTCCTACTCAATGGTTGATGGATGGGCATCCCTGAGATAGAATGTTACCATGTGGCCCTGAAAACATGGTCAAGATCAAAGAAATTACTAAGCTCTTTGGATTCTGGGTTAGAGCAACAGTTCCCAAGATATCCTGCTCACACGCTCAGTTAAGCAGGCAGAAGAAAACACATACAGCGTATGAAACCTATGTCTCCCTTCCATAAAGTGGAAAATGGGAGGTCAGGTGAGACATAATTATCCAGAAGAGTATCAAATGTGTTCTGAAGTAATAAATGAATGTAACATAACTTAAGAGAATTATGCCTCTCCAGTGATTTTGTTTTCAATTGTGATAGCTAATAACAACGCTGTCAGAGAAAAGTCCAATTAAATTTTCAACATAGAGTTGGTGAAGTATTTTCAACTTAAAATTGAATTTAATTGCTTGTTCCCAACTGAGTATAAGGGAACTGACAAAGGTTCCTCTTTAATACTGAATTTAACTGCTTGTTGAAAACGGAGTGTTATGGAGTTGATAAAGGTATTTCTCACTCAAAACTGAATTGGGGCCCCGAGTGGCCTAAAGCGCTCTCCGTTACGAATCACTGCCATCTCACATCTGTCTGCGTGGGTTCGAGTATAGGATTCGGCTAATGTGGGTATGTGAGAAAGCTTGCCAGTACTTCTCGTGGGTCGGTGGTTCTTCCTGGGGTTTTCCCTCCACCATTAATACTGGCCGCCATGCATAGCCTATCGTGTGCTGAAAAATGGCGTTAAACCCCACAACAAACAAACAAACAAAACTGAATTTAACTGCTTGTTCCCAATGGAGTGTTAAGGAGTTGCTGAGGGAAACGTTTACTTTAAAACTGAATTTAATTGCTTATGCCTGTTATTTAGTGTCTTTATCTGGGTTTGAAAAACATATTGCTGTTAAGTTTTATACAAGTATAGCAACTTGAAATGCAAGTTTAGTTTAAACATCTGTTTTGATTTCAGGCTATCCCAGAATTAACTGTTCACTTGTTCATAAATTCTTTCAAACAAATTTCTATTTGGCTAGTAAACACATAATAACTAGAAGGGTCTCAATAACACCAAGCAATGAAGCTTAATTAGAGGAGGGTTTTCACCTATCTCCCCATACCAGTAACTCTGTAATAACCCTGAGATTCATCTAGGACCAGTTTCCTGATAAATACCATCAACAGATACAGGTACCAAAAGGAAGACAAGACTGGATCATGATATATAGCTTTAACTTTTGTCTGTAATCAGAACTATACTGTCAAGCTGATAGAACCGTAACTGCCATGTAACATATGGCCAATCACCTAAAATTCAATAAATTTCAAGAACCATTGCTGATTATTTTTGTTATAACTTGTGTCTAGTGTACACAGAATTATCAATGATTAAGAATCCTTTCTAACATGACTGGCAATGGAATCTGAATCTGGATCAATCATTTTGGGCAGAACTTGGATCAGGGCTAAATTGCAGAACATAGACATTTTTATGACTGTAGTTGAGTTCCATCTAAATTATATTTGAGACCATTTTTGCACCAAGGGATCCCAGAAAGATCCCAGATATGTTATTGTGAGACCTTATTTCATTAACATTTCTTCTCACTTTTTAATAACTGGTTCTCCCTCATCTTGTGTAGTGGTAATGGACAGTTTCCGTTTCTTAGCTAACTGTATCTGGTTCTTCGTCATCAATCTCCCTCGTCGGTTAAGGCGATATTTTCTCTGTGGAAGGGGCAGGATATATTTATAGAACAGCTCCACCAATTTGTGCTTTTCCAGTTGCTCCAGTCCATCTATCTTAATGCACCTCTGAAAAGTAAAGTAAACAAAAACAAACATAACATATCGGGAAACACTGAAATCTGCACAAAGCTTATTTAGCAATTAAGTCACAAATGAATTCCTCTACATGTGCTAAATGAAAGACCCTTGCTGGCTGATGCTACAAATTAGTCAGCTAATTGTTTAAATTCCATGGCAAATTCCCTGGCCTGTTTTTTTTTATACAAACTACCTCTTTAATGCCTAAAACCTGACAACCCCCACCCCCCGGGGTCTGTCAGACTCAATGGTATTCTGTTATGTAATTTATGTATGCATGTGTTCGTGTATGCATATATATGTATGTATGTATGTATGTATGTATGTATTAGGTTTAACTCTACATCAGCACACTACTAGCTAGAGAGTGCAGGGCAAAAGCTCTTCTGCAACACTGGCAATCAAAACTCACAAGGAAAACAACACCATAAGAAAATAGATAAAATGATATAGATGTAAAACCCAGACTTTCAAAATGGTGCAAAAAAACAATGACAGAGATACAAATTAGCAAAATACTTCAAATATACGGTAAACATTTTTCTGTATAAACTGCAGTATGTTCCTTCTTTAGCAAGAAAGTGGCCATGAAAGAGGGGAAGCCTTGCTAAAGGGGAAAAACACAGATGTGAGTAATTACAACATATATACAGTGGTACCTCGGGTTACGAACTTAATTTGTTCCAGAACTCGGTTCGTAACCCGAAACGTTCGTAACCCGAAACATTGAAATCAATGAAATAGAGACAATCCGTTTCAAGATGAAAGAATCGTTCTTTTTTATTAACATCCGGTTGTTTACCTGACAAAACGCAAAGAATACGTGTACTTCACGTATTAAATAAAGAGAAAGAAAACAACCAAATAAATTAAATGTAAAATAAAAAAAGATTTAGTCCATCTTTCTTACCAAGAAAACGATCATGGGAAATTTGTCACTTTGTTTGCTATTCTGAATCATTAGTTTCAGGAGTTTCTTGTCGCTGTTTCTTGGCAGCCACCTTGAATGCTTCTGCTTCTTTCTCATTAGAACTTGCAGCCTCTCCATGCCTAATTACACTATGAATGCCCAGGGATCGTCCTGGGCTTCGCCAATGTCGCAAATTGCGATTTTTTTTTCTTATTGGCGACAAAAATATCCCATCTGGCGATCTTTTTGGCGACATACTTTTTGGTTATTTAATTTGTACATACAATCATGGATTTGGACTGGATAAATTAAAAGGGAGAACGAAAGGAAGCCACAAACTTGACTAAGCAATGCATTGGAATCAATCTGTTACACAAACGATGCTTTGTTCATATTGACGACCCCATCTTTACTGTGCATTGTTACATCATAATCTGCTTATGCTGACATCTGGGCTGAGTGCTGTATGCTGCGATAGTCAATCATGCTACCGCACTATACCTACAACTGACCAACTTCTGAAGATGCGAATAGAACAGATACAATTAATTGTATGGCTAATCCTTCTGTGTTTTTTTTTGTTTTTTTTTTACATATGCCAATACAATAGTTTCGCTGAACCTTTATAGAAAACTGATAACGTTTGAAGTACCCACTGTGTATAAATACAAAGCAAATGGAAAAAATCTCAATCACAATTATATCTGTCACCAGTGCAGCATTTTACTCATTGATCTTTTCCTTTTGCCATCAATTCCGTGTTACGGCTGCAGAGACTTAAACTCCACAACAAGAAATAGCACAAAAAAAAAAACAGTTTTGCATAATTAATAATAATTATTTATTTCTCAAAATACAGGAGTGAAAGAATCCCTAAATTGGGTGTGAATTTATGCTGATATATACTGTCCAATATTGCCAGGTGTTGACCCGTGTAAGTTTCATTCGTGGGAATGGAGATCCTATTTTGCTTCTCGAGAAAATTTATACATCATTCAGTGATCATTCTTGGGATTTAGGAAGCAATTCACTACAAGCTTTGTGAAGCTAGCCATAAAGGGGTGGGGGGTGGGGTGGGGCTGCTGAGAGACTACTGGTGTCACCTGTCAGCACTGTAGCCTGTGAACGTGGATTCAGTAAGATGAACCTCATAAAAACTGACATCAGAAATAAGCTCTGCGTCTCATCTCTCGAGAATTTAATGAGAATCAGCATGTACAGATGTGAAAAATTAGACTTTGAAACTGCATTCAACAAGTGGGCAGCCCTAAAATCGCGACAGATCTTCATGTAACACTTTGTAACATTTTGTTAATGCTTGTTGTAATTAAAGTATTAACTAACCCATCTTTTGTAATTTTCATTGCCTGTTACATTAATAGACTAAATTAACACTTGGAAAAATGTACACTACTTGTTTTGGCGACACTTTTTGAAAATTGGCGACAAAATATTGAGGTTGGCGATTTTTTTGGCGACAGCTTTCTAAAAGCCAGGACCATCCCTGAATGCCACTTCTTTTTTTGAACTTTTCAAACCAGCCTCTGCTGGCTTTAAAATCGTCAGTCTCAGCACTTGTACCAAGCAATTTCGACAATAAATCACTGTGCAACAGCTTTGCCTTTTCACATATTATTGCCTTACTAACACTGTCTCCTGCAAGTTGCTTTTCATTGATCCAGATCAAGAGAAAATTTTCAACTTTCTCTAAAATTTGAGGTCTTTGCTTCTGCAGCTTAGTTACGCCTTTAGCCACATCAACTGATTTGAGTAACTCTTTGTTCTTTATGAAGGTGGAGACAGTTGATTTTGCCATGCTGTACTCATTAGCGATGTCACACACACGAACGCCATTTTCAAGTTTCATAATTATTTCTTTCTTTACCTCCACCGTTATACGTTTCTGCTTCCTAGTAGCACCACTACCGTTCTTTGAACTCATAATTGATGGGGTTAACAAGGAAAATAATGAAAGAGATAAACTGAACACAGTGCCACTGCTAAGAAATCTTTTACTGCTGTGTAGTAAGGCCAATGAAAGCGAGGCTGTGCACGCGTGCAAAACTAGGCTACTAGGCTAGCGCTAAGCGATGTTAGTACTGCGTGGCCTTCGTTTGTACTGTACACGATCGTTTGTCTCCAACGTTAAACCTTGCTCTCTCTCTCTCTCGCCTTCGTTCGTAACCCGAGGCACTGTTTGTTACCCGAGACAAAAAATTTTCGAAGTTGTTGTTCGTAACCCGAAATGGTTCGTGACCTGAGGTGTTCATAACCCGAGGTACCGCTGTAGTATGAATGACATTACTAATTGTTAACTATTTAACACTTTCTTTACAAATCACAGGAATATTATCATGTTATGGAACAAAATGTGGTAGTTGTTGCTGATGTTTTCTGGTTCAACACTATTTCTCAGCACAAGATAGGCTATACATAGTCTCCAGCATGACTGGTGGAGGAAGAACCCAGGAAAATGTTCGTAAGAACCGCCGACCCAGGGGACACTACTGACAGGCTTTCATACATACCCATTTAAAAAAGAATATCATTAATTTAAAGTTCACACATACAGAGCTATTGATCATAACAACAGAATATGTTACTTGACAGCGTGTGACCTCTACACACTGTATTAGACCAACCCAATAGAACAATGTCACAAAAATAGTACATGTAGTAGGTTAGGTTTGTAACCACTACCACAATGCATGATCAGTATGAGACATGTTGAATGATTTGAGCTGGCCATCACCTGAAATAAATAAGAGTCTTAACAAGATTCATTATAATTTATAAAATTCAAAATCATATGATACTTATGCTATAAATCAGCTAACACCAGCAGTCACCAGACCTAGACACTATAAACCAAAACTGTTTCATTATTACTGAATCTAATAAAGTTCATATTCCCTACTGAAAATATGGAATTCACCAAAACCAAGCATGGTGCAAAAGGTAGAAAGTGCTGCCTGATAGGATGCAGAGGCATTCCATTACATCTGCTGGGGAGGTCTAGTCACCCCAGGTCCCTGACTGATTTTGTTATCTTTGTAACTCATCAGAGTGATTTGGTCTTGTTGATTCATTTTTTCAACTGTTCCAAGGTAGTTTCTTCACACATGCAATAGCAAAATTGAACCATATGAAAACCTACTGGCCAGAAATCATTAGGTAAAACTGTATCACCCCATTCATTATAACTAAAACATATTCATCCATTTAATAAACCAATGAACAATCCACATTTACAGCACTCACATTTCCAACACTGCATGCTTATTTTATCCAAAAATCTTGTGGCATATATTTTACTTAATGCAACATGTCCAAGTATGATGTGATAAAAAGCAACATGTACAGAGAGAAAAGGCCAAATGCATGCTGATGCCAAGATTTGGTGATCATGTGACTCTGAATGTATGGTCAAACATTCATAAACACAGGATAATCAGCTCATTCATGTATGTCTGCTTATTAAAGGCTAACCTATGCAAAACAGCTGCCTAATTAAATTATGCTTTCACATGGTTTCAATATTTTTGATAGAGAATGCACCCAGATCGCCAACCCCTACATAACAATCTAAATATCTACTGTATGTACTCAGTTATAAGTCAAGTCAAACTGTAAACAACAATGATCATGATCTGCCTTAGCATAATGTGCCTGCAGATCTGGGTCTATGTTGTTGATTCTACTGATAACACATATCAAACTGCATAGATTCACATATGCTGGCACATTATGCAGTTGGACTCAACTTATAAGCAAGTATTTACAGTAATATTGGGTGTGAAAGGCCAGGGAAATTCTCTGTAACTTATTTTCCCAATGTGCCAATTTTATACCATCATTCATTTGAAATAAAAGGCATAAATTATATCTCCAGCAAAGGTCTCATTTCAACTCAGATCATTTGTCAGACTGTCTCCTCAAAGCTACCACAAACCTGCAAACTTGATAATTACAATGCTCAAAATAATGAAAGAAGTATGTTCTGAGTGAAGACAGATTCTGTAAAAGCCATTTAATACATGGCCCATTTTAACACATGGCCCTTCAATAAATACATAACAAGAGACTTAATTACATCCAGACCCAGCAACAAATTAGATGCTACATTTGTTCATTCACTCGTTTGAAAGTTTTGTTTGCTCTGGTCATGAAATCTGAAATGGTTACAATAGGCAGGGTTGAGTTTTTCCATTTGGATTTACAACCTGACAATGATAGAATTTGATCCAGAAATATATTCTGTACATATCGCAAGGCCCCTTGAACTGTCCATAACTCAAGTAGTGCAAGAAATATCAGAGAGTGTCTAAAATGTACTCAAATGTGCTGCAGACAGATTTGTCTGCATCAATTAAATAATTTTATGAAGTAAGCTCAGACCTCACATGTTCCATAAGTATCAGTGCAGGTTTGTGGGATGATTTAGCAGACTATTATTTTATTCATATTTCTTGTTAAAATATTCCATGTGGTGAAAAATGGTGTTAAACCCATAACAACTTACTCAATCAATTTATTTACAGCCCAAAGCTCAAACTAAAGACACATGCTACATAAATAATAAATTGATCAACACAATGAACAAGACTAACAAGTGAAACAAGGTGAACAGAGGATGAGATCTATGACCATTGCACATTCAGTGATGTGTGTGGGTTTGTAATAGTAGTAACAGAGATAAAGTAACAAAGAATACAAATATATCTTTACAATAATGAAAGGAATTATATTTAAAAAGCAAATATCTTATTACAAAAACAGCAAAGATGTCATTAATCTCAGCTGTCATGAATTATTAACTAAACATTAAACTGATTTACCTCAGTACTTATTGTAATACATTCAAGGTGGGGTTACAAGATCTCCCTTAATGTGGGCTTTCACAACAGATATACAAATAATATCAACATCTGAAATAAAAGTCTCCACGATTGATGATTGACAATTATTTTAAAGATGGAATGGTAAATCGTATTAACAAACATGCAACTTCAAAAAAAAATAAAATGGGTGAGGTTTGCCTCCTAGAAAAGGTCACAAGAAGCTAAGAGTAAATCAATTGTGTCAAGGTATGTGAAATTTCAAATGTTTGTACTATGCTGTTTCCCTCTTTTGTTTTTAACTAAGTCTTATTAATATTACTAAAAATTGTCACAGATAGGAGAAAAATATCTTCTGTAACAAAATATACTTATTTTTTAAAGTTTCACAATTTTCTCATTTGCAAAAGTCTTCAACATTCTCTGCCTTTCATGTTACTTTCAGACAGCCTAAAAAATGCAATATGTGTGCGTGTATGATGAATGTTTCAGTCATATCGCTATGATGTCTAGCACTGGGGCATCGTGCCGCAGACATGTAGCATGATATCCCACCCAGTCACATTATCCTGACACCAGTCCTAACACTAAACTCTTAATGTTGAGTGCCAAGCGAGGCAGCTGTTAGTACCATTTTTGTAAGTCTGTGGTATGACTCAGCTGGGAATCGAACCCACGATCTCCCACATCAAAGGCTGACCCTCTAACTGCTAGGTCACCAGAGCGGTTCAGTGTGCAATATAAAAATATGACTGATTTTTGTGTGCATGCTGACCGAAATTTCCTTATATTTCAATATAAAATCATTAGCCCTATGACAAGAACAATTTTCAGGAATCTCTTTTTTCATGAACCATAACATGTCTGTATTATGGATTTTGATGATCATGGCACTACAATGGCAGTTTGTAATGTCCTCAGTAAAGATGTGAATGGGTACCCAGGTTCTCACCTATTTATAATAACCTGGGTAATACAATAGCAGATCAGGTTTCAGGAGCAAGAAAGACACAGAATAATGAGCACAGTTTGAGGCTTGAATCATGGGACTATTAGCTTCTGTGCATTTATTCATCATTAGACCTTCTTCTAATTTCCTTATTTTTTATTTATAGTAACTGTACTTGAAGCAGTTTTTGAAAAAAGACAGGTTTCTTGAATGTGAAACCAGGAATCACAGATTCATTCTTTTTTATGCACAAATATGTAGCAGGCCAGTCTAAATTGAAGGGAAAAAAATGGTACCAGATATTAAAAGAAAAGGGCTTTACCGATGTGAACCATGGATGTTAAATGACTGAAAAATGTTAGAGGAGAGGAATTTTGTTGAACTTAAAAACATGTTGCATCTGGAAAAAGACAAATCAAAAGCAATTTACAAATTTTTAAAGAACAATTCGACAGTGATGTAATACAGCATTCATCATTTATGGACTTCATCACCATTTGCTAAAGTTAGACCTGTATACTTGTTAAAGTGGGTGTTATGCATAAATAATTTCTAAATTTATTTTGTGTCTATGCTCTCATACTAACTACAAATCAACATAGATTTAGCCGATTTGTGACAAGAATTTCAACTGCAGATGCAGAACTCAACAGCATTTTTCATGGTTTTCTGCAATTATGGCATGTAATATGTAGATTGCTCTTCCTATGCTCAGATCATGTCTTTTTGCCACTTATATTAGTAACAATTACGCTTGTACCTCTCTTGTGGGTTGGCATGTATGAAAGCACAACAAAGCAATTCAGGTTCACATTTAATACAATTTACCTTTGAACGGGTACCCAGGCAACCAATGTTAGGATCAATGGGTACCCAGTGGAAGTTTCCCAAAGAAATTGACTTCTCTAGTGCGCAAGTCTGGTTTATGGTCTGAAGCAACAGCATACAACTTGGCCTTGCAATGTTAAAGACTTAAGTAACCAGACTAAACTATTTCTTTCCTCTTGTCTGAGGGGCCCCGAGTGGCCAAGTGGTCTAAAGCGCTCTTCGTTACGGATCACTGCCATCTCACCTCTGTCTGCGTAGGTTTAAGTCTCAGACTCAGTCAATGTGGGTATGTGAGAAAGCTTGCCAGTAGCTTCTTGAGGGTTGGTGGTTCTTTCCGGGGTTTTCCCAGGTTCTTCTTCCACCATTAATACTGGCCACCATATATAGTCTATCGTGTGTTGAAAAAATGGCGTTAAACCCTACAACAACAATAAATCCTCTTGTCTGTGATATTCCCTGTTCAAAATTATCTGCACTACACTTACAATCTCTACTCAGTAGTTGTGGTTACAAAAGATTAAAAAAAGTGTATGATTTATATCTGGTTTTAAAATATGGTCATTTACTACAGTGTTGAAACATATTTTGCCAAAGAATGCAATGGCCACCAGGTTGCATTAAGCAGGTGGGTTCTCAAACCAGTACATTCATAAAGTAAAATCTATTTATATGCACTATGATTTTAGTCATAAATGACAGGTGCTTGCTCAAATAAGGTTTAACTGTACTCATATCAAAATGCTAATGGCAACTGAAAGTGTTGTTTATTTGTTGGGTAACAGACTTTAATGATTGTACCACCTGCAATAAGTCATTTAGAGATACAGAAATAATCCACACACTGGGCAAGCAGAATTCACTCTTAAAGTGGAAATGAGTGAAAGTTACACATGGAATGAGAATTACCACAAGATGCGTGATACAACAAAACCATCACTGACATGAGGTCTTTTCTTGATGAATCTGACTTTCTCCAAGTTACTGCAAAACTTTTCGATAGGTATTAACTCTGACCTTACACCTCAACATAAATGACCACATATCAATAATATGATGTCAAGGGGCAGAGGAAACTTGGACTAGGAGTGTGAATGGTCTGAGGTAACTATAGTCCTACAATGTAAGACATATCACATGTTATTTATGTTTTAGTGCTATGTCTTACTATCCAAATAGCGAGCTTATATAGCATGTTTCGCTGTCACTTGAAATCGGAATGAGTAGTCAAACTTTCAGGAATATCTCACACACTTGGCAGCCCATATCAACACTCTTCCACAAACTGATATGTAATTAATATACTTACTGTGCTGTTTTTATCCTGGTAGATCAAAATCTGACACTAGCAAATGGATGCATTTTTATGTTCTGTTGACATCCAATTGAATTTGTTGAAATGCGACGGTAGTTGAGGTATGCCTAAGTATGTTCAAGTAAGTTCATGTGGGGGATATTATTCTTGAAAGAAATGAAATGTTACTTACAGTTCCAATAGGCAAATATATTTCTGTTCATTTTGTTCAAGAATAATGCTTCAACAACCTGATTTTGGCAATCCCCGCTTTGATCGCTTTCCAGCCAACTGAACTGTAGGCCAACAAAACTTGAAAACAGGTCCATTTCTTTTGTGAGAATTTAAATTTATTAGAGAAAAGTCATCAGAGTTAGTAAAGTCTGACTAAAATATTGACTTTACATAGTAGAAAAGCGTCGTTACTGGTTGCCAGTTGTGACATATTCCTGAAAATCTGACTTTCTTTACGATTTTAGTCAACATCAAAACACGCTACACAGCACCGTTAGTTAGGCTGTAAGACCCAGACGCCCAAAACATAAACATCAGCGTCGAGGTCTTACACATGTAGGGCTAAAGTAACTAGGACTACCGTAGCTACGATGTCGTAGCCTCAACTTGATTTGTTGTGGTTGAGGCTACGAACTGATCCCATATCATGTAATGGAGCAAAAAAAATCATCACTAAAGTGAGAAAAACAAACAGTGTAGAAATCAACTACATAATTATAATCATGTTGTGAAAGAAGTTTGGCTTATTTTGAATTGATTAAGCCCGTACACGATAAAATAAATTGGCATGGTTACACTAACCTCATTCTGTCCGCCATGACAGATAACGCGAGACTCTCACCGTTACCTCTTTTCTACGTAAAGCTTGCCAGACCATATTTTGGACATTCTACGCTATATTATTATCAATCAAGTGCGAATAATCGCTTCTTGGTGATAATTTCAAAGTTGCCGATAAACCGTATTTACTTTTAATGCGCAGAATTTCTGACCCAAACGGCGCCAAATTTTTACTACGATTTGTTTACATTTCCAAATAAGGCGTCAGTGTCCTTATATGGCACACAAACAAACGAGGCTGAGAACGGAAGTAATCATTATTTGAAATAATATGGCAGACATCTAAACGAAAATATCGGCTAAAAAAGGTAAACGAGATTTTACAACTATTTCTACAATGATTTTCGATACTTCCTGTATTAAATAAGAGGACTACTCAATTTATTGGATTATATACGAGGAATATGTTTAAAGTGTTATTATTAGGCTAAAAGAGCGCCGGGTGTAAATCACACCCGGCTTGCTCCATTAATACGTATATGCTCATGTTAGTACCCTGTCCACGAGGAACGAGTAAGGGTACTAATATTAGTACTAGGACTACCGCAGACAGTATCTTTATCAAAGAGGTTCAATAATTTCAAGAGATCGGAACCCGCTGTCTTCACTCAGGCCAAAATATTTTCATGATTCTGACCAAGTTAGTATCAAGTATGCATCCGGTACCTATGTGAAGTCCATGTTAAAATGCCGGTGCACGGAAACTCACCAGTATCATGTATCAATCGGTCAATTTTACTACGTAGCGTGATGTAAATGTGAATCTGCCAGTGTTTGCAATGGTCATAACATATATTATATTATATATAACACAAATTTTTGCTCTTTACTTGTTTAAGAAGGTTAACGATGTCACTATGTGATAGAATTTCAGGGTACAGAAGATCACACGAGGGACTTTTGCTTTCTTTTTCCTCCATGTTGTATAGCTATAACTTCCGGGATAATACAAGATGTTGTGATCCGATACCGAGCTAAATTTTGTACATGTCACACCGGTCTCCGATCTTCCTATCTTTCATTATCAACACTACTACTACTGCTACTACTACTACTACTACTACTACTACTGCTACTACTACTACTACTACTACTACTACTAATTATTATTATTATTATTATTATTATTATTATTATTATTGACTGATGACACGTTACTCTCGGGACAAGATGGATCAAGGTCCTTGACAACATGTGAGACCCAGGCCCCGATTTTACAAAAATTTCCAAACTTTCTCCTGAGATTGATATTTTATATTTTCTTCCATATGATACCTCGGATGTTATCAACATTTTGTTTTCAGAGGAAGAGATAATGGCAAAGATGCAAAACCACAACTGTTACCAGGCTACTGTTCCCCATACGGGGCATTCTCCATCCATCGACCCGACCTCTGTAAGGGGGCGCTCACCAGTTATTATGTACTTTTGAAAGAGTGACGTATGTAAGGTGAAGTTGTTTGTATTTAAAACATGCACAGTGGAGAGAATGTTGGCATACCTCTAGGCTACTTTTATATAATAGGGCTGAAATTTCTTTGGATATTGTACTTTTGGAAATTGTACATGATCTAAGCACACTGCTAACTAAAATGACTGCTCCCTTGTGCTAAAAAAAATCAGCTTGAATTAGTCTAAAATACACTATCCATAGCAGCTATTAAAATAGGGAAAATGAATTTAACCAGACTAGACAATGCCAGCTTCTGAAAGTGCAATGAATGAATTACCAAATATATAAGATGTAAAAAAGTTATCACCTCTTTTTTATACAATTGACCTCTTAAGTTCAGGAAGTGAAAATGAAGCTAGCACTTTTTTGAAAGGTGCACATCTAGTAAGGCCAAGCTGTATACTTTATAACCCGTATTACACCGATCAATCATACATCAAAATAAAGGAAATCAAAGCTTCTTTGAACTATACCTAAGATATACAAGGTCTTTTTTAAATAGCCAGTATAACCAGTGAGGAAAGCCTGAAACCTCTTTTCATTTAAAATGCAAAATACGAAACTGTAGAGCGCCACCTAACTGGTAAACAGACAAGAAAATAACAGCTGATATGCTTTGATATCTTTGTCTTCATTCTGTATATACAAGACTCAACTAAAAAATGTGCAAACAAATCTTAAAAATCTTGTGAGCAAATGCTGTTCTTTTCTAGAGGGACTCTTGTCCATTTTATAATCTGAACCTTTAAAACTTATACTAAATGTTGAGGGAGACAAGGTTAGAAGTGCCTAAAATTTTAATGTTACTGTTGCTTGCCAACATGATAATGCCCTCCAATGGTATTTCCGTCAACACGTACAGCTTTAAAACATGTTTATTTTTAATCACCAACGAATAATTATAACAATAATTTCCTCAGTATTTATTATAACTGAAAACATATTGAGTGTGAAGAAAAAAAAAACAACACAAACACAAATAGCTGTTATTTTTCAGCCATTGTTGACGCTGCATATGATAACTTTGTCGGTTGACACGACTAATTACCATTTAATATTATCTTATATAAGCGACGTAATCTTATTCGCTCGCTATGTGTTGGGTATATGTGTCCATGGAGTCAGTAGCACCGCGGTCAGAGTACGCAACTAGGACAAAATTCCGGCGGGGGGAGGGGGGAGAGGCACTACAGTCAGGGAGCCCACCGCCGTTAGAACTTGTAACTCATAAGGGTATAACGGAGAATTTATCCCTGGGCTAAAATATCCTGTCCGCGACCCTTGGCGTCTGGAAAATACAGCACCATCTTGAGTGTTTTGAGGCAAACTTAAAGCCACAGACATATATAACATAAGTCGTAACTTTTATCTTTTAGAGAATAATAGTTAATTCCTTATACAAATGTGTGGATTTTCACATATGAGTAATTACTCTGAAACGCAATGTAAATTTGACAGGACAGACCAAATAAAACAAAATATGCAAAAGTATGTCTTTCTATTTGTCAAACAAGGATTATGTTTAACATACTATGAATAAGCTGACCTGGCTTCAGGTTAAAGTAATAAGATCCACTTGACTCGAAATGTCTTAACAGGTGTTTTTTTCGTTGCAAAGATAATACGAAAGACAAAGATACATTGGAAGATAATACGGACGATGACACACATCTCATTTGAATATTGGTGATATTGCGACAGATCTCATCTAAATGATAAATCTGTTGCTGGTTTTGTTTTGTTTGTTCTGTTCTGTTTATTTTAGCTAATGATACAAAGACGTAAATTAAAACAAAACATGCTTCATCACTGTCATAACGTCGTGATCAAGGTATGGTTCACGCATTTTGAAATAAAACCAGCAGTTTATATACCATCTGTACTCGATTTTAAGTCCAACCCAACTACTGAAAAACATGGACCTGGTCTGCCGTCGCAGATCGGGTGAATATTATTTGTTCTACTGGTTTATCCCTACCAAAATTATAGACTTGGATATGCCAGCGCACAATAAAAGAGCAGATTTGTGTCTATGCAGATTGCAGATGAATTGTTTTTATACACGAATGCAGACGGTAAACTCGCTAATGGAGTCGATATTTCAATAATTTGTACGGTTTTTCCTTTTACCACAGTGCTAATTACTATGATTATTTTGTGACTGATAGCTTTCAAAGCGGGTATAGCTGCAAAGAATAGTTCGTGGACTTTGTATTATGTATAGAGCTAAAACATTTGTGTGTGCTTAAGTAAGACTGTGGGGCAAAATGGTTGTTTATCTGTCTACTTACTGTATTTGTCTATTGCATATTTGTTTATAGTTATTTAATTTTCTTCAAAGCAACGAATGGTAATAGCACGCGACATTTTTCTCAAATCACGATCTTACTAACCGCAGATTTTCTTTCTTTGTGACTTTGTTGACAGATTATATGAAAAGAGAAATTGAAATAAAATATGTCATGTGACTTTATTAAGTTAGAGTAAATGGTGTTGCTTACTGTTATTATAATTATATCTTATTTACCTGTTTGCAAGTTTTAGTATTTCTGTTTAAAGATCATTATATGTCAAAATAATGTAGGTATGTTTGTTAGGAACTTAATATTTTTTTTCGAAAATAGTTTGACATTGACTGTTCAGTTTAGTAAACACCGGGTGTTGACCTAGATCTTGACCTTGATTCAAAATTAGCAGCATCCGCGTAATTAAGTTCTATTTTAAGTTTAAAATGATTGGATGTTTTCGAGGTCATGATGGGACTACATATTTTAAGATGTAAATAATTTTTTAAAACTTTATTTCTTAAAGTAAAATGATGAGTATTCTTTAACTCATAAAGTTCCTTTTGTAAATAAGAGTTCTACTCAACAGTCTTCTGGCAGAATATTAATTCAGCCTAATATAAGCAATTCTAAAACTCAAACTGGCACAACTTCTAAAAATCAAACTTCAGAGAAGTTTGATTCAAGATCCTTGTCTCTTCCTACGTGGACATACTGCGAGAAAAAGGACACGTTATTTCTGATTGCTACAAATCGAAAACTAGGCATCAGAATCAAGACGGACTTATTCCAAATGTTCTTGATTCTAAGAGGTCAAGGCCACAGTCATGTATTGAAAGCAATACATTTGCTGGGTCTAATAAACCCCAGTCTGATTTTATGATGGAAAATGAAGTACCATTCATATTGAAGATTTCTATATCACTCTTGGGTGATTCGGCCAATCCTATCCCTATTAAAATTTAAGGGACACGGGAGCATTTTATTGTTAGGTACTTTGCATTTTTCTGAGAAGTCTTCTTCTTCTAATGATAGTGTTTTTATTCAGGCAATAGAGCGTGGTTTTGTTAATGTTCCTCTCCATTGTGTAAATTTGTCATCAGACTTAGTCTCAGGACTCGTGACAGTTGGAACAGTGTATGTTTTACCCGTTGAGGGGCGTAATTTATTACTAGACAACGACCTAGCTGGACACAAGGTTGTGGTTAATCCACTTGTAACTGACAATCCTTGCTTGGATCAGAAAGTATATCCCAATGAAAAATAATTCCCTGATTTATTTCCAGTTTGTGCAGTTACCAGAGCTATGGCAAAGAAAGGTTTTGAGAATGATGTAGATAAGGAAAGTATTCCTTTAACTGATACATGTATTGGTCAGGCCTTTGATGAGGTCACTTTCAATCCTTTTTGGATCAATCAGAAGGTATTGATCACAGTGATCATCTTTTAACGACTCATTCACTTTATTCTAATCAGGGTGATAAACGACACTCTAATCGTCGAACATGAAAACGATCATGAGATCTCATGTTTGTTTTAGAAGGCCGTTAGTGAAACTGAAGCTACTGATGTTCCTGTCTGTTATTTCATTAAAAATGGAATTCTTATGAGAAAATGTAGACCTCCCGAAGTACCTGCTGATCACGAATGGTCAGTGAGCTATCAAATTGTAGTTCCAAAGCCTTACAGACAGAAAATACTTAGTCTGGCCCATATAACTCCATTGGCTGGTCATTTAGGGAACAATAAAACTTATCACAAATTCTTAACTTAGTTCTATTGGCCAAAAATCAAAGGTGATGTTGGTAAATACTGTAGATCTTATCATACCTGTCAAATTATAGTAAAACAAATCAGAAAATACCTAAGGCTCATCTACAACCTATTCCTGCCTTCGACGAACCATTTGTTAGAATTGTGGTAGATTGTGTTGGTCCCTTACCTAAGACCAAGTGAGGTAACCAATACCTGTTGACTATTATATGTGCGTCAACAAGGTTTCTGGATGCAATTCCTTTGAGGAATATTAAAACTTTGATAAAGATCCTTACGCAATTTGGCCTTCTCAAGTCTGTCCAGTATGCTTAAGGCTCAGGTTTCATGTCTGGTATTTTCCAGCAAGTTATGTACGAATTTGGCGTCCAACAATTCAAATCTTCTTCCTATCACCCTGAAAGCCATGGGGCATTAGAACGGTTCCTTTGATACAGGTAAAGATTGGGATGAAGGCATTCATTTACTATTGTTTTTTTTGTTAGGGAATCAGTTCAAGAATATGTAGGTTTCGGTCCCTTTGAACTGGTTTTTGGACACACTGTGCGCTGACCATTGAAGTTATTGAAAGAAAAACTTCTTTCTAACGAAGATTGTGAAAGGAAATTCTTTATTATGTTTCTAATTTTAAGTATAATTTGTCAAAGGCTTCTGAGATAGCAAGAGCAAATCTGCACTCTACTCAATCCAAAATGAAGTCAAGATATGATAACAACTCGAAGAAAGGAGATTTCAGCCTGATGATAGAGTCCTGGCTCTTTTGCCCATACCACAAAATCCTCTTCAGGCCAAGCATTATGGTCCCTACACAGTTGACAGGAATATAAATGATTTAATTACATCATAAATACTCCTGGGAGGCGAAAACAAAAACAGCTCCGTCACATAAACATGCATAAAGAGTATATTGAAAGAGATAGCCAGGTTAAACATGCAATAAATTTAGTTGTACCTGTCCCACTAAGTGAAGATTTATGTGAAGGAATATCATCGGATTCTACTGATATTGGAGTGACAAATCTTCGGAATTCAGAAATTATGAAAGATCTGGACTAGAATCTTTCACATTTGCAAGAGTAAGAAAGAAACGAACTCAAACAGTTATTATTTGAATATGAACACTTATTTCCAGATGTTCTTACAACAACCAATACAATTTTCCATGACGATGAAATTGTATATTATAAATCTGACAAACAACACCCGTACAGAATGAATCCTCTCAAACAGGAATACTTGAAGAAAGAAATTCAATATTCGCTGGAGAATGATTTTATAAAGCCCAGTAAAAATGATTATAGGAAGGTGAATAGTGTGACAAAACAGATTCATTCCCATTACTTAGATGACTTTATTGAGAAGATCAGGAATGCCAAGTTTGTTACCAAATTTGACCTTCTGAAAGGATTTTCGAAATTCCACTAACGGAAATAGCAAATGAAATTTCGGTATTCGTTTCTCCATATGAACTTTACCAATATAAAGTAATGTCGTTAAGGATGAAACGGTCGACAAGTGCATTTCAACGTCTCATGAATATGAATATGATTACTTCTGGTCTAGACAATTGTGATGCTTACATCGATGACGCCATCATCTACAACGACACCTGGCAAGAACAACAATTCGGAAATTCTTTGACAGACTCACAGATGCATGTTTTACAATTAATTTATCTAAAAGTGAGTTTACCGTGCTAGTGTAATTTTTATACGACTCATCGTGGGACATGGGCAAGTTAAAACCTATAGATGCTTAGGTCAAGGCTATCTCTGAATTTCCCGTGCCAGTTAATAAAAAGCAACTGATGCGATTTTTATGTATGGCCGGATAGTATCGAAAACTTTGATCCAATTTTTTTATAACTGCTGAACCTCTGGCAAAATTATTGAGTAAGGAAAACAAGTTCCTCTGGACTGAAAAAATGTCAGGAGGCTTTTGACAAGATAAAAGCCATACTTAAATGCGCCAGTTCGTACAGCTCCACATTTCAGCCAATCGTTTCAATTGCCTGTTGATGCAAATGATGTTGGGGTTGGAGCAGGTTTGATTCAAGAAGATGAAAATGGTATTGATCATCCACTGTGCAATTTTTCTAAGAAATTAAATAAGCACCAAAGAATTTATTCAACAATCGAGAAAGAATGTTTGGCTTTGATATTGGCATTACAACAGTCTGAAGTTTACCTAAGTTCAGCCCCTTCTTCGATTATAATGTTTAGTGACCACAACCTTCATACTTTTATCGGCAAGATGAAAAATAAAAATCAAAGACTACTTAGGTGAAGTTGGTTGTTCCAGGAATATAATCTTGACATCAGGCACATCAAGGGAAAATATAATTGTTTAGCAAATGCACTTTACCGTGTATAACAATGCATTGTTTCATTTATACTGTGTGCAATTTATATAAGTTCTTTTTAACTTCATGTATAATTAGTATGTGGTAGAAAGAAAGCTTTATCATATAAATCTTTCTTTTCTTTATGGGGGAAGTGTTAAGTATGTATGTTTTAATAATATCTGATTTAAATGTTTTTAAATAAGTTATATTTTTAGTTTAAAATGGTTGGTTGTTGTCGAGGTCATGATAGGGCTACGTGGTTTAAAATGTAAAGATTTTTTTAATGTATATTTTATTCCTTAAAGTAAACTGATTGGTTTTTGTCTGTGCCACACTGGGTGTACGTGATTTTTAACAAGTAAATAATTTCGACGAAGTTCTGAAACATGATCACGTGACGCACCTTTTGCGTTGTAGAATACGATAAACCTTTGCTTTGGAGAAATAATCTAATTTGGGCTTTTTCTTTACACTGGAAAGTGTTGTGCCGTTTGGAGTTATTTTAAATTACTTGGATTCAAAAGGATTAATTATTTTTTCCTGGAAAATACGTGTGCTCATATGAAATTGTTCAACAAGGACAGCGTTTATAAAAAATTATTCAGATTTCGAAATCCGGAGTGATATTTCTTGTTTCTACAAGGAACTGTAGACTTCAACACTATAGATTACATCATTGAATTCTTCGTCGGGACACGAACTTTAAATCATTGGAACATTTTATTATTAGAATTTGTAAAATATTATTTGTGGATTATTCTTTGATTATTTTTGGAATTGATTCTTAAAACCATAAGTTCATATTTTTTCATTTTTGTACACAATTTTTAAAGGGAAATATATTCTTTTATTTTTTCAAAACTTGTTGTTTTCACTCTTTTTTGTGTTACTGTTTATTCGAGCTTAAACACGTAACACTTATAAAGCTTGAAATAAACGCATCATATAGCATAAACGTGAGCGAAGTTCGCTGAAATTAATTTGAACTGTTTAGGTTTCTTTTCTTTTTGCCTTTCATCCGAAATAATAATTGCTATATTTATTTTATGCTCACAAACCTTGAAAGTTGCTCTTAGCTATAAAATATTTGGTGAACTTCGATATATAATTAAACCATTTGTACGTGCTTTATGTAACATTGTTGAGCGAATAGGTCACATTCAATGTTGATTTATTTATTTAGTGTCGTTGCTGTATCTTATCTCTAATATTATTTGATTTGATTTCTTGCAAACAGGTAATGGAAAATGCACGTGGACTAATTTCCGTTGACTGCAAATCTTTTTTGTTTGGAATCAAACATTTCAGAGTAAAAAGTAGACTCAACAATCTGTGTTGGTAACAATCAACAGATGTTATAGAAGTCGCTACATAATTATGAGCTGATGGTCGCTGCATGTGACAACAACGAAGTAGCAACAACTGTTCGACGCAGTGCTACTGGTGTTTTTGCTAAGATGGTCATTGAGAATCTACTGGTAAGAAATGGCGTACCGAATTTGCGACGCTCCTAAAATTGTATAGGTGGTGGTGTGTAAGTCTGTATGTATGATTGTTGGAGAGTGTGGGTCCTGTAGACACAATATTCATTTCTTTCAGACCAGATTGAAGCTCAATCTGAAAATAATTGTCGTTGAAAGTTGCGTGTGTACAAGAAAAAAAAAGATAACGTACTTGGAAGCACTACAAGAAATAAATTGTTTAAAGATGTTGTGGAATGAGCAATCATTGCAAACACGATGCGTTGTCCTCTGGCTGTTAACTTCCCTTTTCGTCTTCTCAGACAACTAATTTTCACAGTGTTTGATGGAAACGTTCAATAGTATGGGCGATGACGATGAAGTATTCATGCTGGATTTATTCCAGATAATATGAACGCAAAACACTTTAAATGGGACTTGTCCATCATTATGACTACCTTAGGTAAAGCTGAGATTGACGTAGTTCAATGTGAGACATAACTGCCAGACTTTTTGCTCAAGGCACTTTATTTATTATACTATGTATAACCTTCTTTGTTCTATTTTGTACAACACAAACACAGATTATCTTATAAAACACATTGCAAATGAAATTTGTAGCCATTTTTTCCAATATTGTCTTGCTTTATCCCATTTCAGTCTGCAAGTAATGATTACTTATTTTATTCGCCAAATACAAATGGCAAATTCTTTGCTTTAACAGAGCAATAAATATCCAATATTCTTCCAAAATAAATTTAAATGATTCAAAAGCAAATCTCTTATTTTATGGACTTTTATTTGCAATATTTTGGGGTAACGAATATGATGTGTCTCAAGACAAGGATTGAAAAAAATATAAATTCCGTTCTTATTGCTTACTCTGAGTTTGATTTGTACACGGGGTCTCTATTGTACCTTTACTGATTTTTTTCCATTAGAAAGTAGACAATATGGCCACCTTTGTACAGTCAGAGTAACAAGAATAAGACAGCTGCTTTCCTAGTCAAATATTAGTTGCAGCCTTTTGTATAAATGTTTGTTTTTCCTTTTCTTTTTACATTCCGTGTTTGAGTTTTTCCGTTTTTTAGTTCTATAGTATCATAAGACAAGATGAAACTATAACCTTGGTTCTTTGATAAATGTTGTCCAATCAGAATGATAACTACGCAGGATTAGAGTTTAGGTTGCTGACTTGACAGTCACCGATAATTTACGGATGCTAAGGCTAGGCTGTTGATTTGACAATGACATATAATTTACGAATTCCTTTCTTTGAAAGTCGACTGAAATCAATAATTGCTACATTTTCTAAGCCAAAGTCAATACTGAACTCTAATCAACACACCTGACACAAAAACCTCATCGTAAGCCGTTTCCATAGAAACGGATCATTGCGCCGAGTTAGGATGGATGTAACGTTTGTTCAAAATATTGATTGAGTTGATTAGTGCTGTTTCTGATCAAGGTGAAAATTCTTCTTTCAAAGATATAAATGGCCTTATGCATTTCCTGTGTACATCGTTCTTCCGTCCACCTACGTTGCCAGATAGTTATAGATAGATTGATTGGAATATAGGCAGACGGAAACCTTTCTATCTAGAACTCTGATATGTATGTATGTATGTATGTATGTATGTATGCATGCATGCATGCATGGATGTGTGTGTGTGTGTGTGTGTGTGTGTGTGTGTGTAAGTACGTACGTACGTACGTTTATACGTATGTATGAATAAATGTATGTACGTACGAATGTAAACATAACTTGCTATGGATCTCACCATTATCCACGGTGTCTATTGAGCATATACGGAGGTGATACAAATTGATAATATGGATAAAATCAGAAAAAAAATCAATTCTTTTATTATTTCGTTAACATTTCAATTTTCATATTTTCTTCTAGTTCATAAATTCGATTCAAATATAACTCATATTTGATTTTTAATGAATATTTTTCCATAAATTACTCATTTAAATCGGAGATGAAATGACAATAGATTATATCTTAACTCATTAGATCTCCCAATTACACACAAGAGCTTTCCCATTTTAAAGTTCCTTTGAATTCTGATTCATTAAACGAAAATTCCATCGATGTAAATCGGTCCCGTATGCGTTTTGCTGAATGAGTAGTTTTAGATGGCTTCAAAAAATGTCATTTTCAAGCGGATTGTACATATCATCATTATGGATGCACATTTCAGCTGCCAATCCAGCGATCCAACCCAGCCTCCATGAACGGAGAAAAGGGGTGGTATAGAAAAAGATCTAATACATCAAAGCTGAAAACTTTGCCATGATTTATGTAAATATACTGGAGTGATTTCTTCGGGGTATTTATAATTGCCTTAAACTCAACGTGGGACAGTTTTTGGTGTTAATATGCTAAAGAAAATTAAAATTAGACATTGAAGACAATTTTCCTCCACAGAAAATATACTTTTTTCCAAATAAGTGACCATATTTACTCAAATAAAACACTCACCTGGTACGAATATTAAATAGAACATGATGTCCATCAAGGGCGGTCCAGAGGCAGAGTAAATTTTTATTTTGCAAGATCCAGTATATAGGTAACCCTAGACAGGATGAGGCATGGTTAATATACACTTTTCATCAATTTCCTGAAACTCAAAGAATTATTCAATCATATATGATGTTTTTTTTACTCATTATAACTTCTATAATAACTATATTATTATTATTATTATTACATAATGCACTCCCTACTATTCAGTGTTCCACTTCATCTTATCTCATGTCTTCAAACTGTTAACAGCAAATGGTAGTGAGGTTAAAATGGCAATATACTTTTTCAGCCTGGGACTTCTCGACGTTTCAATTATGGACAAGTGCCTTTTAAAAGCTAATGCACGATATCCAAGGAAACAAGCTAGTTTATTTTTGAAAAAATTACGGTATAAATGAAGCGATTGCATCCTATATAGGGTTCAGACACATATGTAATAATGATGAAAATAATAAATATAACCATTTTTACATGGGGAATGCAAAACTAAGACAATTAAGGAATGTCATCTTTGTTGTTGTCGCTTATGTAACCTGTTATTGTTGTTGGCGTCGTTGTAGCTAATCTTGGAACTCGATTTTCAGTGTCATTGCAAAACAAATCCTGATTGAAATGTATGAATTAGAGCGGACGTCTTCTAATTTCAACAATGAAATGTTCAAACCACTTTTGGTGGCTATGATCGCGTACTGAGCGATTATCAGACATTTGGTTGTGCCAACATGTTTAAAAGTGTTACATAAAGTATGTACATTTTATACTTGTATTATCAGTTGATATTGAAAATCTCTGCCTTCGCTTAACAGGCTTGAGGCAGCTGCTCTGCGCGTTTTGTATTTGAATGATATATGTCTTTCGTTGACTCTCTTAGCCGACGTTTTGTGTTCATCATGCATTGGCCGTTCTGTCAAAATGTATTATTTTTTTCTCAGAAATCCTGCCCTAATGCTGAAATAGCCATTATTGTTCAACATACCGCCATCGCGTGATACTGGACAGTCTTCCAGTTTATGCTATGACAGTCCCTCATTCATTGCATTAAATAACCACTTCTCTGTACTCTAAACATCATCGTGTGATAGACTAAATGAATACCGACTACATACATCAGCAATGAAATGTAAACGGCTGCCAGAAAAGAAACGTTGTTTTCAAGCCGGCAAGCGAATAATAGGACGAAGGATTCTAGTTATCTTCATTTCGCCATTTCCTTCACCACGATCAGCAAACGCGGCATATAGATGCAACAACTTTGTTCCGAATAATAGATTCCAGCTAATGGACGATATCCAAGGAAACAAGCAAGGTTGCTATGTTCAACAGCTGAAAAACTGGACATGTGCTTGCGTTCGTTACTTGATACGTATGCCTAGCAACCCAATGCAGAACATTGGTTCAGACATGTTATCCTTAGTATAACAGTATTTGGGACCATTTTTGCACCGCTAAAAGAGAATGACTAAGGTTGAGTGGCTTTGGCTACCATCCCGTCTTAATATTCATAAGCAACGTCATAAAGCTTCTAAGAAGGATGTGATAAACATAGTTCATGCGGTCAAATCCGCCTCATTTAGTACTAAAATTACTTAATGCTCCAACTGAAAAGACCTCTTTGAAATTATTAACAAGCCACAGTCAGGGAACAAAAATGTGCACCACTTCCAACGACCTTCTCTTTATTCAATCTTACAGGGTCTCTCGCAAATTTCTAAATAAAGCGCATACCATTAGATACTAACTTGAAAGCATAATGTCAATTGACCGATCCTAACTAAACAGTTATGAAACAAAATTTCAACGGTTCTCTTTAGCAGCATTTGAGGTTGTTTCTACGGAAATGGTACTTAAAATCCTGACGAAGAGTGCAACAGAGTCACGCGAACGTTATCTGATTCATACATCAATGCAGCTAGAGTGCTTCGATTCTATATCACTGTCACTAAATGATGTTATTGACACTTTTCTCTTATCTGGATATTCCCGTTGTTTTCCAAAATTTCAGTTTTAAATCTGCAGTTATAAACAACAACGCTTGACCCTAATAATTTAGAAAAAGAAACTACCGTCAGTTTCGAAAATCTCATTTATGTTAAAAATCTTGGAAAAGGTTGCTTTGTCTCAGCTTGTTTTCTATATGAATTTCAAAGTCTTTCCAGCAATTTTCAGTCCGCATATAGATCTTGTCACAGTACCAAACTGTCGTTTCTGAAATTAGTTAATGATCTTCCCCCTCTTTTTGGGTAGTGGAAAGATTTCAGCTCTCCTGCTAGACTTATCTGTAACATTTGACACAACAGAACATAAAATACTACTTCACTGTATCCGGCATGTATTTGTTTTATTCATGATACAACTTTACTCTGGTTTGAATCATACTGCGACTAAAGGACACATATTGTGTGTTTAAATGGAAAACGTTCTAGTCTAGCTTCTCCGAGATTTTGCGTTCCATGGGATTCTGTTCTCAGACCAGTTCTCTTCATTCCGTACACTCAAACGTTTTCAAATGTAATACATTATTGTCTCACTAAATATATGCCGATGACACTCAAATATGCAAAGACAGTCACCAAAGAAAGTCGATACCACCTTCAGAGGCGTAGAGAAGTACATTTCTGATGTGAAGTCGTGGATGACCTGTAACAAGCTGCAGCTGAATAATGATAAAACTGTAGCTATTATGGTCATGCCACGAAGACGTATTCATTCCAATAATTTACCTGTAATAATGAGTATCGGAACACCAACATTACATTCGAACAGTCAATTCGAAAACCTAGGTGTCACTCTTCACAATTTTATCACATTCCACCAACACGTCATGACTACATACTAGGGTGTATTCCTAGGGACTGAGACGCATCAATTCCATTCGTAATTTTCTTCATGTTGATGCTATTAAAACACTGGGTGTTTTTTTTAGTACTTTATGTACACGTCTATTATAATTCCATTCTAACTGGCCTGTGTTTATACCTGCATCAGAAACGTTTAAAGTTTAAAAAAAAACTGCTTCTGAGATCGCCGTAGAGCACCACGAACCGATTACTCATCCCCCACCTCCGCTCGGTATCATCCACTGGGTACCCGTTCGCTCCAGAGTCAAACACAAAGTCTCTTATTTCTACTATATTTCGTTGCCTGCCAACTATCCGAATGGCTTCTCAGACCTTACATACGTATATACTCATTCCAGAAACGTGTATTGACATGTCTCTTCTTGGTATTCTCAGTTAAAACTAAGTCCTATGGACAGCGGTTTTGTTTTGCATACCAGAACCCAGCTATCTGGAGCGGAATACCTGTTGTACAATGTACCAATGTCACAGTGACCTAATTCAAGAGCCTCGAAAATCATCTCTTTCAGAGTTAATAACAGACTTTACAAAACTTAACAATGCTTTTTTACCCTTATTTCTTTTCACCATGCTTTGTGTGTAATTCCACGGTGTAGTGTTGTTCTTCAATACACACACACACACACACACACACACACACACATATATATATATATATATATATATATATATATATATATATATATATATATATATATATATATATATATATATATTTGTGTGTGTGTGTGTGTGTGTGTGTCCTTATGTATTAAGAATTTAAAGTGTTTAGAGGTTTAAAGAGTAAGTCCTGTACTAAGTCATTATTGTTAACATTAGTATAATAATTATTATTTAAACGACAGAACAATGTTACAAATTTGACTGACAAAAACAACGGCAATTCGGAGAACATGATCGGATCGTAACATGGATATAAACCTTGGGATGCATCAAATTAGTTTAAATAAATGGATGTTATTTGCTTTGGTGGGATGGTTTATTTCTGTTCTTGTTATTGTTTTTGTTCTTTCTATTGTTTTTTTGTGTGTTGTTGTTGTTGATTCCTCAGCGCCTGAGGCAATTTACAATGGTGAATCAATTTATTTGTAAAATAAGAATGATCGTGAAGAACTGAATAAGAAAATTTACAGTTACGACAAAAATGTACGAATATAATAAATCGTACGGGGACTCGCAATGTCTAGTCATTGAAATATGGCTAGTTGATGTTTGTTTAAATACTGTCTAATGATTAAGTATTTTGATTTATTGTCCTTTTAAGTCGGTAAAGATACTGCAAACGCTTGAAACGGCTAATTAATATAAATTTGTGCCGCCTTGAGTATAAAACCTACTTGAATAATTTCCACATACGTTGCTTTGCAAAATATGGAACTTACGCATTTTTCATGAAACAAGGCACATAGTCGATTGTTTTAGACCCGAAACCTATAGTCAGCTGTTTGATACGAGTCCAGCGAATAACTCCTTTAAATCAAAATGCATCTGGTCCTGATGTAGAGACTGGTTAAATATGTCCAAGACACATAGCTCTTACTGAATGTAAAGTTCTAAGATTGCACAACGTTTAAAGTTAAACTGGAAAACTATCCAGTCATAAATATTCATATTGTTTAAATATTTGTCTGCTTTTTGTTATTTTATTTAACACATACCTGTCGTCATCCTCGATTTAGCATTCATTGTCGAGTAACATCATGTGCGTTCACCATGACATGGCATTTATTGCTTTTTATTTCTTGTCTCCATTTGACATATATCTTCTATCCCATTCCAAACAGCTAACTAATTAATGCTTTCTTCCCTATCATCGATCTTTTGATACAAGCCGCCTAATTTTTCATTCAAATTTTAAATTGAGTCCAAATGAAATCGTACCTGTATTCTTTTGAAATGTTCTTGTTAGGTTTAGCTGTAGGTTCTTGTACAACATGGTTTTGTTTTGTAAATCTCAAACTGTTCTTGACCGATGTATTCTGTTGCTGTTAATGCTTGAAAAGGTCTTTGCAGTAGTTCCTCTATAAATTAATTCATTCTACGTTACTTACTTTGTACATGCGTGACTAAATTCCATATATCCGTTACCTTGTGATATGAATGTTGTTTAGGCATTAATGCCCTGTTGAGTTGCTGAAAAGCATGTACTAAATCGTACCCATATTTAATTTACTAATTGTTCAATAATTTTAACTTAATGTACTAATAGTAGCGAATTGTGAATATTTTATTCGCCGGAGAAAGCATCAGAAATGCACGTACCTGGATACTTTAGCACTAGAATTAATTAATTTTTATAAATTGTTGTATAATACATATGTAATGTTTGATGTTACAATTTATTATCTCTCTGGTGAAAACCCCATTTGAAATGTGTTGGAAATGCAGTGTAAAAGTGTAATTAGATTGAATTTCCTTATGAATTCCAGAAACGAAATGATGGCTGAAGGTGAGGTAAAATTTGTGCAGAAAAGGAAAGCTGTACAATGCTTAAAGAAACTAACGCACATGGATGTCACGAAGAAGTACAATGTGAATATGAAACATTTATGAGAGATGATCCTGAATCTTTGATCTACAAAATGATAACACTAACTTCACCGTTGCTTGAAGAATCTCTTTCACACCCTATAAGCAGAGCTGTCAAGGAACATGTATCACACTGGTATGGATATAGACGTACTACAAAGTATTAGAATTGTATGGTTTATTTATCACTGGCTAGAATGTGAATCATTTAATTGATTCTTAAGAGGGATTGCTAGTCACTAATTTAACTTAAAATTTAAATCTGAGAAAGTCACTGCTTTGTTGATTCTCAAACTGTCTGGTTGTGAATCACATTGCTTAGCAAGGAAGAGGTACTGCAAGAACCTGATTATAATATAAGTATCTCTAACGCTGTTTAAAGATACAATTCATGCAGTGAAAACTGTACTTGACATTCTTAAGAAGAAAGCTCAATAAATTACTATAAAACGAACGATTAGTCTCAGTGGGGCGATCTCTTGATCAATCATCATCATCATTATCATCATCATCATCATCATGAGTCTCTTGACCTAGTGTGGTCGTCGAGGCGCTGTGCTGCTGAACATATGATCAGTTCCTTCCACTTGCCTCGATCATGTGCCAATGCCTGTATATCCGCAAAACCTTTCCTGGTCCGATTCCTGGTCCATTCTGTGATGTTGTCAGTCCACTTTTGTCTCTGTCTACCTCTCTGGCCTGATGGACTGTTGTAGACTGTTGGCTCTAGTGACATGGTCATACCGTTTCAGCTTTCTCTCTTTGACGGTGGTGAGGAGGTCTTCATATTGGCCTACTTTGCGCCTGATACGCACTTCTTCATTTGTGATGTGGTCCATGTAAGAGATGCCAAGGATGGTTCTGTATAACTCATTTCAAGTGCATGGATTCTTCGTTGTACTTCTGCTGTCAGGGTCCAGGCCTCACATGAATAGAAAACAATTGAGATGACTAGTGCTCGCAATAGTCTGATTTTAGTTATCAGACATATATTCTTGTCTCTCCAGATGGGTCTGAGCTTTGACATAGCTGCCGTTGTTTGTGCAGCTCGTGACAAAATGTTAGCTCTTGACCCCTCTTCGATGATTATGGAACCAAGATATTTGAACTGGCTCACTGTTTCCAGTTCCTGTCCTCTGACTTTAATCTTGGCTGAGATTTGTTTGCCACTATTTGTCATCAGCTTTTATTTCTCAGCGTTTAACTCCATGTCAGATCTGGCAGATGTTTCATCCAGGTTCTTCACTAAAGTGGTACGCTCCTCTTCACTGCCTGCCAGCCCATCAATGTCGTTTACAAAGCGGAGGTTGGTGATGTTACGCCCTCTAATGCTGACTGTCCCACAGTTATTTTCTAGGGCTTCGCTCATGATGTGCTCTAAGTAGATGTTGAAAAGCGTGGGTGACAGGAGACAGCCTTGACGTACTCCGACTGTTGTCTGGAACCAGTTCCCCACATAACCTTGGGCAATTACTGCACTGTTAGCCTTGGCGTACAGCTGCTTGATGGTATTGATCAGTTTTTGACCCATGTTGTACTTCTTCATTGTGGCCCACAATGCCTCATAACACACTCTGTCAAAGGCCTTTTTGAAATCAATGAACACATGATAGAGGACTTGTTGATGTTGCGGGTACATTTCACACAGAACCCTGAGATTGAATATTGCTTCTTCCACTCCGGAACCCGGCCTGTTCTTCAGCGATTATTTCTTCTGCTTGTGGTTTCAGTCTGTTCAAGATGACCTTCAGCATCACCTTACTAGCATGGCTGATCAAACTGATTGTTCTGTAATTTTGGCACAGCTGGAGATTGCCTTGTTTGGGAGTGTTATAATCAGTGAGTGGGTCCACTGTCTTGGCCATTCACCTGTCTGCCACATCTTGTTGCAGATTTTTGTTAGTAGCTCTATCACTGATTCCCCCTCTCCCATTCTTGATACGTTCAGCTGGGATGTTGTCTACTCCAGCTGCCTTCCCATTCTTCAGTGCTCTTATTGCTGACTCCACCTCTTCTTTGAGAATGAGGAAATCATCATCATTTGAAGAGTTTGTAACTTCAAGCACCTTTGGGTCTCCTGTGGAATGATGGTTGTAGAGTTCTTTGCAATATTCAGTCCATCTTTTTGCAATGTCACTCGGTTCTGTGAGGCATTTTTCATTTTCGTCTTGAGTGATACCGACTCTTGGTTGCTTCTATCTAGTGAGGTCTTTCACAATTTAGAATGCCTTTTTGCTGTTATTCTATATCAGACTGTTCTCTATTTCTGTACACTTTTGTCCAATCCATTCTTCTTTTGCTTTATTCAAGCTTTTCTGATATTCTTGTTTATTTCTCGGTACTCCATTGCCCCTGTTGTGTGTCTTGATGAATACATGACATAAAATGTACAAAGAGAAGTTTTGGAGACATGTTGAATAATGAAAGGGCATTTTTCCTTATGAAAACTTGGATAGGTTTGATCAATTCAATGTGACATAATTGTTATCTTTTGATAAATTTTATTGGTCAAAAATCAATTCAGATATTTCAAAAGATGACTTTCAAGACGTCCAAGACGTCAAAACATGCAATGTGATACTTCATAATAAACACATTGTGTGGACGTCAAAACTATTACGTTTAAATGGACATAATATATGTGACATATTAGAGGAGTTTCCTAACGTCTTTATAAAACACTACAACTCAGATCCTGTACATTACTACATCGATTCATGATAAGAGGGAAGTTTAAAAGTATTTGGTGAAAATCGGTAATTATTAATCCATTGTGATATGTACATGATAAGTGGGATTACCGATGACAATGATTATCTCCCCTACAATAATACTTATTTGAAGAGAAAAAGCAACTAAACTTACCTTCTTTTGTTGTCGCATACATTTAATACAAAGCAATAGATTAATGAATTACGGAACCGTAAAGCTATAAATGGATTGGATGTGCTATATGAAAATAAAGCCGGGTAGTTTATTTCAGTCCAAAATGCGTGGGTGAAATTCTGCATTGAACGGAATGCAACAATAGGCGACCAGTAATAATTTGAGAAAGAATTCCTTTGAATTGATCAACAATGCACTGTTTGGTAAACGGATGCAGAATGCAGTGAAAATATGTAGATATGAAAATAATCTTTCCGAGATGCACAAACATGTAATTCTTAAGCAAAACCATCATAAATGAAGACTTGGTACTTGTGAGTATAAACAATGAGAAGTCAAAACTCACCAAGCCTAGCTACGGTCAGTTTACAGCTGTTGAACTCTCCAGATGGCTTTTGTACACTTTTTACTACAACAACATTAAAATATTTCTGATGACAGGTAACCATTCATTATATTTCAATGTTGAAACAAACAGTTTATATGATGATACGAAGGAAAATACTAATTTCGTTGAAGCAAGCCACTATATCAAGGTTACTACACATATGTACAAATTTCCTCAAGTCAACAAATATAATTGGGTTTTTTCAAAGATAACATAATTAGTTCACCAATAAATTAGTCTGATGTTAAGAAGACTAAACTCTATTCAATGAAGACTGATCATGGTGAGATGGAAGTCTACGAAGGAATAAAGAAATGTGTGAGCAAATAAAACGTAAGATCTGACATGTGCTGCTAATATACATGCATATTAAATCACACGACAATCGCCAATAAATGACAATGCCCATACTATCATGACATGCATGCAGCATAAGTACACTAACTTATGGATATCATAGTACACGGCCTAGTGATGATTAGTCTATGGTTGTATATTTCCTACCCTTCGCTGATAGATCTAAAGGAGCATGCTGCGCCAATCTTCGGTTCTAACGGTTTAATGTAATCTTCGCGATGTAGAGTATCTTTGATTCTAGAGTATTAACTGTCTAAAAATCCTGATCTATCAACAAAAGGTGTGAGCATGCATGCTTATATCATTAAATCTGCACACAACTTTATTGTTCAATTAAACTATCTAAAATAAACTGTGTTTTTAAATCGAAATATTGATTTATGACGTAGATTCGTCCACTGTAAACGAAATGTTCTGGAATAGTATACATCTAATCCATTATCTTAAACACTTAACTATTTTAATGATGTCTTTAGTATTTTAGGTGGAAAAGATCAAACTATACGAAAAACAAGCAACAGTGTGGGTGTACGTAAGAACACTTACTACAATTTCATGAAGCTTTTTTTGGCACACCATCTCTGATTAGGTACCAACCTATAGGAATAAATTAAGTTCCTAATAAAAATCGTTATTCTCTAGGTTTACTTTGTTAGAAGTGTGAACTACGACACATGCCGACAAGCGAATTGCAATTAAGTACGATGTCTGATACATTATTTATATGCACAAAGAATATTTCGTTGGTAACTTTAGTTTTGAAATATTTAAAATGCTGTGAAGAAGAACAGCTAATAATGAGGTTGTATCTGAACAACCATCCTATATTATAGAAGGAGGCCGAAGTGAGTACACATACAACTTAAATAATGATGATAACTCGAAGATCATTGACGTAATTGAAAGTCAAGCGAATATTAAATCATGAATAAGTAAGCTTGTGAGTGCGAATGTATTGTTTCAAATTCTCTGGGAAAGGTATGATTCAAATAAATACATTTAATCTAATCCACGTACAAAAAATTAAAAATCTATTCAATGATTGAATTTCAAGCCTTCCTTTAAAAGCTTAGATGTGAAATTATAGGTGATTTATTGTCTCTTTTGAAATGATTGACAAACTGGAGTGTGAATTAGCACCACACAGCAACAAATGGATCACATTAGGTTGCATGATCGAAGTACTGTTGAGAAAATGCTTTGTTTTAACCGTACAGAAACGTTAAGAAAACAATACATGAAAGATGTGAAAGTGGTGTTTTAAGATAAACAAAGAAGAGCCTAACAGAAAACAGTTCATAGAAAAGTGTTTAATTTATATCTTAAAATGATTGTCCTGTGCAATATCAATCGACAGTAAGGAGTGAAGAGTTGTATACAGTTCAGTTTCATTTCAAATAAGTGAATGCATTTGTTATCAATCACAAATGTCAGAGACTGGCATAGAAAACTTGTTGACATAAGACAGCAAAACTTTGCATTTTAAGATACAACAGATCAAGCATGGTTGTTTTGTTGCTAAAATTGTTTGCATTACATTTGTTTACTTGGACAGCAACGGCAGACTCCTTTAGACTACTTCTGTCCCTTAAAATACTTATTTTAAATGAGCCATTCACAACCTTTAACATCTTCATTTTAAAATTTATCAATTTCTATTTCATTAATATTAGAATTTATACGCCCTATCGTAAGTAATAGCTTTCAATATGTTTTCCAGAATGACTTTAACTTCTGTGTTTACTCTTTTCAAAGAGATTAATGCATGTAGACATTTTGAACACCTCATGCACCCATGTTGGCTTTTTGAATGTCATGTTTAAACCTTTTTCTCATGCAACACTCTGCATATATTTAAAGTATTAATGCAATCAATACATTTAAAAGCTCCATCTGTCAGATAATTAAATTCATTGTAACATTTGTCTTTATGATAATTTTCAATTCCATAGAACCCGTTTTTTGTAACCATTGCACACAAACATAAAATCTAAGATCTGATAAATTTCATATTAGTTTATTCATACCCTCCAATATTTCTTTTTCATCGTGTTTCCTTTTATACACTTTAAATAGCCTGCTCTCGTCCATTTGATAATATAAGTTATTCTACTTTAGCATTTCCTATTTAATCCTAATATGTTTGACACATTGTTTGTTATCTTATTTTCCGCATGTAGTACATGCTTAAAATGTTGCGTTGTATTGTTGACACACCACACTTGTGGAGCTGTCTGCACCAGTACCTTCGTCTAGCAGTACTGGAACATCATTAGATCGATCAATTTATTGGTATATGAACCATATGATCAACAAGTGGTCAAGACACCAACATTCATGACATCATGCGATTGGTTTTAATTTATAAATTAAAAGAAATCCGATCCCATGCTGTCCACTAACCCGGATGTCTATACTATAGTCATCGAACTTGGATAATAAATGAATAAAATGTACTGCAATTTGGCGTGATGTAGTATATGTAAAACATCAAAACATTGTGTATTTTCAAAAATTGTTAACCGTAAATTATCTTTATTTCGCCATAAACGAAATTTAACATTTAGCATTCTCCATACGTAATTGCTACTGACACTTTGAATTCGTTCTTTCCAAGCAAACTCCGTCTTATATTCTGAACACTAAAAATAGCTTCAATGTCAAATCTTTTGGTATCCATCTTGTTTCGTTCTTGCAATAAATATACGGTATGATTGCGATGCTTCTTGCTTTAAAGATCTTAAAATAAGATGAACAACATAAGCAAAAAACAACAACAAACAGGACCCACAAAAGAGCACTTTAGCATAATTTTTCCAAAACTAAGTACAATCAAATAGTGTTGTAGGTGGCTACATGACAGCAACACTTGGAGAGCCATACATAACTTCAGTACAGTATTTCTACAACAGTGTAACACCTTTTACAATAAATTTAACAGTCAGCTTTCATTTTACAATCCTATTGCCATGAGATAACAAAGTCGGATAAGATAGATAACAATTTGTTTTATAATGAATTACTGATATTACTTTTTAATTAATTCATTTTTTAAATTTTAGTTCAATTTAATTTAATTTAATTTAACTTAATTTAGTTTAATTTAATTTAATTTAATTTAATTTAATTTAATTTAATATTCAGAAATTACTATCGAATCTATACTTTCCCCATTTGTTGAGGGGAAAAAAATGAAAAACGTTTTTATGTTATTTGGTTGAGATTTGCGCCATGAAAGGATGTACGCATCACATATAATGCCGACAAATTTCCCATCTGCAGCATGGTTGGTTTACATTTAAGACTTAGACACTTAGCAGTAAAGTGGCAAGAACCGTGTAGTTTTTTGCTGAGTATGGAAGATGAATGATAACTGCAATCAAAGTGGTACGTATCGATTACTATGGCAAATCCTGCAATCAAAGTGGTACGTATCGATTACTATGGCAAATGAGTATAGATAAATTGCAACTGGCTTTTATGTAGCCGGGTAGGCTGTAAAATTTCATCATTTTCAGCAATCTATCCAAGCACACTTAATAGCCTGTGGATCGGCAACATTTAGATATTCATTACAAATGTTTACAGAATGTTTTGCCTCAGGGAACAGTGACTTCTCTAGCTGTTCTAGAGTCTTTAGAAAACCAGGATTAATTGAAACGCATGGCCTTTGCTTTTTGACAAGGTTAAACACCTGTCGAAGAAGGAGTCCTTCATAAGACATTAAATACTGCATAGCGAACCCTGGAGCCCTTGACTTTCCTTCATAGCTGTACAACAAGACCTTTTTACCACATCTCCTTGCTCCTTCAATAAATCGGCAAACTTCTTCAAAGTAGGGTTCGATGTTTTCCTTTTCATCGTCTTCTACAGAGATAATAAGTCTGGATCTGAAATGTTTGTATTCAGTCTGGCAGAGACAAGGGCACTGTGTCCTTTTGTGAGAAGGTATCTGCATCTCACTTCTATTACTGATGTCCACCAGAGACTCAATTTCTAATCGACACAAAAGGCGTTCATTGTATGCTGATTCGATGCTTCCAATGAACAAATAATCAGTTAACTGGGCGATAAACTCATTCCGGAACATTCTAGATGGCGATATGACAGACATGTTGACTTCTGAGCGGTCTGGCTTGGGCAATGAGACTGTCCTTTTTACTTCACAGTGTTCAGACCTTACGCTTTGATGAATGTTATTCAGACTTCTCCTAGTAGATTCACTAGCGTGATTCGTGTCAGCAGAAGTTTGTTTTGTTTTAGAATGGGTGTATGAAGTTATGAAGAGTTCTGGGACAGTAAGTTGATTTTTGTTTGGAGATAATGAACGAGAAGATGATGGGGTTAATGAGTTATCCGTCAGAAACTTTTTCCTTCGAAGAAGTTCGCTATCACTGGCACGTAGACCGAGTCGTTTATCTTTTCCCTGCTGGATGTCGGGTGTCACAAGATTGGGACAAGAGTTTCGGGTTATGAGTTGAGACTCTTCAGTTTGTCCTTGGCGATAGCCTGCAACTGCGAAAATTGAAATTATGTGTGCATTTACAGATTCAGGAAACTCTGGCTTGGGTTTATTATCAGATATTTCTTGCACGTCAGTTGATTCGCTCAGGTTTCTGTGTAGACGTTCCTTCTGTTCTTTGCGAACTAGTCCTCTGGAGTGAAGTCTTATGTGAAAGTCTGGTTGGTCGGGAGAGATGTCTTCAGCTTGGATTTGGTGGTAGTTTTTTGTGTGTTTGTCCGACAGACGTAGCTTGCTTAAGATGAAGACTTCATGTGAATCTTCCCCGTCTTTTGACATTATCAATCATCTGAAAAACAAAAATCCATTCTGTAATTTAAAAAATAGAAACATACGTCATAAATAAATTTTTAAGCGATTGCTTCGGACAGTTCTTGTCATAGCTCTCAAATAGCACAAATATTAAAATTTAAATTACTTGTTCGATTTCTTAGCATTTTAGTGGTTTTCAAAGTAGACCTGAAGAACAGCTATCAACGTTGCTTAATACATGCGTCTATTCAAAGAGCTGATCTAAATTGCAATGATTCCATTGTGTATATGTTCATTTGAAGGGGAAGCACGCGTTGAATTTGCGCGTGCACAGGACGAGATACATAAGAGGAAATAAGCGTAGACCATTGTTTTACTGCATGTACATGTTGTCGATAGGTCAATAAATACACACCTTAAACACGCAAAATTAATGAATGGGAACTTATGCGTAGTAACAGCATTTCTTCATTGGATAACAACGACTTAACGTTGCTTCTAGATCTCCCTGCTTGTGGAAAATATGGAGGGCATATACTACAAGTTGCAATGTAACTTCGAGATCAAATGAGCATGTAAGAATGAAGAATATATTTTTCAGGAAAATGAAATTTTTTCAAACAAATAAAAGCTTCACTGATTACAAAATGGTCATTTTAAGAAGACATTTAGAAATCTGCATCCTGGAAATTGAGTTGCTCTATTCCCGTATGCCTCCATTATAGCCAGCTCTGAACAATTTATCATCAATCGTCAAAGTCGTCTTGCTTTAAAGCATCTACGTATTTATTTTATTATTATCTGAAATGTACTTAGATTAAGGATTCGGTTGAAATTGTTGAAAATTGTGACATATAGATCAATTAAAACCATAAAGCCAAATGCAACCACCAGCTTCATTTCAACGTGTCAATCACTTTCGAAATTTATGGATATTAGCAATGCGATATCATTTACAACTCAATACTGTAAGAACGGTTTGACGGTTAATTATTGCATCCCACATAAATTATACTCAAAAGATCAATATAATCTGTCAAGATTCTGAATAATCTCAGTGTGCTGTGGAAGCCGACTGATCTCTACATTTGATTTCAAAACATTATTTTTAAAAAAAGACAGGGAATGGAAAATAAGAATTTTCAATATTGAATTTTAGTGAAACACCGTAGATTGTACATTATTTGTGTTTGGCTGAAAGTTATTATAAAAACAATTCAAAATATGAAATAGTTATAAAATAGACTAATGCCAGTTCGATATCTATCAACATTTAATTAAGTTAGAATAGTGCCCAGATGAGCATCACAACTATTACAGCTATGAAAGCTGATATAGCTAGTGTCAAAAGTATGACATGGGATCCGACTGCTCTGAAAATGTGAAAGTTCCTGTCTCTCTACCGGTCAATAATCGCGAAGCAAACGGCGATAAGGCACAATACTGATAAAACACCTGCACAGTAGTATATCATTGTTTCTTAGTTTTAGGGAAAATATTTTCCAGCAAAGTTCATCAGTAAAAATGTTTTAATACAATTTTACTGAGCAGATATAAGGGTGGACAATAGTAATATTAAAAGAACGGTGGGCAATATTATTTAAAATGTGCTACAATGCTGACGATAAAGTCATACACTGTCATAGAAAGAGAATGTGCTTTGCTTCTAACATGAACACGCGCTAATCGCATTTCCCAAAATCTTTGGCATTATCAAAGATAAGTATAATCCATTTTGTTTTTCTTGTAAACCAAACTAATTTTTAGAGTATTTCCGAAAGAGACAAAAATGACTTTCTGCTAAGCTCAACAGTAGATCTACGTATTAGGTGGCGTCTATACTCGCTTATAAGTCGAGTCCAAATGTAAATTGCATGGGCGCAGATTTACTGTCGTATAATGCGCTGGTAGATCTGGGTCAGGCTTGTTAGGGGAAATTAATCAAAACAACAGTCGCTGACATCAGAAGAGTTTTCCTAAATGAGCAAATACGGCAAATACGTTACCTCTCATTGCCTACTGACTACACATCACGCAACTCTAGTTTCACATTTGCATTGATTTTTATTGCTTCACATTTATAAGACCGAATATTAAGCCTCTCCAAGCCCGAGATTAGTATTTTGTGTCAAGCACCAATAAACACAATCCAAATACCTAACACAAACAATTATTCCAGTATCAAATTACTAGATACTTAGACGTTAGAATATCTTCACAGGACCTTATGGTAAGAAATTAGGATGGTCTCATTTAACGAAACTAATCCATTCTACCATAAAGATTCTTGAATACTGTACATTATGACATCTAATCCATTCTACCATAAAGACTCTTTAATACTGTACATTATGACATGTAATCCATTTTACCATAAAGACTCTTGAATACTGTACATTATGACATCTAATCCATTTTACCATAAAGACTCTTGAATACTGTACATTATGACATCTAATCCATTTTACCATAAAGACTCTTGAATACTGTACATTATGACATCTAATCCATTCTACCATAAAGATTCTTGAAACTGTACATTATGACATCTAATCCAAGCCATTGGCTAATTACTCATTTTGAGACATATCTTCTCAACACAGACTCCCAATAATCATCAAATAATAAGTAAAATCCAACAAAGCTATAAACGAGGACATAATTATAAATAGCACACACCCTAGGTTTATTACATTATTAATTCGGAGCTCTGCTGGTTGCATCATACAAATCACAAATATACAACTATAAACACGAGGTCTAATGACACAATTAGTTCCTTATTGAAATGAACATTTTGTTATTTACGTATTTAAATTTCACAAATCTAAAAATGCAGTTCGAATATTGAATTCCACTTCTTTTGTCATCTCTGGAAAAAGATTCGACGCTGCAATTTCTCGATGGACTATGCACGGTAGTTCTCTCTCACTCGTAAACACACACACACACACACACACAGATACATACATACATACATACATACATACATACATACATACATACATACATATATATATATATATATATATATATATATATATATATATATATATATATATATATATATATATATATATATATAGATAGATAGATAGATAGATAGATAGATAGATAGATAGATACATACATACATACATACACGAAAATTTTCTTGCATTTTTTATCAGTTATAATATCTTCAGGAAAAAAGCTGCGCCGAATCTTTACATTTAGAAATACTGTTGGGAGATACAATTACAAACGATAATAATGAGCGGCATAATCACATAATTATATTTTGTATATCTGATGCGTAAGAACGAGAAATGTCCATTTTAAATGGCCGCCCAGTGTCGTCTAAATTACCAAGAGGCTGGTGGCAGCAGCCCACTCTCATTTATGGTATTAAAACTGTGATCAATACGCCACAGTTAGTAATTGGTCTAATGGATAGATGAAAGCAATGACACAAATCAAATTCCATAAATTGCTTCTATTTCAAACTTAAAATTGCTAATCTGAAACGATTGCTAAAATAATCAATAACTGTTGTTGACTAATCATCAAAGTTGCTCCAGGTAACTATTGATTTGTTTTTATAGCTTTAATCAGGGAAAATATTATTTCGTTATCATGTCATATATGCTGACCTGAATCTGGAAACTTCATCATTGAAATTGACTACCATGATTGGTAAGTGTTTGTTTCCATCCCGACGAAGGTATTTTATCTTTTAAACATGCATTCACAGAAACAGAACTGCAAAAGCATCTTAGTCCACTTTAGATCAATATGAAACGTCAATGTCAGAATAAGATCTACTTCCTACCTGCACTCAAACGTTCGAGTGAACAGTACCTACTTATCTGAGCATTTAAGTTCACATGTACAGACATTGCATCCAACTGTAGTCCCTAATATATTTCTTTTTTGTATTGACTGGTCCAAGAGAGTTGCTAACCAGTGAAGAATGATATTTACATTCTACCGAAAGTAGCGCTAGGCCGTAAACATACAATAACCTCTTAGATCTTGCCTTGGATGACAAACGAGATAGTGTGTTATTCATCCGGTTAATGGAAGGTCACACATAGGATGAGAAGTGAAATGGTGTGCTTTGACCGGTTAATGTAACGCCGCTTGCTCTAAATCACGGTCGTTTTATTAAAATGCTGCTAGCATAATGTCATCATTTTGTGCATAACATGATATATAAGGACTTGCACGTGCAAGTGTAGAAACGGTTAATTTTGTTGTGAGGTACCGATATTTATGAGACCTAAGGATTCAACATTGCCATTATTTTTTCTTTTACTACAGTACACAATGGAGTAAGTAAGTATCCATTAAGAGTATTGTTTAATGTCGTTCCAAGAATTGTTTTTATTAGCATTACGTTTTATATCACTTGCAGGACTGAGGACATAAACAGTCCCTGACGTGCAATGATTTGGTGAAGAAGCAGTCAAATAGTGAAGATGCAGTTCATTTGGATCATCCTGGTTTTCCAACATACATGAATAGAGCGGATCCGTGTTAAACAAATTAGCGCTCTCTCACAAGGAAGTGTAAACCTCCTAATAATACGTATGCATTCATTTACTTTCAAAACGAAAACAACACCCCTCCGTATTAAAATGAACCCAGCCAAAACAAAAAGCTTGCACTTTGTAATAATTTGTATTGTACATGTGTGTGTGTGTGTGTGTGTGTGTGTGTGTGTGTGTGTGTGTTATTTTGATTTTTTAACATAGCTTTAACAATTATTCAGTCCTATCGCTACGATGTCTGCAGTGTGACAGTTTATAGTGATGTCTAGAACTGGGGCATCAAGCCGCAAACATGTAGCAAGATGTCCCACCCAGTCACACCATCCTGACACCATACCGACCAGTCTTAAAACTAACCTCTCAATGCTGAACGCAAAGCGAGGCAGCTGGTAGTACCATTTTTATAAGTCTTTGTTATGACTCAGCCGGCGATCGAACCCACGACCTCCCGCATCCGAGGCGGACGCTCAAACAACTAGGCCACCGGAGCGGTCCTATACTGTAAATGATTGGAGCATGCAACAGTCAAGATCACTAGATCAGTTTTAGTTGTGTGTGTAAGTGTACGTCTGCTATCAATGAGATCACAGTTAGTCTCTGTCATTCAAATCATAATTAGCAAGGATTGAAATAAAGAGCATTTTTTTTTCTTGGAAAATTCATTAACAATTTTTTTAAAATTTGCTGTTGACTTCTGGAAAGACTGAATTAATTTGTGATATGATTATAAGGCTGAATTAATTTGTGACATGATTGTTTAATTTTTGTAAGGAAACCTTAAATATCTACCGATGATTTCTGATTTTGCTTTGACTTTGTTGATATATGTGCATTACCATCCCTGTTCAGTGACAATCATGGGTTGAGATTTTCATACTAGCAAGATATTCTTTGAGCATTTGACACGTCATCTTTGAAATCGCATGAGTCTGGTTCCCCTTAAGAAAATTGGTTTAATTTTAAAGCATTGCAAATGCATTCCTTGAAAAATGAACCGCATTCTTCTTTTCCCGCTCAAACTGGTACCCAATTTCGGCCCGTCTAATTATCGTCTTCTTTTCCATTGTCAGGTGAATGTAATATTAACATGGCAGGAGCAGTGTCTGAAGATTTGTTTATGGGGGGCGCTCACCAGTTAATATGTACTTTTGAGAGAGTGACGTATGTATGGTGAAGTAGTTTGCATTTAAAACATGCACAGTGGAGAGAATGTTGGCATACCTCTATGCTACATTAATGTAATGTGGATGATATTTCTTTGGATATTGTACTTTTGGAAATTTTACATGATTTAAGCACACTGCTAAGTATAATGACTGCTCCCTTGCGTTAAAAAAGTCAAACTGAATTAGTCTAAAGTACACTATACATAGCAGCTATTAAAATAGGGAAAATGAATTTTGCCAGACTAGACAATACCAGCATCTGAAAGTGCAATGAATGAATTACCAAATATATAAAATGTAAAAAAACAAAAACGTTATCGGCTCTTTTTTTATACAATTTACCTCTGAAGTTCAGGAAGTGAAAATGACCAAGTGGAGCTAGCACTTTTTTGAAAGGTGCACATCTGAAGTAAGACCAAGCTGTATACTCTATAACCCATAGTACACCCATCAATCATACACCAAAATAAAGGGAATTAAAGGTTCTTTGAATTATGCCTAAGATATACTAAGGTCTTTTTTAAATAGCCAGCATAACCAGTGAGGAATGCCGGGGAAATTATTTTTCTTTAAAATCCTAACCTATGCAAAGTACGAAACTGTAGAGCGCCACCATATGTGTTAACTCGTACAGCGACAATATCATGTTGGTGTTTAAATTTGATTTATATCGTATCAAGCACATAGTCACATGATTTTGTCCATTTTATGCTGAAATTTATGATATTTGAAAAATATACGTGAGATTAGAGTACAATAATACAAATAAACGCATCTTATGTTGACATTAATTTTGCGTTTTATTTTTTTTTCAGCAGCAATTGATTCAAGAAAATGGCGCACGCTCTGCTGATCAGAGCTAGGGACAGAAACAGGTAATCTATACTGAATCTGCAATGCAGAATACTTATGTCGCAAACCTGAGTAGATAAAACATAGAAAATGTTACTATCCAGTGCCAGACAATTTGCGTTAAGCTAGCATACTTGCACTGCCTGCCGCAATTCCGCAGCCTTGAGTGTTCACAACGAAAATGTTTCCGAATGCGGGAGGTAGCGGGTTCGAAGCCTGGCCGAGTCATACCAAAGAATTATACAAATGGTGCTAACAGCTGCCTCGCTATTCGCTCAGCATTAAGAGGATAGAGTTACGACAGGCCAGCCTGGTGTCCCAGTGCTAGACATCACTATAAACTGTCACACTGCAGACATCGTAACAATATGACTGAAAAATTGTTAAAGATACGTTAAAAATCCAAATCACACACAAAACACACACACGCACACACACATGAAAATGTTTCAGAATCAACTGCCACAGCAGGAATATCCTCTCCCGAAAGGTACACAGATGGCACAATCTCTTTGACGTGCAAACTGGACAATCAGCTACAGGACATACATGAACCATCACTAATAGCAAAAGACTTCAAGGTGTACATCAAGAGAATGATTAATTTCTACCCTCGACAGCCTCGCCATGCAAAACGAATTCCTTCCAAGCTTCTGTCACCCATAAGACACACTTGGTTTTGCCAAGCTATCAATTTATGCCAGCGTACCAATCAAGTTTATAGAAAAAAAATCTGGGCGGGAGAATATGTGGAATTGTCCATATCACATGACGATGCTGAGGTCGTAACCCAAAACGCTATAATTAGCAAGGATATTTCAATTATTTCAAGCTAAAAATGACACACGACCGTAATCTTATATTCATCTATATATAGGTTCAAATATCCTGATGAGTTGGATGAAAGTCGTCCCCCACGGGCCTTATCAGACGTATTGCAGACTACAATGGTAATTGTTATCATCATGATATCACATTCTTCCTGTTCAGAGATATCATGAAATCACATCCAAAAAGCATCCCCGATTTGCAATCCTTTATAGGAAACATCCCATGCGTGCTTTGAAAACAATCTCTGCATATAATTCTGTCATACATACGCTTGATCCCACTTCTTTGTTGTAAACAAACTGATAAAGGTCTAGATGCGGGGGGGGGGGGGGGTCGTGCGGTCGAGATGGCATCTGTTGCTTGAGAATATTTTAATGGGATTTATGTTTGCCTATTGCAGGGCAAACCCGAAATCGCTTGATTTTCTAATTTAGGTTTTAAAAAATGTGATCCTTTTGAATGAATCCTTCTTCAGTCCATTTTTTTGTTGTTGTATTTCATGTGTTTGCGCGAATTGTAGAAAGTTCGTCGACAACAAAAAGCATTTGCCGAAGCAGTTTTCAACATTTATTGAAGACATCAGTCTGCTAGTGTTACTTACCGTAAATTCGTGCACATTAAAAATGGTCAGCCTAGCTGTATTACTTTTATTTATGGCCTAACTCAGGTTTCAGAATTGAAGCATTAATTGAGTACGTGTCAAAACTCGGAAACCAATTGATAGCTGAACTGATTGTCTAAGTTTTTCGGTCGTATAGTTTTTGTTCATGGCATGTTATTCAGTTTAGCTAAGAATCACTTGCAATAAAGTTTAACTTACTGAGTAGGTGGTTCGTTCGTTATAGTGACACAATACAGCATCCGCTGTCCAATTAAGTTGTATATACTGCATCGTATATTAACACATGATTATTATTTAGCTTTACTTTATTAGCATCCTGAAGACATGTCAGATACTGGTATGCCACAAAGTGATATAACACACAGAAAAGCCACTTTGTAATATAACAGAGTAAAGTATTTGGCAGAATGTTAAAGTGGCATTCACTTAGAATGAATGTTCATAAAACTCGATGAATAATGCGATATGCCTATCGCTGCAAGCAACTCATAGCCTTTTACATTACTGTCATGAAATTCAGAACCAATGAATAGTCGTGTAAAATCCTTCATAAACCTCAAGTAAATTTCAGCTGATCAGCGTGCGTCGAAAATAAGATATTGCAACCATCATTACTTTTTAAGTGCATGGAGAATTAAGTTATGACTCCCACCCACCCTACCTTCGAAACATAGTTTCAATAGCAATAATATGTTGGCAATTTATTATTCACTCCAATTTTTATAAGACTTCAGGTGTTTGTTAATTCGTTCTTCTACGGTGAAGAAATTCAGCAAACGCATAGTGATCAGCTTACAATCTTATTTCGCAAGAACGTTTTTTTTTATTACACTTTAGTTTTCATTCAAAAAGGGGACATCAGCTGGACTGATATATTTGATTGCGAGGTATATTTTGTTTCTAGACTTTCTATATCTCTTTCTATCAGATCAACGAGACTATTACGTACCATTCGTCATATTGTACAAATTTCATTATAAAATTTGTAGACTGGTTCATTGCTGTCTTCGCAATATTCTTAACGCAGGTACACGTGCTACTGATACATAGGTACATAACTTGGTCTGTCCAGGTTATGTACCTATGTATCAGTAATTTGAAGTATATTTTTTATCTGGATTGACATAAAACCTGAGGTTGGTCTAAATTTTACCCCGATAACTTTTTCTGTAGCTGAACAATACCTATTTGAGGTTTCGTTTATTTCAGTGTTTTACTGCATTGCAGCAAAAGTTGATTATTTGATGCCGAGGCAAATAGAGTCAAGTGCCATGTCCAAGGACACACCACGGTAGCCGACATCGGCTAATCCGAGCGTAGGATTTGAATACTCGCCCTCCTACAGATGTAAATCCAAATCGCCATCCAATGAACCACTTTGAAAAACTACAATTTTACAAAATGTTGGTCTTTTGTGTTAAGGATCTATTGCCGTTTTCGTTTTTGGATCCGACCAATCAATATAATTGTTCTACCATTTCAGGCAATATATCACAAGAAGACAATTTGGTTATTTCAAAAAGTAAGAGTTGGGATTTTTTGTGTGCAAAAATACCTACACAAAATCACTAAAGCAATGAACATATTTTCATCAGCTTTGGAATAAAGTCATCCATTTACATGTGACCTTCACTCTAATCTATATTTAATGTTATGATCCGCTAGAACAAACTAGGTCCTTAACAAGGTTTTGGGAAGCCTGGGATACCTGAGAAAGATGGCTAATTATTTTTACAAATACGATCTGAAAGCAGTCCTTAATATGCATTTAATTATTATAGCTATAATATGCTAAATATGAGAAGAGTTAAACTTCTATATTTTTATTTAAACGCATGTAAACGCATGGAGGTTTACAGCACCCCACCCATTTTAAGCAGGCTCTGGGATAACAACACATACTTTATTTTAGAAAATTATAGATTGTTATACCTCAGATCTGTTATCAACCTTGGCAGACAAAAACAATCAACAACGCCCACTAACTTTCCGTCAAACACGTAGACCGGATAATGTTAACTTAGTAACGATGATATCTGGAAAGAAAAGAATTACCTTTGCTTTTCTGTAAAATTTCTGATTCTGTTAGGATTATTATCCTCTTCGTATCTGGACTGTGATGTGTTAATTATGGAGTTTATAAGATAAGTCCAAGCGTCCAAGAAAACTCCAATAATCAAAATATCCTCGGGTGCTTAGCGATAACGTCTTGTTGCGACGTGAGCGCTATCATGTCTGTAAAAGCATATTGTGAGACTGCGTAGAGGAAGCAACACTAGATGACCGTATTATTCTCTCAGATACAGAACGACGCATGCCATTCAATACGATGCAGCTCTGCACATTATTTAACATAAAGACAAATCGCCTTAATGGTTGGAGTCAAGTTATGGTTGAATAAAAAAGAAGCTCATTATAGGTGTAATAAGTTATGACCATGCGTTGTACGAAGTTCTCTGTTTCATTTTACAGACAATAAAAACGACCTATTATCAGGCGCTGATGGAAATAATCTATTAGCCGGTTCTTAAAGGCTAATGCATAATTTCCGCCCGACAGTTGATTAAGGATAACGATAGAAATATGGCAATGGGAAAAAGAACAGACAGGTAGATACATGTATAAATCATCTACAGTATTATCAGAAAAGTCAATTATACCCTGATGCGCCCGGCAGTCCTATTTTATTTAGGACACCAAAACGTCCGAAGTTGCCTAAGGCATCTTTGTATGAAAATAGCCTAAGTATAAGGAATTTACCGTATGGGTAAAATCCCTGTTTCCGGTAGGTGGAAACATTCGGATTACTCGGACCTTATAAACAGTTTCATATTGTTATTCTAAGCTCATTTATTCCTGCATTTATATGTCGACAATCATCTCATCAGCTATAGACCAAAGATTATTCTTATTGTTGAATGTCAAGAACAGATCTGCCGTTAGAGAATGCAAACATGATCAGAAAAAAGGGTCGAAATCCATTTATAAGCACTTCTACTCATTTGTTACGTTTTTAGGCTCTTACAAAAATAACAAAAAAGAGTGAAAACAACAAGCTTCGTAAAATTTAACAAATATGTTATTTCCCTAGAAAAACAAGTTAAAATTTAGAAAAAAAACCTTACGATTTTACGAATCAAATCCAAAAATAATCCAAGAATAATCCAAGAATTAAAAAATAGAATTCCTAGTAATAAAATGGTCATAAGGAAACTGACTTCGAATCCCGATGAAATCCATAATGGAAGGCTATGACGTATGCTGTAGTCAGCCTCGTACTGATGTGTCAACAGTTCTTTGTTGAATCACAGAAAATAATATTTTTATTTGAATTGTGTATAAATTTCGACAACTGTCTTTGTCCAAGAATTAATTTAGAGCTCAAGTATTTTCAAGGAAAATAATCTCGTGGAATCCAAATAATTTGATGAAAAATGTAATAATTAGCATCCAAACTGGTCACAACATTAAACACCTGGACGTCTCCAGTGTTAAGGCAAGTAATGACTATTCTTTCTCAAAACATCGATAATAATTCTAGCTTCGACGCAAAACAGATGCCCGGATGTGGGTCAGTCCACTGGAAAAACGTATTTGATACATGTTATTTGTCACGTATGGCCACGATTTCACTTTATAAATCTTAGTCTGAGAACGAATAAAAAAGTTGTTTTCTTCATCTCTTACTGGTTCTGAATCAAGGTCATTAACTAAGTCAGCACTAGATATCAAGTTTATATTATTAGTTGTTTACGAAAAACAGTCAGGTCAAACAGAACTGAAATGAATATCTGGACAATATCAAATCCAGTAAATAAAGTTACATTACAAAAGCATTTAATGGATTTAAAATTTTTTTAACACGAACAAATAAACAGTTAAATTAAATCAAATATACATAACATATTATATACCATTAATAATGACTAGAAACTCGGTCTTAACTATTTTCTTGTCCCTGTTGTGGAGAAAACCAAATTCACAAAACTATAGCGCATATCCCCCCTCCAATCATTCTGCATATTACATACATCATGGGACAAAAGTAATAATGTTCCGGATTTAATACAAGTTCTTACAAGCATAGTTTTGGAAAGCAGACTCGAAGATCTTTGTTCAGGTTATGCAGGACTTTCGTAAGATCTTAACTTGAGTATGGCTCTATTGTGTATATGTTTGCAAGAAGAGTCTTACCTGGAGTTGTTTGATCCGATACAAATTCAAGGATATAGACTTTACTTGGAAGCATTTAGAACTTTCCCTTCAAGAAACTTCTATGCAGAGGTGAATGAACCATCTCGTTATCGCAGACGAACTATAATGGCTAGTCATTATTTTACAAAAAAGGTTTTAATCGATCAAATGCAATGTGATATCGTCTTTAAAACCTCGCACGAAACCCTTTGTGATCCGAAACCAAACTTAATTTAACTATTTAGCAAACCATTTATACCTCATCTACAAGCAGGAAAATATGAATTTTGACAATGCTACAAACTTCTCTCTAATCAAGTTACCACATATGTTATTAGGCCAACTTAAAACAATATTGGATCATAGACAAGACAAAAAGTGTTAAATAAACATAATTTACATGAAGTGCGGAACGTAGTGTTTACTGCTGGATGCCTAGTCACTTTGGTATTTATGTGAAATGAAAGACAAGTTCAAGTACCCAAAGCTTGTCCATGTCACCCGTTTCCAAATAAATGTTTCTATATAGTGCCTTCCAATATAACATAAATCGGCATGTTCTATATATTTGGCAAGATATGGTGAATGAAAACTCTTCAAATCACAGAGCTGAGGGAGAAGTGTGCGGCTACAAAAACCTTACCCAAGCATACCACGTGAAACGTCAATCTTGACTGGAGTGATTTCCTTGTTAGTGTCTACTGGCTATGGTACAAATTTTTGTCCTGTGAATCGATTTCAGCCCTGTGATACTGAGAGTTTAAGATCTGAACTCAGTAAAGAATTGTTTAGCGATATACACCAAAGACGACCGCGAATATTTTAATAGAATACACAAATTATTATATATCTTTAAAGGAATATTAACATCATAGCTTTTATCCGGTAGAGATGTATTTTAGGTTTATTATTAAAGATTGTTTTCTTCCTCAAGGTTTTCCAATTTTAACACTACATTATCTTCATATGAACTCTTTACCGTCACTACATAGTCAGGGTTGTAGTGACGTGCCTTTAAACCTTGCCGATTTACTTTAAATAGAGTACTGCAAATAAAGAATATTAATGTTATAAAGAGTTGCAGACTGAAAATTTCTCTCCACTCCTCCACAGAAACCAGAATGGCTTTAGTATCTTTTGGTCCCTAACATTAGAGACTATATTGACATAAATACTGTGCTACCTCTTCAAAAGAGAAAATATCGATTATAGTTTGGTTTGTTACAGTGTAAAGAGATTATGACGCTGATGGTAATATAATGGTTTCATTTATCGATCACGGTGAATATTATCATGAAATTAATTTGCAGTGTGTGTACACAATGACTAATGAAGTCCGCCATATTATATGGTAATAAAAAACATTAATTATGAGTGACAATCGAAATAAAAGGCGGGATGCCAGATTTGCTGTAATATATCTAAATAAACGTTTAGGAGTATATTTTCCTCAGTAGCTGAGATAATAAATATATATTTTTCATAGTTGGTATTGAGAGCATCGAGCTCTGTAATCTGTCTGTCAGTAATTCGATACCATCGTAAACCTCAGAGTGGAGATTACCATACGTTATACATAGAATGTCCATGCGATAGCCATCTGCAAAGGGGGTCTCAGTGAAGGCAACAATGGTCAAATACATGAACACAACAATTACAGTTCAGGTTGTAATTTTATGTTATTTTAATTGAACTTAATCATGCAGCAGTTTCCATTATTAGTATATGCAAGTAGGCAGTATTCAACAGTTGTTGTTGAGTTTAATTATAGTGGCGTGTGCACAATTGTGCGTGTGCCACTTTTTTTAAGGAAATAGAGAATAATGTAATGTATCAGGTGAATAAAGGATATATTTCATGGAGTGGGTGAAAATACAGAAATGATTTTTACCACTATTCACGAGACAACATTTTCGCACTAATTCCCGTTTTTCCAGCCTAAACAAATGTATTTCTATTGTGTCTCCCTCCCATCCCCCCCCCCCCCGAGATATTGATATGTACCTGTATGCGCAAAATAATCAATGACATCACAAAAGGAGGTACATGCTACCATATACTGTGTTGTTTCTTTCTTTCTTCTCGAAATGTGTGATGTTGCCTGGAGAAAAGGCTTGTTATTCGCAGAAGGGACGTAATCAGAAGGGACGTCTCAAAGCAGAAGGGACGTAATAATCTCATGCCTTTCCCCTGCGTTCCGCAGGATAGATTTTCGTACACGTTGGCTGCTGTCTGATCAATGTAAAACATAATTAATGATGGCTTTCTCTTGTGCAGAAATGTATAGATTTAAATATTTTATAAGTTTTAAAAAATATGTTATCTTGTTTGAAAAGCTATGTACGAACACGAAATGGACAAACTAATATTTTAACTGCATTGTTGGAACAAGATAAGGATGTGTTCTAAGCCCAGTTCTATTTGTCTTGCAATTGATGATTTGGTTCAAAAGTTACAAGCAAAGCATAACAGGTGTATTTTCATCACAGATTATCTGGATTAAATGTTTGCCGTATAGTATGCAGGTGATGTTGCTAATTGTGCTGAAGCTATAGGATTATTGCAACAACAAATTTATGCCACATATAAATTCTGTTTGGAAAAGGAATCGAAAACAATCAAGCAAAAACAAAAAGAAACTGCCTCTCTCTTTCTACATGGTGGCTTTCTAAGACATTATGACCATTGGTATTAAAGGGGCAAAGCTATTGAAACAGTGCCATTGTATAAATATATGGGTAACGCTTTCACATCGAGGTTGAGATGGACTAATGGAAACAATATGTTGGGATCAAAAGCTTTTAAAGCAGTAGCTAGACGTTTTAGGATTTCATCAAATAGTTGAAAGATTGCATGTACAGGATATCTTAAAATATTTGATGCTATGGTGAAACTAATATTATGTTACAGTTGTGAAATATGGATGTATGATGAATATTCGCAGAAATATAAGCAATTCAACACAGAGTTTGTAAAGGTATCTTAACGTACCAAATACTGTGAATAATTATGTCAGTTTTTGTGTTTGTGGACGATACCATTCTAGGACAGCTTTAAATGATCAAATGTGTAAAATACTGGATTAACACTATATGCCGGCAAGAAGAGATCCTTTTCAATGTTATACTATGTAAAAGAAGCGAGATGATGCCGGCAAAAGCACATGGGCTAGCGAAGTTAAAAATGGAGGACATAAACTGTTGTTTAAGTATCTTCAGACCACTTCTATTTGATAACTAGTTACAGATCTCGCCAAGCAGAGGAAAATATCAGACGTGTAGAGGACAAACGCTATATATATATATATATATATATATATATATATATATATATATATATATATATTCTCATACCAATTTAAGATCAAAATATCTCGATGTGCTGTATTATATAAAAAAATCAGAAGATACATTTTCCAATTTCTTGTCCACTCAGAAAATAAGCCTTATTAGAAGTAATTTAAAATTTTGTATGCTGCTTTTAAAGTGAAAGGTGAGCTGTTAAAATGTATAAATAACAACCAATAGACAAGTGTATTTTACTATACCGTGTATGTACTATACTCTGTTTATTATATTATGTTTTATACGCTGGATTCTAAAGTTCTGAAATTTTATTTGTTCTGTTCTGGTCTATACGATGACAGTGGCTCCAAACTGACTACCAACCGGCTCGCCAAAAATCAAGTTTACCAAGACGGGAGGCACACCGATCCATCTCAAACAATTCGCTGTTGGCTCTCTGAGTCACTGAGCGCCATCTAACCGTATAAGCCACACCCGGCTGGTCCACAATCGTTTGGTCCTAAAACTCGTACAATTTGCATATATGGCCTCCGCGAGCTACCAAATCAGTCAAAATTATTCCAATAGGACAATAACTCTTCTTTCTATACCACTAATGATTCAATGATTGTTGTAAAGAAGACCAATTTTGATGGCAGATTGACAATATTTGTACAAATTTTAAATGCCTTAATACCCGAATACTTTATTTCCAGTTTGTTTCAATTCTGTTCAGCAGCTTCTATGATGAATCCATTTAACGTTTATTTTGTTTAGTTAGAATCGGTGGTCTTATTGTTGTCGGATTTACATTATTTGTTAAAACTCTAATCAAAGTTTTCTGAAACGATGCCGTTTTTGTCCCTTAACATATGGAAACAATGGCCATACGTGATGGCGTATCGGCGTCATTTATAAAAGCTTAAATGTTTTTTCTATGGCAGAATCCTTTCTGTAAAGTTTTTGGTCGAATTTTATTTAGCCCTTCTAAAGAAAATGTTATCAACAATATTTCTACATTTACATCAGACTTTATGCTGTGATGGGCCAAAGATGGACTACGTGTTGGGATCAGATATCCGTCAGCAGGTATGTCTACTAGTCTTAACATTTTTGGTCAGATGAACTCTAGCGACTCGCACTGAGGATAATCTAACATGGCTCTGTCTGAGCTTGTGTTTCTATATCGCATCATAGTGTATCTAGAAGCCCTTCTCCGAACCGTCTCTACTTTGTTTATTTTGTCCTGGCAATGCTGGTTCCACACAGTTCTTCATCACTCAAGGCTAGGCCGCACGAGTAAGAAGTATGCCAAGCATTTGACCTCCTCTTGTTGAGTGCTGTTCCCTTTTTAACCATCTTGACTATATGTCATTTTCAAAAGAAATGTTTTACAGAGTTCAACCCCAAGATACTTTATTGCATCCTCAGAGTCTCGGACAGGATTGGAGACTTCTTCTTGTAGACGTTAAGGATGTTACATTTCTCTGAGAGGAAGGACATCCGCCAGTTTTTTTCCCCAAAACTATTAGTCGATCAAGGTCTTTTTGTACGATCTCACAGTCTTTGGCACGTGTCGTCGTCTGCAATTAGCCTCTTGGTGGATTTGACCCTATATGGTAGGTGATTGATGAACAACTGGAAGAATATGGGACCCAAAGCACTCCCATGAGGCACTCCGCATACAACAGGTTCTGGGTCAGAGGGTGCTCTATTTACGATAATCTTCTTTGATATGTATGTCAGATAATCTCTGATCTAATTCAGAGCATTATCTCTGATGACATTCAAAAGGAGCCGTTCATGTTGGACAGGGTCAACATAGTTACTAAAGTCAGAGACTGCAAGATCACTCTGCATTCCACTGTCTAGCGATCTGTCAGTCATCAGATTCATGTAACGGAGACAGATCGAAGTAGATGGCTCTGAATCTTTCTCTTTTTGATCATGGCTGTGACATGTGCTATTGTCTATACACCGTTGCATTTATATAGTCATGCACAAGGCCTATGCTGATTATTTAAGACACCATGTTACAGGAAATTAATCAAAATATATTTTTGCACTAAAAAAAATGAAAGTAAAAAGACGGTTGAGTTTGGTGTTGACACAGTTGCACAAATATTTATCTTGAATAATTTACAATCTGACAAACATGATTTCCGCAAAAATCATTGGTCAGTTTATATTTCTATCTTTAATGTAGCATTGTTCTCAATTTTCAACAATCTGTTGTAGTCCGATGAATATTCACCAAAAACAACCGCACATTGAGACCGTAATTAAGAAACTGTGTCACATATTTCAGCCTCCTCAAATATCATAAGTAATTTCCTCATTACCTCTGTGATTGACCTGACGTACTAAAATATTATAAACACATACTTACTGAAGATGTTATAGTCATAGAATAAAGTAGAAGAAGGGAGCTAACTGGACAACGTCATAGTTACGCTGAGACAGTTATCACCCATTCTGCCAATGAACAACTAAACCTTTCACAATAAAACGTGCAGCGTTCAATGTATTTCTGAACCTTACTAGATTGCCCTGGAATGTGATACATATGGAATTAAAAAAAACAAATTTGATATTTGTAAAGAATAAAATATCAAGTTAGTACTGGTATTCTTGTCTCAATGTACTTATTTCATGAAGGTCTCTTTGCTTTTATCTTGTAGACATCAAGGTCATGGATAGCATATTTGCGAGAAGAAGAAAAAAATGGTACTACCAGCTGCAAGATCTTGTTATATTTCTTTTTGATTCAGCTGCATCAGTTACTTTGTATGAATCTTCAACAGTAAGGGTATGACAAATGTCCCTTACTAAGTGTTGTATTCATGCATCCAGTGTTCAATAGCAAGGTATGGCCAATGTCCCTTACTAAGTGTTGTATTCATGCATCCAGTGTTCAATAGCAAGGTATGGCCAATGTCCCTTAATAAGTGTTGCATTCATGCATCCAGTGTTCAACAGTAAGGTATGACAAATGTCCCTTTCTAAGTGTTGTATTCATGAATTCAGTGTTCAATAGTAAGGTATGACAAATGTCCCATGCTAAGTGTTGTATTCATGCATCCAGAGTTCAATAGTAAGGTATGACAAATGTCCCTTTCTAAGTGTTGTATTCATGAATCCAGTGTTCAACGGTAAGGTACAACAAATGTCCCTTTCTAAGTTTTGTATTCTTGAATTCAGTGTTCAACAGTAAGGTATGACAAATGTCCCTTTCTAAGTGTTGTATTCTTGAATTCAGTTTTTAATAGTAAGGTATGACAAATGTCCCTTTCTAAGTGTTGTATTCATGCATCCAGTGTTCATCAGTAAGGTATGACAAATATGCCTTTCTAAGTGTTGTGGTCATGAATCCAGTATTCAATAGTAAGGTATGACAACTGTCACTCACTAGGTGTTGTATTCATGAATCCAGTGTTCAACAGTAAGGCTTGACAAATGTCACTGTCTAATTGTTGTATTCGTGAATCCAGTGTTCAACAGTAAGGTACGACTAATGTCCCTTTCTAAGTGTTGTATTCATGCATCCAGTGTTCAATAGTAAGGTATGACAAATGTCCCTCACTTAGTGTTATATTCATGCATCCAGTGTTCAATAGTACGGTATGACACATGTCTTTTTCTAAGTGTTGTATTCATGAATCCAGTGTTCAACAGTAAGGCTTGACAAATGTCACTGTCTAATTGTTGTATTCGTGAATCCAGTGTTCAACAGTAAGGTACGACTAATGTCCCTTTCTAATTGTTGTATTCATGCATCCAGTGTTCAATAGTAAGGTATGACAAATATCCCTTTCTAAGTGTTGTATTTATGCATCCAGTGTTCAGTAGTAAGGTATGAAAAATGTCCTTTTCTAAGTGTTGTATTCATGAATCCAGTGTTCAACAGTAAGGTATGACAAAAGTCCCTTAATAAGTGTTGTATTCATGCATCCAGTGTTCAACAGTAAGGTATGACAAATATCCCTTTCTAAGTGTTGTATTCATGAATCCAGTGTTCAACAGTAAGGTATGACAAATATCCCTTTCTAAGTGTTGTATTCATGAATCCATTGTTCAATAGTAAGGTATGACAAATATCCCTTTCTAAGTGTTGTATTCATGAATTCAGTGTTCAAAAGTAAGGTATGACAAATGTCCCTTTCTAAGTGTTGTATTCATGAATTCATTGTTTAACAGTAAGGTAAGACAAATGACCTTTCCTAGTGTTGTATTCATGAATTCAGTGTTCAAAAGTAAGGTAAGACAAATGACCTTTCCTAGTGTTGTATTCATGAATTCAGTGTTCAAAAGTAAGGTAAGACAAATGACCTTTCCTAGTGTTGTATTCATGAATCTAGTGAACGAATGCTGATCAGTGTATGTATAATCTGCTTTATGTTGTTTTCTTTTTTGTTGTTGTTGGAACTCTTCAGTGTATACATTTCTTGCACAATTACTTTGAAATAACTAAACTCCTTTTACATGTTTTACTTACTAAAATTTGAGATTGCTGAAAGAAGTTTGGCTTTTCGCTTTCTAATTAATAGAATTAGGCGCAAACATTACTTGGTGTACAAAACAATTCGATCTGAAAATTGTTATTTCCAATTTGTTCAAATTGACACACTTGTATGTAGATGTTCAAGATCTAACTGGATTGTTTAGTAATTTGATCTCCTCCACTAAACACACATATTTTTAATGTACAGGGAATATCCTACCTATTATGAGCCTTTTAATGAAAAAAAAAATACTTAGAAACATAATCTCCAATATGGTTTACATTTACTCAGAGGAGGCTTGATTTGACTGCTTTTTGACTGCAGGCCACATTTATAATAGCATTGGACATCAAATGCATGACTTGGGCTGCAAATTATCAGTTCCAGGAGCTTGTACTAAAACTCAGTAACTTTGAATTTAATGAAGAAATCTGCCTCCAAATTAATAGAACTGCAATTGGTACAAAAATGGACCCTTCGTATGATAATATGTGTATGGGAAAACTGGAGGTTCAATTTTTAGCATCGGTTGAATTTATACATACCAGTCAGTACGCTTTATCGATAATATAAAAATGAAGTGGCAACATGGCAGAGAAGGTCTGGATAATATCATATCAAAAGCAAACAGCTTCCATCCCTCAATAAAATTCATGACAGAAGTCTTCTAATGAAACCACGTTTTCCTGAACACAACAACCAGACTGGTAGAAAAAAAACTTCATTCAGACATCTACTCGAAACCAACCGACAAACACCAGTATCTCCTCCCAAGCAGCTGTCATCCAAAACACTGCATTAGGAACATCCCATATAGCCGGGTACTGAAACATTCCTCAAAAGATCTGAAGAGCTATCTAAACATTTAACCTACCGAGGCTACGACAAAGACTTGATTAAGGAGGCAACCTAAAGGGTTAAACAAACAAACCGCGATGACCTACGAAAATATAGAAAGAAGGAAAAGGGTGATAAGATACCATTTATCCTGACGTAAAATCCAGACAACCCCAAAATATGTAAAATCACCGGAAAACACTGGTACGTCTTGGAATCGTCGGACGCACTAAAGTTAATCCTCCCTAACAAACCTGTATTAGCCTACCGGAGACCAAAAATCCTGTTGTTGTTGTTGTTGTTGTACTATTTAACGCCATTTTTCAGCACACGATTGGCTCTACATGGCCGCCAGTATTAAAGGTGGAGGAAAAACCCGGGAAAACCCCAGAAAGAACCACCGACCCACGAGAAGCTACTGGCAAGCAAGCTTTCTCACATACCCACATTGGCCGAATCCTAGACCCGAACCCACGCAGACAGAGGTGAGATGGCAGTGATCCATAACGGAGAGCGCTTTAGACCACTAGGCCACTCGGGGCCCCCCAAAAAACCTGATTGACATCCTAAACAGGGCGAAGCTAACGCCAATCACTAATCAAGACCACCCTAGTCAATCTGGCCCCTGTGGCGATAAAAGGTGCAAAACCTGTTAACATATGATAGAGACCAGGACATTTTCTAGCACAGTGACTAGAGTAAACATACATGGTCCAAATAAAACGTGGAAAACAGAATGTAATTTATCTCATCACATGTAAGATCTGTAGCCTTCATTTTGTCGGAGAAACTGAAATCTTACATAAAAAGATCAACCTTCATAGATCTGATTGGATGACAAAGAAGCGGTGCAGAAGCCCAGTAGCAAACACTTCTCCTCCCCTGGCCACACCTTCAGTGAAATAACAATTATTGCAATTGCTCACGACCCCAACTGGAGTTCCCAAACCAGGAAAGAAATGGAATCTTACGCCGCCTTAGAACATTGAAACCAAGCGGTTCAAACCAAAAAGACTAGAAAAAGAAAGCCATGCACAAATAACATTATCTTTTGTAGCCGACACATTTTCTTTCAAATAATTGTCTAAATTTGCTTAATAACCTATAATGACTACTATAACAATGAAATATTCGGGATACAATTTGTGTTTACATAAATCTACATAAAATAACAGATGTCGTTATGGCTCATCGATTTCTAGGCCAATTCATATATTTTACAGTATCAGCAACAGGTTGAAATAAACTAGTTGAAACATAATAAAGTTAAAGGTTTATTTCCTGTATAAATAGCCTTGTAAAGTTTTGCAAACATAACCGTAGTTTTCTGTTTTATTTGTTTGTCTTGTCTATGTTTTGTATTTGCCTTTGAAAAAGACTCACTAAAGAGTCAAAAGCGCTCAGGCTAGTTAGATACTAGTTTTGTCGGTGGTTCTTCCCTGGGTTTTCCAGGGTTCTTCCTCCTAATACTGGCCGCCATGTATAGCCTATCTTGTGCTATTGTCCTGAAAAATGGCGTTAAACCCTAGAACAACAATAACAAAAAGTTTCGCACTGTTGCTGGATCCAGTGCACTTGAAAGGATTGTTATTCACCATATGATTATTATTATCATTATTATTATTATTATTATATATATATATATATATATATATATATATATATATATATATATATATATATATATATATATATATATATATATACGGAATCGTAAATTATGATATGGAATGACATTTTATGTCTAAACTGTTTTCAGAAATTCAGCTCTGTCTCTCAATTGTTGAAAGCGGACTAACTGGGATGAGAATAATTTCCTTTGATCCATCGCACCGCGCTTACCACGCCCATTTATAACATGTGGGATTGCTATATTACCTTATAACCTTGTGTCTGCACACGAGATGGCAGGAACCGTGCTTAGTTAGCTGATCCTGTAATAAGGTATTGACCCAATATACTAAATTATATACATACCTGTAATGTAATGGCGTCAAACAAAATAAATGTTCGTGATCAATGAACCTTGCGACCTAGAAATTAGCTTTGCAAAGCGCCTCGATACATATTTAGGGGATACAAGTGCCCACTAGTCAGGGACTAAACCCGAGCTACTTAAAAGAACAAAAGACGTGGCAGATTTGGAAATGACGACGTTGAGATAACTACATGTACAAAACCAAGTAAATGAGGCAGATCGAACCATGGAAAAATGATGACATCATTTGTGGAGAAAGTACCTGATCAGTAATAAACTTCATGATAATTGTAATGTTGAAGATATACTAGATGTTAGTGAAAATGACTTGTATTATCATCTGGTGAGGAACAGGAGGCGTACATATGACCCGGAAAGTATGAATGTCAAACGACAGGTGAAGGCTCTTGTCTTATATGCAGACCGTCATGTATACACTGTTTAATTCCATCCCTTAAAGGAAGACTTTACCCGTGAACTTGTGAAGTAAAATAATAATCTTTCCCTACCCACTTTAACGGAAATCCAGAAACCTGACTATCATGTTTGGGTTTTGTTAACCTCGAAAACCAGGAACTGATCACTCAGTAAGTCATACTTTAAGTTCGAGGTAAGAATATTTCCATTTTAATAAATAGAAATAATTAAAAGTAATTGAAAGTTTCTATATTGCCCCCTCTCTCTGCAGCAACAAGAGAAACAAACACTTCTTTCAAATAAGCTATGTTGTATTCCATAGGATGTTAAGTGTAATGTACCCACAGTATTGCGGTTTGTTTACATGTACTTCCATATTTCTTTCCTATGAACTCATTTTAAGTTATCAGGCATTACGTGGTCGAAATTTCGTAACGAATTTCGTACTCAAATGACATGTATTGTAATAAATATATGTATTTTATAACCTACATCCCGTGAATCAGAAAAGATATCATCAGAATCACTGGTGTCATAATCTTCTAAATTAACTTGATAAAATTGGAGTGCATATTTGGAGTGACACAATCTGGCAGATTGCTGCATCAGAATTAAAATGTTGTATTGGCCTAGATAATACTGCATCTCCCATAATCAGCATTTCATAATAATAACATTTAAAAATAATTTCCAGAGAAGGAGAGTCGTGCAGTCATACTTTTACGCTACTTTATGTTGTGGTTGACATATCTTCCAAAACGTAAGATGGCTTCCACGCAAAAAAATCTGATACTTGCCAGTGGAACAATTGAAGAAATAGTCGATTGCCTGATTGCACTGTAATGGACGTCATATGATATATTCAGTCTCACAGTGAAAGTGTACGATTGAGTAAATCATGCGAGACAGCAGCAAAACGCCTGTATAGATAAAATCCAAAGAAATCAACTCTTACATTATTGTAAGAGTGAATGGACTATAGGTGGATTAGGCATATCCTCATCTGCGTAGAAGTCTTGATGGTTTGGTGGCCTACTGATATTGTGAGGAACCATTAAGGCTTTCAGAAGTAAAATGCTCATTTAAATTTGGAAATGTGCCAACAATGGAATCAGTCAAAGACGCCATCTTTATCTTGCCAGGTGATTGGTGCTAAACGTAAACCTAAACACGGTCATAACTATTATCAAGTACAAGGTCAGATGGGATTTTGTAACCAAAAATGGTGTGATTTTGTGAACTGGACTCTTAGGCGATACAATGTGGAAATAATTTTCTTTGAAGAAAGATTCTGAATAATGAGGCATGAGAAAATGAATTCGTTTTATTTACCGGCAATTATACCAGAACTCTTCTCTGAACCTATCAAGCCTAACTATCCTTGTATAATCAACAGAGACTTATGAGATATGAAATTCAGCATATGTGCACCAGTCGGCTTTTTATATCAAATTAAGTTTTACACACCCAAAAATTAGTTTCATTTAAGAGGCCATAATTCTATATGAATGTATAGTATATTCAAGAACACACAAATAGCACACAGCACTGATAACTGAGATCACGTAATTTGCATATAATAATCACCGATTGTAATCAATTTTGACAGTGAAGTATGTAACCTATCAAGTTTCTCCTTTAAACGAAGAATTTGCATTGGCCACTGTGGATTATATTCCAACCCTTTAGTAGAAATAAACATCATCTTAAACAGAGTGCATGAGAAAAATATAATCAATTTTTACAATGTCGGCTTGGATTTTGAAAAGTACGAATGATAAGATTTGATCATAATATATCAGATAAACAAATTCAGAATTGTTAGAATGATGTTATTTTCACTGAATATCTGGAAACTTTTTATCCCCCGTATCCTACAGTAATATTGTTAACACATGACCAACACACTGATGAATAAATACTCAGCCAATGAAATCAATCATCATGAACTAGTGGTTGCTGGAGATTAGCCACGATGATACAAAGTTTCCAAACTTTGCTCGCCTGTTGTGTGTATTCACCCTTGATTTTCTTGACAGCTCTAGGAATAGTAGTTCAATACAGTAAGCAATGTGCATAGTCCTGCTTGTCAAAGATTACATTTGTAAATATTACATTATATTGCAAGTTCATCTTAACCTAAAGACCAATGGTGCATTTCAGGCAACATTTAAATATTTAAGAAAATAAGAAATAATATTTGTAAAAAGCTGTCTAATAAGAATAATCTTTTATAATATTACCATTTATAGCTCTTCAATTTAATGCTGAAATATGTTACCAGCCTTATCATGTTATGGAATTAATGAGTAAAAGGTCAAGGTGATCATCTATATGTTCATGTATTATTACAGAGAAAGAGATTTAAATCGCCAAAAAATTACCTAACATTCCCCCCAGAAGACATATAATTGAAAACTAAAGTAAAGTAGACATAAGTCCATTAGAATGCAAAATACTAACTTTCAAAACATTCACTGAAAGAAATTAGTGGAATGCAAAGTCGTGAGAGGTCTTCACCATTAAGCTTGGTGGAAAAGAACTCAGTGATCATATCTGAATCATTATGTTTCAAAACACAACTAGGAAATATCATATTGCTTACTTTAATTACTCTATAAATGGTAAATTGTATAAATTTTATATATGCATCACTTAGATATAAACCAAATCGCTAAACATTCCACCTAACATAGTCAAATAAACACACTGTTCCACCCCCACCCCCCTTCTTGGCAACAGTTGATATATTTGAATATGCATTTAATATCCTACTTAAAGTCACTCTGTGCTTTACAAAATGTGTTAATATTGCTTGTTACCCACAAACAGAACCATGTGATTGCATTTTTAGTAAAGTAAATTGCACTTGCATATGTGGAGTCACTGTGCACTGATGATGTTGTCTATAGCACTCACGGTATTAATTCACTTCCCATAGTAAATCTCTGCAAACACCATGATATTAAAAATTCAATAACTTAACATTTTTGAGTGCTCATGATCAAACCTATATTTATCAGTATAGATGAAATCGGGATGTCATCTTTTGTGTAGAGGAAAGGATATGAGCCGCCGCTTTTTCTGGACCTGCATGTGTTTGAAACATGTGCTTTCAATTCCGCACCTAAGAGTCAGGTGCTAATTTTAGTAATGAGTGTTCCAAACTCAAGACTGATAAAGGACTGAAATAAACAATATCTCTGTTTTTTCACTTACAACTAGGATAAGCTCTCAAAAGATTCTTTTTTCATAACTTACATTATTAACCAATCCTGGTCAGCGAAACCTATATATACTCTATTTTATGTGCACCCGCTTCCAGGCTAGTTCCCATTTTTCCATAGCATTAGTACCGTGTGTCATATAGGGTTAGACGTGATGCCTGCACAACGTGAAAGTTATTGACCTTCTGAATAGCTCTTTCTATGTATATTTTTAAATTTACTATTTTTTTCGTTTCTTCAACCTGAGGGTTATTTAAACTTTGAATGGTATTGGCAAGCTGATCAGTTTGATTCCTCCTGGACTAGTTAGGTCAGAAATACGAAAACTCTTATCAGTCATAATTGCATCTCCTGGTTTGTAGTTTTCATCGTTAACAAATAATATCCACTAGACGGCTCAGATCTTGGAGAAAATTCGCTTGAAGGCGATATCCACCTATTAATCGAACAATCCATCCAGTTAAGTTTCTCGTACAAACAGCATGCCATTGGTGCAATATGACGGTGAGGAAATACAAATTGAATCTTGAAGAATAGATAATGTACCATTTTTAAAAATTGCAATATTTTCATTAAAGAAGGAAAATATGTTTTCATCTTTTGCTTCAAAAAGTCTTAAAAAAGATCCAAGATTTAAAATCTAACAATTGAGGTTTTACATATTTTTACTTTTTATTTTTATTTGTTTATTTATCTCCTTTTCAATAAATCACTAGAAATATGTAAATGTGAGTCTATGGACACAATGTGCCAAGCTGTGGCTGCTAATAATGCATGATCAACAAAGGTTTCATTTCGTCGCCACACATATTCCAGACATGTTCATCTTTACATCTTATTTTCAAGTTCTCTTTTCTAGTTTTGTTCTCAGCTGATCAAATTGTACTTTTGTCCCAACAAACGTGTGGTAACTGCCATCAATTGTGTCCATGCTCAGCTGCTGGTGAGGGCGATCACTAAGCTTTATCCATCCAGAAAGGAATAAATCTAACTCGTACATTTAGACGATCTGGATATCAAATGTTGAGTTATAAAGGTCACATTGACTAATTTTGACAATTATCGATCGACAAAACGACGAACCATTGCAACATGTGTGAATATTTAAAATAACCAATTCATTATCGCGACAATCAGTTTGAGGGAGGAAAATGGCCGACGTAAATGATCCCTACAGGTGTGTCTCATTTACACTCGTTGAATGGTTACTCGAACAATGTTAGTTACAAGTGACAACAGGTCAATTGTCGTATTGATATGTGGCGATAAGTCAATTGTCGTACCACCTCTTTCTTCCGATTAGTGAAATGACTTAATCAGCTATCAGTCTAAGACGCGTGATCCTGATTTAATGCATCGCATGTTGACTAAACAGTTTCAATATCAATCTAGAACCCGCTTTAATTATTATGATGAAATTTGAAGATCCAGATGCTTGAAACTTGCAAACGTAGTCCAAGTATTTAAAACGAAAAGAAACCAAATGTTTTAAATCAATATTCAACATTATAATCCAATATCTCTGTGGTGCATTTTGTCCAAAATATTTAAAAGGTGGGTTTTTTTTGTTTTTTTAAATATTTGCATAATTATATTGTTTAGCATAATTTGATTGTACCAAATCAAGCAGGCTTAAAATCAAGTGACTCACCAACACGTGAATATCTCGATATTTATTATAATGCTTCCTTAGCTATGGATCAGTAAAAGGAAGTTATACTCTGTTAATATAAGTGTTTAGCAATCGGGATTGACTGTTGATTTACAAATAATGACATTAAATTTAATTGATTTTCAATTTTAGACAGTTATTTATCATTGTTAAAGAAGCTGGTTATCCTGGATTCCTTTCAAATTTCTAAAATATTTGTACAGGAGTCTGTCAGTCGAGGAATGGCCCGATGTCCATTATGCGTGTCGCATACACAGCTATGGTTCAAGCAAAGAAACCTTGGTTGAGAAACATATTTAGTATTTTAAATAATGATGTCTTTTTAAAAGGTTTTCCCATCATCAGGTACTTTCACGTGGGCCAATCACAATGGCTGAAATATTTATATTTTAATATAAAAAATATAATGACTTTAGACATCGTCTGCTATTCACGTAACCTTAGCGACTTGCAATTACGACACTATTTTTCAATAGTTCCCTATAATCCGATGAAATTATTACACGCACATTTTGGATATGTGCAAACCTTAATAAAGCCATTAATACGCTTTTTGAATCAACCTATAATTTTTTGACATTTCCGCCTTCACAAGAATTACATATACTATAGGGTCCCCGAGTGGCCGAGTGGTTTAAAGCTCTCTCCGTTACGGATCACTGCCATCTCACCTCTGTCTGCGTGGGTTCGAGTCTAGGATTCGGCCAGTGAGGGTATGTGAGAAAGCTTGCCAGTAGCTTCTCGTCGGTCGGTGGTTCTTCCCGGGGTTTTCCCGGGTTCTTCCTCCACCATTATTACTGGCCTCCATACATAGCCTATCGTGTGCTGAAAAATGGCATTAAACCCCACAGCAACAACAACATATACTATAATTAGGTGTATATGTATATATGATAGTAATCTATCTGCCTTAAGTCGTAATACAATATTGATTATAATTTCTTTGTAAGGTGAATAAACCTTGTTTAATATGAGTTCAGGTACTGAATGTCCAGAGATTACCATTGTTCAAATTATATGTGATGATATATTCTTGAATAAGTATTGCATCATATACGCCATCAAACAAAAAGAGGAAAAATTATATAAAATCAGAGCGACCGCTCCGGTGGTCTAATGGTTAGAGCGTCCTCGTCGGATGCAGGACGTCGCAGGATCGAACCCCGGCTGAATCATGCAAAAGACATAAAAATGGTGCTAATAGCTTCCTCGCTCAGCATTAAGAGGTTAGTGTTTCGACTTGTCGGCCTGGTGTCAAGATAATGTGATGTGTGGGACATCATGCTACATATCTGCGACATGATGACCCAGTGCTAGACATCACTATAAACTGTCACACTGCAGACATCGTAGTGATATGACTGAAAACTTGTCAAAGTTACGTTAATAATCCAGATCTGACACGCGCACACAGACATACACACACACACGTAAAATCAGAGCAGACATGACATATTTGAAACACATGGCATACAAATTATCAACATGTGAATTTTGTGTATTTTAAAGACAATTTTTCCAAACTATGGTAACGTTTGCATTGTGAATATTTTTATATTGTTAGATCATGAAAGTGAATTAACATAAACAATGCTGCCAATATTTTGAAATACGTCACGCCTTGTTGAGATATGTCATCTGGAAAACTAGAAAACCTTATTACTTTGTTTAAAATGTGCAGCCTTGTTTATCTTATGTACCATATAGCAGCTTGGGTCGGTTACCGAGGTGTGTCGGTTACCGAGGTGTGTCCTTGAGCATGATACTTTGCTCCTATTGTCTGGACACTAATTGACCTACCTGTGTCGATATGCCGTCAAAAAACAAAAGAAGCCAAAGATAATTGTAACATAGCATTGTAATAGGATAAAGTTAATTGCTAGATATCAGTTATAATGATATGACTCAACTCTTTCATTTATGTCACAATATGGACTTTATGTAAGCAGACCTTACTTTAAATGTTCGAAAATATTCTGGTATTCATAATATTTTTCCATCACTATTTCACACACACGTTGCGCACACAGTCATCTCTCAATTGCGAGAGAGAGAGAGAGAGAGAGAGAGAGAGACAGAGAGAGAGAGAGAGAGAGACAAAGATAGAGAGAGAAACAGAGAGAGAATAAGATGAATGTTGGGAAACAAATTTCTCCGAAAAATCAAGACCATGTAGTGACACAACAGTCGAAAATAAATGAATTCTTGCTTAAGCTAAAATAAAAAAGATATTCTATAATCTATATCCTCTCATTATATTCGGTTTAACTCATCAAAATGATAGGTACATGTGATTAATGCTTGAAGAAAACTATCAAAGTTTCAGATTTGTATCTAATTTAAGAACATTTCATGTATGCACGTGTGTGTGTGTGTGTGTGTGTGTGTGTGTGCGCGACGGTTTCTGCATGTGACTTCGGCTGGGATAGTTTAGGTACATCCACGTAAACTTTACTATATAACATAAAAATCCTGGCATTATTATTGATATCAATTCTTATGAACAAGCTCACGCTATTATTTTTGTTTCTATTTTGTTTGTTTTTTCATTCACTAAACGTCTTTTTAATTTATATAAATGTTATGATGCATCCATATCTTTGCTGTCTTATAAAAGCACGCTAAAAAGCGGTCAATCTCTGCATGTGTAAAATGGCATTTGTTGGATAATTGCATACCTTTCTAGGATACCAAACGAAGCCATCTACTGCAGCATTTATACTAAGTGCACGCGTCTTTATTTACAGGTGATTATATGCGCAATAAGGGCCTTCCTACCCGTTCTACATGATAATTGAACAATCTCTTTGTTTTTTTATTTTTAACGTAAATCATTGGTTTATCTGATTTAAACCGATTCCAAACTGCCACCAGATCATGAATGTTCATTTGAATCATAGAATAATCCCCATTCACTGACATTTTGAATAGTCTCAGTTGAGGTCAAATTCCATGAGATAAACAAGTATGTCATCCGTACTAAAGAAAATAAGAAAGAATACACAGGTCAATTTTGTTGGGAGACATAAATAAGTAGATTTTTATGGACTAATGGATCGATATAGCTACAGATCCAAGATGAGGTGACCATTTTCGTTATCATAAACATCCTATCATTGTAAGATATATTAATTAAAAAGACGAGCTGTAATGCGATAATTCAACCACTCTTCTTTACATACAAAGCGTTTCGAGAAAGCAATTATTTTCATTCTGTAATTTTGTTGGTCTGTTAATTAATTAAAACGAAAACTTGCACTGTCATAAAAACCTATTGTATCGTTGATACAGTTAAAGAGGAAAAAAAATGTTATGCATATCTGGTCTAGTGATGATAGCACCAAAAGATGGTTATGTGATGATAACACCAAAAAATGGTCTAGTGATGGTCTAGTGATGATAGCACCAAAAGAGCGCTCAGTGCATGTTGACTGATCCACGCACTGACTGATAAGACGAGTAAGTGCAGATTTACTATCATAATCAATACCCGCCTAAACCACGAGATGCAATGCAAAGTCTTGCTTCCTTAAAATTGATTTAGGGCCACTATAGCACAATTGCAAGAGCCAAGGGTCGCGGATTCGATACTAACCCAAGATAGCGATGGGCCGCTGCTTGTTTTTTTTTTCTCCCCGGGCCAATGCATTTAGGTCCAATTCTATCGGATGATGTAGCCACTTATTTAAATAACCAAGCAAAGTTAAAAGATAACATCCAAGCAGAAATAATATCTACACTATATTTGATTTTCAAGTACTGGTCCAAACTGCATATCGACCAAAATGATATATTAACGATTTTTCTTTCTCGGATATATAACTATGAATAAATGTGTTGCAATTCAATTATATTGCTTGTGATAATAAGCCGCTTTCATTGAAAATTACCACCTTTCACAAGCAAACAAAAAAAAAAAAAAAATATTAAAAGATACCCACAACAATAAACAATTCTCGTATTGGGAATTAACTAAAACAATCAACGTTGTCCATCACTATAATTTTTGTGTGACATGCCATCATCTTACTGAAAGTAGAGGTAGTTTTATGTTCTTAATTTTGCTGTAGGATTTCGTTGAAGTATACATTGTGGGAAAGTGTGTTTCTATTCACATTACTGATCAACAATAACAGTGTACGTCAATCTGGTCATGTGGACATATTACATTAAATATTAATTGTTGTAATAAATGAATTTCAAAATAGTTAAACCAAATTCTGTTCAATTGGATTCTTGAATGCTCTGCATATTAAACGACCCTCCCTCCCCCCCCCCAAAAAAAAAAAAAAAGAAAAAGAAAAAAGAAATTTATTGATCATTTTTGACTTTTAGAATTGCTAGGTATTAAACGAGGTCAACAGCATAACCAGTAAAATTAAAATAAAAGGCACGAAACTACAGGGACAAAATTATATGAATTATAAATATGTATCTGGTATTGATCTCATTATTGTAAACACGTGCATTATTCCTATGAACTCAATGTTATGCGTTATAAATGTACGATGAGCCACAGTGGCATATTGCTTAGCATGTCAGACTCGCGACAAGAAATTCCCCAAAATATAACTTTATAACTTTGTCTCTATCTTTTTCATTTACAACTAGGATAAACTCTATACAGCTATTACTGTACTTATTTCACTCTCCCAATTAAAGATTTTGTCATCGTCATGTCTGTGTAAAGCGTTTAAATCCTCTATTCGTGCACATCTTTTCAATTTCCTTACATAGTAAAAAATCCTTATTCGAATGCACTAAAACAAGAAAATGTTACCCGCGCCATTGAATATACATTTAATATAAATACGTAGGGTATTACCATGTACAGCAAGTGGAATGTCTGAGTAGATTGGACATGATTAGTCTGACCTAACTGTTCCTGTCTGTTACCTACAAAACTGGAGGTTATACCAAGGTAAACCAATGAATCGACGCTGGCCACGCCCCCTACACCCAATCATCCGCACTTAACTGTTCTGAAACTAGTCGTGTCTCTCAATATAATGTACCGGTCACAATTAGCTCCATTTGTGTAACTATGTATTGATATATGGGAACTAGCCATGCGATTTGACAACCGTTAATAGGATTTACGAAACAAACGGACTGACAAATAGAGGCAGAGAGACGATAGACGGAATCTGTCCTTTTCTCATTTGCATGATATGTTACACTTTTAGCTGGCAAGTAATTTTGCATTTGGATATCATATTGACTGCTATTATTAGAAACAGTGAATAATTCTTTGGTGCATAGATGCATTCAGCTAATTCGAAATCGTAAATTAATTGATTTTCCTTATGCTTATTGGGAACAAATATGACGACATATTCCGATTTCTAACTCAGTGTCCCTACAAAATTGTTCATTTTTTATTTTTCTGTACTAACTGATTAATGTCAGTTTTATAATGTCATCGGCAATTGTAAATATTAAATAAAGGGGATTCAGTTAGACCAGTATACCAGGAAGATAATAGGGGAAACTATTGTTGGTACTGTTGTTATCCATATTCTTATCCTTATATGTGGCTCTTCTTCCATAAATGGAGAAATAAGGACGACAAACCTTTGCATCGTTAGTGTCACTACCCTGCAAATAGAGACTAACGTCCGAATCTCTATATGATGTATAATTCATGCAGTTAATACAGATGAGGACCGGAGAATATAAACACACAATTTCTATTTTCTGTTTTGGACCATGTTTTTCTTTCTCTGTTTGCACAAAACAATTGTATTTAATCCCTGTTGATTGTTAGTAACAACTCAGTTAATTATTAATGACAAAGCCATTTAATGCGGAGGTAGAATGAGAGGAAGAAATAATGCGTTTTAATAATCTCTGAATGACCGTGGTGTATTACGTATTTCTCTAAAGGTATTAAAGGAGGAAGCCTGAGCCATATTGAACACTCTTCCAGTGCTCCAGTACTATATATATGTTGTTTGATAATTCTTTTATTAAGTGTTCATAACGAATATCCAGATGATATCGGGAGTACTACCGGGTTCGTTGCCATAGTGGAAACGTACTCTGGTTCATCTTATCGATTCTGTACAACACTGTATTCATTAGTCATTTTGTCTTTTTCCTTCAACAATGGAAGTATATTGAAGTATTGACAAATACCGAAGAGATATTATGCGGCTTCATACTTTTCTGGGTCAAAATTAGGCCATGACTAAGCTTGAACGGAATTTGAAAGCTATATAATTTCAGGTCTAATCTTACTTAGTGAATGAAAAATATTAAACAAAATTAAATGTGAATATCACAAATCTATGGTTCAAGATTTGGGCAATAGAGGTATTTCATATCATGCAGAGGTGTTTTTACATGCTTTGTATATACATTATTTACTCTTTGTTTGTCACCAAAAATTACGAAGTAGTCAGCATCTTTAAACGATAAGTGACTGAATAAGGTAATTACTCCGAGTGACACCATTTGTGGAGAAAGTACCTGATGAGTAATCAACTTCATGATAATTGCAATGTTGAAGATATATTAGATGCTAGTGAAAATGACTTGTATTATCATCTGGTGAGGAACAGGAGGCGTACATATGACCCGGAAAGTATGAATGTCAAACGACAGGTGAAAGCTCTTGTCTTATATATAGACCGTCATGTATACACTGTTTAATTCCATCCCTTAAAGGAAGACTTTACCCGTGAACTTGTGAAATAAAATAATAATCTTTCCCTACCCACTTTAACGGAAATCCAGAAACCTGACTATCATGTTTGGGTTTTGTTAACCTCGAAAACCAGGAACTGATCACTCAACAAGTCATACTTGCAGTTCGAGGTAAGAATATTTCCATTTTAATAAATAGAAATAATCAAGAGTAATTGAAAGTTTCTATATTGCCCCCTCTCTCTGCAGCAACAAGAGAAACAAACACTTCTTTCAAATAAGCTATGTTGTATTCCATAGGATTTTAAGTGTAATGTACCCACAGTATTGCGGTTTGTTTACATGTACTTCCATATTTCTTTCCTATGAACTCATTTAAGTTATCAGGCATTACGTGGTCGAAACTTCGTAACGAATTTCGTACTCAAATGACATGTATTGTAATAAATATATGTATTTTATAACCTACATCCAGTGAATCAGAAAAGATATCATCAGAATCACTGGTGTCATAATCTTCTAAATTAACTTGATAAAATTGGAGTGCATATTTGGAGTGACACAATCTGGCAGATTGCTGCATCAGAATTAAAACGTTGTATTGGCCTAGATAATACTGCATTTCCCATAATCAGCATTTCATAATAATAACATTTAAAAATAATTTCCAGAGAAGGAGAGTCGAGCAGTCATACTTTTGCGCTACTTTATGTTGTGGTTGACATATCTTCCAAAACGTAAGATGGCTTCCACGCAAAAAAATCTGATACTTGCCAGTGGAACAATTGAAGAAATAGTCGATTGCCTGATTGCACTGTAAGGGAAGTCATATGATATATTCAGTCTCACAGTGAAAGTGTACGATTGAGTAAATCATGCGAGACAGCAGCAAAACGCCTGTATAGATAAAATCCAAAGAAATCAACTCTTACATTATTGTAAGAGTGAATGGACTATAGGTTGATTAGGTTATCCTCATCTGGGTAGAAGTCTTGATGGTTTGGTGGCCTACTGATATTGTGAGGAACCATTAAGGCTTTTAGAAGTAAAATGCTCATTTAAATTTGGAAATTTACCAACAATGGAATCAGTCAAAGACGCCATCTTTATCTTGCCAGGTGATTGGTGCTAAACGTAAACCTAAACACGGTCATAACTATTATCAAGTACAAGGTCAGATGGGATTTTGTAACCAAAAATGGTGTGATTTTGTGAACTGGACTCTTAGGCGATATAATGTGGAAATAATTTTCTTTGAAGAAAGATTCTGAATAATGAGGCATGAGAAAATGAATTCGTTTTATTTACCGGCAATTATACCAGAACTCTTCTCTGAACGTATCAAGCCTAACTATCCTTGCATAATCAACAGAGACTTATGAGATATGAAATATTCAGCATATGTGCACCAGTCGGCTTTTTATATCAAATTAAGTTTTACACACCCAAAAATTAGTTTCATTTAAGAGGCCATAATTCTATATGAATGTATAGTATATTCAAGAACACACAAATAGTACACAGCACTGATAACTGAGATCACGTAATTTGCATATAATAATCACCGATTGTAATCATTTGTGATAGTGAAGTATGTAACCTATCAAGTTTCTCCTTTAAACGAAGAATTTGCATTGGCCACTGTGGATTATATTCCAACCCTTTAGTAGAAATAAACATCATCTTAAACAGTGTGCATGAGAAAAATATAATCAATTTTTACAATGTCGGCTTGGATTTTGAAAAGTACGAATGATAAGATTTGATCATAATATATCAGATAAACAAATTCAGAATTGTTAGAATGATGTTATTTTCACTGAATATCTGGAAACTTTTTATCCCCCGTATCCTACAGTAATATTGTTAACACATGACCAACACACTGATGAATAAAAACTCAGCCAATGAAATCAATCATCATGAACTAGTGGTTGCTGGAGAAAAGCCACGATGATACAAAGTTTCCAAACTTTGCTCGCCTGTTGTGTGTATTCACTCTTGATTTTCTTGACAGCCCTAGGAATAGTAGTTCAATGCAGTAAACAATGTGCATAGTCCTGCTTGTTAAAGATTACATTTGTGAATACTACATTATATTGCAAGTTCATCTTAACCTAAAGACCAATGGTGCATTTCATGCAACATCTAAATATTTAAGAAAATAAGAAATAATATTTGTAAAAAGCTGTCTAATAACAATAATCTTTTATAATATTACCATTTATCGCTCTTCAATTTAATGCTGAAATATGTTACCAGGCTTATCATGTTATGGAATTAATGAGTAAAAGGTCAAGGTGACCATCTATATGTTCATGTATTATTACAGAGAAAGAGATTTAAATCGCCAAAAAATTACCTAACATTCCCCCCAGAAGACATATAATTGAAAACTAAAGTAAAGTAGACATAAGTCCATTAGAATACAAAATACGAACTTTCAAAACATTCACTGAAAGAAATTAGTGGAATGCAAAGTCATGAGAGGTCTTCACCATTAAGCTTGGTGGAAAAGAACTCAGTGATCATATCTGAATCATTATGTTTCAAAACACAACTAGGAAATATCATATTGCTTACTTTAATTACTCTATAAATGGTAAATTGTATAAATTTTATATATGCATCACTAAGATATAAACCAAATCGCTAGACACTCTACCTAACATAGTCAAATAAACACACTGTTCCACCCCCACCCCCCTTCTTGGCAACAGTTGATATATTTGAATATGCATTTAATATCCTACTTAAAGTCACTCTGTGCTTTACAAAATGTATTAATATTGCTTGTTGCCCACAAACAGAACCATGTGATTGCATTTATAGCAAAGTAAATTGCACTTGGATATGTGGAGTCACTGTGCACTGATGATGTTGTCTATAGCACTCACGGTATTAATTCAGTTCCCATAGTAAATCTATGCAAACACCATGATATTAAAAATTCAATAACTTAACATTTTTGAGTGCTCATGATCAAACCTTTATTTATCAGTATAGATGAAATCGGGATGTCATCTTTTGTGTAGAGGAAAGGATATAAGCCGCCGCTTTTTCTGGACCTACATGTGTTTGAAACATGTGCTTTCAATTCCGCACCTAAGAGTCAGGTGCTAATTTTAGTAATGAATGTTCCAAACTCAAGACTGATAAAGGACTGAAATAAACAATGTCTCTATTTTTTCACTTACAACTAGGATAAGCTCTCAAAAGATTCTTTTTTCATAACTTACATTATTAACCAATCCTGGTCAGCCAAACCCATATTTACAATATTTTATGTTCACCCGTTTCCAGGCTAGTTCCCATTTTTCCATATCATTAGTACCGTGTGTCATATAGGGATAGACGTGATGCCTGCACAACGTGAAAGTTATTGACCTTCTGAATAGCTCTTTCTATGTATATTTTTAAATTTACTATTTTTTTCGTTTCTTCAACCTGAGGGTTATTTAAACTTTGAATGGTATTGGCAAGCTGATCAGCTTGATTCCTCCTGGACTAGTTAGGTCAGAAATACGAAAACTCTTATCAGTCATAATTGCATCTCCTGGTTTGTAGTTTTCATCGTTAACAAATAATATCCACTAGACGGCTCAGATCTTGGAGAAATTTCGTTTGAAGGTGATATCCACCTATTAATCGAACAATCCATCCAGTTAAGTTTCAATTACAAACAGCATGCCATCAGTGCAATATGACGGTGAGGAAATACAAGTTGAATCTTGAAGAATAGATAATGTACCATTTTTAAAAATTGCACGATTTTCATTAAAGATGGAAAATATGTTTTCATCTTTTGCTTCAAAAAGTCTAAAACAAAGATCCAAGATTTAAAATCTAACAATTGAGGTTTTACATATTTTTACTTTTTATTTTTATTTGTTTATTTATCTCCTTTTCAATAAATCACTAGAAATATGTAAATGGAAGTCTATGCACACAATGTGCCAAGGCTGTGGCTGTTAATAATGCATGATCAACAAAGGTTTCATTTCGTCGCCACACATATTCTAGACATGTTCATCTTTACATCTTATTTTCAAGTTCTCTTTTCTAGTTTTGTTCTCAGCTGATCAAATTGTACTTTTGTCCCAACAAACGTGTGGTAATTGCCATCAATTGTGTCCATGTTCAGCTGCTGGTGAGGGCGACCACTAAGCTTTATCCATCCAGAAAGGAATAAATCTAACTCGTACATTTAGACGATCTGGATATCAAATGTTGAGTTATAAAGGTCACATTGACTAATTTTGACAATTATCGATCGACAAAACGACGAACCATTGCAGCATGTGTGAATATTTAAAATAACCAATTCATTATCGCGACAATCAGTTTGAGGGAGGAAAATGGCCGACGTAAATGATCCCTACAGGTGTGTCTCATTTACACTCGTTGAATGGTTACTCGAACAATGTTAGTTACAAGTGACAACAGGTCAATTGTCGTATTGATATGTGGCGATAGGTCAATTGTCGTACCACCTCTTTCTTCCGATTAGTGAAATGACTTAATCAGCTATCAGTCTAAGACGCGTGATCCTGATTTAATGCATCGCATGTTGACTAAACAGTTTCAATATCAATCTAGAACCCGCTTTAATTATTATGATGAAATTTGAAGATCCAGATGCTTGAAACTTGCAAACGTAGTCCAAGTATTTAAAACGAAAAGAAACCAAATGTTTTAAATCAATATTCAACATTATAATCCAATATCACTGTGGTGCATTTTGTTTAAAAGGTGGGTTTTTTTTTTTTTTTTTTTTAAATATTTGCATAATTATATTATTTAGCATAATTTGATTGTACCAAATCAAGCAGGCTTAACACAAAGTGACTCACCAACACGTGAATATCTCGATATTTATTATAATGCTTCCTTAGCTATGGATCAGTAAAAGGAAATTATTCTCTGTTAATATAAGTGTTTAGCAATCGGGATTGACTGTTGATTTACAAATAATGACATTAAATTTAATTGATTTTCAATTTTAGACAGTTATTTATCATTGTTAAAGAAGCTGGTTATCCTGGATTCCTTTCAAATTTCTAAAATATTTGTACAGGAGTCTGTCAGTCGAGGAATGGCCCGATGTCCATTATGCGTGTCGCATACACAGCTATGGTTCAAGCAAAGAAACCTCGGTTGAGAAACATATTTAGTATTTTAAATAATGATGTCTTTTTAAAAGGTTTTCCCATCATCAGGTACTTTCACGTGGGCCAATCACAATGGCTGAAATATTTATATTTTAATATAAAAAATATATTGCCGTTAGACATCGTCTGCTATTCACGTAACCTTAGCGACTTACAATTACGACACTATTTTTCAATAGTTCCCTATAATCCGATGAAATTATTACACGTAAATTTTGGATATGTGGAAACCTTAATAAAGGCATTAATACGCTTTTTGAATCAACCTATAATTTTTTGACATTTCCCCCTTCACAAGAATTACATATGCTATAGGGTCCCCGAGTGGCCGAGTGGTTTAAAGCGCTCTCCGTTACGGATCACTGCCATCTCACCTCTGTCTGCGTGGGTTCGAGTCTAGGATTCGGCCAATGAGGGTATGTGAGAAAGCTTGCCAGTAGCTTCTCGTCGGTCGGTGGTTCTTCCCGGGGTTTTCCCGGGTTCTTCCTCCACCATAGCCTATCGTGTGCTGAAAAATGGCATTAAACCCCACAACAACAACAACATGTACTATAATTATGTGCATATGTATATATGATAGTAATCTATCTGCCTTAAGTCGTAATACAATATTGATTATAATTTCTTTGTAAGGTGAATAAACCTTGTTTAATATGAGTTCAGGTACTGAATGTCCAGAGATTACCATTGTTCAAATTATATGTGATGATATATTCTTGAATAAGTATTGCGTCATATACGCCATCAAACAAAAAGAGGAAAAATTATATAAAATCAGAGCGACCGCTCCGGTGGCCTAATGGTTAGAGCGTCCTCGTCGGATGCAGGACGTCGCAGGATCGAACCCCGGCTGAGTCATGCAAAAGACATAAAAATGGTACTAATAGCTTCCTCGCTCAGCATTAAGAAGTTAATGTTTCAACTTGTCGGCCTGGTGTCAGGATAATGTGATGTGTGGGACATCATGCTACATATCTGCGGCATGATGACCCAGTGCTAGACATCACTAGAAACTGTCACACTGCAGACATCGTAGTGATATGACTGAAAACTTGTCAAAGTTACGTTAATAATCCAGATCTGACACGCGCACACAGAAATACACACACACGTAAAATCAGAGCAGACATGACATATTTGAAACACAAGGTATACAAATTATCAACATGTGAATTTTGTGTATTTTAAAGACAATTTTTCCAAACTATGGTAACGTTTGCATTGTGAATATTTTTATATTGTTAGATCATGAAAGTGAATTAACATAAACAATGCTGCCAATATTTTGAAATACGTCACGCCTTGTTGAGATATGTCATCTGGAAAACTAGAAAACCTTATTACTTTGTTTAAAATGTGCAGCCTTGTTTATCTTATGTACCATATAGCAGTTTGGGTCAGTTACCGTGGTGTGTCAGTTACCGAGGTGTGTCGGTTATCGAGGTGTGTCGGTTACCGAGGTGTGTCCTTGAGCATGATACTTTGCTCCTATTGTCTGGACACTAATTGCCCTACCTGTGTCGATATGCCGTCAAACAACAAAAGAAGCCAAAGATAATTGTAACATAGCATTGTAATAGGATAAAGTTAATTGCTAGACATCAGTTATAATGATATGACTCAACTCTTTCATTTATGTTACAATATGGACTTTATGTAAGCAGACCTTACTTTAAATGTTCGAAAATATTCTGGTATTCATAATATTTTCCCTTCACTATTTCACACACACGCTGCACACACAGTCATCTCTCAATTACGAGAGAGAGAGAGAGAGAGAGAGAGAGAGAGAGAGAGAGACAGAGAGAGAGAGAGAGAGAGACAAAGATAGAGAGAGAGACAGAGAGAGAATAAGATGAATGTTGGGAAACAAATTTCTCCGAAAAATCAAGACCATGTAGTGACACAACAGTCGAAAATAAATGAATTCTTGCTTAAGCTAAAATAAAAAAGATATTCTATAATCTATATCCTCTCATTATATTCGGTTAAACACATCAAAATGATAGGTACATGTGATTAATGCTTGAAGAAAACTATCAAAGTTTCAGATTTGTATCTAATTTAAGAACATTTCATGTATGCACGTGTGTGTGTGTGTGTGCGACGGTTTCTGCATGTGACTTCGGCTGGGATAGTTTAGGTACATCCACGTAAACTTTACTATATAACATAAAAATCCTGGCATTATTATTGATATCAATTCTTATGAACAAGCTCACACTATTATTTTTGTTTCTATTTTGTTTGTTTTTTCATTCACTAAACGTCTTTTTAATTTATATAAATGTTATGATGCATCCATATCTTTGCTGTCTTATAAAAGCACGCTAAAAAGCGGTCAATCTCTGCATGTGTAAAATGGCATTTGTTGGATAATTGCATACCTTTCTAGGATACCAAACGAAGCCATCTACTGCAGCATTTATACTAAGTGCACGCGTCTTTATTTACAGGTGATTATATGCACAATAAGGGCCTTCCTACCCGTTCTACATGATAATTGAACAATCTCTTTGTTTTTTTATTTTTAACGTAAATCATTGGTTTATCTGATTTAAATCGATTCCAAACTGCATGCCACCAGATGATGAATGTTCATTTGAATAAAAGAATAATCCCCATTCACTGACATTTTGAATAGTCTCAGTTGAGGTCAAATTCCATGAGATAAACAAGTATGTCATCCGTACTAAAGAAAATAAGAAAGAATACACAAGTCAATTTTGTTGGGAGACATAAATAAGTAGATTTTTATGGACTAATGGATTGATATAGCTACAGATCCAAGATGAGGTGACCATTTTGGTTATCATAAACATCCTATCAATGTAAGATATATTAATCAAAAAGACGAGCTGTAATGTGATAATTCAACCACTCTTCGTTACATACAAAGCGTTTCGAGAAAGCGATTATTTTCATTCTGTAATTTTGTTGGTCTGTTAATTAATTAAAACGAAAACTTGCACTGTCATAAAAACCTATTGTATCGTTGATACAGTTAAAGAGGGAAAAAAGTGTTATGCATATCTGGTCTAGTGATGATAGCACCAAAAGATGGTCTAGTGATGATAACACCAAAAAATGGTCTAGTGATGGTCTAGTGATGATAGCACCAAAAGAGCGCTCAGTGCATGTTGACTGATCCACGCACTGACTGATAAGACGAGTAAGTGCAGATTTACTATCATAATCAATACCCGCCTAAACCACGAGATGCAATGCAAAGTCTTGCTTCCTTAAAATTGATTTAGGGCCACTATAGCACAATTGCAAGAGCCAAGGGTCGCGGATTCGATACTAACCCAAGATAGCGATGGGCCGCTGCTTGTTTTTTTTCTCTCCCCGGGCCAATGCATTTAGGTCCAATTCTATCGGATGATGTAGCCACTTATTTAAATAACCAAGCAAAGTTAAAAGAAAACATCCAAGCAGAAATAATATCTACACTATATTTGATTTTCAAGTACTGGTCCAAATTGCATATCGACCAAAATGATATATTAACGATTTTTCTTTCTCGGATATATAACTATGAACAAATGTGTTGCAATTCAATTATATTGCTTGTGATAATAAGCCGGTTTCATTGAAAATTACCACCTTTCCCAAGCAAAAAAAAAAAAAAAAACACATTAAAAAATACCCACAACAATAAACAATTCTCGTATTGGGAATTAACTAAAACAATCAACGTTGTCCATCACTATAATTTTTGTGTGACATGCCATCATCTTACTGAAAGTAGAGGTAGTTTTTATGTTCTTAATTTTGCTGTAGGATTTCGTTGAAGTATACATTGTGGGAAAGTGTGTTTCTATTCACATTACTGATCAAAAATAACAGTGTACGTCAATCTGGTCATGTGGACATATTACATTAAATATTAATTGTTGTAATAAATGAATTTTCAAAATAGTTAAACCAAATTCTGTTCAATTGGATTCTTGAATGCTCTGCATATTAAACGACCCTCCCCACTCAAAAAAAAAAAAATAAAAATAAAAATAAAAAAGAAATGTGTTGACAATTTTTGACTTTTACAATTGCTAGGTATTAAACGAGGTCAACAGCATAACCAGTAAAATTAAAATAAAAGGCACGAAACTACAGGGACAAAATTATATGAATTATAAATATGTAACTGGTATTGATCTCATTATTGTAAACACGTGCATTATTTCTATGAACTCAATGTTATGCGTTATAAATGTACGATGAGTCACAGTGGCATATTGCTTAGCATGTCAGACTCGCGACAAGAAATTCCCAAAAATATAACTTTGTCTCTATATTTTTCATTTACAACTAGGATAAACTCTATACAACTATTACTGTACTTATTTCACTCTCCCAATTAAAGATTTTGTCATCGTCATATCTGTGTAAAGCGTTTAAATCCTCTATTCGTGCACATCTTTTCAATTTCCTTACATAGTAAAAAATCCTTATTCGAATGCACTAAAACAAGAAAATGTTACCCGCGCCATTGAATATACATTTAATATAAATACATAGGGAATTAACATGTACAGCAAGTGGAATGTCTGAGTAGATTGGACATGATTAGCATGACCTATCTGTTCCTGTCTGTTACCTACAAAACTGGAGGTTATACCAAGGTAAACCAATGAATCGACGCTGGCCACGCCCCCTACACCCAATCATCCGCACTTAACTGTTCTGAAACTAGTCGTGTCTCTCAATATAATGTACCGGTCACAATTAGCTCCATTTGTGTAACTATGTATTGATATATGGGAACTAGCCATGCGATTTGACAACCGTTAATAGGATTTACGAAACAAACGGACTGACAAATAGAGGCAGAGAGACGATAGACGGAATCTGTCCTTTTCTCATTTGCATGATATGTTACACTTTTAGCTGGCAAATAATTTTGCATTTGGATATCATATTGACTGCTATTATTAGAAACAGTGAATAATTCTTTGGTGCATAGATGCATTCAGCTAATTCGAAATCGTAAATTAATTGATTTTCCTTATGCTTATTGGGAACAAATATGACGACATATTCCGATTTCTAACTCAGTGTCCCAACAAAATTGTTCATTTTTTATTTTTCTGTACTAACTGATTAATGTCAGTTTTATAATGTCATCGGCAATTGTAAATATTAAATAAAGGGGATTGAGTTATACCAGTATTCCAGGAAGATAATAGGGGAAACTATTGTTGGTACTGTTGTTATCCATATTCTTATCCTTAAATGTGGCTCTTCTTCCATAAATGGAGAAATAAGGACGACAAACCTTTGCATCGTTAGTGTCACTACCCTGCAAATAGAGACTAACGTCCGAATCTCTATATGATGTATAATTCATGCAGTTAATACAGATGAGGACCGGAGAATATAAACACACAATTTCTATTTTCTGTGTTGGACCATGTTTTTCTTTCTCTGTTTGCACAAAACAATTGTATTTAATCCCTGTTGATTGTTAGTAACAACTCAGTTGATTATTAATGACAATTCCTTTTAATGCGGAGGTAGAATGAGAGGAAGAAATAATGCGTTTTAATAATCTCTGAATGACCGTGGTGTATTACGTATTTCTCTAAAGGTATATAAGGAGGAAACCTGAGCCATATTGAACACTCTTCCAGTGCTCCAGTACTATATATCTGTTGTTTGATAATTCTTTTATTAAGAGTTCATAACGAATATCCAGATGATATCGGGAGTACTACCGGGTTCGTTGCCATAGTGGAAACGTACTCTGGTTCATCTTATCGATTCTGTACAACACTGTATTCCATAGTCATTTTGTCTTTTTCCTTCAACAATGGAAGTATATTGAAGTATTGACAAATACCGAAGAGAAATTATGCGGCTTCATACTTTTCTGGGTCAAAATTAGGCCATGACTAAGCTTGAACGGAATTTGAAAGCTATATAATTTCAGGTCTAATCTTACTTAGTGAATGAAAAATATTAAACAAAATTAAATGTGAATATCACAAATCTATGGTTCAAGATTTGGGCAATAGAGGTATTTCATATCATGCAGAGGTGTTTTTACTTGCTTTGTATATACATTATTTACTGTTTGTTTGTCACCAAAAATTACGAAGTAGTCAGCCCCTTTAAACGAGCAGTGACTGAAAAAGGTAATTACTCCTAGTGACACCATTTGTGGAGAAAGTACCTGATGAGTAATCAACTTCATGATAATTGTAATGTTGAAGATATATTAGATGTTAGTGAAAATGACTTGTATTATCATCTGGTGAGGAACAGGAGGCGTACATATGACCCGGAAAGTATGAATGTCAAACGACAGGTGAAAGCTCTTGTCTTATATGTAGACCGTCATGTATACACTGTTTAATTCCATCCCTTAAAGGAAGACTTTACCCGTGAACTTGTGAAATAAAATAATAATCTTTCCCTACCCACTTTAACGGAAATCCAGAAACCTGACTATCATGTTTGGGTTTTGTTAACCTCGAAAACCAGGAACTGATCACTCAACAAGTCATACTTGCAGTTCGAGGTAAGAATATTTCCATTTTAATAAATAGAAATAATCAAGAGTAATTGAAAGTTTCTATATTGCCCCCTCTCTCTGCAGCAACAAGAGAAACAAACACTTCTTTCAAATAAGCTATGTTGTATTCCATAGGATTTTAAGTGTAATGTACCCACAGTATTGCGGTTTGTTTACATGTACTTCCATATTTCTTTCCTATGAACTCATTTAAGTTATCAGGCATTACGTGGTCGAAACTTCGTAACGAATTTCGTACTCAAATGACATGTATTGTAATAAATATATGTATTTTATAACCTACATCCCGTGAATCAGAAAAGATATCATCAGAATCACTGGTGTCATAATCTTCTAAATTAACTTGATAAAATTGGAGTGCATATTTGGAGTGACACAATCTGGCAGATTGCTGCATCAGAATTAAAATGTTGTATTGGCCTAGATAATACTGCATCTCCCATAATCAGCATTTCATAATAATAACATTTAAAAATAATTTCCAGAGAAGGAGAGTCGTGCAGTCATACTTTTGCGCTACTTTATGTTGTGGTTGACATATCTTCCAAAACGTAAGATGGCTTCCACGCAAAAAAATCTGATACTTGCCAGTGGAACAATTGAAGAAATAGTCGATTGCCTGATTGCACTGTAAGGGAAGTCATATGATATATTCAGTCTCACAGTGAAAGTGTACGATTGAGTAAATCATGCGAGACAGCAGCAAAACGCCTGTATAGATAAAATCCAAAGAAATCAACTCTTACATTATTGTAAGAGTGAATGGACTATAGGTGGATTAGGTTATCCTCATCTGGGTAGAAGTCTAGATGGTTTGGTGGCCTACTGATATTGTGAGGAACCATTAAGGCTTTTAGAAGTAAAATGCTCATTTAAATTTGGAAATTTGCCAACAATGGAATCAGTCAAAGACGCCATCTTTAACTTGCCAGGTGATTGGTGCTAAACGTAAACCTAAACACGGTCATAACTATTATCAAGTACAAGGTCAGATGGGATTTTGTAACCAAAAATGGTGTGATTTTGTGAACTGGACTCTTAGGCGATATAATGTGGAAATAATTTTCTTTGAAGAAAGATTCTGAATAATGAGGCATGAGAAAATGAATTCGTTTTATTTACCGGCAATTATACCAGAACTCTTCTCTGAACGTATCAAGCCTAACTATCCTTGTATAATCAACAGAGACTTATGAGATATGAAATATTATCAAGTTTCTCCTTTAAACGAAGAATTTGCATTAGCCACTGTGGATTATATTCCAACCCTTTAGTAGAAATAAACATCATCTTAAACAGTGTGCATGAGAAAAATATAATCAATTTTTACAATGTCGGCTTGGATTTTGAAAAGTTCGAATGATAAGATTTGATCATAATATATCAGATAAACAAATTCAGAATTGTTAGAATGATGTTATTTTCACTGAATATCTGGAAACTTTTTATCCCCGGTATCCTACAGTAATATTGTTAACACATGACCAACACACTGATGAATAAATACTCAGCCAATGAAATCAATCATCATGAACTAGTGGTTGCTGGAGATTAGCCACGATGATACAAAGTTTCCAAACTTTGCTCGCCTGTTGTGTGTATTCACTCTTGATTTTCTTGACGGCCCTAGGAATAGTAGTTCAATGCAGTAAGCAATGTGCATAGTCCTGCTTGTTAAAGATTACATTTGTGAATATTACATTATATTGCAAGTTCATCTTAACCTAAAGACCAATGGTGCATTTCAGGCAACATCTAAATATTTAAGAAAATAAGAAATAATATTTGTAAAAAGCTGTCTAATAAGAATAATCTTTTATAATATTACCATTTATCGCTCTTCAATTTAATGCTGAAATATGTTACCAGCCTTATCATGTTATGGAATTAATGAGTAAAAGGTCAAGGTGACCATCTATATGTTCATGTATTATTACAGAGAAAGAGATTTAAATCGCCAAAAAGTTACCTAACATTCCCCCCAGAAGACATATAATTGAAAACTAAAGTAAAGTAGACATAAGTCCATTAGAATACAAAATACGAACTTTCAAAACATTCACTGAAAGAAATTAGTGGAATGCAAAGTCATGAGAGGTCTTCACCATTAAGCTTGGTGGAAAAGAACTCAGTGATCATATCTGAATCATTATGTTTCAAAACACAACTAGGAAATATCATATTGCTTACTTTAATTACTCTATAAATGGTAAATTGTATAAATTTTATATATGCATCACTAAGATATAAACCAAATCGCTAAACACTCCACCTAACATAGTCAAATAAACACACTGTTCCACCCCCACCCCCCTTCTTGGCAACAGTTGATATATTTGAATATGCATTTAATATCCTACTTAAAGTCACTCTGTGCTTTACAAAATGTATTAATATTGCTTGTTACCCACAAACAGAACCATGTGATTGCATTTATAGCAAAGTACATTGCACTTGCATATGTGGAGTCACTGTGCACTGCTGATGCTGTCTATAGCACTCACGGTATTAATTCAGTTCCCATAGTAAATCTATGCAAACACCATGATATTAAAAATTCAATAACTTAACATTTTTGAGTGCTCATGATCAAACCTTTATTTATCAGTATAGATGAAACCGGGATGTCATCTTCTGTGTAGAGGAAAGGATATAAGCCGCAGCTTTTTCTGGACCTACATGTGTTTGAAACATGTGCTTTCAATTCCGCACCTAAGAGTCAGGTGCTAATTTTAGTAATGAGTGTTCCAAACTCAAGACTGATAAAGGACTGAAATAAACAATGTCTCTATTTTTTCACTTACAACTAGGATAAGCTCTCAAAAGATTCTTTTTTCATAACTTACATTATTAACCAATCCTGGTCAGCCAAACCCATATTTACAATATTTTATGTTCACCCGTTTCCAGGCTAGTTCCCATTTTTCCATATCATTAGTACCGTGTGTCATATAGGGATAGACGTGATGCCTGCACAACGTGAAAGTTATTGACCTTCTGAATAGCTCTTTCTATGTATATTTTTAAATTTACTATTTTTTTCGTTTCTTCAACCTGAGGGTTATTTAAACTTTGAATGGTATTGGCAAGCTGATCAGCTTGATTCCTCCTGGACTAGTTAGGTCAGAAATACGAAAACTCTTATCAGTCATAATTGCATCTCCTGGTTTGTAGTTTTCATCGTTAACAAATAATATCCACTAGACGGCTCAGATCTTGGAGAAATTTCGCTTGAAGGCGATATCCACCTATTAATCGAACAATCCATCCAGTTAAGTTTCAATTACAAACAGCATGCCATCGGTGCAATATGACGGTGAGGAAATACAAGTTGAATCTTGAAGAATAGATAATGTACCATTTTTAAAAATTGCACGATTTTCATTAAAGATGGAAAATATGTTTTCATCTTTTGCTTCAAAAAGTCTAAAACAAAGATCCAAGATTTAAAATCTAACAATTGAGGTTTTACATATTTTTACTTTTTATTTTTATTTGTTTATTTATCTCCTTTTCAATAAATCACTAGAAATATGTAAATGGAAGTCTATGCACACAATGTGCCAAGGCTGTTAATAATGCATGATCAACAAAGGTTTCATTTCGTCGCCACACATATTCTAGACATGTTCATCTTTACATCTTATTTTCAAGTTCTCTTTTCTAGTTTTGTTCTCAGCTGATCAAATTGTACTTTTGTCCCAACAAACGTGGTAATTGCCATCAATTGTGTCCATGTTCAGCTGCTGGTGAGGGCGATCACTAAGCTTTATCCATCCAGAAAGGAATAAATCTAACTCGTACATTTAGACGATCTGGATATCAAATGTTGAGTTATAAAGGTCACATTGACTAATTTTGACAATTATCGATCGACAAAACGACGAACCATTGCAGCATGTGTGAATATTTAAAATAACCAATTCATTATCGCGACAATCAGTTTGAGGGAGGAAAATGGCCGACGTAAATGATCCCTACAGGTGTGTCTCATTTACACTCGTTGAATGGTTACTCGAACAATGTTAGTTACAAGTGACAACAGGTCAATTGTCGTATTGATATGTGGCGATAGGTCAATTGTCGTACCACCTCTTTCTTCCGATTAGTGAAATGACTTAATCAGCTATCAGTCTAAGACGCGTGATCCTGATTTAATGCATCGCATGTTGACTAAACAGTTTCAATATCAATCTAGAACCCGCTTTAATTATTATGATGAAATTTGAAGATCCAGATGCTTGAAACTTGCAAACGTAGTCCAAGTATTTAAAACGAAAAGAAACCAAATGTTTTAAATCAATATTCAACATTATAATCCAATATCACTGTGGTGCATTTTGTCCAAAATATTTAAAAGGTGGTTTTTTTTTTGTTTTTTTTTAAAAATATTTGCATAATTATATTATTTAGCATAATTTGATTGTACCAAATCAAGCAGGCTTAACACCAAGTGACTCACCAACACGTGAATATCTAGATATTTATTATAATGCTTCCTTAGCTATGGATCAGTAAAAGGAAGTTATACTCTGTTAATATAAGTGTTTAGCAATCGGGATTGACTGTTGATTTACAAATAATGACATTAAATTTAATTGATTTTCAATTTCAGACAGTTATTTATCATTGTTAAAGAAGCTGGTTATCCTGGATTCCTTTCAAATTTCTAAAATATTTGTACAGGAGTCTGTCAGCTGAGGAATGGCCCGATGTCCATTATGCGTGTCGCATTCACAGCTATGGTTCAAGCAAAGAAACCTTGGTTGAGAAACATATTTAGTATTTTAAATAATGATGTCTTTTTAAAAGGTTTTCCCATCATCAGGTACTTTCACGTGGGCCAATCACAATGGCTGAAATATTTATATTTTAATATAAAAAATATATTGCCGTTAGACATCATCTGCTATTCACGTAACCTTAGCGACTTACAATTACGACACTATTTTTCAATAGTTCCCTATAATCCGATGAAATTATTACACGTAAATTTTGGATATGTGGAAACCTTAATAAAGGCATTAATACGCTTTTTGAATCAACCTATAATTTTTTGACATTTCCCCCTTCACAAGAATTACATATGCTATAGGGTCCCCGAGTGGCCGAGTGGTTTAAAGCGCTCTCCGTTACGGATCACTGCCATCTCACCTCTGTCTGCGTGGGTTCGAGTCTAGGATTCGGCCAATGAGGGTATGTGAGAAAGCTTGCCAGTAGCTTCTCGTGGGCCGGTGGTTCTTCCCGGGGTTTTCCCGGGTTCTTCCTCCACCATAGCCTATCGTATGCTGAAATATGGCATTAAACCCCACAACAACAACAACATATACTATAATTATGTGTATATGTATATATGATAGTAATCTATCTGCCTTAAATCGTAATACAATATTGATTATAATTTCTTTGTAAGGTGAATAAACCTTGTTTAATATGAGTTCAGGTACTGAATGTCCAGAGATTACCATTGTTCAAATTATATGTGATGATATATTCTTGAATAAGTATTGCGTCATATACGCCGTCAAACAAAAATAGGAAAAATTATATAAAATCAGAGCGACCGCTCCGGTGGCCTAATGGTTAGAGCGTCCTCGTCGGATGCAGGACGTCGCGGGATCGAACCCTGGCTGAGTCATGCAAAAGACATAAAAATGGTACTAATAGCTTCCTCGCTCAGCATTAAGAGGTTAGTGTTTCAACTTGTCGGCCTGGTGTCAGGATAATGTGATGTGTGGGACATCATGCTACATATCTGCGGCATGATGACCCAGTGCTAGACATCACTAGAAACTGTCACACTGCAGACATCGTAGTGATATGACTGAAAACTTGTCAAAGTTACGTTAATAATCCAGATCTGACACGCGCACACAGAAATACACACACACGTAAAATCAGAGCAGACATGACATATTTGAAACACAAGGTATACAAATTATCAACATGTGAATTTTGTGTATTTTAAAGACAATTTTTCCAAACTATGGTAACGTTTGCATTGTGAATATTTTTATATTGTTAGATCACGAAAGTGAATTAACATAAACAATGCTGCCAATATTTTGAAATACGTCACGCCTTGTTGAGATACGTCATCTGGAAAACTAGAAAACCTTATTACTTTGTTTAAAATGTGCAGCCTTGTTTATCTTATGTACCATATAGCAGTTTGGGTCAGTTACCGTGGTGTGTCAGTTACCGAGGTGTGTCGGTTACCGAGGTGTGTCCTTGAGCATGATACTTTGCTCCTATTGTCTGGACACTAATTGCCCTACCTGTGTCGATATGCCGTCAAACAACAAAAGAAGCCAAAGATAATTGTAACATAGCATTGTAATAGGATAAAGTTAATTGCTAGACATCAGTTATAATGATATGACTCAACTCTTTCATTTATGTCACAATATGGACTTTATGTAAGCAGACCTTACTTTAAATGTTCGAAAATATTCTGGTATTCATAATATTTTCCCTTCACTATTTCACACACACGCTGCACACACAGTCATCTCTCAATTACGAGAGAGAGAGATAGAAAGACAAAGAGAGAGAGAGAGAGAGAGAGAGAGAATAAGATAAATGTTGGGAAACAAATTTCTCCGAAAAATCAAGACCATGTAGTGACACAACAGCTTAAGCTAAAATAAAAAAGATATTCTATAATCTATATCCTCTCATTATATTCGGTTAAACGCATCAAAATGATAGGTACATGTGATTAATGCTTGAAGAAAACTATCAAAGTTTCAGATTTGTATCTAATTTAAGAACATTTCATGTATGCACGTGTGTGTGTGTGTGTGCGACGGTTTCTGCATGTGACTTCGGCTGGGATAGTTTAGGTACATCCACGTAAACTTTACTATATAACATAAAAATCCTGGCATTATTATTGATATCAATTCTTATGAACAAGCTCACACAATTATTTTTGTTTCTTGTTTGTTTGTTTTTTCATTCACTAAACGTCTTTTTAATTTATATAAATGTTATGATGCATCCATATCTTTGCTGTCTTATAAAAGCACGCTAAAAAGCGGTCAATCTCTGCATGTGTAAAATGGCATTTGTTGGATAATTGCATACCTTTCTAGGATACCAAACGAAGCCATCTACTGCAGCATTTATACTAAGTGCACGCGTCTTTATTTACAGGTGATTATATGCACAATAAGGGCCTTCCTACCCGTTCTACATGATAATTGAACAATCTCTTTGTTTTGTTTTTTTTTAACGTAAATCATTGGTTTATCTGATTTAAACCGATTCCAAACTGCATGCCACCAGATGATGAATGTTCATTTGAATAAAAGAATAATCCCCATTCACTGACATTTTGAATAGTCTCAGTTGAGGTCAAATTCCATGAGATAAACAAGTATGTCATCCGTACTAAAGAAAATAAGAAAGAATACACAGGTCAATTTTGTTGGGAGACATAAATAAGTAGATTTTTATGGACTAATGGATCGATATAGCTACAGATCCAAGATGAGGTAACCATTTTGGTTATCATAAATATCCTATCAATGTAAGATATATTAATCAAAAAGACGAGCTGTAATGTGATAATTCAACCGCTCTTCGTTACATACAAAGCGTTTCGAGAAAGCGATTATTTTCATTCTGTAATTTTGTTGGTCTGTTAATTAATTAAAACGAAAACTTGCACTGTCATAAAAACCTATTGTATCGTTGACACAGTTAAAGAGGGAAAAAAGTGTTATGCATATCTGGTCTAGTGATGATAGCACCAAAAGATGGTCTAGTGATGATAACACCAAAAAATGGTCTAGTGATGGTCTAGTGATGATAGCACCAAAAGAGCGCTCAGTGCATGTTGACTGATCCACGCACTGACTGATAAGACGAGTAAGTGCAGATTTACTATCATAATCAATACCCGCCTAAACCACGAGATGCAATGCAAAGTCTTGCTTCCTTAAAATTGATTTAGGGCCACTATAGCACAATTGCAAGAGCCAAGGGTCGCGGATTCGATACTAACCCAAGATAGCGATGGGCCGCTGCTTGTTTTTTTTTTCTCCCCGGGCCAATGCATTTAGGTCCAATTCTATCGGATGATGTAGCCACTTATTTAAATAACCAAGCAAAGTTAAAAGAAAACATCCAAGCAGAAATAATATCTACACTATATTTGATTTTCAAGTACTGGTCCAAATTGCATATCGACCAAAATGATATATTAACGATTTTTCTTTCTCGGATATATAACTATGAATAAATGTGTTGCAATTCAATTATATTGCTTGTGATAATAAGCCGGTTTCATTGAAAATTACCACCTTTCCCAGCAAAAAAAAAAAAAAAAAAAACACATTAAAAAATACCCACAACAATAAACAATTCTCGTATTGGGAATTAACTAAAACAATCAACGTTGTCCATCACTATAATTTTTGTGTGACATGCCATCATCTTACTGAAAGTAGAGGTAGTTTTTATGTTCTTAATTTTGCTGTAGGATTTCGTTGAAGTATACATTGTGGGAAAGTGTGTTTCTATTCACATTACTGATCAAAAATAACAGTGTACGTCAATCTGGTCATGTGGACATATTACATTAAATATTAATTGTTGTAATAAATGAATTTTCAAAATAGTTAAACCAAATTCTGTTCAATTGGATTCTTGAATGCTCTGCATATTAAACGACCCTTCCCACCCAAAAAAAAAATAAAAATAAAAATAAAAAAGAAATGTATTGGCCATTTTTGACTTTTACAATTGCTAGGTATTAAACGAGGTCAACAGCATAACCAGTAAAATTAAAATAAAAGGCACGAAACTACAGGGACAAAATTATATGAATTATAAATATGTAACTGGTATTGATCTCATTATTGTAAACACGTGCATTATTTCTATGAACTCAATGTTATGCGTTATAAATGTACGATGAGTCACAGTGGCATATTGCTTAGCATGTCAGACTCGCGACAAGAAATTCCCAAAAATATAACTTTGTCTCTATATTTTTCATTTACAACTAGGATAAACTCTATACAACTATTACTGTACTTATTTCACCCTCCCAATTAAAGATTTTGTCATCGTCATATCTGTGTAAAGCGTTTAAATCCTCTATTCGTGAACATCTTTTCAATTTCCTTACATAGTAAAAAATCCTTATTCGAATGCACTAAAACAAGAAAATGTTACCCGCGCCATTGAATATACATTTAATATAAATACATAGGGAATTAACATGTACAGCATGTGGAATGTCTGAGTAGATTGGACATGATTAGCCTGACCTATGCGTTCCTGTCTGTTACCTACAAAACTGGAGGTTATACCAAGGTAAACCAATGAATCGACGCTGGCCACGCCCCCTACACCCAATGATCCGCATTTAACTGTTCTGAAACTAGTCGTGTCTCTCAATATAATGAACCGGTCACAATTAGCTCCATTCGTGGAACTATGTATTGATATATGGGAACTAGCCATGCGATTTGACAACCGTTAATAGGATTTACGAAGCAAACGGACTGACAAATAGAGGCAGAGAGACGATAGAAGGAATCTGTCCTTTTCTCATTTGCATGGTATGTTACACTTTTAGCTGGCAACTAATCTTGCATTTGGATATCATATTGACTGCTATTATTAGAAACAGTGAATAATTCTTTGGTGCATAGATGCATTCAGCTAATTCGAAATCGTAAATTAACTGATTTTCCTAATGCTTATTGGGAACAAATATGACGACATATTCCGATTTCTAACTCAGTGTCCCAACAAAATTGTTCATTTTTTTTCTGTACTAACTGCTTAATGTCAGTTTTATAATGTCATCGGCAATTATAAATATTAAATAAAGGGGATTCAGTTATACCAGTATACCAGGAAGATAATAGGGGAAACTATTGTTGGTACTGTTGTTATCCATATTCTTATCCTTAAATGCGGCTCTTCTTCCATAAATGGAGAAATAAGGACGACAAACCTTTGCATCGTTAGTGTCACTACCCTGCAAATAGAGACTAACGTCCGAATCTCTATATGATGTATAATTCATGCAGTTAATACAGATGAGGACCGGAGAATATAAACACACAATTTCTATTTTCTGTTTTGGACCATGTTTTTCTTTCTCTGTTTGCACAAAACAATTGTATTTAATCCCTGTTGATTGTTAGTAACAACTCAGTTGATTATTAATGACAAAGCCATTTAATGCGGATGTAGAATGAGAGGAAGAAATAATGCGTTTTAATAATCTCTGAATGACCGTGGTGTATTACGTATTTCTCTAAAGGTATTAAAGGAGGAAGCCTGAGCCATATTGAGCACTCTTCCAGTGCTCCAGTATTATATATCTGTTGTTTGATAATTCTTTTATTAAGAGTTCATAACGAATATCCAGATGATATCGGGAGTACTACCGGGTTCGTTGCCATAGTGGAAACGTACTCTGGTTCATCTTATCGATTCTGTACAACACTGTATTCATTAGTCATTTTGTCTTTTTCCTTCAACAATGGAAGTATATTGAAGTATTGACAAATACCGAAGAGAAATTATGCGGCTTCATACTTTTCTGGGTCAAAATTAGGCCATGACTAAGCTTGAACGGAATTTGAAAGCTATATAATTTCAGGTCTAATCTTACTTAGTGAATGAAAAATATTAAACAAAATTAAATGTGAATATCACAAATCTATGGTTAAAGATTTGGGCAATAGAGGTATTTCATATCATGCAGAGGTGCTTTTAGTTTTTACTTGCTTTGTATATACATTATTTACTGTTTGTTTGTCACCAAAAATTACGAAGTAGTCAACCCCTTTAAACGAGTAATGACTGAAAAAGGTAATTACTCCGACTGGCGGATCTAACGATTAAACAATGCCCAAATAGGTACAAAGACCGTGCATACACATAACTTGTTGTGATAACGACCCAGATTGTTAAATTTTAAACAAAACAAATTTATTTTTGTCCTTGTTTGTTTATTTGTTTTAAAGATGTTCGTGTTTTTTATATATAAAAAAAGCAAAGTCTCCTGAGCACCTGAAAATGATATGACCATTACATTCATAGGAAATCGATGCTACGTCACTGCTGCCTTGTTCTTGTAAGGTAAATCCGTCATATTTAACCTGCATAAATGTGATATTTTTAAAAATGCTTATTTCAGCCATTACCCCATGGACAGCTGGTAGCAGGATGTTGTTTTATAATGTACTTATATATGTAGTGAACCATACACAAGACTAGATATGTAATTAAGTGTATCACTAAAAGTTGTACACTGGATTTCTTTGACCCTTGTCTGGACAAAATATATCCCTTTTCAAATGCTTCCTAATACAGTGGGTTCATACGAGAATTAACATTAATCCGTACAATAGGGCCCATATGGAATCGAACGTTTAATGGACATTATGGGTCCATATGGGAATTTAACATTATTTGTTTACAGTCATCTATGGTAATTTAATTTGGGGGTGGAGCAGTATTGTGATCAGAAATCAATTATGGCCGTCACTATGATTATCTGTAGAAATTATCATTAATTGGCCACCATGGGGTCTAATGGGAATTAAACATTAATGGGAATTAATGGGGCCTTACGGAAATTTAACATGGAAGGGACAGTATGGATCCCTACTCTAATTTAACACTAGTATTGTAATACCGATATGGGATCCTATAGGAATTTACATTACTTTGGAACTATTGAGACTTACATTAACTTATCGTTAACGGAGTATAGGGTTCTTCGGCAACTTGACATGGATAGGACGGAATCGAGCCCTGCGGGAATTTAAGTTTATTTCAATTTAACATTACCTCTACTATGGACTTGTGAAAACTGAACAGACTTGGAATCCATATAGCGCTTTATGAATTTTGTTATTATTTTGGGAGGTTACGAAGAATGACTTATTTGCAATCCAACATCCACACATACCATCACTTAAAGTAAACTCTTAATAGATAAAGGTTGCTAACACGTTCTTAAAGACAAAAACCCAACTATAAAAACTAACAGATGAAGTATTTATGTGCTGCTTACTAACACACATTCCAATTGATACTCACCCAGATTTTCTGACCAATGTTCATGCATGATTACAACACATACCCGTAATGACCAACACAACATATACATTCAAATTCATGTGTCAATATGCTGTAAAGTAGGGGTCAAGGTTAGGAGGAAAGATTGTTTTCTGACGGACCCACATATGCCCTTCAAGATGAATACCAATACATATAAAGAAAATGATTACATAAAAGAGGTATAGTAACCTGTAACGCCATCCTTTGTCATTCAACAACCACTTTACACCAAGGGTATGTTGAATAAAAGAGAGCATACTAGAAATAATAGTAGAGCGCCATTCATTAAGCCACATGTTGATTCGTCGAGAATGGATGACTAGACTGGTGAAAAACTGTACTCTTTATAGAAAAGTAAGGGATTTAAATTAGTTTTGTACTTTGCCAATCGTCTCATACACTCTTGACTTTTGTTTTGTTTCATATAGAACCAGGCAGACACGGCCAGATGAAATCTTCCTGAGTAAAGTTCGTGCATAGAATTGTATAAATTGTATAAAACCCGTTTTGAGATCATGCTAGATAAGTCAACATAAAATAAATTATCCCGATACGTGTAATAACCAGCTGTCAAATATTGTACTGATTCCATGATACTATAAGAAGAATGGTAACTATTTTATCCCGATACGTGTAATAACCAGCTGTCAAACATTGTACTGATTCCATGAAAATATAAGAATAATGGTGACTATTGTACCATAAAGTGAAAATGGATGGCTCACACACAAACACACACGCTAATATATATATATATATATATATATATATATATATATATATATATATATATATATATATATATATATATACATATATACAGTTTATAATATATATCAGAAGGATATATTGAATATATCAGTGGGAGAAAAAAATCATATCGCCATTGTTTTGATGCCATTATTATCACTATTGGAACTACTGTATTTACATATTTAGGAACTATATTTACCCTTATGAATGTTATTAAAATCTGTATTCCGATATTTAGGCCTCTCTCCATCAGAATGAACTGATCATAAAATGTATAAATAAGATGTGTTGAAACTATGAACCTTCATTATACTTTACTTTAATCAACACATGCCTGACAAAGAACTACAGACATCGATTGTAAGCTTCAGGAATAAACGTTTTGTACTGAGTTTTCTGCATGAATCCTGAAAGTTATTAGTGACTGAACTTTCACGAACTGTTGCTATTCTATATTTTGCCACCAAACTATACGGCAAAAGGACACATAACAACGCTTGGATAAAAATAAAACTAATGTCGTTTAAGTAACGATTCTAACTCTTGACGCAACCATAATTAGATTTGGAACGATGGACCGATCTTGTTTCTACAATATCCCAAGCCTGTAGATGTTCATTTTATCAATCCGTGAAAGAAATGTGTCAAGGACATTTATTTTTAAAAAGCAACTTAATTTTCGTTTGAAAGCAGTCATTACTTTGACAAAATACAAAGCATGAAGCGTTATTTTGTACAAGCTTAATTTGCAAAAGGTCGGTGTCCTAAATATTTCGCAGGACTATATTTTTATCGAGATAGTAATGCAGCCATTCTTTGCATTAGTACAGAAAGGAGTAGGAAAAAACACCATGCACATCTATGGTTTTCGCCATATAAATAGTTACTAAAATACAATCTATGTGTTCTGAGTAGCTGAAAGGAAATATTTCACTCGTGAAGTAGAAGTATTTTGTATTGGCACGCATGGTGTTCGTTCCCATTGGTGACGATATAATATTTCCCACTTCAGTAGTGTCATATTTCCTTATATATACTGAGACAAAGAACGTACCCTCTATAGTTTCTTTCTTAGTCTATTAAACCTAGAAAGTTCATTAGAAATTTGTAAGTATATTTTGTTATTTATTTAGAACCTGGAAAGTACATTGGAAATTCGAATTTTATATTTACAGAGCAAAAGTAAGGATGGCCTTATTCAATGAACGCAACTGCAACATTATATAAACTCTGTCAAAAACGAAATTTCTAGTTCTAGGTTCGGCTTAAGCTGTCCTGTATTTTATACTGCAGTGGGATATACCCGTTTTGATGTCAATAGTTAGTAAAAGTACGTTTGCTGCGTGTTGCGAAAACAGGACAAATTATTGTGTCGTACAATAGAACGGTCCATAAGAAACACGTATTTTTGTAAAACCAATGAAAGGCTACAAAACATATGCCATCGAAATGGTTATATTTATATTTTAACTGGGTAGGAATATATATATATATATATATATATATATATATATATATATATATATATATATATATACGCAAAGTATCGGGAATAATACAGACAAATCGAGGACATTCCATAAGTATTTGTTATGATTCCAAGTTACTAGAAGTTTGATCCAAATAATGCAGTAATCTCAAGTCAAATACCCTCCATATTAACCAACTAAATTGAAATTAATATTGAAATTTTTTTAGTATGTTGAATGTATTGAAAACAACTAATACAAACGAATTATAACCATACCATATTGCTAGTAATTATACATTAGAATATCTCTCAAAATTCCTTAGGTATGTCCATTATACTAAAATAATCATGAATACTGTACATTATGACGTCTGCTGTTAGGCGTATTTTGCCAACATCGACTACCCGTTTCCAACAAGTGATCACTAAAATCTAATAAATCAATAAACATAGATGTAAATAAAAATATCACATACCCTAGGTTTACTACAGTATACATGAAACTATCTTGTTAGATTTGCACTATTCTTGGTTGTGTATGAATGTTGCCACGTTTGTAGAGCACCATGTCATGGTTGCTTGTATGAAAGTGTTCCGTTTTCGTACATAATTTGTCAAGATTTTAAACATGACAATGTCCTTGTTTGGTATGTGCTAAATTGTGATATTGGTTGTATGAAAATGTCCCTGTGTTGCAAGCACCATGTCAAAAGCTTTGTGTCTAAAAATAATTTTGTGTGTTCATTGGCAGGTCTTGGTTTATGAAAATATCCCCGTTTTGTATGTGCATTATGCCAAAAGCTGTTTGTATAAAATAACAGATTTTGTATCCAAAACCCATAGGCTGCATAGATGAGAATATCTGTATTCGGTCTAAAATTTATATTGCTTGTTTGTAGACAATGCCGTCCAACAGTCTGAAACAAAAGAAATGTGTATTGGGAAATTTTTCCGTTTTGTAATAGAAACAACATTTGTGTGAAAATTGGTGTGCCTGTTCACTCTTTGAAAAAGAAAGTTCTTATCAAATAACCATATTTAGTACGAACCATTCATATTTTTATGTATGAAATATACCACTCCCAACCACGCTCTTCCCCACACGTTACAACAAAACCATTTTGCACAACAATGTCTTCTCACTGAAAAAATGGTTCCAGAATATTAGAATGAAAGTTTTCCCATTCAATATTATTAAAGGCCCCACAAAAGTCATATAAGAAAAAACTCCATCTGAATCTGATAAAGGCCAAATATATTTGTGTAAAGAATTTGGTGACTTCAAAATACTTAAAGAGATGATTAACCTTGCTAATATTGCAACACATGGGTGATTTCCCATTTTATAGTCACTATTTATTATATATTTCCATGCTCTAGCATTGCAGAAAAATCATTGATACACCGAGCATCAACGTCAATATGTGTATTGTCCTCTTGTACTATATTTGCTATACATCGTTTAGGATTGAAGTTTTCAATATCATGTTTTTCACGTAATTTAGATTCTTACTGATACAAATGTTTCAGTGGAAAGTTTTATCTTCTCTTGTTTTGTTTCAACGATATTAAGGCAAAACTTACAATACATTCAATGCATAATCCTTTATTCGTTGTTCCAATTTCGCATTAACACCTGTCATGTGGAATATCATAATTTCTTAGGAAGTTACTAGCTAAATGTATGTACACAGCGCATACACTGAAAATAGAGACATGTAGGCATAGCTTGAATGAAAGAAATAATAGGTATAGTTAATTATGCCGGAAAAAATAATATTTATTTGGTAAAATATGAATTCAGTGCTGTTTGTGTTTGTCCAACTTATGACAATGTAAGAAAGAAATACTTTAATGAGCTTTATTATCTCTATCCGTCTGTAGGAACATTTGTATCTGTCGTTAGTCATAGTAATAAATTATTGATAAGAAATCTTTCTTTTCGGCTTTAGCTCTCAGAAAATGAATGATGAATAATATACTTAGAGGTAGTCACAATATCATCAACCGATTATAGGCAATTATTTATGTACACTCATGATCAACATCACATTTAACGTCTTTACAACATGGCCCACATTATCTTAGCTTGTATTTTGTAATATGGGCCCGTGGCCCATAATAAAGCTTAAAATTATATTTCATGATCGCATGCAAATAACGTTCATGGTATGTTAGATGTTAACTCATTCCGCTATTGCAACGTTATCCTGATTTAAAAACGGAACAGTTCATTGTTAGTTGAATGTTACACTGACTGGACGTGTCGTTCTACCCAGATCCAATAATATATAGCATTGTGACCTATTAACAAAATCCATTCTTTTTGTCGCACAAAATGGCATTCATCAAAAATACTGTTCAAAGTGGTCAGGTTGCATAAGATTAACACAGATTCGGCCCACCTGTCAAAGTATGATATCATCTATTGAAAATGCGCTCCAACATTATTACATAGTATGAAAGCCCATACATTGTTCCAAAGAGCAATTTAACTCCATTTTATCTTAAATCTTCTGATTCAAGAAATAATTTCATCCATTTGAACTTTTACGTCTCGTGCGAAATACTTATTTTCTGTACAGGTGATTTATATTTTACAAGCTTCTCTTACTCTCTCTTTTCCAATTATCGCCCTTTTCAGAAACTGTCATAATTAGAAATGAATTGCTGTAATGGGTGAATAAAGCACTTTGTTCTTCCTGCCTTCTTTTGGAGGCGTTTATTGACCTTTATCATCTTTCCTGTGTTTTTGCCTGCTCTTTCCAACTTCCTCTTGGTACCTGTCATATCAAAATTACTACAAATCACAATTTTTGCAAACATCTAAGAATATGTCTTTTATCATTGTGCCATTATTGTAAAAATCAAAGTTTAATAAGTTGTTTTTTTAAAAAAAATGAACTGATGATATTGAGTCAAAATAAAAATTCGCTGTCTTCCAGTCACTGTGTTAAGTTGTTAGTAGTTGCATGGGCCTTTATAGAGCTGAACGGGAATTCACTTTAACCCATTAGTTTGCATCATGTGTTACTATAGAGCCAAAACCGAAATTCTATTTTGAAATTGTCTACATATTTAACATGAGGGCAAATAGTAACATTGTTAGCAGTTGTTGACCTAGAATGTGGCCACATTATAACATTGTTAGAGTTGTCCTAAATATGCACCACAGTAGGTACGTACCAGAAAACAGGTGCCAAACTTGTCTCAAGGTTTAACATGGGAATGGTATTATCGGGACAAAGGTTTATAGAGCAGGACGGGACTTTAACATTACAGTGGGTTTAAATGAAAATGCAATATAGAACACAAATGCGAAATATAATGCTAGGGATCTTGATAGATTGTTTTCATATTTTAAAAAAAGTAAACTGTAGGTGATTGCTATCTACAATCCAGCTCACATCTTTACAATTCTCACCTATATCTGCAATCCATCATAGGTTTAAAATGAAAATAGTATTATGGATCCAAACGTTTCTGGAGACAAAGTTTATTAATCCACACGGCGTTTAACATTGCCATAGATTTGCATTTTTGATCTGAGTTTAATGGCCGAAATTTATGGAGCCAATCGGTATTGAATTGTAAATCTTGATAGACCGTACTTGAATTGTAATGCTAAATGTTGTTTCGATTACAATCCAAGAAACTACATATACATCCATGGACCCCTATTTGACTAAATTCCAACACACCCCACTGCTATCCTGCAACCTCTTTTTGATTACTATCCAACTGCGCAATACTATTACCAACAAATAGTGTAGGAATGTTTATACGCACATTATACTTACAAAACACTCAAACCTATATTCGAACAAGATGGAAAGGATGTAAAAGATGGGGATGAAATATACACGCATTCATACGTAAACACGCAAATGTACATTCACACAAAGGTACGAGTGTGTGTTGATACACATATCACTCTTTCATACACACAAACCAATTATTACACAGCAGGGGATATATATATATATATATATATATATATATATATATATATATATATATATATATATATATATATATATATATATATATATATAATGTAAATTAAGAGGATGAATTAAACTCACACGATCACATGTAAGCAAAAGATAGCAGTGTTTATACAAACATGCACAAAAGCATACAATCACTCCGTGACAAAACAAAGGATAGTAATATTAATATACACACTATAGTTACAAGCCAAATAAAGCGAGAGGGTTTTGGAGAAAAAAAAGAAGATATATTCACAACCTAAGTCTTCTAAAGCTTTTGTGAGTTTATCAACGTTCAGAACGGAAAAACCAGCAATACGAGCAGCATATTCCGCCAACACTGGCACAATAGCAATATCAACTACAGCCGTATAATTTGGCATGGAAAACGATTAAGAGAGTTACAGTTCATGATCTAAAGTGATAATTTGGTATTGCTGTGCAAAATATGCCCGCCCCCCATAACAGACAAACCGACACTGCAACGATCCTGTACAGGCCAGCTATATCTCTTACAAAAGAGATACTACTGAATGACTGCAAAAACAAATAAAACTTATAATCTTCAATGATACAATGTGAGTTTGTTTGAGTAGCTTATCCATACTTAAAGAAACTATTCCGAACAAAGAAATACTTATGTTTTCTTCAATATAATATCGTTGAAAAAAAAATAATTATGAAATTCATCAGAAAAGTATTTTTTTCCTTCTTTCACTGTTTGTTTTATTTTCTTGAATTTCTTTACTCACATGGATTCTTCATCTTCAATTTTTTCTATTTGTCTTACTCTTATGAATGGCTTGACAGGAATGTGTTCTTCTTTGGTTCCTATTTCTGATTGACCCATATACAACAACATCTACCTTCATAAAACAGAATTAGACAAACAGTGTTAAGATCAGACAAGAGATAAAGCCGTTTGGTGCTCTTATTATATCCCAGCTATAAGCAATTACGAGAAAATTAAAAACTACGATTTACAATTTACAATTAAATAAAAAGAGGTCACGCCACAACACTTATCATGTCTTTGCATGTACTCTTCATACAATTTGCCACAAAAAACTAGCACAAACGCACAACAGGACGTCCAAATTTCAAAGGAATCTTTTCGTCTTCTAGAATAAGTTCCTTTAAAAGTACTTCACACTGAACATTGATAACGACACTATTTCTTAGATCGTAGTGTGACACAGTTTACAAAAGTCGTATCACGACCAGTCCTACGATGTTTACGCAATACATCGATGTCTGACTTTTTGAATATTTTCAAAGTAATCAGTTTTCTTATAATATTCGGATACCATGAATAAAATATGTATTCCTTATCTGATGCAACAGTTCTTTGAGTTCCACTTGAAGCTGTAAAAAGTAGTTGTAGATGCACTTTCTCAATACAGAATGTAGAATCTAAATCTGCTCTTCTTAACAGTCCATTTACATGAATGTTTTCTGACCAAACCTTCGAGTGGTTGTAGGTCGAGAAAAATATAAAAATGACGGGTGTGCGACAAAACAAGTCCGCATAAATTAATTTGCGCAAATACTAATTCCAGTAATTAGAAATATATTGGAATTAAGGACCACTAGTTACTTTAAGATCGGGCAATTTATTATTGAGTCTAAAACTTTTTGTTTTAGGTCTGAATTACCCTTTACGTGAAATGAAGTGTTAAACAATGACCACATGCTTAACATTATTAGTTTCTATTCCATCTAGTGGAAAATTAAACGTTAAAATTACATTAACTACCCAATACGCTGTTTCGATTGATCATAAATCAATTTCAACTATCACAATCCCAGTTATTTACTAGCCTGTACCCACACTATGCCATCAACACTTCATTTAGAGTGGTCATCAACCACTTGTCTAATATCCATCAAAATGCTATGCGTTACCAAAAACCAATACTATACCATCACAAATAAGTTTGTAGTGACCAACTCCGAATTATCCAGCAACCCACAATTGGCTATAAGCAAACAATTGTAAACATATACTCACATTGTACTTACAGACACACAAATATACTATCACTCAAGAGGCTAGGAAGCTAAAGAAGCGGTATCACATTCAAGCAAGGGTAGAAGCATTTATGGACACCTTATATCCACAATCAAACTTACATACCATCACAAAATTGGGAAAAAGTGGAAACAAATATTCGCTACATTTACTGTTTGCCATTTTAGAGGGTGTATACCATTTTGTTTTAAGACACGTTTTTATAGGTCTTACTAACTCTGGGCTTGTTTTTGAAATCATTTTATTTGGTGCTTTATTTCAATTTTCATTTTTAAATGTTCGTTTCCAATTATAATTTTCCAATGTAGCTTTTCTATAGTATTGCAGACCTGATTCTCTGCAAAGTCAGTCTTTTGGAAATGGTGATGATCTGAACTCCAGTTTGGCCACTAAAGCCATAATCAACTCGTGTTATCATTACCTCTTCTAAACGGAAAGTCGTAAAGACGTGTCGTTCCTAACAACTTGGAAATTAAATTAAAATGGAGACAGTCTGACAGCCAATATGGTCGCCATATTGGCAAGTCTAATATGTTGCTATTGTTAATCCTCCGAGATGAATGGTATTTTCGACAAGGTAGTTTCACCAAAAGACTAAAGATTTTAATAGTGATGATCGTACATCTGATATGGTTGCCACAGTGGCTAATTTAAAAATCTTGTTTGTCGCTCAAAATATTAAATTTAATTCCAACACTCAGTGGTTAAAACATGGATTTGTCCTATCTTGCATTATAGAAGTCTTTTGTGCTCTTCGAGCGTCTATACCTTCTCTGGATTCTTGCTTCAACATTTTAATGTTAAACATAGTTTATGTGACCATTGTTTTCAACAATAATGTGGATTTTCAGGAAAAGTAATATTTCTTCACACATTTACAACGAGTCCAGTCCTTATCAAACATTGTGTTTCATTATGTTTATCCTATGGCAAAACAAAACATCCATTCTTCTTATGGTACTTAATTGAAAAGTTCCTATACTTTTACATCTGCCCTGATTAGTGTTTCTTCGTTGGTTACCTGATTATTGTTTCTTCATTGGTTACTCTTTGCATCTAGCAGTAGGATCAATTTCTATTGGTAAAAGACGTAATGATAACAATCGTATTATAGATGCAATTCTTCCAACCATACGATGAAAGTACATGATGACCATTACAGACATTAATTTTGGAAAATGCCCTCTTGAATATTACACCATTCTGTCATGCAAGCCAAGCTGTTTAGCCGGATGAGAACATTACGCTTCATTTCTTTGAGACCTCACTCTCATCAATGAGTTTGATCGGCGTAGATTAAAAAGACTGTTTGTGATACTTTTACCGAATCCCTAAAGACTATATGATATAAGTAACCCTTTATCGTTGATCTGTGTACCATTTTGGGTAAGCCTAAATTTCCTAGGCACTATATATAGATTCTGCTGCTTTTTGAAAATGCTTTAGAAAGGGAATTACATAGAAAAAGCAAACTTATCTTTCATTAGGGAAATTCAGCTTAACAACTTAATTGAAAACACATTTCTTATACTGCTCTCTCTCTCTCTCTCTCTCTCTCTCTCTTTCTATTTATGTTATCCACTTACATAGATCATCTAATTACTTACCTACTAATATACCTACCTACATACCTCCTTACCGTCGCACGACTTGTATCTATTGAGAGGATGTGGTAAATATGAACAATTTTGACAGTATTCTTCAAGTTTTTACGTGTGCTACTTTAACATTTGTAACATCGTTACGTTTTATATTTTATCTTTTGCTTCATATTGTCATTCGTTTGAAACAATTTATCTTCCAAACTGATTGTGCAATCCAGTCTTTACATTTGTCGAATTGTCCCTTAACTTGCCATCATATATTCACTATTGTGTTGAGGTGTCGTAAAACTCTGTTACATGCATACATATTTCTAGCTACCTAAGTCCCCACCTACAACTATGCCGTTATTTCTACAAACCTATACACATACCTGCATATCTATTGCTATGTATACCTACATTGTTTCTTTTACTTTCGGTGTATGTCTGTACATTGCATAGGAGTCATAAACAGGTGCTCAAGATTCTTAATATTAATCGTAATAAAGAACATGTTTACATGATTGCAGCGATTTCACAATGGACCAGTCGGTCAGGAGGTTCTATTGCGACGTGGGATATGTTGACAAAAGTCACGTATCGAGCAGGAAAATAATTCGATTTGTAACCGTATGGGTGTATATAAGTAAAGGTGGACGATTAATTAATTCTCATTTCCTATGTCGTTGTTTTAATATCAGTCTGCGTTTAATGTTGTGTTTGAGAGGAAACATTTTTTTTGATAATTAATTAAAATTACGAAGAGCTAATTGACTCGGGACTAAAATATTTTTCTGATATTATTGTAAATTTATTCAAAGGAGTTCTGGACAATTCCATTGCAAGTCATCAACACTGATTTTGCATCAGCACATTTGAGGACCTAGTTTTCATTCGAAATACTCGACACGTTCAGACTTGTGTATAACATATTAGGATAATTTTGGATTTTATTCAAAATACTGTAAGTGCCTCTTAAATTTTTCAGTTTTTCACATAGAAAGTTAAATTATTTGTTATGTTTTACAAAACTTATTGGGTTTGAGTGTTTTTGTTACTTAGTTTAAGACAATAGAATCGTAAGAATACGTAAATACATAGACACATACATTCAATGCATTGCATAATTGTTTCCCAAGGTAGAAAACGCTTTTATGGTCATTTTACTAGACACTTACACACACACACACACACACACACACACACACACACACACACACACACACACACACACACACACACATGGACACACACACAATCACACACACATGGGTCAGTATAGAAATTACAAGGGATATATGTAAAAATAGAATTTTGTATCTCTTTGCTGACCTAGTTCCTGGCCTTGATTGAGAATCAATTAAACAACTTCTTTTTTAAACTTCATTCTTAATGTGTGAATGATGATAGTGAAATCGAGGCTGTACTGGAATGCGTGACATTAGACATGTAAATAGATTCTTTACTCTGGACACTGGAATGTGTTTTCTTGTGACCAGTTTGGAGTTACATTTTAATTTGTATTCAGATTATTTGGATTATAAAAGAATAATTCTTTTTCCTTGAAATATTTGAGTGCTCATACAGAATTCTTGGCCAAGGCCATTTCTTTAAATTTTATTCGGAATTCAAACACCGGAATATTATTTTCTGTGGTTCACTAAGAACTGTACAAACATCAGCGCTATACTGACTACAGTATATCATTGTCTTCCATTTCGGATTTTCCGTCGGGACGGGAACTTTCATTAGAACATTTTATTACTAGGACTTCTAAAATTCAATTCGTGGATTATTCTTTGATTATTTTTGGATTTGATTCTTAAAACCGTAAGTTCTTATTTTTTCATTTTACTTTTTTTTCTCCAGGAAAATGATTATTTGTTAAATTTTTCAAAGCTTGTTGCTTTCTTTGTTACTGTTTATGAGATCCCAAACACGTAACAGTTGTGGTTTTAGTTTTCGACGAGAGGTTCGGGGAAATTTGTTTTTGAATAGTAGCAACAGCTACAGTTTTAGTAGGAGGAGCAGGAGATGATGGAATCATGAGGAGGAGGGGAAGCACTAGGAGGTAGTAGGAGAAGAAAAGGAGCAGCGGCATTAACCATTCAGTTTATGCTAGAACTAAAATCCACACTGACGAATAGAAAGAAAAATTATAGATAGACAGATAGATAGACACAATGACTTCTGTTAATAAATTAAAATAAACAAACGTAAAAATATTTATGCAAACATTGGAATTTGCTTTTTTTATAACATGGTCATTATTCGACCATAACCGTCGATTTAATCTACTTTCACTTTGCTTCAATAAATCCTACGAAGAAGGTATACACATTGCAAGTGAATCCATTTAGCGCTGTCCATGAACCCGGACATTAATTCCTTGTAACAGGAAAATATGCTCCGTAAGTTTAACCGAGCTTGTTACTATACAGTTAAACAATTGGCGAGTTTGTTTATCGCAACAGCGCTTTAGGTACAAAATAGAAGAAATTGATTGACACCGCAGTGAAGACATCATATAATTACGGGAACTTGCATTTGTAGGGATTTAAAATAGACATGCTGTAAGTATCAATCTGCTATATATTATTCTTATAGAATTACATAATTGTGTCTTGCATATCACAACAAAACACACATTCATACTTTTGTTCACAATTGTGGGAACTATTGTCAAGTCAGTTAGAAAGGTCATTGGAGCTGTAATCTGGGTCTTTGTGTTCTGTGAAATTTTATATTATTCTGGTAGACCTAACAGAAAATACCATCATTCGAACGATGTTGTCCTTGTAAAGGAAACACAGTCAAGTCTGATTACATCATTAAAGACCCACCAATTGAAATAATGTTATATTTTCATAGTTATTTCCCACACAGTATTTGCACCAATTCATAATATATAGTTGTTGACTTCAAACCTAGTAAACAGATCATAACTCTGCAAAGCAAAGGAATACAATGGAGAGTATCTTGACTGTTAAATCACCGCTCTGCGTCAAAGGGTAACAGGATTACCCGTCGTAGTAGTTCAATATTCTGCTGAGTCTAAAGCACCTCCATGTCTAATATCGGTTAGAAACTAAGTGAAATGTAAACATACACATAGCTGGCAGTTAATAGCAGGAAAAGAAGTGGAAAATCGGCAAGAATAGGGCAAGCGGTTAAGAGGTCATTCAATGCGGAAATAACAGAAGAAAAGTCTTTCCGTCAATCTTTGTTAGATTGTTTCGAGCTTGCCTTTCAGTTGGAACCATATAACAAACATTCTGCAGAAATATTGTTAAACCCTACACATACATACTGTTACAACATTTGGCAATGATACCCTGTAATAAATCAATCGCTGCTTTCCAGGCTAAATAGACCGCTACAATGTCACCATTTATATTAAATGTACATACTAAAAATAATGCGCTACCGTCTCTGTCTCTGTCTCTCTTTCTTTCTCTCTCTCTCTCTCTCTCTCTCTCTCTCTCTCTCTCTCTATATATATATATATATATATATACATATATATATATATATATATATATATATATATATATATATATATATATATATATATATATATATATATATATATATATATATATATATATATATATATATACAAAGGTCAAAATATGTACGTTTTGTACGAATTGATCTCATGTGTATGTTGCCAGGTGAAGAAGGAGCTGAAACACTTCTTTCTTTCTTTCTGTATCTATAAAGAAAATTTCATACACTAGGTTTGGAAAACAATATGTCAACCTTTATATATCAAGAAGCGATATTTAGGCATTATTTAAAATCACCTTGTAATATGACTCATGCAACCCAACCGAAGGACAAGCACGGTTATAATGTCAAGCCTAACGCAGTAAATAAACTAATCGCTCTTATGAAGAGAATGGCAACAAATACTGGACTGGTTTCTAGACCGTCAATAATATATCCAATAACAGCATTCTTCCAAAACATAATGGAAATACCCAGTCACAAAATATTTAATAATGGAAATACTGGCGCTATTGTTACGACTCTATGTTCTTAGACTAAGTAACAAAAACGACAGAAAACAAAACTTGTTTAGTAAACTTCAACACATAATTTTTTTGTTTAGAATTCAAAGTGAACATTTAAAGAGAACTCACAGGATTGTGCATTCAAATTCAAATAGTCCAAACTGTTATATTGCAATCCAAAAGTATAGAGTATTTCGAATAAATTCCAGTGGTGTTCCTAATGAATTCCAATTTTGAATGCCCTGACGTACATATAGCCACGAACAGTGTTGCTGTGCTAACAGTCTTGATTTATCACATCGATATAAGCCAAAATGTCCTGGAATGAATTCACAAAACTTATAAGAGAGTGATATAATCCAAAAAAGATTAATTAACACTCCCTAATTCCAATGAATACTTTAAATTAATGAAACGTAAAGGATATGTCCCACTTCAAATATTAGGACGCAATAACAGGAACACGATGATGGCCATCTTCTCGTCAAATTTAAAAATAAAATTACTTCTAGAAAATGCCAATGTGGAAAGGCCACTTAAACAAGTTTACCTAAAAGTGATAATTATCTTGAAATATAATCTACAATCATACAAAAGAATTAGCAATGTAACATGTTATTTACTAAACAAAGATATTAGTAAAGTAGGACCAAACTCCAATCCTTAATTGTGAGCAAAGGTCAATAACACAATACAAAATGAAAAATACATAACACATCTCCTCACAGGAAACTGAAAGATTTAAGCAATAAAGAGTTTTTTGCATATTAATTAAAATTACATATGATACTGTAATAATAAATCTATATAAGGAAATGCCCTGTCAATGATACAAGGTATACATAAAGCTATATGTAACTTCTATACACGTGATAAGGCATTATCAATTGGTGTGCCCAATGTCGATATTGTATTCCTGCAACGTCAAATGCTATTGCAACAATCTCCGAAGTTTGGTTTTCATTCTGCCAATGAACGGAAGGGGGCTTGCGATTACTGAATACAATAATCAGGGAAAGAACTAAAATTATATACACTTCAAGGTGTTGTAAAGCCAATATCAAAGCCAAACATTCCTTCCTGATTGTGAAATAATTTCTCTGGTGATTGTTTAATGTTTAAGAAAATTATCACACTAAATGATACACACTAATTTAATCCTCTTGGATAAATATTGCACTAATCCCTATATCACTTGCATCATCATACATTTTCAATGATTGACTAAAATCTGGAACGGAAAGACTCTTACGTGTGGTCTTTCATTTATCAAAAGCGTCTTGTCATTTGTCAGACCAATGAAACCTGGTTTTCTTACTCACCAAATAGGTCAAGGGTTCAGCAATTACGGAAAAATAGAGCAAAATTTCAGAAAATGTCCAGCTTTACGCAAACATCGCATCAATTGCTTTTTACTGATAGGCACAGGGAATTGAGGAATAGAATTGACCTTAACCTTAGCTCAACGTGACCATGTTGCACAATATGTCCTGAAAATGTAACACAAACTCGGCAAAACTCTCTTGTTTAAATCTAATTTCAAATTTGCATCACTGGGTCTATGAAGGAATCTGTGAAAGGTTTGCAATTGATTTTACCAGGTGTCTTTGTAGCTGACGTCATCTATGTAAGCGTCACAATTATGTAGACCACATGCGGAACGTACAATCTGGGTTTGGCACAAGAATGTATGAAGAACTCCAGTTACGTTTACTTGATTCAATAAATCATTCTCCAGCAAATACTGAATCTCGTTTTCCAGGCATTCCGGTTTGAGAGGATGCAGCCTGTAAGGATGCTGTTTCACAGGTGCCTTAATTACAATTTCACCCTCATACTTGATTGTCCTTGTTCGAAACTTTGGAAGCATATACTCATATTCACATAATATTGTTTTGTTCACGTTTTTCTTATTGCTTCAGACGCAAATATTTCTTGCCCAGAAACAGTGTGGGGCAGGTACAAATGAATTAATTCAATGATTATCCGGGACATCTCTCTCAGTATACCCTTTTAACATATTCGTATGGCAAAGTTACTTCTATTATCGCCTCCCAAGAGTGTTAATAGTATGATTTAAGTCACAAACGTTCTTTAAAAATGTATAAGGACAATATTACTTAATTTGAAGAGGGTTTTGGGGTAAGGGCAAGAGTGTCAAAACTAGAGCGCTATATTGAAATCTCTTTGTCATTGTATTTTACAACTATTTAACAAGTGAGCCAATATTAACAGTATTTAAAAAGTTCACCTTTAATTTTTAAGCAATAAAAATTATTCAAGTTGTTGTTATAAGTCGTATTGACTTTCAAATGAAAATCCAAGGGAGATTCATTGGATAAACTAAGAATTTCCTGTCGATTTGACTTCGGAACTACAATTTGATAGCTCACTGAACACTCGTCACCAACGGGTACGTTAGGTGGACTCCATTTTCTTACAAGGACTCCATGCCTACAAAATAAGCAAACTGTTACTTCCCTGGTTTAATTTTTGCTAACAGTCGTCTGAAACAAACCGGAGATTTTAGGATCGTATTCCTGTTCAAGAACGAATAATTGCCTTTTGACGTCCTAATTGGAATCGAAGTAATGAGTAGTAAAAAGCGGATTACACTGATCAGTACATCTTGATTGATCAAAACCATAAACAAACGTGGCTCACGGAAAACAATGACAAATGATGTGCCACCTAAAGGAATAAATTCATGATTACCATACTTCTAATATAAAGGCTAAGTACATGATAAAACCAACTGAGTGCTCCTGTGTACCTAATTAGTTTAATAGAAATAGGATTGACATAATCACCAATAATAGATATAGATCCTTCGACATGAATGGTACATACGTCTGTGAAGTAAAATCAGAACTGGGATTGTTTGACCCAACAAAAGTATTGCTTTCAATGCATGACCGTCACCTTGATCTTTTAGAAAATAGAGTATGTGGAATGGCGTTGTTTATATTTTTCAGTTTAAAGCAATCAGAAATAAAGTGCCTGTTCTTCCTCCTTTAAGTACAAAGACATAAAGGGCTCAGATCAGTCTAATCAGAAGGCTGATTCTAACATATGTGCAGGATTGAGATTTGGAAGTACTCATATGAGACTGGGATGAATTATTTTCCAACAACCTTCTGACAGGAAGACTTGTTAAAATATGAAACTGTGTCAGTCCAGGAATAGTAATCTGCTGTACGAGTAGCATTTTCCAATGATTTACCTTTTGCTCATCACCTGATGGATGCAATTCATGAACACTTCATTTAATATGAGCTGAGATTATCTTACCTTCTTGACTTCTATCAAACATTTGTTATTGTTTTCTTGCAAATTTGACACTGGTCTGTCCAGTTTATTTTCTACAGTTACCAAACTCTGTACATGTGCCTCATATACCAAGACATATTCCTTCAAGATTAATTCCACAACTACATCATAATCAGCACTTTCGTCTACTGACAGTGGGATGTAAACAGCATATACTTAATAACAACGAAATAAACCTTAATCGAATAATTGCTTTCTTAGTAATACAGTAAGTTGAAAATCATTCCCGATGAAATAACTGGCTTGCATCGTTTAGTATTGTTCGTCGCTATTGTTCTAAATTTTGATATGCGATTTAAAATATAACATTACAACGGGGCTGACGCTAGATCCGTAACAATTAGTTTATTGTGATCTATAGTGCCAGCGCTGTTCATTTATTTATTTTAATTTGGTATAATTGAATACATGTACATGATAACATGCAAACCTGCATTTGAATCTCCGTATGGAATGAATTAATTATTTGATAGCCTGTATGATAGTATTATTATATTAAATATTAGTTCTGTCTACTATCTACTTGGACAGTTAGAGATAGGATTTCGTCAAACTCAATCTAAACAAGGGTTTTATGCCAACTAATTTATGCCAGACTTTTAAAAAGGGGTTTCATAAGATATGCCAGTGAAATCAATATAAAATCATCTTATGTTATATTAAGCAGCATTAAGGCGAAACGAACTATTTGAAAAGCATATAACCAGTGTACAAACCAGGAGAGGAAATTACTTGACTAAACGCCACACGCCACAGAACAGTGACTATTCAATTCAAAAGAGACAAGAGGGTCTAACAATACGATATTATGGAATGCAAGACCAATATCAGACTAGGTATTGTGGTAACTCTTTATCTAGGTTAGTCATCTTGTCCGAATAGATCTTATTTCTTCAAACAATTAGACCAGTTGTAACAACTGACGGTCTCAAGAAGCCGCTGCACAAAACAAATGGTGCGTAAAACAATGTGGTGATTTATTTTTAAGAGAATTACAAATTTGACCCTGAAGATACATTACTATTGTATTAAATAGATGTGCAGTGAATATTAGAATGGGTGAAAAGTTCATCGCTGATATATTAGGAGTTCCTGTCTAACCTGTCTCACCTGCTTAAGAATAAAACATATTTCTTTGTTGTAAACAATGTGTTTTGTTTCGATATTTTTAAAGGCCGTGAATCTTCAACAGCATTTGATATGGTCAACATAAACTTTAGGACAAATTGATACAGGACTAACCTCTATACGCTGGTATGCGTGAGGATTATGTATTGTCTATATTGAATTAAGCATTATGCTCAATAAAAAGTTGTGAGTGCAAGTTATGAAAGTCAGACATATTATTTTAAGTTTCATGGGTTTGAGCCAGGAAAGAGCTTGAAAAGCCATTAAGATCTGTTCAGCTGTTTCTTTGTCTAAACTTATCACGTTCCACTACTCTTGATTTTTTTTAATCGAATAAGGAGGTTGCATATATTCTTTTAGAATTTTTTCTTTGCATATAATGTTTGTCTATAAAATACTTTAAAGCTGCGTCAGCTAAGTAGTTAAAATAGCAATTGTATGAAGCATTGAATAATATTAAAGTTCAATGACAAATATATATTAGTACAAATAATATTATCATACAGGTTAGAGATCTTTTAATTCTTACTCTATGAAGAGTTGAACCCAGGTCAGCGGGTAAAAGACATCCATTGCCTTGTTTGCACACACCAGCCCATATTCCATCACGAGTACGCACACATCACCAAAAAGTGATGTCACTCAGTCGGTATTATATGCACTTGTGTGTAGCAGACGCACTCGCATGACGACCTAGTAATTTTTTTCTCATGTATCTACACAATCATTCCGGATTCCTATGAAAGAAATCAAAGTATATAGAATTAATTATAAAGAAAGATAAATATACACCAGATAAAACGGAAAATGCTATCCCCGGATTCCTATAGAGGAATGATTGATAATGGTGGCAGAGTTAATATTTTAATACAAATATTATTATCATACAGATTAGAGAATATTTTAATTCTAACTCTATGGAGATTCAAACCCGGTCTAGGGGTAAACGGCAACCATCGCCTTGGCTGCACACAAGAGCCATATTCTATCACGACTAAGCACGTATCACCAACAAAATGATGCGAGTAATTAGGTTTCATGTATCTACACATTCATTCCGGATTCCTATGAAAAAATCAAGGCATATATAATTACTTATAGAGAATTTATGTTAAAATTTTAATTTTGCCTACTATTATAAATTTTATGTTGGTCAGAGTATATTAATATTAAATGTGTGTTGGTCAGAGTATGTCAATATTACATAAGTGTTGGTCAGAGTATACTAATATTAATTGTGGGTTGGTCAGAGTATATTAATATTAATTTCGTTTTGGTCTGAGTATATCAATATTACAAAAGTGTGGTCAGAGTAAATTAATATTAATTGCGTGTAGGTCAGATTATGTCAATATTACATAAGTGTTGGTCAGATTATTATGATATTCAAAGTGAGTTGGTCAGAGGATACAAATATTAAATGCATTTTGGTCAGAGTATATTAACATTAATTGTGTATTGGTCAGAGTATGTCAATATTACATAAGTGTTGGTCAGAGTATGTCAATATTACATAACTGTTGGTCAGAGTATATCAATATTACAAAAGTGTGGTCATAATAAATTAACATTAATTGCGTGTATGTGAGAGTATGACAATATTACATAAGTGTTGGTCAGATTATATTAATATTTAATGCGCGTTGGTCAGAGTATACAAATATTAAATACGTGTTAGTCAGATTATATTAATATTAAGTGTGTGTTTGTCGGAGAAAACCAATTTTAGATACGTGTTGTCAGATTATATAAATATTAAATATGTGTTGACCAGAGCAAACCAATATTAAATACGTGCTGTCAGATTATAATAATATTAAATGTGTGTTTGTTGGAGTAAACCACTATTAAATACGTGTTGGTCACATTATATTAATGGTTTAACGTTTTATATATTCGTTTCTTTCAGAATTGTGATGGCCTTTCATAAACTGGCACCGTTAATGTTCTCGCTGTTCATTATGGTCGTTGCAGGTAAAAACCAAAAACCAATAGTCAGCATATCAAGTAATTTGTCAACATAGTAGTGTGTTCCTTCAAGTACCGCATGCCTTTAAGTTCACTTATTTGTAAAATGTAATGAAAATTGAAACAACAAAGATTTGTTTGGCCTCTAAAACATAACTCTGACTTATCCTTGTCATTGCTTAAAATCTGTTTTCACAGACGTATATGGTGTATTTATTAAAGAAAAAGGCTTTTCTCCATGTATATCCTAGTGAGGTACAATAGGTGTATGAATGATGGGTGTATTTTGGGTAATAGAGTATATAACCTGGTCTTACCAAAGAAGTGCATCTTTCAAAGGTATGGATTCAGAACGAGAATATGGTTATAATTATATGCATGTAGATTCTGTAGTATATTATATATATTCCGTCTTGCTTTTTGTTGTTTTCCATTTTATGTTGGTATCTGCTGTCTTGCAATTCCCAGGCGTGTAGGCTGTACATTTTAGACTGCAGGTTTATATCTACTACTATTTCATTCTAAATTTGATATGCGTGATATTTTTACAAATTCCATGCGATATTGTTAAAATATTACACACATTATTATTACACATTTCGCCAATGGATTACACGATACGAATAAAATACGTAACACTGTAGAAGTTAAAATGTATCAAAGTGGAAGCTAAGAGTACGATGTTAGCATAATTCAAGTTGGTGTGTGTGTGTGATTTTAGCGTAGCTTTAACAATGTTTCAGTCATATGGTTACGAAAGTCTGCAGTGTGACAGTTTATATTGATATCTAGCACTGGGGCATCATGCCGAAGACATGTAGCATGATGTCCAACCCAGTCACATTATCCTGACACCAGGCCGACCAGTTCTAACACTAACCTCTTAATGCTGAGCGCCAAGCAGGGCAGCTGTTCGTACCATTTTTGCAAGCCTTTAATATGACGCGGTCGGTATTGAACCCACGACCTCACGCATCCGAGGCGGACGCTCTAACCACTAGGCCACCGGAGCGGTCTAATTCAAGTTGGAATATTGTAATCAACACCCAAATGCCTTGCATTTATTGCATATTTTAGTTTATTTAATTTAATTTAATTTTGCTTTATTCTTTTGAAGCATTTGATGTCAACCATAATTATAATGGAACATGGTGTTTTGGTTATCTGCAATTTTATGACTAATCGTTTTACCAATCTGCAATATTGCAAACGCGTTTTACCCCACCACCACCACGCCCCTTTATTTATTCAAGTACTTGTTGCGGGTGTTTGCTTTGTTAGGGTGTGTGTGTGTGTGGATATAATCATTATTCGCTGAAAGAATATATTGATTATGTTTACTATTTTGTGAAGTTTATATAGACTGAATGTATTTGGCTTGTTCATAAATTTCATTGAAATGAGCACTCATATTTGATACTCTTATTGTTATTTCCTGCAACGTTGTTTCTGTCTCTACATCCATCATTTGATAATTCTGACCATCATCCGCTGTTTAAATGCTCTAGCATTTAGTTTTTGCTAATATTAAAGATGAAATTTGTTTGCTGTGAAGCTCTTTCATCCGTATAGCAACTTGTACGAATTCAGTTTTAATTACATTTAATAGCTTCCACATTTACTATAAGATTTTATCAAAATTTGCCTTACAGCTTAATCTTACCAAAACACGGATAAATTCCTTGCCCTAATTTCTTAGACTGGGTTGGTACTGTCGATACACAAACATGTCAACACTGTTGCTTAGACATTTATTAAGAGAATGTAACATAAATTACCTTAATGTCAAGAAAATCTCAATTGAGTTCGATGATAAGCGTGTTCGACACTAATATTGGACGTATTTCCCTTGATCATTGTAGCTTAGGGACAGTTCCACATTAATAATTGGGCTTTCTTACCAATTTGTTGTGAAGCTAAAACCCAGCAAGAGCGTACGTGTTTTTGACAATGAGCATTTGTGCACATTTCTTAGAGTAATGACCCCTGTTCTTCTTACATACGGATATTTATTCCAATGCAGAACTATTCGAATTCTCTGGCTTACACATTTATTATTAGATCTCAACCAAATTTTGTGCCAAGCTTCGTCCTAACAAGAGCATGGAAAAGTTTGATCACAGTCTGCTGATACTTCTTATAGTTATCACCTTTGATCATTGTAACATGGCTGCTTTTAACACACAACCTCGTTAGCTTCTATATTTATTTTAAAATTTCAATCAATTTTTATACTTGAACACATCCATCTATAGCACCTCCTTTCAATGAAATTGCAATTCAGTAGTTTTTATTGTGTTTCATGTTAGGCTGTTGGTTTCGGTGTCATTGTTATGATAATATGTTGATAGCAGTATCAATGTTAGCCGGATGGTTGCAGTGTCAGTGTTAACATATATTGGTAGCAGTTTCAATGTTAACATATGTTGGTAACAGTGTCAATATTAACAAAAGTTGGTAGCAGTACCATTACTAAGATTATATGTAGGAAACTGTGTCGGTCTTAACATTGTACGTAGATAGCAATGGTAATTCTATTTTTTTCAAGTATTGGTCATGTGGGTACAACATTGCACCTGTTACAGGCGAGACCCAATATACTGCGTATCCCACGTGCTATTTTTGTAAATTCAGCATCATTATGACATATAGGTTTTGTATTACGTGTTATTCACGTGTAACTGCTTTGGTAAATTCGCACCATTGCATCATACTAAAAATATGCATTTTATTCAACAACTTTTATGAAAATAAAATTATGAGCATTTATTTCTCCTTAATCCTGTAACAATTTAAGCTCTTCAAAATGATTTTAATATTACTGTATTTTATTTTAAAAGGAACAAGACCAAAAGGATATAAAAAGATTTTGTATGAGACCCTATCATGTAACAACAACTACTGCGACAATGGAGGAACATGTGCAATAGGTAAATCAGGACCAGTATTTCTAACACTTTCATTTTTAATGAAGTAATGTTTTTAGTTTGGAACATATTTAGGATTTGTTCTCACATCTCCTCATGTGTAGGATCATGTTCCCCATGGGGAATACACACGCAGGATTTTCTGATATATGAAGCAATTGTTTACGAACCTCACATGTTCTAAGAAAGAAGTTTCTGGCACTTAGTACATCTGTTTTTGTCTGATTGCAAAATACAACTGGTTTACAGATTAACAATACGAATCCAGTCTCTCTGTTCATTCATCTGTTCGTCAGGTGTCAACACAAATGTTAGAATTTGCATTTGAGTTGTTTTCTTATAACTTGTATGTAAATGTTTGATGATAAATAATACAGTAATACAGTGAACTATATGTTATAGTTCAGTTATTTTCCTTTAACATTGCATTAGGTTCAGATTCCTAACGTTAGGATTTGTGTTTAGGTCACTTTCTAGAGAAACGTCGCTAAGAATATATGATTCACAGAAACCAAACATCAATTTTGATTCTACCGAAAGAATAAAACTAAAAGCACAGTTTGTGCATTGCAGTCGAGTTGTTTTCTTCTATCAGACATCAATGGATCTATTACTTAAAATATTTAGGTAGGTCTAACTTAATAGTTTGTTTTGTGCGCCTGTCTTGTAAACTTATTTATGAATGAACGAAATGATACACACTCATTCTAAGACCCAGTGATTTTCTGTAGATAGTTTTGCTGCTCACAGAACATAAGAACATATGGGATGGTCTGTTCTGAATCGTCCGTACGTCCGTTTAGCACAAGTGTATTGCAGCTACCCTTAAACTGCATAAAGGACTATCATGAAACGTTACACACACACATTCATCCGAATGTGTAGCTGGTCCTAACTGAACATGGTCCTGCTCAGACATTCAGTAGGGTGACTGTATTGAAAACTTTATCGTCGACTACTGGTCATATCAATATATGGTTAAGGCTGTACTGTTTATCGATATTTCTAAGCGTGCACACTGTCGGTTTGCAATAATCTAAACTATGCCGTTTAACAGAAGCGATTAGATTTTCAACTTTATCCCGGTATCATACCCATTTGGCTTACAGATAAAACTATTTATGTTGTGCATGGCACAGCTCGCTCATTTTGTGATTATGTTATTTGCTGTGCGTCGTTTATCTCTTATTATGAAAGGTTTCAGTTCGCAAGACATGTCGTTGCTGAATATATCTGACATTTTCAAATAAACATCCGTGTGGTGTTGTGATAAAGTATCCTGCTGTAGAAATCTGTAATACAATTGAAACGGGCAGTGCCTGCATATATGTAAAGCAGATATGCTTTCATTTTCATGATTGCAGATTTGTAAACGTTTACAAGCAATAATTGAAACTAAGCAATATGCACGTGTACATGTAGCAGTCTTGTAATTGGGTAAATTTCCTTATTCTTGATAACATATTACAAGCATAACTCCTCTTTTGGAATATTCCTGTCACACCAAGATGCCTATGATATCATTTGGCACATGATCGATACCACATATAATGTTGGAATACGTTTATATTGGTTCGCAGATAAGGACATACAAGTCTTGATAAACTTTCAACAGAGATCAGTGAGATTACTTTTAATCAAGTTCACAAGTCGTTTAAGTACCTGGAAAATTAAGGATAACCTGTAGGTATAAAATGTATATTAATTTGTCCTTTCACATTGCCAATCAAAGTCTAGCAAATGTTGAATAAATTTATAGCCAAAAGGGACACAACATTATAAACATTTGTACGAAAATAATTAATAATCATAAATATATCATGTTAATATTCAAGTGTTTTATACAAGTGTTATTTATAGTATTAAAGGTGTAATATTACAATGAATTTATTGAAGTTGTTTATTTAAAGCCGCATGAGTTACATAAAATATAACAAATATTTCTTTATCTATCTTATACTAATTATATCCGTTATCTTATTGCAGAGGATCAAAGACCTGTATGCAAGTGCTCACCTTACTTTAACGGGAGTAGATGTGAAACGTGTGTTTGTGCCCATGGTCATTGTTCCACAGAGAGGGACAACAAATGCATGTACGTATTTGAGGCAATTGTAGCTCTACTACCAAAGCTTGTCTAGACTAAACCCTACAATTTTAATTAAAAACCCAACCCACCCTAGTTTGTGGAGTGTGAAAAAGTGTCATTCATTCTGATCTGCTTAGATAGTATGTACCGTCCAGCTATGACTTTATACATTTACAATAATAAAATGATAAGGATGCTGTAATTGCATATTTATATACGTTTGAGCTTACCCCTAGTGGAAGTGTAAAAGAACTTTATCCATTTTTCGGAAGTTTACCACATGGACAAACTATGTATTAAATTTGGTGAATTTCAACCTAGCGAGTTTTAGGAGGAGATTTGGTTAAAGACCAATGGATAGAATCAAAATATAAATATAATCGAGCATGTAGATTAATATACATAATACACGTTATATATTTTCTTTTCCGAAAAATGTTGAGTTCGGAATTTCTAGTTGCTCTAATTCAATATCAGTCATCGGTCATACTCCATCAATTGATGAATGCTCATACCTTGCTTGTTATTATTGCCAGTGATGAATACTTGTTTAATACTATTATTCATGATGGATGCTAATACTATACTTGTTATTATTGTAAGTGATGAATGCTCACACTTGCTTATTATTGTTGTCAGTAATGAATGCTCTAAAATGCTTATTATTATTGTCAGTAATGAATGCTTACATTATGCCTATCATTATTGTCCGTGATGAATTCTTACACCTTGTTTATCAGTAATGTTTGTGATGAATGCTTACACCTTGTTTATCATTATTGTTCGTGATGAATGATTACACCTTGTTTATCAGTATTGTCCGTGATGAATGCTTACATATTGTTTATCATTATTGTTCGTGATGAATGATTACACCTTCTTTATCAGTATTGTCCGTGATGAATGCTTACACCTTGTTTATCAGTATTGTTCGTGATAAATGAGTTCACCTTGTTTATCAGTATTGCCCGTGATGAATGCTTACACCTTGTTTATCATTATTGTCCGTGATGAATTCTTACACCTTGTTTATCAGTAATGTTTGTGATGAATGCTTACACCTTGTTTATCATTATTGTTCGTGATGAATGATTACACCTTGTTTATCAGTATTGTCCGTGATGAATGCTTACATATTGTTTATCATTATTGTTCGTGATGAATGCTTACAATTTGTTTATCAGTATTGTCCGTAATGAATGCTTACACCTTGTTTATCAGTATTGTCCGTGATGAATGCTTACACCTTGTTTATTATTATTGTCCGTGATGAATGATTACACCTGCTTTATCAGTATTGTCCGTGATGAATACTTACACCTTGTTTATCAGTATTGTTCGTGATAAATGAGTTCACCTTGTTTATCAGTATTGCCCGTGATGAATGCTTACACCTTGTTTATCAGTATTGTCCGTGATGAATGCTTACAACCTGCTTATCGTTATTGTCCGTAATTAATGCTCACACCTGCCTATCATTGTTGTCCGTGATGAATGCTAACACCTTGCTGATCATTGTTGTAGGTGATGAATGCTCACATCATGCCTATCATTATTGTTCTGATGAATGTTCATAATTTGCTTAGTAATATTGTCAGTGATGAATGCTCATACCCTGCTCAGGCCTATATTTTAGCATCAATATCCTTGTAACCAGAATGGCTAGTAGATTAAGATGTAGAAGTAGAATGGCTAGTAGATTAAGAAATTTACTAACCGCTCTGAATCTTCTCTACTTCTTCCTACAAAAGAATACCAGTCATCTTTACGAATCAGAATTCATGAAGACACACATTCCGCTCAAATGATGTATTGTTTATATATCTGCTCTGAAAACAGAGCATAACTCCTATTTCTTAAAAATAACAATCATTCATAATTCAGAAGCACACGTCTTGCTTTCGGAAGCCATTAATTTTACTTGAAGATTTCTCTACAAGCTGACATGAAAAGAAAAGTGACTGATTTTCATGAAATGTCCTTTGAAAGGGATGACTAAGAAAAATGATTTGTACAGCCTCATCAAGCAGAAACACCCAATAGCTTTACAAGAAAACAACCCATTCATTCAGGTTATTTCATAATGCAATTCCACAGACATATAATCCGAGAAGTACCTGTCATACTCTAGTGAGAGCAGACTGAGAAGATCTCTCATTCGGCAGTATCAGCTTTCGAGTTTTCAAAGCAGATATACAACCAATACAATCATTTGAGCGGAATATGTGTCTTCATGAATTCTGATTATTTAAAGATGGAATGTTTAATAATATTACGGATTTTGTTGACCATGACATTACAATTGTGGTTTGATAAGTACATGAGTAATGTTTGCAGTCTTTGACACACGAAACTGTAAATCTAACAAAATCAGTAAAGAAGTATATAGTTCCATTTTGAAATACATTTACAATCCTGATTGTTCTAACCTTCTGAGGGAAGCAATTGAATATCAGGAATTAACTCAGTTAGCTCTGAGAGCATTTTGACATCATTCATATTTTTTTTTAAAATCAACCGAAGATAACGTTAAATAAACTATGACTAAAGACAACCGAAACTTTAATAGCCATTGGTATATTCAATTTATGAAACTTCAAGTCTGACAGGAAAGTTACTAGCCTCGGACTAGCAGACTACCACTTATTTAGAGAACTGCTGTTTATTACTATTGCCAGTGATGAATATTGTACCTTGCTTATTATTTGTACCAGTGACAAATGTTCAATCCTGCTTATTAATGCCAGTGATGAATCCACACGCCCTGTTTATTCTTATTGCCCGTGAACAATTCTCACATCCTGCGTATTCTTATTGCCCGTGAAAAATGCTCACATCCTGCGTATTCTTATTGCCAGTGATGAATGCTCACATCCTGCGTATTATTACTGCCATTGGAATTCATATGAAAATTACAAGTTACAAAGGTTGATGAAGGCATATTTTCCTACGATTTTCATCTGTGATATACTATAAGTAACCATTTCATTCATTACTGGGTTTTATCAGATGACTACCACCTCAGTGTTATACAAGTTAGTAGTAGACCAAGAATTCACCAGCACATTAGTACAGTATTGGTTATATGGCACCAATTAGTTAGTCTCCAGTAGTTCAAACCTTAAAAATCCGAACAACCCCAAGAGAGCCATATATATATATATATATATATATATATATATATATATATATATATATATATATATATATATATTAAACTTAAAAGAAACAGTTTTCAGGTATTATGAATAAGCTGTTTCAGGGTTTTCATTCCACATTCGGAATTTACGTTATCTATCTGTTTTAACCACATTTCTCAGATCCCATCAGTTATCTTCAATGTAGAAAATATATGTCCCACCGCTTTCATTTCTATCTGTGTTCTTTCGATGTTTTAAAATGTACTATATGGGTGCCTTTTTGTATAAAATCCACCCGAGAATGTAAAAAAATGAATCCAAATTTAATTAATGTAATGTAAAATTCCGCGCCTCTATTCATATTTTATGGGCGGAAAGACGTCCCGCATCAGAGCTTATGATACAATTTATTATTTTGACAAACTGTTCCTTAATCATATCCTTAACTTTTTATGTTAGTCGTAAATTAAGGTATGCTAATATGTTCTTGAATTGAAACAGCACATATGTATGACAAATACTGACAGAAATATAGGTATCAAACTATATTTTGTCTGTTTCAGTTGTAATCGTCTCTATAAGGGTACGTTCTGTAATGTATCCGTGTGCCGTAATTACTGCCTTAATGGAGGAACATGTGTCAACTGTACGGTGAATGAAGGGACATGGATCGCAGAATGCCAGGATTGCATGTAAGTATATGTTTAGCAACAGAAAAACACTCATATGATAAAGATGAAGATGTGTTAGCCTTGGACGAAGAAAATAAATGAATTATTTTACATTCAGACCCTTTTTAATTTGTGATTAAAGTATAGGTAGGTTGGTGTTTTGATAAATGAATGAAATTTAATTTAGCAGGAGACCACGCAGCTACTGACAAGTCATCTATTGTCGTAGGTCTGCAAAATGACATTCCCACTACGATTTAAGTTCATGGATTTCTGAAAGCATCACCATACTTAATTAGTATGTTGAGTGCTAAATGCAAAAACATACATACATACATACATACCTACATACATACATACATACATATATACATACATACATACATCCATCCATACATACATACATACATACGTACGTACGTACACTTTACTGTTTATTTCTGCATTTAATTTTTTCTATAGATGTAAACCAGGCACAGCAGGATCCAGATGCACGAAAATTCTTAATGAAATGATTGAAAACCAGGAAGCAGGCAAAGGTGAGCCCTGTATTTTAATTTTTTCTTTACTGTATATATTTCACTGTAGTACAATCATTTGTGCTAGTGCGCAGCACATATCTAATAATAAACCAAAAAGATCCAGGCCCATAATCATATAACTCTTCAATCTGAAAAGCTCAAAATAAAACCAGGCTTAGATTCTCTTTAGATAACTGAAATTTGGCACAAATATAGTTTTGAGAAATACAAAATGCCCAGATCAGTTGTAAAGTTATAGAAAATCAAAGATTTTGACGTTTGAAGTACGAGTTCGACTTTATTTTAAATGTGCTTAGACATTAACAAACTACATGGCCTGGTTTAAATGAGTAGATCCCATAAAAGTTCAAGACTTACCTATTCAAAGCACCCTCTAAGATCTCCACAGTAATATTAATTTACCTAAAGGAACATATCATTGGAATTTACACACTAAATTGACTTATGTGAATCGAAATACCCTAGAAATTTCGAGACTGCATTGCCTTATCTAGTTCAAAACATCCATGACGTTTTCCTGTCACATGCAAGATAAAGACATCAGATTTAATAATAGTTATTTGGAACTGGACCCACACTGATGGTTGCTATTCCATCGCAACAACCTCACTGACGTCACGAGAACTCAATGACATCACGAGAACTCAATGACGTGTCAAGAATAAAACGTAAACAATAAGTTTGTACTATTGAACCGAATGATGTCTTCAATCATTTTTCATTCAAATGTTGCATACACAATTAAAACCTAACAATGCATGTACTTCGTTGCTGTTTGAAATGTCAAGCGTTATTTTTAGTGATTTGGTCTAATATACCACTACATTATGGGAAGACGGAATGTACTGTTGGATATATGTGGTCTTAAATAAATATGAGCGACGATACTACAAGATAAGCAGTGGCAAATCTGGGTCTAGATCACACCTAGTTTAGTACGTATGATGCGTGAAAATATATGGGCAAATAGGGTTTAGTCCCTGTGCAGTTTGGTATGTGTGATACATGAATAAATGTGGGCAAATAGACTACAATCTGTCGTTGCGTTATACTATGACAGATCTCAGATAAGATAAGTGGCTGTTTAATCGTGTGATACATAAATAAATATGACAAATAGACACTGATCTTCAAAACCAGGGTCAATACGTGATGACATATTTGGGTTAAGGCCGCTCGCAGTGGGGTATGTGTAGTACATGAATCATGGGCAAATAGCCACTGGTTTGCGATGCGATGACATACAAGGGTCTTGATTATTTGCAGCTGGATGTTTGTAATCCGCGAATAAAAATGTTCTCAGATAGGGAATGATCCTCTTGTACAGCAGCTCATTATAAGGTACATCATTACAACACTGACCCTGATATAACATTGGTATAGTTATGGGTCCCTCTTTACCGGGTGAAATGTATTTTTGCACATTGTTATTCAATCGATGTGGGCTGGTCTAAATGGATATAGAACTTGTGGTCTTCGAATTGTGAGTCATATTCTTATTTAAAATGAGCAGCACTACGGCTTTCAAAGCTGTGTTACATGCAGCACGCTCGACAAATAGAGATTTTTAAAATCTATTTTATACAAGTCATGATATAATCATAGAATATGTATCCATATTAGGCCTTAAATGTGTTTTCTTGTATATATAATCTTTGACAGTAGGGTATTTTTTAGGCGTATGTCTAACCCATGCCATTAGGGTAAGTCTTAGGTGTATATCCAACCCATGCCAATAGGGTAAGTCTTAGGTGGATGTTGTTGTAGTTGTTGTAGGGTCTAACGCCATTTTTCAGCACAAGATAGGCTATACATGGAGGCCACTAAAAATGGTATAGGCAGAACCCTTGAAAATCCCGGAAAGAACCACGGACCCACGAGAAGTTACTGGCAGGCTTTATCACATACCCAAACTGGCTGAAGTCGCGACTCAAACCGACGCAAACAGAGGTGAGATGACAGTGGTCCGTAACGGTGAGCCCATTATACTACTCGGCCACTCGGGGCCCCTTCTTAAGTATATGTCTAACCCTAGCCAGTAGGTAAGTCTTAGGTATATATCTAACCCTTGCCTTCATGGTAAGTCTTAGGTGTATATTTAACCCTTGCCATCATGGTAAGTCTTAGGTTTATGTATAGATCTTGCCAGTATAGTACTCTTATTTTATGTCTAACCATTGACAGTATGGTATGTCTTAGTTGTTTGTCCAACCCTTGGCAGTATTGTATGTCTTAAGTGTCTGTATAGACCTTGCCAGTATGGTAAGTTGTAGGTGCTTGGCTAACTGGCATATACACTTAACTATATGACAAGCATTTTATTAGCCGTATAGTTTAATCATGTACTGATTGCCAACCCTACCAATATGGGTTATATATATATATGCCGAGCCTGCCTTTGTGGAGGCTATACATAGTGATCTCTTTAGTGTGCGAGTGTGTACATCGCACTGTTCCAACTCTTTACTAACCTCGATGTTAATTTTTCTAAATAGATGCCAGGACCAACAAAATAGGATCTCGAGTTAATATTATAATCCTAAGTTTTCTACGGGCAAAGCATCAGTTTGGGACATTTTCAAAGCAACCTTTTGATACAGTCATGTCTCTACTCTTATTCCTATCTAGATCTTGAAATGCGGAAACGATTAAAAAATCAGATGTAGTACAGTGCTTTCGGTATTTGCGAAAAAATGTAAAAGTTTCAAAATCTAATCCATTTCAGAACTGGCTCACATAATCATTCCGGTGTTGGTTGCAGTATTGGTTCTTCTAGCCATTGCAGTACTCACTATCTTCAGGAGAAGACGGTCAGTATATAAATTGGGTTTTGTTCTGTATAAGCATGCTAGAAGAAATATATATATATGATGCAAATCAGAATATTCATAAAGGATTTACTTTCAGTTTTCACAGATATAAATATCAATGAGATTAGGTTCACGACAGTAAATTGTAGTGTTGTATTGCGTATGAGGCTAAACAATGTGGCCCAATACAATTTCATCCTATGTAAATTTAATCCCAAACCTTGAAATTTTATCCCAAGAAGTATCTCTGAATTTACGGTACACCTGCCCCTGTATATCTCACAATCAGTTGGATACATAAACATGGACTACAGAATAAGCGAAGGCACAAGATTTTGAAGGAGACTAAAATTGTGGCTAACTCTTGGTAGATGGAGGGGTAGGGCTTGCATGAGGCTTGTAATATCCTTTCCCGTGTCTATACAAATATTTGTATATATTGAATTTTAATGAGTATCCGATCCGAAGAAGTCAATTAAAGTAAAAGTAAAACCAGGTATGACAGGCTTGTAATACTTATCAACCTGATATGCAGTACGCACATATTCCTGAATCGGTAAATATTTAGTTACTTCCGCGTCAGTTTTAAAATATGTATATCCATCCTAAGCTAACACTATTAAATTAAAATTTCAAAGCAATCTCTAAACTTGTAAATTTCTGAAGCCGCCATCTGTATGATTTGACAGGTAAATCCTCCCAAGATAGTAATTTTAAATGCCCTCATAGACATATTTTTATATAGTACATAGGAAAGGCGCATAACCAGCCAGGACATGACACTGTAACTGTCCTACTTCTGATTTTACACCTCATCCTCTGTGTCGCACCATCAGTGAGATCCGGAAGCGTTGACCGATGTTCAACCAACTGAGCTATTGAAGTTTTCATTGAAATATATAATTAAAACACAAATTGCACCTGTCAAAAGCTCTGTAATTCACCAACATTTGAATTGGTCGATATTTCATCATATGCTGTATTATGTATTGACAAAATAATTTTAAAGATTATATGACCAAACCTTTTTTGATTTCATTGTGCAAATTTCATATGGCCCATTCCAAATGTATGCGCTATAACTACCATAAAACAAGCGATATATTGAACTTCAATTAACCAGTTTTAATCGCTATGTTGAATGTTGAGTGCCTAGATATGTACGTTTTGCCTTACATGTATGAAAAAGTAGACGGTCATGACCTGCCTCCACATTATAATGGGATGTGTAAGTTATAAGGACACCACAGCGGCCATCTTGAAAATCAGAATGTTATATTTACACGACGTTTTAGCAGAAAAATTCATGACTAGTTGGTCTAAAATGAAAATGGAGTCAATGTGATGTTCATTATGGATCTTGCCGCTACGTTTCTATTTTCACTCGAAGACTTCTTATGATATCTAGTTATTCCTAACTGAACATGAAGCCCATCTGATGTCCTGAAAATAGTGTCCTAGCTAATCCCCCTAATTAAAAGTATTATTATTATTAGGTATATATCACAATTGAGAAGTCTTCTTATAAGGACTATAATATTGTCACATCCTCCCGTTTGTTTTGGCCCACCTACTAATTTTAAAATCAGAACGGCATCAAGGATATAGAAAATGCACAAAACAGATATTTCATTTATTGTTTGATACGTTTTAACCTGATTGATGCCAGGAGGTTCAAAAACACAGTCAAATTGTGGGCGCTTCAAATCAAACGAGAGTTTATTTAGTAACAACGTCGCATTTTTGCATGAGACTTGTAAAAATGGTACTAGCAGCTGCCTCGCTAGGCACTCAGCATTAAGAGGTTAGTGTTAAGACTGGTCGACCTAGTGTCAGAATTATGTGACTGGGTGGGATATCATGCTACATGTCTGCGGCATGATGTCCCAGTGCTAGACATTGCTATAAACTGTCACACTGCAGACATCGTAGTGATATGAATGAAATATTGTTAAAGCTACGTTAAAAATCAGAACAAAACACACACACACACACACACACAACCGCACACTTTTGAAACGCCATTAAGACGACAGTGTTAGGGACACTTTGGTGAAGATCATGCTAGAATTATAACACTGACTGAAATGACCAAGTTGTGTGCATTTTTATATTTTTGAATTTGTACAGTATTAAAATAGCCAAAGGCGTACAAACAGTGGGGATGGTGTGCGAATACTGTAGTTGGTCCAAAATGACAATCTGATGTCCGATAGAGTTGTTACAGTGATTAATGAAAAATCTTATTTTTGATAATCATCCAGAATAAAATGTAATATTGCCATAGGGTTGTCATCAAAAGATTTCTGGTGATGTATAGTTGGTCCAGAAAAAGAAATTGTGTTTTCCAATATAGAAACATCCGTGGCCCTCCTAAAATATATTTATCATTAATTCCCTTGAATGGATGGTGGTATCAACGTCTGGATATTACTAACCACTTTAGTATAGTGTCTATTGGGTCCTAATGGTGTGATTCAGACATTCAGTATGCCTGCCACTGTAATTGTATTGAACATGTTGTTTTCGCTATTTCTCATGAAATGATGGTCATAATGGTCAAATTAGCATTTGGTTTTCACTGAAATTCTTAGTGTGAGGTCTAGCTGGTCGTAAATGAAAGTGGTGTCGATCCGACTTCTGATATGAGTGCCACAATGGTCATCTCTGACATTTTGGTATGACTACGTTCCCTAGATGGCTTGTCAAATCGACAGGGTGTTTCACCAAAGACATGTTATCGTAGCTGCTCCTAAATGAAAAAGTCAACACGAAGTTTCCACCAAAGAAATTCTTCTGAATCCTCGTTGGTCCTTTATGAAAATGGTGGAATGTTTACCTCATCATCTTATTTATAAATCATGTTATCGTTGAAGATTATCAAAGGTTGTTTAAAAACTCCACAGTTAAAAGGAAGAAATGGTATTATCTTGATTTAGAGGAAATTCTGTTCAGCTAGTAAGGCATCAATCATTTTGAGGGACTCCTGTTATTGTTTCTTTTCAATAACTTTGAAACAAAACGTAACTATTCGTATCTTTTGAAGATATTTAATCAAATATTACCATGCTGTCTATACAAATGGTATTAATATCTCCCATCTGATTTCAATTCTTGCTGAAATGCCGATAAGATTTATTACAGTAGCAATCAAACACAGGTTTCAAATAGGTACAGCGCCTGTAAAATCTGTTATTCAGATTTGTGATTGTAGTAAATGTTCAGCTAATGTAAAGCAATCTACAACTTCCAATTGGCACCTATTCCGTTTTTATCAGTTTAAAGTGACACAAAATGTTTATAGCAAGGCTTCAAAAGCAGATGTATATGGTTGTGGCTGGAGGACAAATATATTGATCGAAATCGATTGAGAAAGCTAGTGAGGGAAGATTACACTTAGCAACGTTAAGCAGGTTCAAATTAGTTCCATATGGATGCTCTATCCCACCCACCAACCTCCCTCCTCCCACCAAGATGTTGAACTTGTTATGCAAGTGCCTGGGGTGGTCTCCTTTACTAGTGATCTCAGGATTTCTGTATTATCAGTTTCTGACACTTCCACCCAGGTGGTATGCGGGTTCTGGTAATATAGTTCCAGGATCGTTGCACTTGGATATTTTGCTTGATTTACACCGGACTGGGAAAGGGAGTGCGTTACTCAGTCAAATCATATTATATCATATAGTTTTAAGACACTTAACAATACATTCATGTCTCTAAACGATTTATCATATAATTCAAATGCAGACAGAAAAATATTAAATCTATACCAAACTAATTTTCTCCTATTAATTTCAAAATAATTTAGGGCTGTGAATGTGTCTGAGAGCATTACAATTCTGATTATTATTATTATTATTATTATTATTATTATTATTATTTATGCTAAAATATACTAAATTACTATTAGTTGTGTTTATATTACAGCAATAATCAGATCCTCGTTCACTTGCTGAAGGATAATCCTGACCTGCACGTCAGTAATACAGTATGTGCAGCCAAAGGGACCTCTCCAACGTTTTGACAACAACGGGCAACAACAACAAGAGCAAAATAATAATAAATTGTTGCAGTATTATCTATTTCTTTCTTTGAATTCATAGATTTCCAGGACTAAGATGCTGTCTGTTGCGAAGAAATACTTGTTTTTAGTAACTTAATTTCCATTCATAAACAACAGTTGCTGTCTTCCAATAAAATCACTTGCAAGTCTGTAAATATCCAGACAATATTCTACTTTCAGGAAATGCGGCATATCGAATGGATATGGAAACCTTATTATGCACAGAAATACACCAAGTGCTTGTGTGATTTCCTTTTCATAGGTCTTTGTGAATTATTAGTACAGTGATATTTACTAAATCTCAAACGGCCTGTATTTGAAAACTAAATCCGATTTAGTAAGACCGTGTTCTGAGCATTGCAAAAGGACTGACAAGAGTTACATGATCATACTTTGTTTTGGATTATTCAACACCTAAGAAGTTCATATCAGAAATGAATAAATGTTTGTATTTTAAATTGTCTGCTTCAAAACGTATTTATGTTTGCAACCTATATAAAATGGATGACACAGTTTCATGGAAGAATTTGTTTTGCTGAAATCTACACAAGAAAACCACTAAACACATTTGTGACGCCCGTGTCAGAAAAAAATTAACAAAGATCTTATGAGTCCATTTCAACTAGTTTGGCACATGTGTCAGTCAAATCTATGTCACTGTGTACCAGGTTTAATACATTCAACAGAATATATATAACTCTATTTAATCAGTGATTTAATGACACCACAGCCAATATGGACCCCTTATCTGGCTGATATGATGATACCGCCGTTACCTGTCTTCCAAGCAGATAGTGATGACTGTAACCATGTTGTCATAATGTGAACTATCCAGTCTATTTCATATCTTAAATGTAAATATTATATTAAATGCTATCTCAAGTAGACATGATCTGACAGCAATTATCTGTGTTACATGATTGCACTATAATTAATGAACATTTACCTTCGCTTGAAAGACCATTCAACCTGGCATTTAACTTGAGCATGATGTAAACTTTTGTACCAACAAAAATCTCAAATATTTACGCGCTGCCTGTCCACTGAAGGTGTTAAACTGTAGCTCAGAGAAACAAAATAACAAAACGAAACATAATTGAACCTGAAATGCTCTCGTGTTACATGCCCATTTAAATATTATTAAATTTGAAGAGCTGAAATACAAAAATCATAACGAAATGTATCTAAAACTGACAAACCGTTTATGATTAAAGCAAATAACTAAGTAAAATGCTATTTTTCACAATTAGCTAATATATGAAGATTATTAATATTGATTGATTTTAGATAAAATCTGGCTTTACCGACAAATATATCTCCACATATCAAACAGATGGGGATTTGTTCGAGTTCTGGGGAATCACTCGCAATTCTGGATGTTTAGTTCATAACATATTTACTTAGACAGTCCAGTTGTTCACACAGAGGTCATGTTTATAACAGTGGTTCAGGTGTTGTCACAGAGGGCATGATTATAATGGTAGTTCTAGCATCTCACGATGGTTATATTTTAAAACTTATGAAAATATCCTTCATATTCAATTTGTTCCAATAAAGACTTCATGCATCGTGATAGATACACTAACAGAAACTGATTTTAACACTTTAACTCAACTTTGGTTTCAGGTTTCATATACATTTATTGAATGAAACACTCAAACTTCTGGATAACAACAACAACACAATAGTAATAATAATAATAATAATAATAATAATAATAATAACTAGTAGTAGTAGTAGTAGTGTGTGTGAGTGTGTATGTATGTGTGTTTGTGTGATTTGGATTTTTAACGTATCTTTAACAATTTTTCGGGCATATCGCTACGATGTCTGCAGTGTAGCAGTTTATAGTGATGTCTAGCACTGGAACATCATCCCGCAGACATGTAGCATAATGTCCCACCCACTCACATTATCCTGACACCAGGCCGACCAGTCCTAATACTAACCTCTTAAAGATGAGCGTCAAGCAAGGCAGCTGTTAGTACCTTTTTTGTAAGTCTTTAGTATGACTCGGCTGGGGATGGAACCCACGACCTCCCGCATCCGAGGCGGACGCTCTAACCACTTGGCCACCGGAGAGGTCTAACTAGTAGTAGTAACGATAAGAAGGACTATGCAAAAACAATAACTAGTTCTACCATTTTGACTATTCCTACTACTACTCTTGCTACAGCTAAACACGTAACTTTCTATTAGATATATTATGTCCATTGACTAATAATGAGAAGTACTTCGCAACCTGTTATTATATTTAATTTGTATTATGACTTTGGTTTTTGTCCATGATTATATATTTAATTTGTAGTGTGTAATTGACCTTTGTCCATTATTAATGTAGGATTTGGGCCTACCTGTCTAATGTTTTATAATTGTGCAAACAATATTTTACCGAGTTAATAAATGACTATGATTTTAGATCGTATTTTAATATAATCATTTTAATATCATTCTTACATGGAGGTAGACATGTTTACAGATGATGTGTTCAACGTCTATATCTTAAGAAAAATAATACTGTTACAGAAGCAAGCCGTTTATAAATATGACGGGACAAAAGCCCTCATCCTGGTTCTGCTATTGTGGCTTAGCCTTTTAGGTTAATGTCGTTTAGTTTAGAACTTCCATTTCTTAACATCAGTCGCTAAGGATACAATTTTAGTTGTGTTTCTGCTAATGCCTAAGAGGATTTATTTAGTTGTAATTACAAAATATTCACTAAATATTTGGACTAAATCATAGTTTGGGGATTATTGCGAATTTATTCTAGGACATTTGTGAGGTGAGACTGGTGGTGGGGTGAGCAGATCGGAGATTTGCATTGTCTTGGAATAAAACTAGCACATTTTTATCAAATGCATTCAATCTGAATCAGACATTACTTTGTGGCATCAAATTTCTTCAAATTATTATTATTATTATTATTATCATTATTATTATTATTATTATTATTATTATTATTATTATTATCATTGTTATCTCACGTGATCAACGCAGAATTATTTGTGTTTGCAATGAATATCAAGAAAGTGACCAAAATGATTCACCTGAAATTTTTATGAAAGCTCCAAAATATATCCGAGACTTAAAAGATTTTCAAACATTTGGATAAACCTTTCTTCGAATACGTATTGACAAAATATTTTGGAAAGCCATTATCATGGCACACCTTTTGTAGAAATCTTTTTGTAAAATGTTAGGCTGTTTCTCAAATCGAACCTCTCTGTCTTAATAATGGCATAAAGGTTGAAGGAGGCACATAACATTTTGCCTCGAGATAGTATAAGAAATGGATCACTCAAATTATCAATATTTTGGATCGTAATGCAAATTTCTTGCTTGAATTTGTGCTACTTCGATGTCAAGATATTGCAAATTTCCGCATCTACTTCCGCCGTACGAGAAAGGGATCACTCAGATTCTTGATATTCTGAATCGTAATTGAAACTACTTGCTAAAGGTTTTGCTTCTTCGATGTCAAGACATTGCAGATCTTCACATCTTCTCCGCCCAACACCAACCCCCAACATTTATGATATCTTCTAAGATGTTAATGATTCAATATTACTGATAAAGATTGTCCATAATAATCACAGTTGTTAACGAAATAACCAAAAGACATGGAAACTGTTCAAATAATTTAAAACTATTCCAGAATCGCGTTATTTGAAAAGATTTCGTTTCTAATATATGTTGTCACAAAGGATTCATAAAAAAAATCACAGAATCTCGCACTGTAATAGCTTTCCATCTGAGTTCGGTACTATTCTGAACCTGTGCTGTTCGATTTTCATAAATTCTCCATAAAAATTAAAACGTGCATTTTGGAGATGTATAAAACCGTTCATGCCTTGGATTAGAAATAATTGACCACATATTAAAACATTATAATTGCACTGTAGATAGGATCAGTGCAGGTGAAATTAAAAACGTTTAAGAAAATATACTGCTTAAGCAATATTGTTGCGGGATAATTGCTTTATCTACAAAAGATTTGAAGAATGATAACCTTTCTTGCAAAACAGTCAAAACTATATTAAACCCAATATTCTAGTATCTTACCTAGCCAGGATGAAGAAGAATAGGACATGTAAGCAAGATACAGGTACCAATTCTTACACTGTACTTCTCGGTCTTTCTCAACTATCAAAATGTCTACGTATAATGTAGAATATATATATATATATATATATATATATATATATATATATATATATATATATATATATATATATATATACACTTTTATGACTGTAAGACAGCGAGTCCAGATCTTCTCAACCTTGGCACTGTCCGGTGTTGAATAAGGTAATATACATTCTTTTAGAAAAAAAAACACTCATGATTAAGGTCAGTACAATTCACTTTACTGACTTCAAATTTGTGTGTTTGGGATGATTCTTATAACTTAGATTTTCTCTGTTAAGCTGAAAAATTAAAGGGGACGTTAAGCATTAACCAACTCCAAAGGACACAGATACCTTCTATTATATAGCACAGATGAAAAAAAACAAATAAACAGCATGACCCTAAACGAAAGGGCAGACTTCTCGGCCAAAAAGAATCTCATGTTAAACGAAAGAAGAACAGATGCAAAATCTTCACTGGATTAATCATGGTCGAGTCCGTTTCGAAGCAAGATTTAGCTCGTAATTTAGCTATAAGTAATTTTCAGTGAAAATAAACTAGCTGACTTGCAAATTAAGCATTAGCTATTTATTTTGTTTTATTTTTTATCTGAGGGGGTCTGATATTTTCAGTTACTTTGGTCGTTTTTTTCGCTGTTGGCTGATAAATAAAGCCAATGTCCGAAAGCCCCAACTATTCGGCATGCTTTTGATGTATGATATTAAAATTGTGCATTGTGGTTTAGTACCACAAAGACGCTGGTCAAGTTTGAGTTGACTTTTTGTATTCAAAATATGTAAAGGTCAAGAGCACCCTTCCGCTATGAAATTTGTCGATGAATCATCACGAATTTCGTTAACTTTCGAAGTACATAATGGACTGAAACGATAGGGCTTAAAAGCGATGTAAACGTTTGAGACAGTTTAGGAAATATGAACTAATCACTAATCCATCCAGGCCATTGGATGGTTTCGAGTTGTCCCAATTCCAATGCTTGAACTAAGAACCACAGTAAGTGATATTTTTTCCTGAGATATAGCAGGGAAAATTGAAGAATGAATTTCGCTACGGTATAAATCGATACATGTTTTTCATAAAATATAATCTGTGTAGTTTAATGCTGAATAATAATAATAATAATAATAATAATAATAATAATGATTTTTTTTAGAGAAGGTAGTCCAATTAGTTACAGTAACTAATCTAATGTAAGCTTGTATATATTGTAATGATGAAAGGAGTCACAAGAAATCGCCTAATCGATTAAAAAGTTGAAAAGAACGACTAGTGCCTTATGATAGCATAATAGCCAAGGTAATGACGATGAAAATAGTATAGGTAATTATAGGTACATTATGGGAAGGGTTGGTACAACGTCCGTGATGTAAATGACCTTTTTCTACAAACGCTTTAATCGTAGGGAAAAGACACCTGTATTAGAAATTATACATGGTGTGAGCAGAGTTTATCAAACACCAAAGAATCATGCTTGATTTGAAAAGTTTTTGTGGAAGTTCAGGGTAAATAATTACCAATAGTCATAATTGAAGGACACACTCCTCCAAATTCGATCCAAATGGATGATAAAGGAAAAATAGTAGAGAAACTTCACGCAAAGGTGTCTATTTGATTATCAATAAAGTACTTAAATGGCACGTGATAAAAAGGATTGAAATGTTTTCTTAACGTTGATATAAGTTATAAAAGGTTAAACAAGCTGACGGCTGAAAACATACTATGACATTAGGAGAGAAACTTCAAATTAAAGAAAAACCTCGTCATGTAGGTGATGCACACGTATTTAAAAATAATGCTAGTTAAATCCGTAAATACAAGAAACATATGAAACGCACAATCATTCTATTAATCAAATTTCCTTGCTGCAGTTAGTTCTACCTAACCTAGAGTATTTATGACAGAATCATATATTGAAGAAGGTGAAACTGACAATTTGAGAGCATTTTAGCTAAGTAGTATCGGAATATATTTACGAATTTTCTCTTCATGGAAGAAAGAGAAGTGTCATACAGAACACCTATTCACAAAATGGAACCTGTAAAAAGGTTTAAAATGTAATGCCATGCGGTGAAGCATGTCCACATTTTACATGGGATTTGGATATAAAAGGAATTAATTTGTATATCCAATATTTATGATTTGTGTTCATATTTTGATTTCTGCATGAAAATATCTGTTAATGGCCCTGCAGATTGATACATATGCTAAGCATTTCTGGAGTTTGTTTACACGCACTTCAAAGTACTCAACGATCTTATCGACGAAACCATTATTTAACGCAATATTTTATTGACCGTCTAACAACTATGGTAAACGTCAGGAAAATATTTATATCGACCATGTTTTGGTATCTCAAGACTTTGAATTATGTTTAGACGCTATTCAGTATATTGGTACTGGACACACTGAACACATATCTGCTGCAGGTCTCTTGACAAAATAAGAGTTCGAACACAAATAATAAATTATCAATACAGGTAAATAATACAGATACATGATTTATTCAATGCAAATTTTTTTTAATGAACCATGATAATCATCATCAACACCATCATCATCAATGATTACCATACCTTTTTCTTTCACATTATCATCATGGATACTATTCAAGAAAGGATTTTTAAAGGGAACTGGCAACAATAATAAATTGTCCTTCGTAGTTCATCTAAAATATGGCCAATTGCATATGAAACAATTATAAAAACAAGCAACAAACTCCCAACAATTGATGCCGCAGTGATATTCCTTGCACTGTCATTAGGATTTTGATCTTCGAAACCTGCAGCTCACATACCTTAAGAGACTAACATAGACTCAGTTGGAATGTATGGCCTATAATTAGTTTTACATCACACTATTTGAATAATATGAAGAACACGAAGAAGAAGACGACGACGAAGAAGAAGAAGAATACATTTCTTTCAGACTTTAGTCCATCCATAAAAACTTACAATTTCATACAAACTATGAGAAAAAAATATTAATAATATGATTTGTTCAAACAATCAATGATTCATGAATTACGACAGCGACATAGTAAAACACTCTTGTCAAAGTTTGGTTATTACAAATAACTAATTTATTTTAAATGAATGAACTCTTTCTTGGCAAAATGCAATGGCTATTGATATTCACAAATATTCCAGATGTAACATGGCACGTATTATAAACCATTATAAATCTTAACTCATTGTTGTAGCATACATGTTTAGAGAGAGAGAGAAAGAGAGAGCACAATGCAAATGCATCCAATAGAATTGGCAAATCAATACTTGTAACATTAGCAGAGCATGTTTTAAAAGACATTTAAACCATATTCACTCGAAGACAAACAGAGCGATATTGCCTTTGTATTGTAGTAAGATGATACTGTCTGGAACAAATATGTACGCACAGCATATATGAACCGAATATATATATATATATATATATATATATATATATATATATATATATATATATATATATATATATATATATATATATATATATATATATATATGTCAAATAGGAGCATTTGTGCAGAAAGCATGGCAATGTTCCAGCTTTAAGCTTTAACTTTGTGGTGTCGGAAAATAATTGCGGCACAAAAGCGAATATATATATATATATATATATAGAGAGAGAGAGAGAGAGAGAGAGAGAGAGAGAGAGAGACATAGAGAGAGACAGAGAGAGAGAGAGAAAAAGGGTGGGAGGGAGAGAGAGAGTGTGTGTGATCTGTTATTCTGATTTTTTCTTTCATTTTCCATATATTTCCGGCACTCTAAATATCCTTTAACAAGTTAACAAGATTGCCTTTGAACCTGAAAATGAGAAAAATATAAGTATCAATGGTTTGATAATAGTTATCGATGTGTGAAACATGTTAATGGTTAGATTTTAATGAACATATCTTTGTTGGTATCATGTAAAAGGTACAACGATTTCTTAGGCATCCAACGGTATTTCATAAAGACAAAAGCATTTATCAAAATTAACCTCGTTTACAGACATCATATTTATCTTTGAATAAAACTGGTCAATGCTTTTAATACGAATGGCTTGCTTTAATTCCAGTAGGACGATTTTAAATATCAGTCCTTATGAGAATAAATGTTTTTTTAAATTTATTAGACACCTGTCACATTGGAGTTATTTATTTCTCTATCCTTACAATAATTTTCACACCATCTTTTTTATATCCCCCCTAGATTGACAAAAGCCCGTAAAGTTAAAGTATCTTTTATATTTAGAAGAAATAAATATGTTTTTTTTTCTTGTAATACATGGTCATTTGAAAAACTGAGTCTGAAACTAAGGAGGCTTATTTTTATTTCTAAAACGATCCCTTTTTCTCAATTTTTATGTTTAACTTTCTTGTCTATCAATACATCACAACCTCCTCTCTCCTTAGCACTATACAACCATCTTCTAAATATTTAGGAATCATTAAGCCCGTCACAAAAACACGCATGCACATATCCACCCCACCCCACCCCCACCCAGTTATTTTCGTATCTAGTTGTCCTGTCATTATAGTAAAGATTTATGTGATGATATGTAGTTACAGATGGGGGAAGGGTGTTAAAAGGCGCTCCCCTTTCTGGTTCTAAAGCGACAATAGATAAATCCTAATGCTGATGAATAGTTCTTTGAAATATTAGTTATGTGATGCAAATAAGGAAACATTGTATCTTGCATTAATATTTTTGCTATTTAAATGCTTCAGTTTACTTATGAAAGCACGGAAACGAGTTACATCAGTTGCAATCATGTTTAACGGGAAATAACTCTTACGAAAACACAGCCAATATGTGCAGTTTGAAAATGATAACAATTAAATACGTATATGTAACTAGTTTCAAAGCAATTAATCAAGTGTGGGACGAATAATCGGGTTCACAATATTCGGTTATTTGCTTTATCAAGCTGCAAGTCAGAAAGGATAAAAACGTAGACAAATGTAGGTGATACGGTGTGATTTGTCTTCCGATTATGACCATAATATGTACCAAGAATCAACGCAATCCTATGCTTTGTAAGGCAAGAACTAAATCCACTCCATTGGCATTTAATCATAATGATCATAAGATGTATTCTCCTAAGAAATCATTACGTAGGCAGATGTCAGAGGAAGCTGTTATGGTTCAAATTTTCAGTTTGTCAACTCAGCAGATTTGTTGAATCGTTTGTTGAATGATTCTTGTTCAGAGCCCCGCGAAACCTAATTCTTCTAATGAGCCTGTTTTTCAAGTTTTATCTGTTTCCATTCACAAGGATGACCGGACTAGCCAATGTAATTGATCATTATAGAAACAAAATATGAGAAACAAAATATGAGAAACGAAGCGATTCGAAGAGGAATAAATAATTAGAAAGTTAATTAGTAACTAATTAGAAAGGCAACTAATAATAACTTTGTTCCGCTTTTGAAAAACAGGGCATACAATTGTTTCAATGATCAAAGAAATGACAAATCTGTTCTCGCAACCTCATATAATATTAGTCGCTTGAATAATAAGCAACCGTGATGACTGAAGATACTTCTCATCTTTATGAAGTTATTTTTTTTTTTAATATTAGGTTGGTAGCAGATGAACAAGCATTTCAATACCTTTCATCATACATAGAAGAAACTGACATTGGAAATTTTCTTCAAGCACTTGAGATGACTTGGCAGTTCAGTTGGTAAATGCACACTGCACACTGATCAGCTTATGACGTTTTCTTTTCCCGTGTAGTTTTCTTTCAGCAGTGATATATTTTTAAAAAATTGTCTCTGTGTTGATTCCTGTATATTCTTTCATGACCTTGGTACTTCTTACAAACAGACTCATGTCGATTAAAAATGTTTTGTTTTCTGAGACTGTGGTTTTACTTTCTCCAGCGGGATTTCATCCCAACTTCAACTTTCTTAGTCAATATTGTGAGTAATGTTTTACACGTATCTGTTTCATAATTGTTTTAAATGTCCCATGTCGGGTGTCAATAAATTCAATAAATTTCTAAAAAGGCAAAATAGACAGGTTCCATTTTCCATCAAGTTCATCTCCTCGAATACGTTTGAGAATCTTTCATAAACTTAGTAAACTTACTATCATAAAGCAAAGAAGGGCTGTTAGAGTCCGTTAGTAGTTTACTCATTGCTTCTATTGTTTACAAAGAAAGCTTGGCTCAGGTTTTATGTCATGCCAAAACTTGTTTAACTGACTAGATAATGCTGGTTATACCCAGTTTAAACTCGATCTGTTCACAATGCATTAAAATATCTTTCCGGAAAAAATAGATCCAACATTAGATCAGCTTTAGCCGTTTTTATAGACCGTAATACGTTTATTATTTAAGCCCAGCTACAAACATCTTCGCCGATTAGATGTTTAAACATTATAAATTCCATTCATTGATTTGCTTGTTTAAAGGCCAAGAGATTCTTCATGTTCAAGTAGGTAAGTAATATATTTGTCACAAACCGAAAATGTTACCGATCTATTGTCCCCGGCTTAATCCTTTGCCCAAGGGGCATACATATATGGACAAAAACAAAATAGTGGAGCACGGAAATATACATTTTACAAAAGCTTCCTAGTTTAGTGGTTTATTGCAATGGAAATATTTGCATTTTGTCATTGTTTTAGTTGTTATTGTTTATCTTTAAGTGCAGATTCTTTTGTGTCCATACACCGTTTCAAGTTAATGCCTTTGACATCCAGTTGTAGCAAATCTTTTCTGCCTTTATTATAATTTCAGTGTCATATGTTTTAGTGTGAAGATGATTTGCTGTTTGTTGTGCTATATGGTGATACTGTACAGCTTAAGGTATAACGCGAGCTTCTTGTTATTCAGTTGCTTCTTTACGTTGTATTTATAGGTTACTGCATTTGTATGGTAAAATATGAACGAGTTTTTCGGATGGAATACTGCACGACCTTCGGAGTGCAGTATATCCATCCGTCAAAACGAGTTCAGATTTTCCCATACAGATAAAGTAACCTTTTTATTATAAACTCATTTTTTTATTCTACCTAAGGCTTAATTATACAAACAAAATACACTACAAGAATAAAAGTAAATATATGTATGCCGTATTCCAAACTAAATACACAAGTGCAGATTCATCATTACACAACAACAACATTATTAGCCAGCACATAACTCCGCCCAGATACATTTGAACTTGTCGCGCGCTAAACATAAGTTTCGAAAGAAAATGGCGTTTGTGTCTACTTAAAATTCAAATTTGGAGTCATATTGTGAATAAATGCTCATTGCAACAAGTTTTCCATTTGATCTGGAATTAATAGATTTCGGTATTTTTGTCGATTCTACGAAATTTCGTGCATATAGACTGGATTAATCTGTGCAAATTGTACAGGAAATACATTGAATTGAAGCAGCGCGAGTGAAGCGTGTTGACATCTGCAAGTGTGTTTGTTCTGTAATTGATTATTTTAAATCATAATGTGGGAAAAATATGAAGTCTTTCAATTGCAATTATCCAAAAGACGCTATTGAATTTAATGTTTATTTCATTTTGAGTGAAGTAAGGAGCATGTAATTGCACTTGGAATATAGTAAAAATTACAGTACAATTTCGAAATGTGTAATCAAGCTTGAGAACTCATGACATGGCTCATGTAATTCGGATTTGCAGAACTAAGAAAGTACATTTTGAGGAAATTCAGGATGTAAAACTGTAAGTACATTTTTTATCATTCTTGTTAGCAGCTAAAGGTGACAGTTTATGCCTTTTAACTTGCATGTTATTTGTAAGTACCCAGCAATTTTATGTAATCTGGCGTCTATCGCCAAAATCCGAATGATTGCATCAAAAAAGTTAAAGCGAAATGTAGCAAAGGAGCTGGTATGTGACAGTCCACGAACCATCTGCTTTAGTTCATTCAGAAACAAATTTAATGAACCAAAACGTAAAGCGTCTGCTATACGAGTGTACATGGTTTGTTTACAAAGTAGTTCCTAATACACTATTGTGCACACGTGTCCTGCGCGTGAGTGCGATATCAAGGTGTGCAATATCGTAAAATACTGAACGATTCTGACAATGTAAAGTTAACGGAGAAAAAAATGAGCATATAATAAAAGTCATTTCTGTCTATCTGTATCTCTTCCTCCTTTTCTCTCTCTGCAATTATGTCTATATCTTGTTATGTTTCGATCGACTGTTCCTTATAATTACGAAAAAGACGTTTCGTTACGTGTGCTATTTGAAAACCGTAATCTAATTGATGGTTTAACATGTTCTGTCTCATTTTGTTGAGAGCATACAATATTTCTTCTTTTCATTCCCACGAGTGTTTAAGAAACCTTCTGTAGAAATCTTTGAAGATCGTGAAACTATTGTCTTTACCAGGGTCGAGTTGCTCATGAGGTTAAATCAGTCCCAAATGCACTTTGAACACGTCCGGACAGGTAACTTACATACCGGTGAAAGCTATTTTTTAATTATAGTTAGGATAACATGGTCTCAGAGTAAAGACATTCAATATTTTGAACTCAGGCCAAACTAAAATCTGACAGACATATATAGCCTAGTGAGATATATAAAGCTTATTATTCAATCTCACAATAACGGGATGCAATTGGTAAATATTTCCCCATACAATTATATTGATAAGAATTAGAGAAAAGGTTTGAGAAATGTTGATTATTGATTTAAACAGTGGTGACAGTTCCATTTGTTTACAGCAACCATGGAATATTCTCAATATTTAGATCACAGTACAAGTACTCATTATGTGCCCCTGAAGAAATATTTTGAATTACAAATTGAAGTCTTGAAGTCACATGTATGTCATTATCTGGTCCATGGTGTACAACTATGGTGTGACTAAGGCTTTACCGTCCAAAATAACAGTATGCACACTGAATTCGAAATGTTTTGGGAAATAATATTACAACCTCTCTACTTGAATTAGACTCATTTAAGCATAATAGCCCGTCTACTCCACTCTGTTAGCCACAAAACTATAAATTAATTAGAAAAAGTGGCAACTGTTGTTTGATTTCTAATTTATTATTATCTTAATAAAACATTTTGGTAAGTCGCATAAAGTCGGCTATACTAATTTATCTCGATTATAATTTAATACCAACTTTAGTTCACGTTATTCTCTAAACATAGAAATCTGGTACAGCAAGGAAAACCACGCCGCTCCCAACACACCGGATTCTACTTATATTTGGATCTATTGGCTACAATTCCGTCTGCAGCATTTGAAGTAAATCCAGTTAGTTGAGAAATGTGCTAGATGTAAAACATTTTATAAGTCAGGATGCTGATGATGCACTTTGAATTTTAACTATTCTTTCCATTATCAATGCTCAGTCTTTTATGTTGTAGGTCTGGAACAAAAGTTCATAAATAGGCATCTTGTAAACAAATAATTCATGCCTGTTAAAATATCATTATGTGGGAATCCGTAACATTTGTGTTAAGATAAAGCTCTAGAAGAGTTACAAAGTGCACAGTGAGTTTTGGACTAAAACACTACATTTTTATAAGTGTGAACTCATTCAAGGACATTCTGGATTGCTTTATTGTGGTACATCAGGACATTCAAGACTACTGGAATTCATTCGGAACGCTGTAAAGTTAGGAACATTCTATTTTTCTAGACATGTAATATGACTGGATTTACGTCACAAAGCTGTTAGTATCTCTCGAATTTTCACTATGGAGTATAGAGGGAGAAATTATTACGACTCAATGGCTTTAAACTAAGTACTAGAAAAAAGCGAAAACAAACAGGTATTGTACGATTCAAAACAAGAATTATTTCCGTAGAATACAAAGTGAAAATTTATAGAGAACTGAAAGTAATACGAATCTGATCCTAAATAGTTCAACAAGTCACTTTTACACGATTCTATGAAATCATTATCTAACAAACATTCCTGTTTGGGAGGGCTCATCTTGCATGGATGATGCTTAATAAGTGTTTAATCTACGCATTCAGCTTCATGGAAGATAGTATATGGGACATCTGGAAGCAAGTGCTCATATTCAACTAGTAGCTGTTTTAGTTCCCTTTTTTCTTATGGTTGCAGATATGAATGTTTCTCTGCTCCAGGTTATTCATAATTTCTTATTTCCGAAGAAAGCTTTCTGCAAATAAACTACGTTCCGATTTCACCTTATCGCTTAAATCCTCGCTGTGTGGGCAGGTACAACTAAATCGACTGCTAAATTTACATGGCTATCTTTACGCTTTTTATGGCAAGCTGCTTTCGTTTTCGTCTCCAAGTAGTATTCATGATATAAGTTAAATCACTTTCTTTTCAACTGTATAAGGATTGTATTACTTAGCCTGAGAAGATTTTGAGTTAAGTGCAATAGAACCAGAACTTTATCACCAGGCTGTAAACCCATTTCATTATATTTTTGTCCTACCTTAATGTAATTTCTGACTGAGTAGAGGGCAGAGTAGTTCCTGAAAATTCACAAGCATATGACAACTTATATTTAAATTTACAAACATAGTCGAGAAGATTATTTTCTGAATCTTCATTTGAAAGAAGTTTCTCTTGTAACAAAGTCAGTGGTTCACAAGCTGTATTTCAAAAAGCTAGTTCAAAGGGACTAAATGCTAAAGATTATTGCAATGATTCCATAACAACAACAACAGTAAATGAACACCTTCATCCCAATTATTTATAATAACACAACAATATGATCCCATCATATTTTAAACCTTTGATGACATGTCTTTAAAGCCCCTTGGCTTTTCCTGTGATAGGTAAAACATTAAAATTTGGATGCCTAATTCACGAATAACTTGCAGGAAAAGTCCAGACATAAAATTTGACCCTTGATCAGATTGCAAGACTTGCGAACACCATTTTTCAGTCATATATTTTCTCTAAACAAAAGATTGTCATTATCTGAATTTACATAACATTCTACTATTGCGCGAACTGGGAAGTCTGGCTTAGGTTGTGTGTCACAGCAGATCTCTTTGAATCCATTATGTCATGTTTGTAGTACCAAGTGTCAAACAGTATATTGAAAATAAAAACCAATTTATATTTTCATATTTGCATCGAAAGGCCTATTAAAACGTAATCCGATATTGCATTTAACTGTATCTATCCATATTTTAAAATCAGACTTTGCCTTTTGCATCCAAGTGGTCTTACGTATTTGGATGGAGAAAAAAAAGTTAATAAAAAATTTCTGAAAATGGTCGAAATGAAATCAAAAATATATATCTATAAATCTAGCTTACGATGTAGCATCTTCATCAGACTATATATTAGTTTAATTAATACCGTTAGATATACTTGTTGTATTATGGCTATAACAATCATGATTAGAAAGAATTGAATAATTAATAGGTTCTCGATATATTCTTATAAACATGGTTTACTGGAGATGTCAGGTTGACGCATGAAGATATATATATATATATATATATATATATATATATATATATATATATATATATATGATTTGAAAAGCACATTTAGTCTTCAAAATTCTTTGACTTCATCTGTGATTGACCAAAAGTTCTAACAAGTTATGCGGGTTACACTCGTACATGTTTGGTACCTTGTAGAGAGTACCATTTGATACCACTGTCGTCAGAAGAGTACTTTTAAATAGCATAAAAGCATAAAAACAAATCTCACAGCTCAAACAAATTTAGACCAATCCCAACCCATATCACTACCAACCCTTTGAAAATTCTTAACCAGTTAAGTGCTATTGAATTTCACCAAAGTATATTGCTACAAAAAAAATCATAAATCTGTTTCATAATTTTGATTCAGCGTAATGCCTGATCTGATTCATATGTTGTTATACTTACAAAAGCATGTCGTACTGAGGTTCATCACATTCGTTGTAAACTAGTTTCTTTGCCAATAAAGACAAACTATTTTAAGGTGTGATCAATATTTTGGAAAGGAATGTCCCATATCATATTGACGAAATCTTCATAGGAATACAGAATGAGACTACGGCAGCAAAATACAAATTAGTTTTCGGACATATGAAGCCAAACATGCTCTTTGTTAAGGGATGAATCAACTTACATCCATAAAGAAACACTTATCACAAAGTCAAGCGAAAACCTGGACTCCTAGATGTTTGAATGATATGTAAACTCTACAACCATGACAGATTGATAAAAAAGGTATGTGTGTATCACAGCTGAATAAGTACGTTTGCACCTATCTAAGTTAAATATTTGCTTTAAGCTAGAAATAGTTTAGTTGTGGAAACGGTATCTAAGAATGTTTTGTTTTTGTGTTCACGTGCGATCAAGGGAGAGCAGGTATATCCTGTTGAATAATATCAATGTGACAATGGTATTACTGGTACTAATTTAAGCTGATTGTATATAATCTAAACTCAACCCAGTGACAACAGAGACTAAAGTTTTTGAGAAGTACGCCAAATATTCTCTAAGAAAGATTCGATGATAAGTTAAGTTTAGCCATATATACTACTAAATGTCTTATAGAAATCGAACCTCTCAACTGAAGAGTTATATAGGTTATTTTATCATTGCTACGAACTTAATATGTACGTTTACCTGATATAAATACCCAGATAGAGGACATGTGCCTTTGTTGGCTGCTTTGATTCCTGGCTGCAAATAATTGCAACTCAATGACCTGTTTCGTTCTATTGGTTTCATTCTGTATAAATTTATTTCATATAGTCACGTGTAACAGCATGTAAAATGCTATGCAGATGCCAGTATATAATCATAATTTCATGTATATACATTAATTTGTGTTTCTAAATAAAGTGAGAATGGTTTTGTGTATATGGCTGATCATAAAATTCCGCATGTCAAGCTATGAGACTTCTTGCGCTTTTGAGTCCTTTATTTCCATCTTATTCTATCTATTATTTAGGACACTTTAGTCGAAAGTAATCAGCAAGAAATATTTGGAAATATTAAGGAAATTAAGGGGAGCGGCTGGGTGGCTCTGTAAATTTGGTTCTAAATCCCGTCAAACTTCGCTGATGTTTTTAATTCGATTGATAGCAGACTTACATTGTCCACGTAAAACGTTCGACAGCAGCAGCCATTTCAGTTGGCTAAAATAGATACTTTTCGAGCAATCGTATAACCTACGACTATCCACATAAGACTTTTTTAAACTCAACACGTGCAGTCAAAGTAGACTTCAGAAAACGGTCAAAGCTACAACTAAGTCCATTGTTTACTAGAATTTTCATTAAAGAAATGTACCTACATCTTGTTTTAAAACCACATACTCGATCTTATTTCCATCCATTCAGACTTCAAGGGTAATTAGGCAAAAATGAAATTTATGGCAAACGCGACTTCAATCAATTACTCCTCGTTTGAAAGAAGGCTACACAAGCGAAACCATGCACAATCTTGCAAAGAGACACGTGTTATCAAATTACATGTTTGCAAAACGTATCCACGTTTAGATCCAATCATTAAATAACTTAGCTGAACTCCATGAAAGGCTGATCGATATAACATTCCCTGGTCATTTTATTATATCATACACGTTTGTCTATAGTGATATGTAATGCAAGATGAACTCATATTGTACGTGTTCAATAAAAGCAACCAATTCCACGACACCTAATACCAAAGAAGTACATGACACTGCTAATGACAAATTACTTGTAGATGTTTACGAAAGGTGTGTAATTATCCTATCTGATTGCTAAGACAAATCACCTTGTTGGCAATGTGGTGTAAAGCTACTGAAGACAATGTTAGTATTATTCAATAAATTTTATCCGACCCATTTACATCATACCTTGCAATCAAAACAGGAGAGAATGAATGTGCAATCATCACATATCCTGCAAGAGTGACTAGTAAGACAAGACTCTTTTGAACGTTAATTGGATATAATTTCAATAGATATATAAATCGAAGTAAAACAATCAGTCCCATTAAAAAATATTTCATCATAGCATTACATGTCTTCCATCATTGCACGGGATAGATTTGCGACGATATGTACAAGCTCAACATAAACATAAGCATGCATGTAATTTACTTTGATGTATATGCCACCATCCATGACGGGTCTGACGACTTTGATTTACCGATTATGCATTATGCTTCTATCCATTGTTCTATTGTGAAAGAACACTTGTGAATACAAGACATAAAATTAGAAAGACAAAACACCAATCTGTCTACAAGAACAGTGGTATCAATTAAGTGTTGTTACACATTTTTCCCATTAAATTTAAATAAGTTTAAGTGAAAGTCGGAAGGCACAAATAGTTTACGGGAACAGACTATATACTATAAATCTATCAGACATTCCTACTCATATTGTCGTTTTTAATCAACCTTTACACATAATGCGACCCTGTACAACAGCAATCAGTGGTACATGATACCTTTACAAGGTACATGCAACTGCCAAATGTATAAGTCACACTGAAAGGGAGCTATGAGTGTAACAATAAAATGTATATTGGTAATTACTAGCGTATCAAGCTGAAAAATTATAAACCAAGTTAGTAATATGAGAACATGACCCCAATCCAGTAACTCTATACATACATGTACTACAATGGATCAGTTTATTACACCTGGCTTCAGTGCCGTAGTTATAGCTAGAGACTTCAATTTGCTTACATTATATATTTTATGTTTTGTTTTGTTTGATTATTTATGTCTTGTACCCTGGTCATTTTGTTTTCAAATTGATATAAAACTCGATAGAATCGATGTTATATGCGTCATCGATTATTCAACTAAAGCCGCTTGAAAACATGAAAGATACGATGAAAAGAAGTAAAATGTAAATAAGCAAATAAGTAATTTTATAGTATGTATTTCAGGAATGTTTGGTAATTCTCTTTGCTCTTATCAGTATTGACCACAACTGTACTTTAAATACGGAAAGTTTGATAGCCATCGGACATATAAGCCGGTCCGGCTATCACAGGTACCGGTTGCTCCCAGGGTTTGTCTGAACGTACAGATTTCTTATTGAAATCTCCGTCATAGTAAAGATATTTTGCCGACGGTATGGCTAAACGGGCAAATCTGTCGCTAAGATTGCAGTAAATTCTAGCTGGCCGTACCGTCTAATCAAAAGTCTCCATGCTGAGATGGTTGGACCACTATCATCGGTAACAGCAGGTCAAATTACCTGGTTTGACAGATACATTTCTCATTTTAATCTCCGCCATTATAATGTTATATTGCTGACGTTATGACTAAACGGATGGATCAGTCCCTAACATCGCCGTAAATGCTAAGTGGCGCGACCGTTTCAACGAAAAGGTCCATAGGCTGAGATGGCTCCTCGACCTGTAACGGCTGGACGGCCGGTGATAGCTGGATAGATGGTGATAGATGGAAGGCCGGTGACGGTGCGGTTGTTTCATCAAATGATCCTGTATAAATCCCATGCGTCCTGACTTACATGCCAGGATGTCATGCTCGCACATGCTGCGGGACGTACGCCCACTTGGTTGACCAAAATTGGGGAATTCTCCCCATAAGTAGGATTTACTTGCAACGAACTTTATGTTGTTTTTGGATATATACGTTGTTTGTCTAGACTTATTCCGTCTATCCTTCCCACTGATGCCATATGGACTTATGCTTGAACTATGCATTTCATGCACTTAGCTGTCAACACAACGAAACGACACAAGGAGACGAGACAAAGATTATATTAGTAATTTATTAATAACTTGTTAATAAATAAATATTGTCGCAGTTGATTCCTTATAGACTATGCTTTTAATATATAAATTTTAACTATTTAACACTTCTATCAAAACAATAATAATAATAATAATGAGGACTTTGTATAGCGCCTAATCTTTAGAAGCTCTGAGTGCTTTACAACATTAGACAACACCTATAAGATAAAAAAACATATAATAATATTATTACAAAAACAAACACCATGAAATTAAAAGGACATTAAAAAATAAAAATCATGCTGAGAATATTTCAGGTAGGAAACATTATTAGGTCTTTAAGTTTGTTCTTGCAGTCGAAATAAGTGAGTTTTGAGAGCCCTCTTGAATGCGATCACTGTGTCTTTGTGTCTAAGTTCAGTGGGCATTTCATTCCACGTTGCTGGGCCCTGGTATGCAAAAGAACGCTGTCCATATGACTTTGTTTTTATAGTGGGAATAATGACTATATTGTCAGAAGAGATGCGTAAGTATCTTGCTGGTGTATGCACAATCCGAAATAAGAATAAATTAGCAATACAGCATAATAAAATTCTCTAATATTATTTTTGTACGAACGGAGAAAGTGAAAGTAGTCAAAGTAGTACGAACTCATTATGACCTTACATGACATTAACGATAGCGTGGTATAACGTGGTCTCAAATTGAGGTAACCAAATCCCTCAAATTGTCAAAAATTGTCAGACTAATGTATACAAATTTCAGCAGAATGATTAGTCACATACTGGATCCAAAATGAACGTTGGATAATTCAACACAAAAAATGGCTTGTATTGTTGGAAGATAAAATGTACGATGTTGCCAGACAGACAGCACTTGTCAGAAACTTCAGAAAAATCTGATTACCTTTGAAGTACTGATTGCTGTATATAAATGCAAAGCAAATAGAAAAATATCGATCAGAATTATATGCTGTCAACAGTGCAACTTTCTCATGGGTAAACGTAAGTTAGACTTTGCGTGTTCGTCGTCTCATCCTAAGAGTAAGTAAACAAAATTAACAGCATTTAAATTTAGTGGAAATTTATCAGACAAAACAGTCACTGAACCTGATGTTATACCTGACAGTCCAACATCATGTACATGTAGTAATGGTAGTAACGCTTCAAGTGCAACACCACATCATGATGAATGGGTCAAAAGATCCCGAAAACTTCTCGACAGCTGGAAATTTGGGCATCTGTGGCTGAGATAAGATAGAAAGTTAAAGCAGATGCTCTGTGATACATGTATCAAGGCACAAGTCATCAATTCATTTACAACTGGATGTGATATTTTGAAGAAGGAGTGTGTAACCAAGCATGAATTCAGGTGGGGTAGGTAATATATGTTCATTTTGCTCATTTATCTTTTACTTTTGCAATCAATCCCGTGTTACGACTCCAGGGACTTAAACTACGCAAAAAGAAATAGCAAAAACAAACAAGTTTTGCATAATTGAAAATACTTTATGTTTCAAAATACATGAGTGAAAGAATTAAATTAACTTACAGCATGGTGAATGATTTCCTACTTCCTAAAGATTTTTTCAATTCCATTAGTTCCAAAAAATACGAACACGTTTCAACGAAAAATGCCCTTTCTCTGTTGAAGTTTATATTGTATAGAAAGATTTCCAAAGAATTTAAATAGTCGTTGAATAAATGTGGTTAATACCATACAGTTATTCTAGCATGTCGTGCAAAAATTAAATCTTTTTTAAAAACCAAAATGGGTGATTGAATCCCAAGAAATGCAGAATGGGACCTACCACCGGGAAGCTTTTTGCGGCATATTTAAGCATCGTTTTCACTATGGAGAGAGTTATTCTCCCCACCCAACGTGCCCCCATTTCATATTAAAGTCACCTGTTCCCGAACTGCACAATAGCTAAAGGTTAGACTCAAGCCTCTTCGATATACTTCGATATACTTTAAAAACACTGCATGTCCTACAGTGAGTGAAAGCACTAGCAATTGATTTTCAAATAAACAAAGTCATTTTTTGTTATAACTTACAATGCCTAAAATGGGTGTGAATTTATGTTAACAGCTGAAATGTGGTCTCATGCTACCATACATGTGATAACTATTTCCCACATTTTATATGCCACGTTATTTCCTTATTGTTATTTCATATATGCATATAACACTGCTGACTATAAACATATTTATTCCAAATTAATTGGGGGGGGGGGGGGGCACATATGTTCTGTAATATGTTTCTTCATTCCTTCCTTTAATTTAATTATGGTAATTAATGATGATATATGCGGAACAATAATGCCAGGTGTTTACTAATTTAAGTTTCGTTGGTGGGAATGGAGACCATAGTTCGCATGTCGAGAAAAAAAATCTATAGCATTTCGTGATCACTCTTGGTATAGAGGAAGCAATTCACTATAACAAAGCATTCAAAGCGCGGCATAAATTTCTGAACTCCTGGTTGACGGAGATATACTTTGTGAAGTTATCCATACATGCGGGGATTTAATTCCTGAATGCATGAAATCGACGGTCGCATTATACGTCACCTATTTTACATTGCAAAGTACGATCATAGGGTTCTAGTAATAAAATGTCATTAACCAAAGTTCCTTACAAAACTGTTATTTGGAAAATACTACACATAATACATATTTGCTTAACATCTGGTGTTTCTATTTAAAAAACGAGAGAGAAAGAGAGAGAGAGAGAGAGAGATATAGACGGTAGATGTCAGAAAAGTAGATATTTTACATTTGATAATGCATTTATTTCAGGTGACCACAATCATACCTATGCACTAACGGTGATACGGGATGCAAAACCATAGAAGTAATGCTAAACAGTCATGTAATGATATATTTGGTAATATTATGGCTGTATTGCTTGTTGTCAATAAAGTAATAACTATCCCGTCTTTTTCAATTTTCATTGTCTATTACATTAATAAACTTGGAAAAATATTCACTATTTGTTCTGGAGACATTTTTGGAAAATTGACGACAAAATATTGAGGTTGGCGAATTTTTTTGCGACAATGTTTTAAATGCCAAGACCATCCCTGAACAAAGAAAAAAGACGAAAACACCCTTCAACGAAGTAAAATGACAAAAACGCCCTCCGAAAAAGTAAAATGACAAAAAACGCCCTCTATCAAAGTTAAATGAGGAAAACGCCATTCAAGAAGATAGAATGACTCATTTCAGTTAGGTGAAAGGTCACAAAAGACCTGAATTAAATCCCATATTATTAATATTGTAGTAGTAATAAGAACAGTAATAAAAGAAGTAGTGGGATGACGAGTGAGGGTGTATTCTCTGATAGATTTATTAATAGTATTTACCGTATGCATATCGCTGCACTGAATCATTCAATATTAACATAATTCATTCTTGAATGTTACACGGTTTAGGAGTATATAAATAACGTCAAGGTACATGTATATACGTAATGACACCATGTCGAAACTAAAAAACCGATTGTTATTATTCCACTCTCTAAAGAGATGTTGACGCGTGGTGTACTTTTATAGGATCTTTGGAAATCCCTTTGCAGGTTCAAATGAAGGTAGTAGGGAAAATTGAATGCCTCTGACCTTGTTAAAATTTGAACTAATTTCAACGTTGGGGCGAAAGTCTACATTTGAAGAAAAAAAGTGATAGAGAGACTTTTTTCTCGCAAATTCTTTATCCTCTTATCAATGTTAGTATTATTCAATAAATTTTATCCGACCCATTTACATCATACCTTGCAATCAAAACAGGAGAGAATGAGTGTGCAATCATCACATATCCTGCTAGAGTGACTAGTAAGACAAGTCTCTTTTGAACGTTAATTGCATATAATTTCAATAGATATATAAATCGAAGTAAAACAATCAGTCCCATTAAAAAATATTTCATCATAGCATTACATGTCTTTTAGCAGCTGAGTCCCAAACTCAAACAACACTGTTATGAAAACCACCCTGAATCGCCGACATTTTGAATTAAGGAAAGTGATTACGTGAAACTTGTGTATAGGCTATAGGCAATGTTAGAATAACAACACTGATATACTAAAGGGATTACATTTCTTCCAGGAAGCAGGCATTATGAGTCGTGTTTTCTATGGACTGACGTACTGGCAGGCAACGGTAATACTAAGTGATAGAGTACATATACAAATAATGCACTGTAAGCAAGAGATACTGACATTTGGTGTGAAAGCAAAAACAACCTCTTGAAAATACTAACATGTAAGAAAGAAAATGAAAGCAAATATATGTTCATATTATCTGGAAATGTATTGCTGCGAATGCAATCAACTGTATGCCCAATATAAATATATCATAATTACTGGGATTTTATTTGTCAAATGTATTGTTTGTTTGTTTTGTTTTGTTATTTTTTTTCATTTAAAATGAGCTGTGGGCACCAAAAAACAAATTAACAAACATATCAGGTTATAGGGGTTGCTTTTCTTATAATATGATTCCTTAAACAGCCTTGACTTTATTCGTGTGCCTGTTTCTACCGCAACCTTTGTCTTATAAGTAATCCAAAAGGGGAAAATTGTCATCAATATTTCGTTCTTTTTTTACAGAAGTAAAATAACTACATATGTTCAACAACACCTGTAGTAATTCATTTTCTATTTATTTATTTAAAAAAATAACTTTGGTAATACCATCTTATTATTTCGTAATTTCCTGGTCGCATTGTATGATAGTTATAAGTACATCTCTGCGTCATTCTGTATTTGAACCATTCTAGCAACCCTATCAGTTCTGAGGAAACTTCAGGCAGATCTTCGGCATATAAATATTATATACGATTGTGAAAAACAAATCTACATGAAAATTGCAACAGGCAAAATTTCAGAAAATCAACATAATCTTTTCTTCATATATCGTAACATTTCTTAAACATACACTGTGTCAAAAATGTCATTAACAACTAATGCGAATGGATAGAACAACCAGGCTGTCTTCTTGCTGTCTGAAGTAACAATTAAGAATTATTTTATTGCATGGTCAAGAAATAATCAAAATGTGTTGTATTGCAATGTGCTGTAAACATGAACAGTCAAAAATCCGGTAGAACTGGACACACGAACGTAATTGTAAGCAAATATTATAGAACAATACTACAATTCAAATCAAATAGACGCAATAAAAATAACAAAACTGATTCACTTGAGATATCAAGATTGATGTAATGATCTGATATATTGTGGAATATGTTAATACCATAATCTAAACACACCTAAAATATGACACAAGACGTTTTATACATGAGCGTATTGATGCACTCCATGGTTGTAAAAGTATGGAACCATCAGGCTGCTGACTTCCTGTACAAAGTAGCAATTAACAATGTATGTATTATCTAGGAACGAATAATCAAACCAATCACATGATCTTCACATATATCACGGTTTCATTATTCAATGTCGTGTTTTTTGTCTCGGCCTTTCCATCGCAGTCTAGAAGAAAACAGCAGACGTAAATAAAAAATTTCCATTGTCAACTGCCGTCAAGTATGTGGTGTATATTATATATAACAAACATCAAGACGTCACTTTGAATATATTTTATAAGATACTGTTCTTTTTAAATCTAGCTGAAAGTTCGTCCGCCAAAACCTTATCAGCTTGGGAAATATGATTACCTCTGAGTCTCTTTCAGAGATTCGATTGTATTCTCCTCGTATGGGAAAGAGACAAGGATGCTGCTAATAGGCTTGATTTTGAAATGAACAAATTCCCCTTTTTAGTAATCTCAAAAGCACCGAGCATAAGTTAGATATTGCAAAATATACTTGTAATTTCCTTTGTTTTAGTGTACAACTGAAGCGTGCATTTGAGTTATAGTGTAGAGTGTGGTCTTATATCAGATGAGCATCTCTCAAACGACTACTAGCCCCATCTTGTCATTTTCATCGCCTGGACTACAGTGATAACTTCGAAGACGATAAAATTTGCCTGTAACTATTTCGTTCATATTTTATAATTCATTGATTGTGCTCTAAGAAGTTAATATTGTGTAATCTGGCCACATTTAGTATACTTGTTTTAATAACTGCTAACGTTGGGGTACTTTGGAAAAATTGAAGTTGATTTCTAAAGCACACGGGATGAGCCATTTTGATCAGCTGTCTGCTTTAAAGTACATGAAATGACCATAGAGGTCTCTTATCTGTGCTGGTTGCATTAGCACAGATATTTCATCATATACACATTCTTGATGTCCATAGAGCGGAACCGACAGTATTGGTCGGTGCTGCTATGGAATCGGCACGAACTAGGGTTAGAATGCCATATGGCGATATTTTAACATTTGAGTTCCCTAACCATACGCGTCTAAATTGTTCATGCACGATCTGGTGATTTTTGTCTTCGGACTCATGTTGTGTTAATGCTAGTCACAACTTTCCATGTTACTCGGATGTCCACAGTCTGCATGATTTTGGAAATAATTACGCGTGTCCTTAGTTTTTATTGATGGTTAATTCTGTATGTATAAACGTGTTCTCGTTGTCCATGATATACAGCTGTTCATCTTCGCAGCTCTTTTATTAATAGTTATGTACGTCATTAGTTTGTATTGATAATTCAATTTTGTGTGAAGACTTTTTGTTGTCTATGATATGTCGATGTCATTGTATTGCAGTGTATGGTCTTAAAATAAGTAATAAAAAAGCCTGAGAAGCAAACAATTTGTAAAAGTTAACGACATGGTTTATTTCCCTTGAATACAAAGTGAAAATGTGAAAAAAGAACTTACGATATTGCGAATTCAATCCCAAAGAATCATAGAATAAAACACACAAGTCCAAGCGACTCAAGTTCTGAATAATCTTTTGTGGAAATCCAAATTAAATCCAACAATATAAGTGTTGATCTGACTGTGGCGGCCGATTTAGTGGTGATGTGCAACATTCTATTGTAGGATCACAATAATTCAATTCACAAAATATATCCTTATTTAAAGTTTCATTATAAATCCAAGTCTCTATTTCCAAGAATGTTATGTCTGAAGAGAACTTTGTATTTCCATTGAATAAATAAAATGAATAAATAAATTAGAGCCCAAATGAATTACTAGACGCAGCAATAATACAATTGATTCTACTAAGATCATAAAGCACGAATGTATAATTTCTAAGAAAACTAGTGTTTATGTTCTTGTACTTGACCTCGGGTCACAATTACTATTTTTCACCTAATGGACAAAAACGTTCTGGAAGCTCCTTAATTAAAAATAATTAATTTCTGCCTATCAAGAAATGTTATGTGGAGCAAATATATGGTTCCATGTATACAATATCTAATAATTTGACAATGGTTTTTGTCTGAAGATATTCAAGACTTTTTTAATCACAGATACAGTTGCCATTTTCATAGCAAGCTAAGATTATGCTATTTCGCATATATACACCACATTATACTATTGTACTTATTTGATGTTATGTTCTATCGGCCAACAGTCTGCAATGTTTGGTTTGCTAATGTACTAAATCTTTAACAGATTTTGTTTACTTGTTACATCATCAAACACATCATTAAGTACTTGTAAAGCTTTATCTAACTTTAAGATTTTAAAGTTCTTTGGTATACATTTCATGACCTTCTGGTCCTTTCTGACGTAGAATCTGTTTCTAAAATGAAATGGCACAGAAAGGACACTACAATAGTGCGGACCATAGCTATAGCAAATTAAGCCAATTTTGTTTCCTTTTGATGATGATGCTGCAGCTTGCAGTATTCAGTCATTTGTATATTTTAAAATGATATTCTTTGGGATTTCAAAGCAAATTCACAAACACAATTAACGAATATTGCCGCTATCAACATTTTCATGTACTTTATTTTTTAAAGACCATGGATGTTGAGGGCAGCACAAGTCTTGTCTTTTCGCTGAAGGAGAATTTTCGCGGTTTGGTCGATGCTCTGAAAGTGTTTCAGGTAATATCACAGTTTGCAATATCAGTATTTATTTTATAATACATGTCCATCTTGTGACATTCTTAAACAAAGGACGTTGATTATATATATCTTTGGAATTGAACTTCCAGATATGTCAAAGTTACCAACATCCTCTAAAAGCGGAGGAATTAATTATCATCATCACCATAGGAGAAATACAATGTGCATTTATTAAGTTGGGCACCAGCATATGTGAACATTGCTCTTATAACTGTGAGTGACTGGCAGCTCCATAGTGTAAAACAAATTCAATATAACATCCATTGTCTCTTTGTTGTGAAATATATAACTTTAATGTTGACAATAAAGCAGTAATACCTTCAAATGTGTAGCGGATGAAGTTCAAAATACAAAATTAAAATATAAATGTGTGCATGTTTACACTTGGACACCTATAGCATTTAATTGAAATATTAGCGTTTCATGCCAATAGTATGCATCTGTAGCGTAATCGACAACAATCTTGTATGCCTCCATGCATGATCGTAATCAACAACAATCTTGTACGCCTCCATGCATGATCATTATGAAGAATATGAAACTGTAGCACTTAGTGAGATGTGTAATGAATATAGCCCTAAAGATTAAACGAAATATGTGCATGACAAGATACCGGAGATATATTTCGTGTCAATATGATCTACTTGTAGCGTAATGTCGGCGTAAACTGCAGCAATAGGTTGCGCCCATATAAGATGTTAGATTGGTGTGATGATTTCGGAAACCTTCTGCTGATTTAACATCAAATTAAGTACGGATTTGGGGCATCGAATATTTAGTTTTTGAGCTCCAAGCACTCAAGTTTTACTTCCTATCAAATTATGCGTGTGTCATCCATGAATATAGATTAGACATTGCTGTTATCCGTTTCATTTCACAGAACCATAATGTTAACTTGCTGCATATTGAATCTCGTCAATCCAATACTGGACCAGGGGACAATGAATTCTTTGTGTCATGTGCAAAGCAAGAAGGGAGTCTAAAGGAGGCAATAGATGAACTGCGATCCATATCCAAGACACTTACTATCCATGAATCAGGTATGCAAATACATAATCGTGATACGTATCATCCACGAATCAGGTATGCAAATATGTATCCAAGACACTTGTCATCCATGAATCAGGTATGCAAGAACCTATCCAAGACACGTGTCATCCATGAATCAGGTATGCAAGATGCATATCCAAGATATATGTCATCCACGTATCAGATATGCAAGCACATACCCAAGACACGTGTCATCCATGAATCAGGTATGCAAGGTGCATATCCAAGATATATGTCATCCACGTATCAGATATGCAAGCACATACCCTTTCGAACTATTTTCAATGAGGGTTATTCATGTAAATACCTCTGTTCGCACAATTTCTTATAACACGGGCAATACGTTGTGAAATTATTGAATTCCACCATCGTCATAGTTTCTCCGTTGTTGAATTACCTTGTTAAAGTGTACTAATCTATGCAAAAAAGATTTCATTTGTATCCGCATTTTCTTTTCTCTTTTACAGAATTGTTTGTAGGCCTATTGTCTTGATGATCATTTTAAACGTATATTTTCATTGGTACTTACATTCGTAATGTGGCTCACACAGAGATGACATACATGGAAAGATTTTTACATAAGGTATTTAAATCTGAGTTTTTCTAGCAGCCATCCAATTCAAGAAAATGATACCCACCGAGACGGTATATATTGGATGGTGGAAAGAAATAAGCATGATTCAACTACTTACAAACAAAAGTGTGGGTTCTTCATTTAAAAGAAAAACAAGTTGTAAAATCCAGGCTGTACATTACTGGTTGCATATCATTTGATAAAATGTTAAGCATTACCAGGCAATAAAAAATATGTCAGATTACATGATTAAGCTCCTGTGTAACTACATCTGAGACTTAAAGATTTGAGTAAATATTGCAGCAAATCTACAACAATTAATAAAATAATTTTCTTCAATTTTCGCCGAAAGGGTGTGAAACTGGCTCTGAATAGCGTAACAAGATAAATTTCTGCACAACCAGATTCACCTAGAAAGGTTATGCATGAACCATAACTGGTCTGGTTGACATCAAGCCGTGTGCGGTAAGGCAAGGGAAACAACCCATATTAGGCTGATAGCAATAAGTATAGGTAAATCTGTCTCTCAGCAGATCATCGACATATGGATGTGAAGGCGATCAATAAGGAGTCAAAATTTATTTGGTATTTTTCATGTAATTATCGAAGCCATCAAGCTCATCAGCAAATCACCAATGTTTCAGAGACAGCAAAATTCGGGTCGAAACTTTGGAAAATCTGCTTCTATTGAAATAAGTGTGTATCGCACTCATTAAATAATGTCCTGGTAAATGAATATTCTGATTAAAATACATTAAAACAGATCTTTTGCCAATGTTTTGGTTATAATCCTGATTAAATTTAAAATAACAGTAATATGTTGGTCTTTGCAAGACATCATTAATTGGATATATATATATATATATATATATATATATATATATATATATATATATATATATATATATATATATATATATATATTGGTAATATGTTCATCCTTTATTTTTTTCAAGCGCAGTCGCAAGACAGTCAGGAGAGCCCTTCAGGTAGGTACATAATGCTGTCAAAATACTTTGGTGAATAAATATGTTTTGACGTTATTATCGTGTCGGTTGCGTCCTTTTTTTTAGTAGCGAGATAAAAGCAACTTCTTTACATCTATATTCAAAACGTGCATGACAAAACATACTGATATGACCCAAACCAACCAAAACAAAAGAAACATAAACACAAGCAATTATAACAGAAATTGACAGAAATAATTTCAATATTCGTTCTCCATAGAATATTAGAAAAGTTCGTCATTAAACGTTTACAACGTATGGAGTAGTTCATGCAAATTAAAATAACCAATACGTGGTATGTTATGAAAATTAATTAGTGTGTTGTTACAAAGTAAAAAGCAATCCGTTTTAATATCTATCAAACCTGAATAATAAGAACTACTAAGGTATGGTTTGACAGTTGGCATCAAATAAGTTTCTTTTCTCCATTAAGTTATTATTTATTCGTTAATAATTTGTGGAAAGGAAGGAATTTAAAAATCGCTCCAACATTTGCGTTGATGTTTATTGACTCTTAACAATATGAGATCTTCTGTTCGTGTCTACTGTATATGCTGTCATTTTTTCCTGGTTCATTTCTCTTAGAACCTGTATAAAGGGCTTCGCATTTCAGACATGTGAATTAATCTATTAAAAAGATTCACATTTTGGACGTGGTGCATCTGTAAAGTCGAAACCCATTGCCCGTTCAATTGTAAACATCTTTCCAGTAATAAATATTTAACCATTTTCCATCTAATATATTATTGCATCTACTTGTCTTCGAGACATATAATCTGGTTAGGTCCGTTGTCGGGGGATATGACAGCTATTTCGGCATAGAGTGATGAGTGGTCTTCAATAGATGTTGTAAACCACTCCCTCGTAGCTGAGCCATCTGTCTGCTTCCTGGCTTAAACCTTCCTGGACATCTCTGGTCCACGCTGAACCATTTTCGGACAGAACAGAGTTGTTGTGCAGTCAACATTGTTCGATGGGGCTAGGCAAACCTTTCCAGTGGACTGCAGACTCTGCACATTGCTGTTGATGCGACTAAGAAATTGCTTGGCATGAACGGCATCCGATAAATTGATTAATATATGAATAATTGCATCTACTCGTACCATATTTAGTTACTCGGACCTCTATTCCAAAAGACATTAAATTTAAACTTAATAAGATATTTGTTCCAAATAGCTTAGGTTGACTCCTACTATTAATATTGTTCATTCTTTCCAAACACTTTCACATTTTATCTCCACGTTGAAGTAATTTTTGACATATTTGTACCATCGGAAAGTCATACGTGTTTTGTAGCAAAAGGAACTTTTATGATGGGATTATATATTCACGATTATCTCTCTGTTTGGTCCATTATTTCTTCATAGTATTCTTGATTTTGTGTTGACTGTAAATAATTTGCTGTAGGTCCGCGAGTCTCTGTTATTGTGTAAGTGAGTCATATTCAGATGTTATCACACATGATGCAAGATTAAAGACAATGTTCCCTTTTATATGTTGTAATAGTTATGTACTTCAGCTGATTTTCTATAAACATCAGTAAACATGAAGGTGCCCATGAAAAGAAAACTTATTTATCTCGTATTGGTTGTGAATTTTAAATCTGAATAGTGAAGTTCCTGGAAGACTTATTCTATATAATGTTTATTCCATATTATATGGGTATCATCTAAATATCTCCTCATACCCTTCTGTCAAATAATGCATCGCCCATGTCACCAAGGATTGCGAAGTATATGTTGGTGCCACCTGGATGCTTATATATCCTTTGAAATCCATTTCAAGACCTTTGGATATTGAAACATTGTTACATCCCTTTTGGATGATGCCCAATCAGATAGCAATTGGACATAAAGCTTTTGTTTAAAATGCTTCAAGCACATTATCAGTACAAACCAAATTATTTCTAGTGGCAGAAAGTTCCCAATGAACTGTATTTACTAGCTGAAAACTTCCCAAATACGATATATCATAGAGCATTACATAAGATGTTTAGCGGAGCGACTCCAAAATTGATGTCCTGATAGTATGCTTTTGTATTCATTGTACAGGATATAGTCCAGAAACTTAAACCTTGAATCCATTAATGCAGCTGTAATATGTGTGACGTATATTAAGTCTATATTGTATAAACCCAAAGGAGTCTTAAATGGTATACTCGATGGTACTCGATGGTGTCATATAAAACGTTGATTTAAGGAATCGGTAGGTACTAGGAACTAGAGCTGTATCTTAGAATGTTTAACAAATATATGCCAATGAAATAAGTTTCATAGTGCTAGTTGTTACTCTACGTTTTGAGTTTCTCATATCTTTTTCGTTTGAGCACACGTAGTCAGTCTAATTTTAGAAATACATGCCATATTTTATGGCTCATGTGGCGCAAGCGCGAAAATCAGTAATTATGTATCAATACTGGATAAAAACACTCGTTTAGCGGACAGGAATAACTTAAAAATTTGTTCCCCAGTTAAAATTTGCTATTACTGTTGTTCGAATGATGTTTATGAAATATAAGGAATCGTAGCTTTAACCAAATCAATTTACATTTTACGTTTAATGTAGGTAAACTCTTTCCCTCCTCTCTATATCAAGATTTCTACAAATAAAACATATACTTTTTTATGTTCAGAAGCACTTGTAAAACTAACAACATGCTGTAATATCTCATCTAGATTTGGTATAATTTCTCCTTGCTGATAGCCAGGAATTAACCCATGATGAAAGCGCAATTTCCTAACCAGAGACTTAAACTGATTACAATTTAAACACGACAACAAAAATAAAAACAACTTAGATGTCTTCTACATTGATTTTTTCAACTTCGTTTCTACTGTCTTTTTCGTTTCTACATTGTTAACTCCAGGACCTTTCTGTAGGAATAACTGTTCTGAGCCAACTTCCCACTTACCTCACCAACCTTCACAACGAAATAAAACCTAGTAGCAAGAATTACATTATGTTGGTTTTCTGGTGATATATTCTGTTATTTAGCGGTCTCTTCATCTGTCTGTCTTACGTCTGTTTTTCATCCGTTTCATCTAGTCTGCCTATGTACTTATGTGGTTTCGTGGACAGTTGCTGAAGAAAATATTACCGGAACAGTTGTGTCCTTGCTGGATAACTGTCAGGATCATTCATTGTAAAAACAATCCCGAATAGGTTTTGCATCTGTTTCTACAGCCAGTGCTTAGGCAGTTTCACGTGTACGTGCGATGATTCCGAGATGACCTCGCGTTGATTATGATATATCAGGGTGGTTCCAAATACAATTGGTTGTTTTGATATCCAAGCACTTAATGAGGCCCATCAAGTTACTCATATACAAGTATGCAATAACCATTGTCGATGTGGACAACATACACTAAGAAGCAGAGCCACTGACATCAAAAGATTCTGCCAGTTTCCTAAATGCGGTCGATAGCAAGACTGTTACAAAAATGGATCCTGGTAGAGAATATCTCGAATCTATCTATTGATGTCATGTTGGCAAAACGTCATGTGCGAGTACGTTTTCGGACATGCCAATATGCATTAATACCAAGCTATCGTTCAACGATTTTATCGTACTAATGGTCATTAGTTCGCACAGGAATAGATGATGAGACTAGAAGTGTCTATCAAATGGTTGACACAACTTCCATTAGTCATACCTGCATTAAACAATGAAATCACACGCACGACTGGATTAAGACCAGAGAGTGCAAATTGGCAAAAAATTGTCACTATTACTCAGAGAATGATTCTACAGACAGCGCCGGTGCAACCACACTGGGACAAGTTCGATATTTATATGCAACTGTAGAGTTAGAAGGTGGACAACGTAATGCAACTGATCGATGCATTTACTTTCTCAGAAGTGATTGATACTCAACATGTTATCGATGAAGACTCCAAATTTTGGACCAAACCTTCAAGCCTTGCATTTGTACTAGATGAATTACAAGTTGTTCCAATACATAGGGAACTGTCTCCAGGATTTGTATTAACACGGTAGCCAGTATTACCTGCAAATGCACGATGACTAACGCATAAGTGGTGATTCTATCAGGGAGTATCCTTCGCCTGGTATCAAGTTGGGGCATACTCAGTTTTCAATTAGTTTACCAGATATTTCGTCCTTAAACTTAACAACAACCGTTCTGTTAGCGTTTCTAAATAGCGGGTGATCTTTCTGATACTCGCTGTTATAAAATTCATTGACAAAACCTGACTGCGCCATGTCCGCGTATATGTATGTCATCCATGATGATTTCCATCAACAATGAGTCATTAGTTCGCACAGGTGCACAGCACCTTCACCCGACCCTGACAAAACAGTTTGGTCATGATCAGCACGGAAGAACCAATAAAGGTTGGTTTTGTCAGCGTTAGTTTTGATTTTTTTGATTGTGAAAGGCAACAAGGGCATCATCAAAGATTTCTTCGGATTCGAGGCCGAGCTATTGATTAGCCTTCAAAGTTCGTTTGCTTATTATCACGGGCAATGTCGACTTGAATCCATTTGCGCACATTCTCCATGGTTTTTCCAAATACGGAATTTGTTCTTGAGCTTGAAAAAGTCACTTTCAAAGTCTTTGGTAGCTTTTCACTGATATTACCCCAGTAAATGCAAGCCCAGTGAGTAGTTGCTGAATCTCCAATACATGTATGCAACGTCTGCAAGAATAATTTTACCATTGTGCTTCCTGTGTCGGTTAAGTAACCGAGCAAGATTTTTCTCTGTACAAAGTGAAATATCGATTCTGATTGTTTTATTTCACTCTGCAGTACCAAGTTCGTTCATTATGTCCATGTGGAGACAGTGCCAGCTGATAAAATATTATAAAACAAGCGAACACATTAACAGCAATACTTGGTTAAGTGTTTTAAGTTTCTTCAGTGTGGCTTCGGTAACCTACACAGGAAATTCGATATCACCAAGGTTAAGTTCATCCAGGAGGTGCTGCATCTCTCCTAAGGCTTGAAGCATTTGATGACCTATTTATAAGCTAAAAGAAATCAACACAAAAAGCTTACCACAAAATAGGTCATATCATATTGTATTGACATCATTTGCATATATACACATTAGCCTAAATGTCAGCTAATAATCAAAAAGCAATTTCGTCAGCTATTACTCCTAACTAAAGAAAAACACTATTATAAATAACTCTAAGTGATTGAAATTTCAGAACAAGCTTGTTGTGAAACTCTTTACATGTGATAGTCGTCGAAGAGTATTCAGGAGGATTTACTTTTTCAATTCAAGGAGATTTGTTCAATAGAAAGAGAAAATATCAGGCATTTTCTTATGAGAGTCAGCTAGTTGTACCGTATCTTTTACTTGTATCTGTGCCACTGATGATCGATTCCCCAATGATCAGGAAAATGTCACATATGTTACACAAATAGCTTCAGTTCATCTAAAAGCAGGAAATATGAATGATTTTAATACACTTATATAATGAATTAAGCTAATAAATTCAACAATTAAGTATGGAAAATTACGTTTTTAAAGCAGACAAATATGCCAGTTATTAATTATTACCAATACAATTAAAGGTCTAAACACTTGCACATTTCAAATAATAATTACTTATGATGTACGGGCACCTCTAGACATCTGCATTACCAAATTAGGTTTCTGTTTTATGCATAGTTTCCACCTTTTGCTCCTCAGCGATCCAAATAGATTCAATATCCCAAAAATAATTTGTATATTGTTATTCAAACATATACGTGGTGGGAATAGCAAATCACAGTTGTGTCTAGAGAGGGTAAACATCCCCACGAAACAATTGCAAGTCTCCAAAATGTAGATTTAAAAAAGAATATAGTACTCAATGAATTATATGCACACGAACGACTTAAAATAATTTTAAATATTTTAAACAGATAAAACGACATGCTGAATCTAACAGCAGCCTTGATTCCATAAAGCAGGTATTCTGAGTTATTGTTAATATGATCCTCTGACTGGCAAAAGTCTTGCATGTTTAATTTCGTAGGTGTAGGTGTATAATAAATTGTACCAGAATATGGAAACTATTTACATGGGATCCAGAACATAAAAACATTCAGTCTGATACACTGCATACGCAACGTTTCAAATCTCATGATCAATAATTGTTATCCTGTCAATAGAATTCTGGCAGCACGATCAGTTATTTACTAATATTCAATATCTTTATTTAAAGAGCAAACTCAATCAGGTCACAAAACCTCATTGCTCACAGCTGATAAAACCAAATAGCGAAGACCGTTGCTTAAATGCTTTTTGAGGCGTATATATATATATATAATTTATGGGAAAAATAGACAAATAATTTAATGTGAAGCTTGATTCGTCTCACCACTTCTAGACAAAACTATTTTTACAGTAAATAACTCAAGATAAAATATTTCTTCATGAAAACCGTTAAAACATATTCAGAGAAACTGTCATATGTAAAGACCTCATTTCTCAATAGCAGCAATGTTTGCTAAGTCCCAATCAGTAAGTATAATAACAAAGTTACTCTCATAAATTAGACAACTTTCCAATTAAGATCGCTTTTTTTCTATTGTGAAAACTAGTTTTCTATCTTCACCAAATTTTAATTAAATCTGTGTATCAGAGTGCAAACTGCGCCAATCTTTAAATAAGTATGTACAAATGACTATACAGTATCCCATTAATTTAATTACAGCTTCAGTCCGACCAGCTCTTGATAACATGCTATCAGTAATATAACAACCACTTTAAATTAACGCAATTCATTTCACCAATAAATAAAAACAAATTAAAAATATTATTTCAATGATGTGTTCTATAGTTGACACTAAATAAATATAAATAAAATGCAATTAAATAGCATGAATTCTTGATCCTTATTTAAACTTTTTAAATTATGACTTAAACATATATATTATATTGGATACAACTGGTACGTAACATTATCTGACGGTTGGCAGCATCTGCAGTACTAATAATTGCATAATAGATACAATATAACCACAAGTATACTATAAAATGCCTTGACGCCAGTTTAAACATAAATGCCAGTCCCTCACTGAGTTATAGATTGTGTTACTGCTGTATCCAAAAAATAAATTTGGTCCCACCTTCATATTATTTGCCGTATGTGCAATAGTCATTAAAAAACATGTCACTAACAACCAAAACTGGATCTGTATGACGAGATGAATAACAGTCGAACAGCTAAGCGTATCCTACTTTCTAACCACTTGCTCTCATTTTTACAAAGACAATCCTGTCCCTGTATGTCATGTTTCAAACATTATCTTATATATCTTGCCTTTTGAATGTTGTCCATTGTTTCTATATAGCTTAACACAGTTTTTAACAAAGAACATTTGCTGAATGGAATAATGTGGTATTGTATAATGTCCGAGGAGAACCTTACCTGTATTCAGTTTATGTGTTTTAACATGCTCCCTGCAGAGATTAATTATAGAACCGTTACCGCATAGCGTTGTCGTTTAAAATGTTTCAAGTAAACGTGCTAGTTATCTATCAAAGCATTTTACGTAATTTTCGTTCAAAGTTTTGAGAGCAAAAAGTTTAAAGGATCTCTATTTTTATACTCTATTATTTTTACTTTTCTCCAAAATCATGTTAAATTTAGCTGGGTCTTTCTTCGAAGGGATTGATTCTTTTCATTGTACTTCTACTTTCTGTTTCACAAATATGGGATGATAATATAAAGTTCATAGTTTGTGTAAGTAGACGAGCTTTGTTGTGGCTGTAAATGTCTTTCAAGAAGATGGTCACGAAAATCGAGTATTTTGTCTACCCGATCAAGTTTATGACTAGGAAATTAACACTTTCTGGATGCCCAACAGGTAACTGTATTTAAATCACTTAATGAGTATTTCATAACATTTATCATTGATATACAATTTCCATAATTATTATATTAAGATCACCCCATCCTCCCTCTTCAAATTCCCAATATGACCATTATATTGACATATATTCCAAATTACAAGCAATTTTTAGTATAAGAATAATGCCCCTTTTGTCGGTCCCCTTTCCTTCTCTCTAACCTAGAGATAAGTATAGCAAGACATAATCTTGTTCTGCTTATCTCCTCTTGCCTATTGACAACTAGAGGTGGTTCCAGAGGATATTCTCCTGTATCTTGAGGATACCCTGGAGGAGAGCCTCTAAGACCCAAAAGTTGTTTTTCCAAGCAACATTGTAAAAAGAGATCAAGACATGAAGCATAATAGAATAATTATTTCAAAATGAGGTGACATAAATCTTAGTAAAGAGCTGTTTGAAAAGCTGTGTCAATGGCATCCATGTTCATAAAGTTTTAAAAATAAAAAACAACGGTAATGATTACAAGCTCTGCTAATTCATCAGCATTATTTTTCTACATCATGTATACGCTGTTTTGTCGCTCACTAAAATTTGATTCCGATAGATTGAAAATGGTGTTACGATTATATTCTTGGAGAGGCAATATCGTGAAGAGTCTAAAAGTTATGTCCTCATAAAAATACATTTCTCAACATACCTTTCTAGCATTACCGGATCACTGTTATATTTTCTATCCTAACTATATAATTCTTTTAGTGTCCAAACAAATCTTAGACGATTTATTAGTTAATTTGGTTTTTGCAACTTGATGTTGATTTTTCCCATGATTTTTAAAAGAATTAAAATGCCGTTATTAATAACATTTTAACAATATTTAATGTGGTATAAGCTTTATTAAGGTCTAATGTAAAATACTTTAATTTTTATCATGTTAAAATAGTTTCATTTCATTAGGTCCCTTTCATTCACTTCGTTTCGTAAAGGTGCGTTCATTCTAAATTGTAGATGCATTGGATCTTATAGAAAAGACACGAAAAGTTCAGCCATTTAATTTAAAATCGATTCAATATATTTTCTTAAAATATTAATTAGCATTGAAATAATTGGAATCATTTTTGAAAAGTCGCCTTAATGGTAATTCACTGACGGTGTAGAAAACAGATGTAACAAACGATGCAAATTTCGCGTAACAAGATTTTAAAAGCACAAACACATCTTGCACCAAACGTTTTATATACTTATTATCGCTACTACCATAATATTTGTATGAAATTCTTTATGTGAAGCAGACAGCGATGTAATGTACAGAATGATAGGAAACATTAGCGTGACACAAATTTGGTATTGCATTCTGTTGCCATAAAATGCCTTTGTACTATAATCTCAATGACAGTTGTACTGTATGACAGACACATGCACCTCAAGGATAAAACAAACTTCAACGTTAATTTGATTTAGTTCCTGTTATAGTTACTGATCTCAGAGTATGCTAATTGTAACTCTGTAACTTTAACTTATGTAATTTGTTAGCTAGAAAGTCTACATTGTGTGTTTTTCTCCTTTCATTGGCGATCTAGTACCATAATGTAGCATCCACGTCCGATCTTTGTGACTGACTGCAGCAAGTTCCTCTGTTATTGTATTGTATTTAATAAAACTGTAGGAACATCAGCATATATAGAATATTCTTTGCCTTCCATAATGTATATTGCGAGCATGTGAATTCGAATAAGGATGCTTTGGAAGTTGTTATAGTTATGTTGAGCACTTAGATTACCGTTACAAGTAAATCTACTGTAGCGTTAGTACCTCTGGAAATACTTCTTAACCAAGTAGGAAGGATATCTTCCATTGGATATATCTCCTTTCTATATTTGATTCATTTCTATCCTTTCTTGACCTTTTCTCTTTCTCCACAATATGAACATACATTTATTAGTGTATTATGAATAAATGGAGAGATGGCATCAAAGGTTTAAAATAAACCCAAGACAGAACAAGATATTAACAAAACTTTCCTTCATTTTTCATACAATGACAGCTTCAACAGAAGAAACTATTTACAGTAATAAAATGAAAGACAAATTTGTCAAAATATTCTGTCTTAAATTATTAAAAATCTTCAAATTCTTTTAAACACTGTAGTAAAAAGTCTTGCTTTGAGTGGGTATGGACAATAGATGTCGGTACCTTTATTTCTAAAACCAGCAGTAAAAGCAGCAGCAGCATTATCAATATTGTATGTTAGGTTCTGCGTTTAAATGTTTAGCAGGATACTGTGGTCGTAGTTCATAAGTGTTTTCAGCTAAAACACCAGTTCCACATAAGCCCTGTCTTCAAATCTATAAAATATATTTAGATAAAGGATAATTAAATCATAAGGTATTACCGAATCGTCTGGGACATGTGAAAGGTAAATTAGAAAACAATATCTTTTTAACTGACGACTGTGTCCTGAATGACATTATCTCAATCAATTTTAATAAGACAAAGGCGATGCTCCAGCTTGCACCAGGAGAACATTACGTAGAGCCTACCATCACAGTAAATGGCTAGACCCACCAGGCAATGGACACGTTCGTCTGTCTCTGCAGTACATTGTCACATGCAGTCTCCATAATTGAGGAAAACAACTCCAAAACTATTAAAACAAGTGTTGGCTTTTGCAGGCTACGTGTAACTGTGTGTGACCGCAAAGTCTCTGTCCCCAAAGATACCTTAAGGTCTATAATATCGCTGATTACTTGTGAAACCTGTATGTTGTTCATTCGCCATATCAATACGTAGAACCATTTTCACATGGGCTGCCTTAGAAAACTAATGATGATGAGGTGGCGGGACAATGTCGCAGAGACTGGGGTTCTAATACATTCAGGTATTCCAAGCATGTACACTCTACTGATGAAATTATACTTGAGATAGACAGGCCACGCCACCAGGATGCCAGAAGAGTGACTACCAAAGAAGATCTTCTACGGGGAGTTGAAGGACGGAAAGTGATCTCAGGACGGTCAGAAAAAAAAGTTTCAAAAATTCCATGAAGATATTGCTGAAAATGTTTAGCATCGAAGCTTTGTCTTGGAATGATCTCACACAGGATCGCTCCATATGGTGGAGTCTCATCCATTCTGGAGCTGCTGACGGAGGAAAATTGCAGAAGCAGTGGAGCAGTGCGAGCAGCGAAAATCTCAGAACTGCTGCTCGTCTTATATTGAGCAAGTATACCCAAGTGGCATCTCCCGTAAAGCGTGTGACCGACAGTTACGAGCACAACTTTGCCTGTCCAGCCACACATGTACTCACAGAAACCAAACCAGCTAGTGATGTGATGGTCATCGTCGAACTCAATGGACGAACAACAAAATGCTTAATAGTTCAAGCAAAATTTCTTAGAGACAGATCTGCCATCGCACAATCTCCTCCAATCTAGGTCTGTATGGTTCACACATATATGAAAAAATATGATTGACAACAGAATGGCATCCACTTTAAATCTCTACGTCTCTAGTATTTATGAATGCCTATCGGAGCTCACCGAGTTCACATTGTGACAATTCCTGCTTCTGGGATCTCCAATGTCTTATCCTCGTATACTCTTGGTTTTCACAATTGTGTTTCTTGCTTTTCTTATGTTGTAATCTCGTCATTTTTCTAGAAATTCTGTAAAAGAACTATTACAATTTTGCTCAGTATTTAGGGAGAGTATTTTGAAGAACTAAAAGATAGATAAACTAATTAATTATCACAAATGCGCTCTCAAATCATGATAGGATAGAATTTTTCAACTTGTAAATTGTATTTGAATTGATCAGGGTAATATTTCTCTTATTTTGACATTTTGCTAATGCTTAATGATTTATTTATGGTTCACGGACTTGAATTGCGCCAGTGATTACTGATCTTCAGTAAGTGTTTCTGATGCTCATTTCCATCAAAATACATAGCCATCATTTCAAAAATATGTGAATAATAATAGTAACAACAAAATAAGTCGCACTAATTGAAAATAGATGAGTAGGACGAAAAGAACGATGCGGAGGAGGATGTGCCACGTTATTAAAACTGATCAATGTAACAACAAACTCTCCGGAAGATTGTAATTCCATTTAAAACCGCTCTCTTTTTGAATGTCAAAGAGCGGTATCACACTCAGCTGTTTTGAAGTTTATATCAGGTACGTTTTTGCTATGCCGCATTTCTGTTCTTGGGTTGATCAATGGTGGGCTACAGAGAGGGACGCAAATTTTTAATGAAGATAAATATTAATAACGCCTTGCAACGTTGTAATATTCCGGCATTAATATGATAACATAGCTAATATCTGCTCTACGTTGATAAAATACGTTACAATTGTGCTACCAAGATAGTTTTCTACTATCATTTATGTCATAATGAAAACATTGCATGACATCTAATGTTTAAAAGAAACTGTGAGAAATTAAACCATAACCGGATGACCAACTACTTTAGTGTTAAAACAGTGCATATTTACAGTCTAATTAACATTTCTTTACCAGTTTGGAAAGTAAGAAAATGACCTTTCAATGCAAAGAGCGGCTTAACATTATTTCTACAACAATCTGAAACCTGGCTTCTTAAGGCACGTACATTCTTCATAGCAGTCGTCTTTAAAGCAGGTTTGCACATGGTTATATATAATTTTAATATTGCATTATATTTTATTTTATTTTATTTATCTCTTTGACAGTGCCCTGGTTTCCAAAAAGGAGAGACGAAATTGACCAGCTTGCCAATAACATTCTTACACAAGGGGAGCGCCTTCAAGCCGATCATCCAGTAAAACGCTTTGTTTATCTATTTAAATGTGTCATACATCTAAGAGGTGTGGTAATAATACCACAGACCAGGGTATATACTGATAAGTCATCTACAGTATTTAGCGTTATAAACGAATATGCCTTCATAAAGCCTTGTACGTGAGAAGTCGATGCATTAACATTATCTAAACAATCGTGATAATCTTAAAGACAATCACTATGCATGTCGGGTGCATAATTGCAACTTCACGTTACGGGTCAAATGAGTCTCGAAAATGTCTCTTACATGTGTTTCATTCAGCATGACCATATTGGAACAGAAAAATAATATCATAAAAGATGAGCCTCACATAACCACGTGACCATATTGGAACAGAAAAATAATATCATAAAAGATGAGCCTCACATAACCACGTGACCATATTGGAACAGCAAATTAATATCATAAATGACGAGTTTCATACATAAAACAAGGAGGTAATACTTCTAGTATGTACATGTATTCGACGGGGACATTGTTTATAACATATGCACCTGTGCATATCATTATGAACTTTAACCTTATCCAATTTACATAATAATATTTTGTCAGCGCACTATAAGGGTATTATGTTAGATATGGTAAGCTTAGCAGAAACTGTTCAACTGTCTTTTAATGTAAAGATGCATTTAATATATATCCCATAAGTTAACGTAGAGGTTCTCGCTTTTCAATACTTTGCACTCTAAACTCTTCCATATTTCGAATTATTGTCATTTCCTCACTCACCCTTATGTTGCAATTTGTAAAATGTACCATCATCACCTTTGAAAGCATTTTATTTAGTAAAAATGTTGACATGATTAATACTTTTAGCAAATACATTAAAAATTGCAATTGAAGACAGCAATTTCCTCTGATTATTTTCCTATAGGAAAGACTTTCTATGCCTTTATGTTTAGAGTGCTAGAAGAGTTCTGAATGGAGAGCTGGTTGGCCCTTTATATTAAATATTGATGCAATCAGCAGCATTAAACAATGTTCATTTTAAAATTAAATCATTCTTATAATACGATATTAACAAAGTTAAGGTACTCTCAGTTCTAATTTTACTTTAAATTATACACTATGAACATATATTCCTTTTTCTTTAATCTCAAAATTTCCTACTGCAAACGCTAGTGGAAATATATTATGGACATATATTCCATTTTCTTTAATCTCAAGATTTCCTACTGCAAACCCTAGTGGAAGATACTTGTAAAAAAATTAAAGGTTGATGACATCAATTTTTTTCAATTTCAGGGTTTTCTTGAAGAAAACTACAAGGCGAGAAGAAATCAAATTGCCGAGATAGCTAACAATTACAAATTGTAAGTCCCTTGTTTTCATTTACCGCCTGATCATAGGTGAAAGACATGGTTACCTTTTCCACAATCAGTGTGATAGTATGCGGTTTTAACGTTTAGTCAACGAAATCTTTTTCTTCATCGCAACGGACCATGGGCTGCATCTATAGCTTTGAAATTCATCAAAAGCAAAAGTATTAAAACATATATATTATATTTTACCGCCCAAAATGTTTTTAATTTCATCAATTTCATGACTGAATACTTTAAATGGTTTTCTTAGATTACTATAAATTGTAAATTGTAACATTTATTTAGCAAACTTATCAATTCATACATGTTCCCTTTTAGAAAGGAAACCAGCATTTGATATATAATTTTCACAATTATTCTTTCGGAATGGTCCAAGAGCCAGTATAATTAATTTTATCATCTCGAAGTTATCTTCCCTTTAAACAGACTATGTCCTATACTGGCAATTAACCATATCTTGTGATGTAAGTCTGAACATGTTTTATTATAATTCACTTTATTTTCATTATGAAATCAATTGTGCATTTACGAAGATACGAAGGAGACTGCAATTTAACGAACCATAAATTAGTATACAAGGATACGTCTCATGTTTATATAAACACTCACATTTGTCGTTCTTTCTTTTGTATGTCCCGGCTGCCAAAGAAGAGATCGGGAGTTCCATACTCGAGACGTAATCCCAATTTTTAAAAAGAAAAATCATTTTTATAATTTTTGTCAAACCTTCTTTAAAACAAACTCATCCCATACTTTCTTCTTTTTACAACTTTTTCCCGTCCTAGAACGGTCAATTAAACCCGTATGTTAATAAGTGCTTTGAGTGAATATATTGTCTAGTCAAGTGGTGCCAAATCTGAAGTGTACATTTTCAAGGTTTCGCTGTATTGTGGTATTGCCTGGATTCTACATTTGCGTCTGCTGTTTCTTTAAATGGTATGAACTTATGGAAGACTGATACATTATTTTCTCTTTCTCTCAATTTTTAGTGGTCAGCCAATCCCAAGAGTCACGTACACAGAAGAGGAAACTAACACATGGTAAGTAAAGGGTAGATCATGTGTACGTAAATTATTTGGATCTTTAATACATCTGAACGATTATTTATTCGGACAGTCATCTATCTTGACAAAATCAACATGTCCCAGGGAATCAATTCTACGTTCGTACCGTTTTAAGTGGTAGCTACAGTAGTATTTCATCCATCACAGATCTGTGGCTGTCATTTCTAATTATGCTACATAGAAATATATCTTAAATAACTTAAGCTGCTTAGAATTTGTGATTTTTCTTGTTTTTTGGAAATTATGCCAACAAAGAAAGAAATGTGTGGTGTGTGGGAAAGAATTGTATCAAGAGAAGCTGATTTTGAAGATCTGCGCTAACATGATGAGACATCCAATACCTATAATGTCTTTTACTGACTGAGTAACAGTTCCATTCCGTACCATTTCTAATCGCTCAGTTTCTTATCATACAATTCTAAGTTCGTACCGTTAATGTCGTCAGTTTCCTATTCAACTCCGTTCCATTCCGCAAAGTTTAAAAGTAGTTCACAGTATTTGGCTGCCTGAAGTTATATATATATATTTATATATATATATATATATATATATATATATATATATATATATATATATATATATATATATATATATATATATATATATGTGTGTGTGTGTGTGTGTGTGTGTGTGTGTGGTTTTCTGCTCTAATTCAACTTCAACAAAGGAAAACAGTGTCTCGAAAATTCTTTTGAAACGAGTATAAGTTGTAGACATTAAAAATAACCCTAAAGTATCATTTTACGATACCGGTTTGAGTACTATTTGGTATCAAACCGTACCGTATAATATGTTGTTTAACGGTCTTCTTCATCGCACTGCTCCGTCTTATTACATTATTCAACCATGTTTGTATCTTACCGTTTGAGTACAATACCCCCATTGCATTTTAAAAATGTTTAAAAGATGTTAAAAATCATGAGGATATCCACTTTCCGCTGGTGGCTACTGTAAACCTACTTCACAGATGCTATTTAGTCTCCTGCAATTCGCAGGATTACTGCATCCATCAAGTCAATAGTTTTTTTTAAATTAGATTTAAAGTATGAAATCATGCAATCATATGTGCATGAACATAATTTTGTTTTAAATTAGATTTACATTGTCAATAATATTTGCATGACCTTATTATTATATCTAACTGAATTTGTTTCAGATTTATGAATTCAAATACGCACGAATATATTGTTGTTTTAAATCAGATTTATAGTGACGGATTCATGAAATTAAATTGCTACAAAAATGTTTCAAGCTTCTAAACTCCAAAGTTAAGTAGCTGCAAGAAAATTATGTTTACAATTTCTGAACTGCAAATATTATGACTGAGCACGCTGAAAACATCTAAGAAACGAATATCATCACTACTGAATATCATCACTAATGAATATCATCACATCACTATTGAATATCATCACTATTGAATATCATCACATCACTATTGAATATCATCACTATTGAACAGATAATCATGCATATTTACATATACCTAAAATAGTTTAACTTTTTCCTTTTTAATATGTTACACATGTAAATACCATCGAGTTTGCACCAGTTTAGTTAACATAAGGCCTTTACTTTTGCACTGGGAATAGCGACTTATAAATTTGTACAGATTTTCTGTAGGAAATGAATACGTCGTTCTAATAAACACTTTGTTGATTTCTACAATTACATGACAACTGCGGTAAACAATGAACATGTACTAATTGTCAGCTAAACAGCTCATTTAAATTGTGTTGATTGTCGACAGAAAAAAAACAGTGCATGTTCTAACTGCATTTCATATATTAAAATAGGCTTACTGTGATATGTATCTTTCGCAGGCGTACAGTCTTCACGGAGCTAAGAAATCTGTACCCAGAACATGCCTGTCGTGAGTTTAACCAGAACTTCCAAATTCTGACCGATAGCGGTATATATACGGCGGACAATATTCCACAGCTTGAAGATGTTTCCAACTTTCTAAAGAGTAATGGCTAGTTAAATATGTGCATAATACACATGTCAGCTTTTAGACCTACCATTGGAAATGGATTAATGCAAGCATCATAATCATCCTTTCTTACAAACTACCAAGACCACCTAACTGTCCTTCGAGGCTGAGTTGAGTTTCCATAGAGTTAAGAGGTCAAAGCGAAACTTTTCCATATCATTCGTGGAGAAGGCAGCTTTCTTTAGAGATATGAAATATATATTGTGTGTGTGTGTGTGTGTGTGTGTGATTTAGATTTTTTAACGTAGATTTGAAAATGTTTCAGTCATATAGCTCTGATGTTTGCAGTGTTACATTTCATAGTGATCTCTAAAACTGTGGCACCATGCTGCAGACATTTAGTATCATGTCTCACCCAGTCACATCATCCTGACACCAGGCCCACCAAGCCAAACACCAACTGCTTAATGCTGAGTGCCACGCAAGTTTTATAAGTCTTTGGTGTGACTCGGCCGGGATACGAACTCGCGACCTCCAGTACCGTGGGAACGCTCTAACCAATTTGGCCACCATATAGGTCAAAACTACAACTACTACTACTACTACTACTACTACTAATAATAATAATAATAATAATAATAATAATAAGAAGAAGAAGAAGAAGAAGAAGAAAAAGAATATATTGTTAGTTGGGAAGCTCAGCAACACCTTATCTATCTTGAGATCGATTGGTATGCTAATGACATATGCGACTTAGTTTGCGAGTAAATAATTATACCTGAAAATTATACAACTTATATCTGATATTTCAGATCGCACTGGGTTCAGACTAAGGCCCGTGGCAGGACTTATGTCAATTCGGAACTTTCTGGCTGGACTTGCATTTAGGGTTTTCCATGCCACTCAGTATCTTCGCCATCCTTCTCAACCCATGTACACTCCAGAACCGTACGTATTTCATCCCAAATCTACCTGTATTACCACTGTTAATGAAACACCCGTGTTTTAAGGTCATTCAAGGAACAGGCAACATTTAATCTTCATGAGAATATGTTCTTTATCAAACATAGTAATGTACCATTATAGTATTATTCCACTAAAGGAATTTGCAATAAAACCTTTACTTGAATACAAAATAGTATTTATTCCCAAAATAGTTATTGTTGGAAAGAGATACATTGATGAAGAATTAAAATATGAGACAAACTGTCAAGAAATATTTTTAAATTTGTTTTTCATGTTCGGCATTACCCTGATAAGTTCGATCAATTGGGAGACAATCAAATCATCTTTTTAGTTAAAATGTATAAGAATCGGTTGATCTTTTATAATTCCGAGAACACGATGGGAGTCCAAGCGAAGTCAAGCGCCGAATAATGGGCATCTGGTTCATCTACATTCTACTGTAGTAACAATGCACATAAACAGTATCGACCCTTACTGTAAATAATAATAATAATAATAATAATAATAATAATAATTCTTTATTTAACGAGGGTAACTCAATAAGAATGCAGATGTATCTAGTCCCCATAGGTGTCGCTCTGTTACTTTCTAACAGGAGCAATCAATTGATATGACAGTACATTACTCTGAACATAATCAATCATTTTGAAACAAAAGACAGATAAGCATGCACAAAGACTAAATCAGGTGAAATAAAAACAGGAATTATAAAAAATATGAAGACATGTAGAAATATATTAAAATAACGCTTTACATTTTTTATAGATATTTTCTTTGAAACTCTCAACAAATATGGCTGATGTCACTGACATAGGCGAAGAATTTCATATCTTTGTTCAAGAATATTTAAAACTGCATCCAAATTGTTCGGTATTGGGTGTTTGAAATTCCAGGTGGCCACTTTTGGTCAAACTTACAGCGCATGGCCCATGATACTCACCAAATTGTTATCTCATGTATTGAGCCATCTAGCAGTCTATACATTTGTTAAGAAGTATTGCTTTCTAAACGTTTCTTCTGTTATTTATTTGAAGCCATTTCAGTTCACGATAAAGAATACTAGATAGTGCGTCAAAAGTAGCATCACAATGTAATGCGATCTGTTTTTCCGTCTACCTGAATTTTAAGGCAGTTACTACAGATTATTAAACAACAGTCAGTAACTGGTTAATTCTAGGAACTAATGTACATTATTCACGTGTAGGTAAATATTTCTTAATATTTCTTTAGAAAAGATATTTTACCTGCTACAGATTTACAGGCAGTAATCAAGGTGTACATTCCTTACGTATACTGCAATTAAATCACTGTACCTTTAGTATACTTCCTATTATTATGATTACCATTTTCATTAAAGTGAGCTGTATGTATCACTAGATATGTGCATACACTTTTAAATTTTACCATTATCGTGAAAAGAATATAAAGGTTTTCTCAATTTTCATGAAAAGATCTTCCATAATAATATGTATTTGATGACGTCGGTAATGATCCGTATTTGATGACGTTCGTAATGATCTGTATTTGAGGAGTTCCGTAATGATCTGTTTTTGATTACTTCCGTAATGATCTGTATTTGACGATGTAAGTAATGGTCTATATTTGATGACTTTCGTAATGATCTGTATTTGATCACTTCTGTACTTATAGGTTACTGTATTTGTATGGGAAAATATGAACGAGTTTTTCGGATAGAAATACTGCACGACCATGGGAGTGCAGTATATCCATCCAACAAAATGAGTTCATATTTTCCCCATACAAATGCAGTAACCTTTTCATTATTACATGCTCTTTTTTTATCCGTTTACTTTACATTGTCAGAATCGTTCAGTATTTTACGATATTGCACAACTTCATATTGCACTCACGCGCAGGACACGTGTGCCCAATAGTTTATTAGGAACTACTTTGTAAACAAATCATGTACACTACTGTAACAGACGCTTTACTTTTTGGTTGATTAAATTTGTTTCTGATGAACCAAAGTAGATGTTTCGTGGACTGTCACATACCAGCTGCTTCGCTACATTTCGCGTTAACTTTTTTGATACAATGTTTCGGATTTTGGCGATAGACGCCAAAATTTCATAAAATTGCTTGGAATATATCAAGCAACTGCACCCCCAATGCTTAAAGACTCCAATGTGCACGAAGGAAACTATATACCTATTTTTCTTCTCCCTACATCATCCACACTCTTTGAGAAACTGATTGCTAAGCAATCAGGTTTTCGAAAGAGTCATTTATGCCAAATAGTTGTAACAAAACTCGCATATTGTTGGCTGTTGGAAATCAGCAAGGGAAACCGAAGATATGCTATTTATTGATTTCAGAATGGCTTTTGATTTATGCAATCATGATGCCATCTTACTAAGCTAATATGTAACAGGAAGCAAATATGTTCAGTCTAACTCAACGGAGGTCAATCGTGGTGTTCACCAGGGTACTATTTTATGTTTATTGTTATTCCCGTTTTACATAAACGACTTTCCCCTATGAACAGATCACACGAGCACAAACATTTTTGCAGATGTTGCTACTATAACTGCTTTAGGTAGTGAGTGGTGACACTAATTACTGTATATTCCGATATAAGAAATATTGATATGTGGTCAAAACAAATTAGAATGGTTATAAAAATGTCCTACTAGTCTGATTAAAAATATATAGCACCTCCGATGAACTTATAAATCTGACAATAAATCGTAAACTCATTGGAAAATGTTAAAGAATAAAAACTAGTAGGAGCTGTAGATGAAAGTGATTTAAAGTGGGACAAACATATCATCTATACTGGTATATTGAGAATTATATATCCTCCTTAGAAGTCACACGAATCAATGACCGAGTTATATTTACTATGATTATTATTTTCTAGAATTCAGTTTTTTTTTAAAATTCGTAATACAAAAATGTTACTTGTTAAAACTCAGAGAGTTTAAGTAGAAAAGTGTATTTCTTCTTGCTAGTTTTCCTCAAAGACGTTTCCCTCCGAGTGATCTTGTTTCCTTCTTTCAAATGAACTTTATTTGCAATTTCAACTAACTAAATGGTTGCATGCCGTACGCAAACACCTCTGATTTCTACCTATGTTACAATTTACCCTATATTCATATTTTACTGCTTCTACCTCAACAGTTGCTTTGAAAAGCCCAAATCCAAGTTGTTGTTGGCTGATAAAGATAGGTTGCTGTATTATTTTAATTACAAATCTTCTATTTCTCCCATTCAGAGATGTGTGCCATGAGCTCATGGGACACGTGCCTTTGCTTGCTGACCCAGCCTTTGCCAGGTTTACCCAGGAGATTGGTCTGGCCAGTCTTGGAGCTTCAGCTGAGTACATTAGGAAACTTTCACGTGTAAATTTAATAGTAGTAATTATATATGTGTCATGGTACACACACACACACACACACACACACACACACACACACACGATTATATGACTCAAAAGTTTCCCACATACCATCAGCACTTTCCCACTATGATTTCCCCACATGGCTTCTATGACTAAATTATGCCTCCAATATTATCCAACACCGACTATGACGGTAGAGAATATCTGGTTTTAACTTTAAAATGTTGTTTGAGATTACTTTTGCTTAAAGAAAAGCATTATCAAATATGCAACGCATTCTTTTATTTGTAAATTTTATCCTGAAGAACGTAGATGGGGTGCTATTCAAGTTTAATAAATGAAGTTTTCTTTGGAGTTTGCTAATACGATTTTATTATATAAGATCATGAATACCAACTTGTGAAGAAGTATTACTGGAATAGATAGAGATATCATGCTTATCATTAAAGCTCTGTTATTTTGTATTGAAAACGAAACGATATTTTAAAACATTAGAATGACAAATATTTAAAATAAAGTACTGAAATTTTCTCTAACAAAGTAAAATTATTATTATAAAAATACGACTCCTGCGGATACCTCAATAGCTCAAAATGTCAAATCTCTATGGTTCTTATTGAATGCCCCATGTCCAGATTGTAGACAGATAGGTCCACTAATTAACCGTAAGAGGGTATCACAATGTATCCTTGCTACATCATGGGAATCAAAATATTAAGAACATACCATAGATCCAACATACATTTTCTGGTCCACATGACCAATTCCTGAATGCCGTCCTACGGTTCATAATTATAGACACCATTAAAACACCTTTTGTTCTTTAGAGGAAGTTTTCAGTGTAATTGTTAACTATATTCAGTGGAATATTGGAGGATTAATTTTACTATATCCAGTGAAAATAGATTTGTCTTGATAAATGACATCCTTGATAACTGAAATAATATTAATACAAAAATGCCCGTCCAATTTATATTTTTAGTCCGAAAAATATAGGTATGAATATCTGCAGCGTCACTAGGCCATAGCAGACTCTGGACAGCTGTCTTGATTTGTCCGTGGAAACGGCTTCCTTTTCTTCTCATGGTATAGCCAGTAATGCATTTTAAATGCCGCCAAACCAACTTCTTTGTATCATGGCAGAAACCACAATTTCGCTATATATTGTGACTAAATCTTGTACTTCCTTTCGTATGAAGAGGACACATACTTCATCTTATACCGTTGAGTCTCAATGTCCCTACCCAATTGTAAACCAAAGGAATATATTGTTAATTGCGTCATAACACAAGTTGGAACCTGTAGATCAGACACCCCATGAATATTGAAGAAATACGCCTCGGCTAACTAGAGTCAGGTTCAACTAATCAAGATTGTTTAAATCCAATTATATGTTTAATTTAAAACCAGTTGAATGGACAGAGTCTGTTAAAATTTAAGTCAAAGTTCATTGTTCCATACTTCAGGTTATCCCAAGAGGTTGCATTCTTTGGTATGGACTGACAAGAATATACACCTTCTATAGTTACGTAAACAAAGCCTTTCTTCAATTGAAACATACAACATAAAAATAATCTTTCTTAAACAACCCAAACTTCCAATTTTTTAATGCCACACCACCGATACCCTAATCCGACAGCAAGCACTTATAGTCATCAACTTAATTTGCATTCCTTTCTTATGAACACGTTTCTTGCTTGACAGTAGGTGCTTCAGTGAATTCATTTGTTTTTACAATATCCAGTAGACGAAACTTTAAAGTGATTATCACACTTATATTATGTAATAGCCAACGTTATTTGAAATATTGCATGAATATTGGGAATTACAGGTAATTATGCAGAACATAAATTAATGCATTTTTCTATCACCTTACGGAGGGTTTTGATGTCGAATCATACCATATTAGAAAATTGTGGTTTTAGCTGCATAATACATGTGTTCTCCATTCCTTTTGAAGGTAAATAAGTATGTGTGTCAAATGAAACAAATGCAAACCAACAAATATTCAGACGTTTGAATAGATAATATTTTCTCCTAATTTTCGTTTCGCTCAGTATTGCTCTGTGTGTTGCGTAAATTTCAAATATGTAAAGATTTCTCTTTTCTTTGCAGTGTTTTTGGTTCAGCGTAGAATACGGTCTGTGCAAACAAGATGGAGAAACCAAGGTTTATGGGGCAGGACTTCTTTCTCAATTCGGAGAACTTCAGGTTTAATGAGTTTATATCATTATTAAGTTAAACGTTCTTTATGGGACAAGTTAAACGTTCTTTATGGGACAAGTTAAACGTTCTTTTTGGGACACAGTTGTGGCATTTAATGTGGGCTGGTTATGCAGTTGGTCAGTATAAAGTTGTTTGATTTGTACTAGTACATAAATACTGGGACCAAGCTATGTAACCAGTTAGTAGTCGCACTGGGATCAAAGTGTTTAACAAGTCTGCAAACGAAGTCGTGCTACAAACATAGTGGATTGTTTAGGATGGTGTCGATACATACGTATGGAAAGGAAGAGTTAATTCTAATATTTCTGTTCTAATAATACAAAATGTAATTTAATATTGTGTTAATATGAACATTATATGTATCCAAATAATAAGCTGAGTCGTCGCTGACGTCGTTCATTTGAATGATAATAATAACATAGGGAATCTTATAGGAATATTAATTTTATTGGAAATGTATTAATATATTTAACTACATTATATTCCACATATTCCTCACATCTACTGGCATGATTTTATTGTTTAACTAGCTCATCACATTTCATATCCAAAGAAAATATGTTTGATATTCTATTTATCAATTAACTTCAAAGTTATTCGATCATTAAGTGAAGTTCATAGATGACATTATTGGTGAGTATTTCGTATTGTAACATACAAGTGTACTACAACCTCATTTATGTAAACTCCTCGGGAAAATCAAAAAAATCTTTGTTTGAGGAATAACTTAGATAAATTGTGTTATATTCAATTTACAACAGGAGCGGATGCATATGTCGTTTCGGTAAACCAATAATTTTGGATTGATTAAAAATGATAGATAGATAGATAGATAGATACATGCATACATACATACATACATACATACATACAAGCTTTCTCACATGACAATATTGATCGAGCTGAGAGACATACTCGTGCGGACAGAGGTGAGATGTGTGAGTGGTCAGTAGCGACCCCCTTAGACTATTCGGCCATATAAATATATGAAATTTATATTTACATGTATGGACAAGCACATATGCGATGCTTTCACTCAACCACAATAATCTATACGTAGATATTGATTTACTTAGTACGCCACCAGAGGTTCCCTTGTGTGGTAGCAAACATCCAAGAGGTGCAATGTTATTACATTTTGTCCTCTTATTTAACTGTTTCTGGGGTGGAGCGGGGGATCTAACCCTTGTGGCGGGGGATCTAACCCTTGTGGCGGGGATCTAACCCTTAACTTAGGTTTCATTCATTTTGCCCTTTTTCTTATCCGTTATCTGTCATACCTTTATTGTCTTATTTTTCTGTATTCAGTACTGATGTCGTAATTCACTAGAAATTCTCATTTCAACGGTTTACAGCACTACCTGACAGATGTACCAGAACGGCGACCATTTGAACCATCGAAAGCAGCTGAACAGACGTTTAAACTGACAGGATACCAGCCTGTCTACTTTGAGGCGCAGAGTTTTGAAACCGCTCGGGCACAGATGCGGTAAATATGTTTCTTTACCAAGTATAATTTCATTTTATATGAACATAAGATAAAGGAGTCAGAGACTTTACTCTATTTAACAACCATCTAACTTATACGGTTACTGTGGTTTCGAAAAACAGATACATTATGATTTGTTCTTCTGTCTCAAAATGTATTGCTACTGCACACCATTATCACATGTTTACATCATTGCTATTTCGCTCGATCTCATCACTCATAAATTACCATATGCTTTTGGCAACTTTGCTATCGCTAAGAAATGCTGCTTGCATTTATCAAACCTTAAAAAATATTCTGTGTAAATTAGAGAATACTGCTGAAACACAACTAGATAACTCAAGCGATGAAATTAAACAAATAGAAAAATATAGCAGTCGATTCAATGTTAAATCTGTGATGACGTCATGTAAATCTGGCAGAGTAGCAATTTATCAGTCGAATCAGTATTATGATGTCAACACGAGTAAAAGTGTATATTTCTGAACTTATTATCCATTTCCAACTCCGTCGCGTAATGAAGAGTAATTTTTTCTTAGACTTTATGGAGAAACAAAAGATATTCGAATGATAATGGAATTTTAAAACAGCAAAAGTTTATAGCCTTAACATAAAAATCAAATATGTTAAGTTTGCACCAAAATATTTAATAATAGTTTTAATGAGGATTAAAATATATTAGCCTTCAAATATCAGTCATATTGATAACCTGGAAATACAAAGCATATGAACTGTTTTCAGAAGATAGCTGGTGTAATAATACAAGTGTTAAAGTCCGAATGCTGCCGTTTATCGTAAATGTCACCGTTCTTCCAATCTAACTAAAGTTTGGAAGGAAGGAAGTAATTTGTTTTAAAGCAAGGGTATACCGACATAAACCGTTCCTTGAAATAATACGAATGTTAGGTTTAAAGGACGTTCAAATATTCAGTTTTTCGGGAGTGCTCCAAAAGTAGTGATGTGATACATTCGACAAAGTTTGTTCTGACTAATTTAATAACAAAAACATTCGCATGTAGCGCACGAATTGAATCGACAGGCAACGATAAGAGATAGGAAGATCTGAAACGAAAAAGCTTGAGTTATATAAACCTAAGACTCGGTTGAATATTGGCGAACAGATGGGGTACTGAAATACTTTTGAAGGGCGACCTTAAGCTGACAATGAACCGGCATGGCATGGTGTTGGATTCTTATGTCTACAACGATAATGTCATAAAATGCTGTGTTTCAGCTTTCGACTGAAATCAGTTGACCTTCGGATGTTCCCAATCAACATCGGATTAATTCATACACATGTGGAAAATGGCAGTGTTTCTCAGTTCGAGGGAGAAATTGCATGGCTCATAATGCGATGAGACATCGATATAATCTAGTTTTAATGGAACCTAACGATGATTATGAGCAATATATTTCTTCAAGATTCAGTAGTATTCAGATGATTTGTTATACACAACTTTTTTAAAAGCAAGTTAAAAATGATTTTCCACTCTTATCCATAAGGCAAATCTATATAGACAAAACGTAATGATATAATCCTCCATTCAGCTTTGATCAGAATAGTATTTTCATAAATAACATAATAAAGGCGAATTTTAAAAAGCATCACATCTGATAGCTCATTCTGAACTACACAGTCTCTAGATCAGTGATAAACGTATTTTTAAGTGACACATACTGGCTTTAGAATACAAATGTGTGGCAATTATTGCTTGTGTAAAATGCTGCAAACGTGATATTGAAAAGCATGGAGTTTGTGTATCATGATCGAAGTAGGATGTCCTGTGATGAAACGGAGGAGTCACGTGGTACAAGATAAAGATATTTTTTAATCTTTGTTCTACACTGGAAAATATGAAAAACCGTGTGGTAGGAATGTTATTCGTTGGCATTCCGCTTGGAAAATCTTTACCCATACTCATAATAAACGCTAGAAAAGGACGCTATACTCATTCAACCCCATAGTAAACCTATGGCAATACCCTATTAAAACTCAATACCTTTAAACATGGGATTAATCATGATCAAATAATATTTCTCAGTATAGACCCATCCTTGATGAAAACTTCTGTTTGGAGAAAAGCGTATGTCTCATGACATATTTTTTATGTTGATATGCCTGAAACATGCATTTTTATTTTTGCACGTGAAGAATCAGGTGAGAATTTCAGTAACGAGTACTCTAAAATCAGGACTGTACAATAACTAAAATTTAACGAATAAAACATTTTCAATTTTTTAGTTACAAATGGGAAAGAATCTCAAAACCTTGTTTTTATTACCAATCAACCATGGCCAACCAAACCCATATATTCACCCAATTCCAGACTGATTCCCATTCTTACATTTAATTAGTACCTTAAGTATAAAAAGGGTGTTATCCTGCGATGGACATTTGTCTTCATTAATGGGAGTTATCTGCTCTCAGTCATTGCACACCATGATAAATGGGATAAGATCTTGACACATCATCGTCTGGTAGGCTTGAGAGGACTGTAATCATTTTATGTTACCTTTAGTTTTTTCTTCTTTTCTTCTTCCAGTGCATTTGCAGCAACCATTCCTCGTCCATTCAGTGTTCGTTACAACGCCTACACTGAGAGTGTGGAGGTTATCACCGAAAAGAGCCAAGTCGTCAGCTTCCTCAGGGAAATCAAAGGTTAGAGCTGCATATATCTGCTTATATTGCCCATCCAGGTGTCAGTGGCTAAGATACAGATCAAATGTAATAATGCATCATGGTAGAGCAGGGCCAAAACAAATCCTACGTAGAGCAGATAATATTGGCCCTGCTGTGTCTTCGCTTTAAGCTGTGATAGATTTAGATATATACTCTTTGCAGTTAGGAACACAACACACAATACTGTATGCCCTTAGTAATGACAATATCATCCAAAGAATTGTTGATAATACTCTGACACATACACTAATAATGACAATATATATGCCTTTAATCTGAAATTCACAAGGTCGTGACCAGACCTTAGAGGTCATACATCAATCTTTCATACTATGACATATAAATGTATACATAATATCAGGGGAGAAGACAAAGCATACGAATGAGTACTTATTTCATTTTCCTTTTTCTTTTTGCACAAATGGATGGCTTCAGTGATACATCTAAGCTTTATTGTTATTTCTATTTGCAGTTTTAAGCCGTCATTCGGAATATTTTAGCTTGTCAAAACATAAGAAAATGACATGCAAAATTTTACTGACTCAATGTTTCTTATTTAACTAAAGTTATATTAACTGTCACGTTGCTAGGAATAAAACGTACTTTTAAATCATCCAAAAGTCATATCCATTCTGTTCATATCCTTTTTGTGTCTCTGCATTGACCTCTGGTCAATGACATGGACACGTATTCCTGCTTAAAATTTATTGTATTGTATAAATATCTTCATTTCAGAAGACCTTGACCTTGTGGAACAGTCACTCAAAGTAATCAAATAAAATGGACTGACAAAAATATGTTCATAGTACATGGACATCCGCCACTGTATGTTGGAAAGATATGGATGCTAGAAATTTATTTTAGCAATGTACTTGTATACACAACTATACGAAAACTTTGAACGAGGTTACGTTATAAGGTTGTGTGTGTGTGTGTGTGTGTGTGTGTGTGTGTGTGTGTGTGTATGTGTGTGTGTGTGTGTTCTATTTCTTGCTTCGTTTTTTTCTGCAAATTCATACATTTGTTTCAGATAGTTTTACTAAGTAGTCGATGTTGGTGACTTATTCATTGGGTTTTACTGTGTAGAAATCTATATTTTAGTGTCTTCTTAAAATTTAACCTAGTAGGTAATATAAAGTACATTCACATTTTCTTACACGCTCTTAATCTCCGATAAGAATCGAACGTGATTCTAATAATCATTTAAATGTGTAATATGTGGTAATTCTAATACCCGAACATCAACACGCGCAGATTGCGTTGTTGATGACAATAGTCAAAATATGCACGCATTACCGACTAGTATGGTGTTGGTGATTATAATATTAAACCGCTTGTTTCACAAGATACAGAGAAGCCAAATTCTGATGGAATTCAGTTAATTGACTGTTACAAGCAAACAGCTGAACAGGTGTATGTATAATTAACGGGCGTGAAGGTAATGAGAGGAATATTGCACAGTATACGTATGTTGAACATGGTGGATAAGTTTAGTAGATCATGTTATTGCATCTGTCTCCTCTCAGTAACCTACCATGACATGATATTAGTGGGCCATTCGTTTTGTCAGACCACTGTGTTGTATGCTTTACGTTCGAATTTAATAATGTTAATCGTTCTGAGGCAAGGTTCATGAAAGAAAGAAAAGATAGATAGATAGATAGATAGATAGATAGATAGATAGATAGATAGAAAGATAGATAGATGGATGAAAATATATACGGTAAATATATACGGCTATCAGAGATCAATATTATTAATCAAGGAAATCATTATTTGTATGTTTATCGATTTCAACAAAGCATTGGATCACATTGTTAGTGATCACGTATGATATAAAATAATAAAGTTTGGTTTGAGGCGAAATATTCCAGATATAAACAAATCGATGTACAGCAATGTACAGTCAGGAATTAAATATGATAAGGTTAAGTGATGAATTCTCTTGTAGTATTGGTGCCCGGTTAGGTGAATGTATAAAACCATTTCTTTTTCAGTATCTGTGAATTATTTCGAAGAATAGTTTCCCATGCACTTTTTTTCAAGGCAAAAATATCAGCATGTTACACCTCTTTTATTCTTGTATATGCAGATGACTTCATCATTGTTTCAGGTTCGCCCGAAAGCCTTCCGGCCGGGCAAAATTATTTCCGAGAATATTGTGCTGCGTGAAATCTTGTGGTTGACATCTCAAAAACAAAGGTTATGATATTTTGAAAGGTGCTGTTTTACCAAGAAATATTAATGTCACTTACTGTCATGAAAAGCATGAAATTGTAAATACGTTTACATCCCTTGGACATGCTATTACGTCTGGTGGTTCCTTTATCGAAGCACATGCAACATTGGCAGGACAAGGTATAAAAACAAATTAACTTGCAAAATACTGATCAAACCTATCTTAAATTATTGTTGCCAAATTTGGGAATTTATTTGTGTTAAATGCATTGAAAGAGTCACTTCCATTTTTGCAAAAGTATATTAGGAGTGATAGAAAACTGACATTGCGAAGTATTGGTTTTAAGATATTGGGCGCAAAGGAGGACACACACAATATATATATATATATATATATATATATATATATATATATATATATATATATATATATATATATATATATATCCTCCTTGAACATGAATATCACATTGCTCTTGAATGCTTGTTGTACAAAGATCTAAATATATATTTAAATTTATAGAACTCATGAATACCCAAAATACTAGAAATTTTAATTTGTCCATTTACATTTATAAAGCGCTTATTCACAGCAAGGCCATGGTTTATAGAGATATCTTGCCTATATTTTGACTGACCACTACTTCAATATGAATTGCAATTGCACAGCAGATATCGCTTTCACTCGACAGAGCAAATTTTTCTATTAACCTGCTTTTTTCATTTGCATTTATCTACATCTGCGTGCTAATGTAATTTCGTTTTGTTATTTTTTTTTCCTTTTGTAATATATACTATATATGAGGATAACTTTTTATTGTACTATCAACCATTTTTAACTTAATTGAAATCGAGAGTATCCCCAGAGTTAGTTTCGGAATATTCTTCGTTTTAGGTTGCACACTAATCTTAAAATTAATCTGTTTATCTGTATTTTCTGCTTATCCACTTATCCATGCAGAAATGGAGTGAACTAAAACGTGCCAAGGTAAATTTGGAAATCCGACATTCAGACTTGTTATCACAATATTAGTTCTCATTCTAATTTATTAAACCCATTTGTCAACATTGTGAAAATGAAGATAACCTAGACACAAACAGATTTTATTTTTTATCACATTGACCCCTCCATGTTGGCTTTATATATATATATATATATATATATATATATATATATATATATATATATATATATATATATATATATATTCTTGGAAACAAAGGGATGTAAACGTTTTTATTCGTTCTACATCACTCAGATTGATTTGATATGTTTGTATTTATTACATTTGTGCACACTATATTAATAGGATGGATGTTAGTCAAAATAAAAATGTATGCAAGAGTTTCACCACATTACTCAGTACAACAATTCCTTTTCACGCATAATTTATACAAATTCCATACAAGACCAACTTGTCTCAACTGAAACCTTTTAAATGTCAACCAGAGATATGTAACTACCTTTTACCTGATAAAGTGCAAATACTATTAATGCTCAATTTTCCCTTTTCGTCTTTTACTAGTCAGTGACAGTGAAAATTTCTTGGAGATTGAAATTTCAAAACTGTCTATTTTTGTCGCATTTGAAACGTTATGCAAAAGAGGACATAAACCGTAATGGTCTGGTTAGAATAAGTGTAAATTTAGACGTGAACGAGTTAGCAGTGTAATCTTTTCTGCATGATGTAGAAGATGTGTCAGAGGATATAGATGACAACATATGCAACAAATTTGCAAAAATTGGAAGACATCTCACGTTAACCTTTGCTTTCGCTTACACGGATATATGGGGAGTTATCTTTAACAAGTCTCTATCGGCTTTTACAACAGAATGTGAAATGTTTAAATTATTTTACTTTATAAGAGATCCTAATTTAAAAGAAAAAATCTAATTAGCATGAAGGGAGAACGCAAATATTTCAGACACGAAAAGTGAAAGCAGTATATACAGCAATCTGTTAAAAGATTTTTAGTGCACTTACTATTGTAATTGAGCAACTATTAATTTTATCTTGCTTGTGTGTTTAATGTCTCGCAATAGGAACATCCAAGGGGGCATGGGACAGTTTATATACATAAACATAATGGGAGGCAGGGGACAGTTTTTATACACAAACATAATGCCGTATTCACCGGTCTACTAATAAAATCATAAAAAATAAAATACACAAATGAGGTATAAAAAAGGTCCATATTGTTGGATTGCTATAGTAAAAGAAAGCATACAAATATCCACTTGACCAGAGAAGTCAATGGCAGTTCATAGCAGATGTTTATGCACCCCAACCCCAAATTTATACCTGCATTTTGCACGTCCGAAGGTCATTTGTGATACCATGTGATGCTCATAGTCCATACACAAGCCCATTTCCTAAATGATAATTCTGCAACACAATGTCTACTAAACAAGCTGATGCAATTGAAAACAGTTCTCATCTAAGCCGTTTTAGAGATATTTTTATTGCCTAAAACCCACGTGTTTACTGCTATGGGAGGCTAGTTCTTCTTCCTAGCCGACTATTGGCATTTCACTATCAACATAATGCAGAGCAACTATGGGAGTATACATGCCTGACTTAAATTTCAATTTTTTTAAACAGTCCCACTATAGCCTTAAATGAAGAAATTTGACAGGGGCCAATTTATAAAACCATCCAATGCCACCTAAGTGCGGTAAACCTAAACAATGTCATTACTGTCCTTACACTGCAAAAGAGATTTGACAAGTCACTTGAGAAGTAAACATCATAAATGTTCAGGTGAATTCAATTTACCCTAAAATCCTCTTCCTGTTATTACATACAGAACAAACAGTGAGAAAAACGCAACAAGATGAGATGCAAAATGTTGTAGAGATTAAGCTGAGCACGTATAGACAAGATTAACAACATAATAAATACTGAATTTGCTTTCAAACAGTTGAAGATTCAAAACAGTCTAATCAAGGAACATGGTAAAAATAGAAAGAAAGTTTTGTTCCAGCAAATATTAAAAGAAAATTAAGTCGTAGAAACCTCAACAACAAAAAAATGAGGAAGACTTAAACATATTTGAGGAAAATGTTTAAGAGAATTTAAAATCAGGATAAACAGAGCAGGTATTGCTTAGTTTACAGTAGTCAGTATTCTCACTTTTGTCGGTCTTGGTTATATCACTTTCAATTTAGTATCAAAGACAAATCATGACTCGAAACATAAAGTGACTGTAAAGAAGAATTATGAGAATAAATTACAAGAACGACAGAAAAATCGTTTCTACATTCCAGAAAATTTTAATTCAGTAGATAGCAAAGAATTTTATGTATTTGTAGTGATTTTGTTTTCATTTCTTCTAGCCTTAGTTGGAATACGTACTAACAGTAAGTCTTGAAAACGTTTACAGTATATTGTACTTGATGTTTTATTTGTGCAGGTATTCATTTAATTCCGGATAGACTTTAGTGCTTAGGTGCTAAGTTTGTCTAGTTTACAGCATTAACAACATAAAATAACGTCGGGATGTAAGTCATCAAAAATGACACCAGCATCGCGCACATTCTATGAAATTTGACGAAAGGGCAAATAGACCAGTCATTAGCAAATTTGAAAAATTGACAGAAGAACACTGAAGTCATCCAAATGCGCAAGAATTTCAAAGTTTCTTCATATGTAACCAGGAAAGGCATCACAAAACCATCAGTGGACTTCCTAGAAGAAATATAACAAAATTAACCTGTGAAATATTCTTTGATGTTTGACTACAAACTGTTTATATAAAAAATTCTCTGACGACAGAATCAAATTTGAGTTTTCTGATTGCCTGACTAAATGAATGAGTTAGACAAGGAAACTATATGAAAGACTCAAGTTATCATTTGCTTAATTCCATCAGATTTCTTTTATTGAATATATATTATCTTATACTGAATATCGATTTACCTTCTCGATTGTGAGTTGGCGAATATTGTCATCTGCCCATTTAAAGCCCGAGATTGTGTTCAGTTTGATAGTGTTTATCAAAGGGAAGTAACTTAGAATATGCTTGATAGGTAAGATAAAAAAGTGCTTCATATACGGTTCTAAAGTTAATGTACGGTCAAAGTTAAAATTCTCTTACCCTTTAAAATCTGTGCTTGGTATTGCTGTTGTGGGGTTTAAGGCCATTTTCCAGCACAAGATAGACTATACATGGCGGCCAGTATAACTGGCGAAGGAACAACCTATGAAAACCCCACGAACCTGAGACTCGAACCAACGCAATATGGAGGCACTGATCTGGAACCGGGAGCGCTTTAGACCGCTTGACCAATTGGGGCTACTATTGTCTGTGGAACTATAATATTCGACATATTCCCTACTACACCGCCACATGTCTTGTGTAGATGCAGACATAGCAAGTTTGAACATCCGACCTGACAACCAATACATCCATGCTCTTCACCATATAACATATGCGCTGAGAGCCAAAAGTCGTACGCAACGCACGCGTCGAAGTAGTAGGGAGCCCGTAAATAGTGCATCATTTTTCAATATAAGTATTATTATTCTTTTTCTTCGTCGTCGTCGTCGTTTACTTCTTCGTCTTCATTATTATTATTATTATTATTATTATTATTATTATTATTATTATAAATGAGGAATAACAAACAAAATAGTAGGTACTCTGTCTATTTTATTTTCTCTCTGCGCTTTACATAGGATGTCATTCGCAGCCTTATTAGTAGACTATTTACATATTTTACTATTGATTTTGAAAGGTTTTAATACATTTTTTGAATGTCAAAAAATATTATGAAACATAAACAAGAAGAACACAAAATAAGCTACTGTAACCTTCTATATTAGTTATTATATTTATTTTGCATTAATGAAATTGGCAGCTTTATTTAAACTTGTATAACACCAACTGTCGTTTCTTCCAACATCATGGTAAAATAACGACCGCAGTCAGAAAGAGCTGCAGACATAAAATAATAATAAAACAAACTATCTAGATCTATCCTGTTTTCTATTGTGAAAACTTACTTCCTTGTTATTTGTTATTTGTTTTTTAATACATCTGTCTGGAGTTCCCTTCCCCCTAATGTGTGTCTTTAACTCGTTTAATAATCTCTGCACAATTCTTGTTGCGATTAGTGGCAGACTGGCATTTAAATGAGATAATGTAAGAAATGGTTTCTGTGCAGTTATTCAACATTCAGATCCTCGTTTTATTAGTTTCAGAGAAATGCAAAATTAACTTCAATCCAACGTTATCTGGGATCTGGAATCTTTGCTAAAATTGTCTCTGCATATGACCTCATTCATAAATTCCCTTTAATGAGAAATATAGCATTAAACAGGTAGAGTTAAGGTAAGCTCTACTTATCATGCATCCAATCCTACTGCTAAATGTCACGTTCTAAATTTTCGTTTGTGGTTGATGTGGAAAGTGTGGCTTTTTAGCGAGCCTGAAGCAAAGAGCCATATGTAATTTCAGAAGTCCTTTGGATCGATCAGCTGGAGTTGATGAAAAACAGTTGTTCTTTTCCTCAATTATTATTTCGGAAACACATCTTTGTTACCTTTGATATATTCACTAATTGGTTAATAATAGTTTGCAGTACATATAAACGACAGTATGAGAGCTTTCGACTCCATGTATAGCATTATTAAGTTGCACATGGTCAAAATCAGTCTATAGGAGCTTCTGCAGCCTGCCTTATAGCTGTCATACAAATATAGACGGAACAATACAGATATAAAAAGAGTAACATGCTTAATAAACTAAAGTGTATGAATGTATGCAGAAAAATGTCATTATTATTTCCTAAACTTTACAAAGAAAGGCCGTCGCTTGGTCGTACTTAATATCGATTAGAAAATGCATTGCGTGTATTGACTTTACAATATAGCATCATTATCACTTACGATTGACCCCGTTTAAAACTGGAAAACTTACACCTACGTATTCGTATAATTAGCATCGAATACGTTAGCATTCAACTCAAAATTCAGGAATGAGATATATGATGGACATTTGCCACCCAAGTAGTAAAATAGTTGATGATTATCAATTACTTTTTCCGCTACTGAATAGCCACTTTATAATGGCGATGTTGCCCTTGAAAACTATATAAATACGTCAGATAAAGAACGAGGCTTATAATCATCACCCATCTTACGCTTTTGTCATCTTCTATCTGTTTCATACACTTCAGCCATTATAAATGCAATCCGAAAACATAAATAAAGTATGTGCAATGTGACAAGTACACCTAGAAGACGACATGAGGAAAATCAAAGAGACAAGAATGGTATAAAAGCTAGACCATATGTCAGCAGTGATTCTGGATAGATGATATTATTTCGTTTCGGAAATCATTGATAATAAAAAGTTTAAAACTTGGTGTGATAGGTCGATAAAATATATATCGTTTGACAAGCATTACAGAGCTAAAGTAGACGCAAATACTATGGAAGATTCATCAGAGTAGATACAAATCAAATGTGAAATCACAAGAAAGAATATGTCCGTCACAGGAATGAAGCAGCTCCAGCATTTTGTAAATGAATAGAATAGAAAAACAAGAGGTAGTCTTAGAAAGCATCACAATTTGTGACAATTAAATGATAGACATAAAATTTAAACAATAGTAATGGTCTCGTGTCACTAAAATTTGAATTTATGTTTCCAATATTAGTACTAAGATTGTCGAAATCGGTTAAATGTCAAACTATTTCTGCTGCTTTATTTTCAGCATTTTTACAGTGATCTTCAAGTTTAATTTGTTTTCAGTTTATCTGTGGCTTTCCAAGTCTCCTTTTTATGTCCTTCATCTCTTTGTCATGCATTTCAACGTCTGATATAATATGAATTGTTTTCGAATTGGCAAATATTACAGCGCCCACGTAACCTTTTAATTCGTTTTTCTTTTACGTGACTTTATTAATCTACATTTTACAGTTGGAAGTTCTCCAGTGTCAACTATGAAGTCATAATCGTATGTTATAGTCTTCGCTTATATTACGTGCTGGCTAAATCGTTTATTGTGTTTATTATTCACACTATTTCTATTTCGTCTAGAATCCGCACTGATTGCCTTTGTTTAGCAGTCTGTAGTAATGGCTGTTGTAGGCATCGGCATGTAGATCTACCATTTGGCGGTATCCCTTTATTTCCTACTTTTGTCCAGCTTAAAGACTTTATGAAATCGCTTCGCCCTTCTCCTTCCGCTAGATAAAACGTTTTTAGAAAAATGAACAAAATACAGTTTAAGAAATGCTATGAGATCTTCGTTAACGCAAGATCAGCATAATATCTAGGTCCTTGTCAGATGCTGTTATAATGGTAGTAACAGCATTGATGAGTAAATTTCCACACACTGATGAGTTGAATAAACTGCAGATAGAGTTAAAAGAGGATAAAATGGCATCAAATACTATTAAACACCTTCCGGAAATTTTATTATTTTAAGTTTCGTTTACGTTTCGTAAGCATAATGTACTATATAGTATCCAAACACATTATTTTTAACACATCAACGGAAGAGAAACATTCAAGCAATGACAAAACAATCTGTACTTGATGATTTGCAATAGATGCGTATTCCCCTTTGACCACAGCTTAAACGAATTATGTCATCACTGGACTATCTATGTATTACACAGTTAAATCTTTCAACAAAGAAGATATAAGAAAGAGACAAACATGTAATTCAAAAACTTCTAAATTCCAATGTTAGTAGTTTTTATAGTCTAGCCTTTTTTCTTGTATCTTCTGGACGGTAATTACAAGATATTGATCGATCACCTTTTTTAACCAGTGGGCAAATGTTCCAGCATTGCTGAAGAAAGGTCTGTAAGCATTGGTGCCAACTGTGAAGACAGCTCCTTATGTATATTTCTGTTTATGTCACCAGAACAAAGCACATTTGAAAAGTTACATGGAGTTTTAATATTTCTTAAATCTCTGCTCTTAACTGTTTACATTTCGTTCCAGACATGTCACTCCATGTACGGTATAGTTTAGCATGAGTTTTGCTTCTACTACCAATTAATGTCGAAACAACAAAGGACTTGTACCAAGCCCGTATGAACTTTACAGTTAATCAAACCCTTCGTACACCGTCGATATATTATGTCAAAACTGGGCTACCGAATGTCCTCAATGTCAAAGAAAAGAAACCAATTAGGAGAGAAGAAATCGGAAACCAATACAAAAGTAAAGATACCTGTTATCATTGTCCACAGAAATACTATTGATCTTCAGTGTTTCCCAGGAGAGTAACAAGAGGAGCATTCAGAAGCGAAAGAAACAGAAACACCAATTCCAGTGAACACATTTAAAACAAGGCAGTAAGAATTTTAAAACTTGGCCTTTTATAATGTGCTTTAAATGTCATTGTCATTCTTATTCACCAAAATGTATAAAAAAGTAAGTGTATCGATGTCTTAATTTGTTTTTAGTATTCATAAGATACATACACACATTCACACACACAAACACAAATATTTTCTGATGGGATTTGTTATTTGTTTATTTACCAAATCTATGTTATTCTCTGGAATACAATGTATGAGAGATCTGGGTGTTCCTGAAAATAACCATAGGATTTGAGCAAACATTATGGACTTTCCAGCATAAGCTGAAACTGCCTGAAACCGTTTCTATGTACAGGTCCTATTATTGTGGTGATGTTAGTGGTTGTCACTAGCGCTTCTAAGGACTCAGTGGATGTAGCCAATCATATGGAGGGTTTAAATTCACTGGACTATGGATGTATCTTTTCCATGGGTTTGGTCAAACTGACTTCATACATTTCTCTCAGGTGTTTTAGTTCTGTCAAAATATCCTGTAAAAGATTAACACTTACGTTTTCCAGTCTGAATACGTCTGTGTGACTTGACATTTATCCTCCAGTCTGATTATGTCTGTGTGACCTTGCACGGACACTTCTGAATACCAGTTGGTTTTGAACTATATCTTTATTACATATCAGATTATCTCCCCAAGAGAACAACTCTCTGTGTCTACCAATCAGTCTTTGTTGATGATGATGATAATAGAATTTAGGTCGCCTATGCATCTAGTGCCTTCGCGACCGGTTAAGTCCTGAAGGTCAGGATATTTAATTAGTCGGGCATATGGGTATGGTGCCACCACAGTCCCATTTTTATGTGCGAATGTCGCACTACTTAATTTATGTCTGGAAGTAGCAAAGTCGGAAAGGTATCCAGAAAAGGCACACAAACCCAAAAAATAATTTCAATCCACCAGCTAATAAGCGTTTGTAAATTCAATTAGTATTCAATAGTTTACCCTGGATATATCATAAAGTTTAGAAAGTCAACCACAAGATTCAACTACCAATCAGATTCGGGTTTACAAACCAGGTTCTCTCGCGTAAAGTACTAGCCAAGTTTGTCCAATTTTCAATCCGTTTAGTTTTCAGCAAGTTAGTAAGTCAACTAAAGGATTCAGCTACCAATTTGTGTGTGAACTGGATTTTTAACATAGCTACGATGTCTGCAGTGTGACAGTTTATAGTGATGTCTAACACCGGGGCATCATGCCGCAGACACGTAGGATGATGTCCCAGCCAGTAACATTATTCTGACACCAGGCCGACCAGTATTAACACTAACCTCTTAATGCTGATCTCCAAGCGAGGCAGCTTTTATTACCATTTGTATAAGTCTTTGGTATGACACGGCCGGGGTTCGGACCCGCGACCTCCCGCATCCGAGGCGGACGATCTAACCACGAGGCCACTGGAGTGGTCTCTCATTTAGTGTAACTATATTCCAGCAAAAATTAGCTTCACAATGCCTGACTCTACATCAAGGTTTATGTCGTTTAAACATGATAATTTGTGTATGGCTCACAGTTTCGACTTTTTTATTGTATAAATTTGCTTCTATTTTCATTACCCATTAAAGGAAAAGCATTCTTTTCTTTGAGACGCTTCCATGTCGTTGTCTAAATCGTACGTAAAGGTCTATGTCATTTGAATACGCTACATAAGATAACAAAGTCAATTGCTTGTGATTCAGTGTGGACCAAGCTTAGTACAAATAGTATGTACATGGGTGATAAACTGTCGACCTATATAGCAAGAACCATTCAAGGCCTTAAATGGCATAATTGATTTATTTTTTAAACATTAGCAGCCAAACATTATCATGTGTTTTTCTACATAGCAGATTTACCTTGGACAGAATCAACATAGACCTATCCAAGATGTATGCATGTACGTGCGTATGTACGTACGTATGCATGTATGTATGTATGAATGTATGTATCTATGTATGTATTTATGTATGTATGTATGTATGCATGTATGTATGAAGGTACGTACGTACGTATGTACGTACGTATGTATGTGTATGTATGTATGTATGTATGTATGTATGTATGTATGTATGTATGTATGTATGTATGTATGTATAGTGCATGGCGGCAAGTAAGTACAATATTAGCTATTAAGTGCCAATTAAAAGTTAAGTTCTAAAACTGTGAAGCTAAATAATTGAAAATAATGTCAGGAAGATGAAACCTTTCAAATAAACTGAACGCATGTGGTAGTTCGATATAAAAGAAGAAAAAAAATCTTAGTAAAAAATATGTTAATATTCTATATAAGGAGTAATTAGCAAAAGGAAAATGTAACAAAAAAAAAACTACAAATATGTAGCCCAATTTATTATATGCTCATTTTTTCCCCTTAACTTTACATTGTCCGAATCGTTCAATATTCCCCGATACTGAACGCGCGCGACAATTCACAAATAGCATTCACGTGAATGAAGGAACTACTTTCTATTGTAAACAAAAAATGACGCAGACACCAGCACTTTTGATTTATAAACAAATCATATACACTTGCGTAAGAGGCTCTTTACGTTGTAATTGTTTAAATTTGTTTCTGAATGAACTAAAACATGTTTCGTGGACTGCAAAAAACCCCAGCTGTCTTGACATTTTGCGTTGATACAATGTTACGGATTTAGGCTAGCTAAATGACGGATTAGGTCCTTACAAATAACAAGGCATATAATTGTTTTCTTTAGCTGGTGATAAGAATGGCAAAATAAAATATACTTACAGTTTTACATCCTGAATTTCCTCAAAATGTTTTTTCTTAATTCTGCAAATCCAGATTACATGAGCCATGTCATAGGTTTTCAATCTGGATTACACATTTCGAAAGTGTGCTGTAATTTCGATGATAAGTGCAACTGCATCCTCCTTACTGCACTCAAAATGAAATACGCATTAAATTCCATAGCGTCTTTTTGAAAATTGCAATTGAAAGACTTCATATTTTTCCCACGTTATGATTTCAAACATTCAATAACAGAAACAGAACACATTTGCAGACGTAAACAAGCTTCTCCCTCGCCACTTCAATCCGATGTATTTCATGTATAATTTGCACACATGAATCCAGTCCAAAGTCACAAACTTTCGTCGAATCGAAACAAAATACCAAAATATTTTCACTCCAGATTAAATGGAAAAGTCGTTGCAATGCGCATTCATTCACAATATGACTGCAAATTTCAATTTTAACTAGACACGCCATTTTCTTTCGAAAGTTATGTCGACCGCGCGACTAAGTTCAAATTTATCTGAGCGGAGCTATGTGCGCATTAATAATGATGTCATTTTGTAATGTCAAATCTGCGCTTGTGTATTTAGTTTGGAATACGGCATTCATTCATTTACGTTGTTTCTTGTAGTGTATTTTGTTTATATAATTAAACCTTAGGTAGAATAAAAAAATGAGCATATAATAAAAAGGTTACTGCATTTGTATGGGAAAATATGAACTCGTTTTGTCGGAAGGATATACTGCACTCACAAGTTCGTGCAGTATTCATTCCGAAAACTCGTTCATACTTTCCCATACAAATGCAGTAATCTATAAGTATTGCACGTTCCTTCAAAACGTATAAGAGTTCCTCAGGAGTATATTATTATACAGTTTATTCATTGATATCAGATTTTAAGAAATGCCTTGAAAAGAATGTGTTCCATTGTCAGTTTTCAATAGCAAGGGTTACATTCTTATCAAGGGAGTATACACGAATCTCGTATCTTATGCCCGATGGGCACAAATACCACCTCAACTCTGCTATTTGTTCTATATGATAGGTGGCATTTTTCAGTGATTCGTTTTAACGCTCCGAAACTTGTTTTTGTTATTTTCACTCTGTATTTTGTAAAGTATATAAACATACCGATTTGCAATAAAATTTGAGGTCAGTATATGGAATGTTTCATTCTATTCAGAAACGGGTGGCTACAGGGTAGCTTTGGCTCATGTATTTGTCCTTTCAGTACCCCGAATACAATCAAGAAAGGACTACTTTTCCAGCTTGTATGAACAAGCCATGCTTCAATAAGAGTTGCGATATTAACGAATGCTAAACTTAAAACGTTTGCAATACTCTTGTTGTGGAAGTTAATCCGAAAAAATTGTGAATTTTGTGTTTGAGAGGCTTCGATGTATTTTAAGGTTTTAGTAGGAATGTCATTTTTGCGGAAAATGGAGACTTCAACTAGTAACCAGTTTGAGAAGGTACCATGTGGTGTTGCAATGGCAGCTGCGTGCGACTTGTCTCCATCTTTTGAATTGTTAGTACACAAACACGTACGGCCACGAAATGGGGCTCTGCCTTAGCTAAAATAACCAGAGGAACGAGAGAATTGGCAGAGATCCAATAATCTTGTTACACGCACACGGGTATTTACTTGACCGAGCGGTTGTCAAACCCTGGCTCGATTCTCACGAGAAGTCATAAGTTTACCCCTACTTTAGAAAGACTTCCATACAACTTCAGTTGTAAATTAGAAAGCCCGACGTGTCCATTCTATACCTAAATTTTCCTCTAATTAATGCAAGACCACAGATAAACCAAACTGCCAACTATCTATCAACCGCACCTCTGCGTGTTCTGCCTTCAACATGTTTCCGTACTACCAACCGTTCACGCCTTAGAAAATATATGAGTACTCCCTAACAATGGGAACTATTTTAACTCCGCCACCTTAGGCCAGTCAATGTATGCTTTCCAGACACATTTCGCCAATATAACTGCACCATATTCGTCCACATGGCGACATAAACGGTGTCTGCTAAGTCCCTTTTTATTTATTCCCTTGTGTAATTTACCGGTTTAATACCGTAAGTACTGTCCTTGCAGTCACCCTACTAATGCATAGCACTAGATTTTAATATGGACTATTTTACAACAGGGACATTCATTCGGTTTTGGTCGGAATTCACTACTAGTGAACCAGGACATCATGGAAACACACTAACACTTCACTCCGTGACGTTTGCTCCTAATAATTAGCTCATTATTTCGGGCTAGGAATATTTCCATGGCGCCGAATTCCAATAAACACACAAGTAATCACACAAATCTAGGAATTGCTTAAAACGGGGCGCTATAACCAAGTGAGCATAATCTAAATTTATTACAATATCTTGGCGGTTGAGGATGAAGTGAGAGCCAAAGCGGTGAGTTGGGAACACAGAACTGTTCGATACTGGCAAGAATGATTTTGTTCTTGCTCCAACATTAGAGCGAATGTGTACATTACTAGGTGTAACGAAATTTGTTGTGTTTAATTTTTTATTGTTGTTTTTGTTTTTTCGTGACAAAGATTGGTATTTTGGACCTAACGATTACGTCATATGGGGAATATTTGATTAGAGGGTACTAAAGAGAAAATGTTATGTTTCTGAGATGACGTCATTTCATTTTCCCCATCATAGCGATGCTGCGTGTGTGTGTGTGCGCGCGCGTGTGTGTGTGAGTCTGTGAGAGGCAGACATACAGATAGACATGCAGAGACAGAGAGGATTTTTGTTTGTATTTTCTCTCAGATATTATCTCAGATATATAATTTAAATGTGAAAGACCCGTTGCACTTTGGGTACTTAGGGCTAATTAGCTAACTATTGTGTATTAATAGTTAATGGGGTTCCATGTATAACCCATTATCTAGATAAATAGGGCCATCTGTTGACTGGGTTGTCGCATATATGCGTTATCATTCTGGAATTCATGCAATCATTCAAAAATGGAGAAGCAAAAATGTGATTCATATATTCGAAAACCGTAGACACATGATAAAATAAAACCAAGATGTCATTCATATAATCTCATGTAATAAAGGTAAGATTTATATAATCTCATGCAAATAGGTGCAAATCAAACTGTTCTCGATTGTAATAACATAATCAATTGAAACAAACATGGTCAGTTGTAATTAACGTAATTGTATCAAACATATGACTTATAACTCAGTCATTTGTACAGCACGTACGATTCATAACAACGTATGACTGATTTAAATACTTGTAAACGAGACATTTTCACCTGGTTTACATGTCTACATGTCCATTGTCAAGCCTCACTTCTGAATTTTTGGGTTAGCCCACACTTATATTGGCCACACACACACCCTTCATGGATCCACCAGGCGCACAAGTTTACAGATCAGCACTTCCGTCATTGTATGGCCTTGATGGTCGCACATGCTTCCATCCCCATACAGGCAGACATGCAGAGAGCCAGACCGACAGCCTGATACACCAGCACACACACACACACAGAGCTAAAATAAAACCAAACTGGTCGTAATAACAGGTACGGAGTTAAAATCTATACACATACTATTAAATTAAACTCTTACATCAACTTGTAACAGCTCAAACGTTCATACCGTTTCAAGTCCGCGTAGTGATAAAGGCAACATTTCGCTCTACGTCATCAAAACTGAACATGCATCACATATTTACAAATAAAATAAAATGTAACACTTACCCCTATGCCTGTGGAATGAAATGGAGAGCATACACTCCTTGACAAGATCCCAAAAGACCAATGTGTCGATTAGAACAGAAACCTGCCTTATATTTACAGAAGCTTGAGTATTAGAAGAGTTTTATTTATGCATTTTTGGTAGGGATTTAAAGGTAATTGTTTATTCTTGAGAATATGAGCTCAGGGTGTGGTTGTCCGTGTATTTCGGCGACAGTGCACAATGAGTAATAATGCATTGGTGATGATCCGGAAGTGAAATCTGTGTTCTGTTTACATGCTGCTCTGTTGACAGTCGAGCATCTCAAAAAAGAGCAGGCCAACCTTTGAAGTCATCTTTGAAAGTATTTTAGATTGACGTATGATTTGTATTGATTGTCACACAGTGGAAAGGTCAGTACTGAGAAACAAATTCTAGAGAACATATAATAAAATTAATTGTGTTCTATGGCCAGTCACTGAACTAGAAAAACAATTATCCACCCTAGGTAACTTTGTACACGTGTACGACGAAAATGATCAAATTGTTCCAAGGCAAAACCAAGTTATTTCTTGCCTTATTCTGTGACAACTATATTAAGTGTCTATGCACATTTGTATGTGTGTGTTTTCCATTACATATGAATGGATATTTTAAGTGAAATGAACGCCTTATTTCAGCTCTAAATGGATGGTTTCTGGAAACGGGGAAGCATTACCGCCAAACCAGACATATCAGCATCCCGACACACCGATGGACGGAGGATATCTGTCTGTCACAGAATTAGGCAAAGAAATAACTTGGTTTTGTCTTAAAACAATTCGACTATTTCTCGTTGTACATGCGTACAACGTTATCTAGGGTGAATGTGTTTTTTCCAGGTAAGCGACTGTATTAACATGTACCTAACCACATAGATTACTTGTGACAGGTATCATGACTAACATGATATGCACGGGTATTCTACCCTGACTTGTACTCACTCTCCTATGGATTTAAGTAAGACCAATTTCTGAAAACCACACTGGTCGTTTTTGGATCACGTCAAGGAGTATACACTCTCCATTGTTTTCCAGCAATAGGGGTAAGTGTTAAATTTACATTTTTATTTGATATGCGAAGCTTATTCGGTTTGTAATGTCTTATCGCGTAATAATGTGTTTATTACAACGCAGATTTAAAGTATTATCATATATCTAGAGATTATACAGAAACTATTATGTCCAATTTGGTTTTATTGTAGCTGATTCTGACTGTTTAAAGCTGATTCTGACTGTGTTTGTAGCTGACTGTTATGGTAGCTGACTGTTATGGTAGCTGACCGTGTTTGTAGCTGTGATTGTGTCTATTAAATGTGATTGTCAATGTGACTGTGAATATGACTAGAGCGGTCTGAAGCTGTCCGAAGCCGTCTAAAGTCGCTTTGAGCTATCTGGAGTTTCCAGAACAATTAATGCTACGTGCTGTCGATACGTATGTATGTATGTACGTATGTCTGTGCCACGGACGTAGACGTAGCAAAATTGAAAAAGTGCTTTATGCTGTCTGTACGTGTAACGTATGACTGTACTCGTAGTGGATTCATAAAGGGTGCGAGCGGTCGATAAGAGTGTGGACCAACCCAAGGAATAGTTTGACTGTACAAGGGGTCTAGCAGCATACGTTTGGATCAGTTGTTCCATTGCATTTTTTTTTTGTTTATATTCATAAGATGATTTTGAATCTTAGTTGTGTTAAGATTATTTTGAATCTTAGTTGTGTTAAGATTATTTTGAATCTTAGTTGTGTTGAGATTATTTTGAATCTTAGTTGTGTTGAGATTATTTTGAATCTGAGTAGCGTTCGAGATTATTTTGAATCTGAGAGCGTTCGAGATTATTTTGAATCTGAGTAGCGTTCGAGATTATTTTGAATCTGAGTAGCGTTCGAGATTATTTTGAATCTGAGTAGTGTTCGAGATTATTTTGAATCTGAGTAGTGTTCGAGATTATTTTGAATCTGAGTAGTGTTCGAGATTATTTTGAATCTGAGTAGTGTTCGAGATTATTTTGAATCTGAGTAGTGTTCGAGATTATTTTGAATCTGAGTAGTGTTTGAGATTATTTTGAATCTGAGTAGTGTTTGAGATTATTTTGAATCTGAGTAGTGTTCGAGATTATTTTGAATCTGAGTAGTGTTCGAGATTATTTTGAATCTGAGTAGTGTTCGAGATTATTTTGAATCTGAGTAGTGTTCGAGATTATTTTGAATCTGAGTAGTGTTCGAGATTATTTTGAATCTGAGTAGTGTTCGAGATTATTTTGAATCTGAGTAGTGTTCGAGATTATTTTGAATCTGAGGAGTGTTCGAGATTATTTTGAATCTTAATAGAATTTGTGTAAAATACTGTTTGAGGTGTATGTGCAGTCCATGAGGGTTTTTGGATCTGTACTTCATTTTGATTTAATATTTTTTTTGTTGTTTATTTTCGATGTGTGAATGTTGTGTAGAGTGATTTGAGTAAATCGTATGTTGAGAGCGTGAGAGAATCATTGTATTTTTACATTATATATTTATCTTTCTTAATTCATTCATAAATTTCCATCTTTCTCGCATTTTGTTTGTCTTGTTCATTTAGTCCAAAAACCCACTCGGTTGCAATTCTGCGACACTGTCAAATCAAGTTATCTCTTTGAGAAAAACAAGCTCACTAACACAAATTTTACCAAAGCTCGGCCAGGTAATCACTCCGCCATCCCTTCATCTCTCTTTCTCTCTCTCTCTCTCTCTCTCTCTCTCTCTCTCTCTCTGTGATGGTGACGGCGAACTAACTTAAATATTCATTCTATTCAGGCAGATATGAATATTAAATCGGTAAAATTTATTTATCTGAAACATTTTTTTCCATTTTTTTTAAACTGAAGAACACTTGGCTCTTATTTTTAGACGGATTTGTGAACAAGCCTGTCTCCGATATGCGTCATTCCATCTATAAGTCTCAAATTCATCATCCAACTGTTTGGGTCATGAATTATTTTCCTGAGTTTAAATTAATTGCTGTATTTAAAAGAGCAGGTATGTTTTAAGTTGCTTAGTCACTTCATTAATGATATAAAGATAAATGTGAGTAGTATAAGGGGTGAGATTAGCGACAATGGGAATTAGCATTAAAAACACCCCCTGGGTAAGATTAGCGACAATGGAAATTTAACATGGGCAAAAAACCCTGGGTAAGATTAGCGACAATGGAATTTAACATTGGAGAAAGGAAAAAAAAGGAAATATTGATTTTAGCGACAAAGGCATTCGAACAATGGAAAAAAAAATATCGATTCTAGGGACAAAGGCAATTGAACATGGGGAATAGAGTTTGGGTCTCTCTAGGGACAAGGGGAATTGAACATGGGAATAGAGTTTGGGTTTGTCTAGGGACAAAGGGGAATTGAACATGTTAGAAAAAAAAACTACTTTAGGGACAATGGGAATTGAACATGGGATTTTTTTTTTTAAATTTTTATGAAGGGGTAGGCAATGGAAAGTCATTCTCTTTTCGAGAAATATGGGTGGCCCTGAAAAGGGCCTTTGGGTTTTTTCTTCTTCTTCTTCTAACTCCTTAACTTCTTCCACCATCCTCTTATTTTTCCATCATTCCTTTCTTCTTCTTCTTTTCTGTTTCCGGCATCCAGTCCGGGTGACCCATGGCTCGGAACTTCTCCTGGATTTTCATCCAGTTTGAGTTTAGTTTCTCTAGTTCTTCCTTTTTCTTTCTATTTTCTTCTTTTCTTTCCTTTGACCACTTTTCTTTGATCTTCTTGACCTCTTCGGTCAGCACATTTCTCATTACTTCTTCGGCTTTCTTAAGCTTGTCTAAGCCCCACTTCACAAAAGACCAATCTGTCCATTCTAGAATGTCTTATAAATAACACCTTACACTCGTCACATAAACTATGGCTTCTTTCAACTTACCCACTTTAACATACGGTGGGTTAATTAAACCTCTGATTCTCTTCTCCTCATCCTCTATCATTTCTTTTACAATATTGATGGCTAAGTGGAGGCTGGTTACTTGTCTTGAGACGAAGTCTTTTGTCACTGCATGCCTCCATTCCTGTTCAAGCCTTTCTGCTACATTCAATCCATCCACCATCCAATACCAACTAACCATAAGGTTGTTATACAAAGCTGAAGCTGCTGGCATCTTCTTGTTTGCTTATTCCGTAGAATGGGCTCCAATGGCAAACTCTGTTAGTTTTATACTTAAAGCGCGGACGTGATTGAAAACATCCCCCTAAGACATAAAATTGATCTTACCTAGATCATGACCAAACAATGCGCGGACGTGAAGGAAAACATCCCCCTACTTTCTCATGTCATATAATCTACTATCCACATACGTGAACCAGCAATCAACAAACCCCACATCTACTATTTACACACGCAAATCATTAAAACAAAATCCATAATCTATTATCCACACAATCATACATGAAAGGTTACAAAACCCGAACTATACTCTCCACATACGCTAAGAAACAATAAACAAACCCATAATCTACTATTCACACCCACGTACTTGAGTGCTTACAAACACAAACACACAAACACATACCCTCACACTAAAAAAAAGAGTGAGTGTTTATATTCACACTACTCTACCTACACACATTGGCAAATTGATGGTTATTTCTTTTCTAGTGTATTGGGTAGCCCTTAAAAGGGCTGTTTGTTTTTGAACTCCAGATGCACCTATCTAATGATGGCACCTTCCTGGCCTGGCGCCACACACGCATCTTCTTCCCCAGTCTCCTTTCACCTTTCTTCTTGGGAGCGCAGAGGGACGATGATTCGCTTCAGCACCCCAATCCTCTGTCTCTGGAATATTGTACGACATCCTCTCTCCTATTTCTTTTCCTCCTCTTCCCTCTGTCTTCTCTCCTCCTCTTCCTTCTTTATTCTTTCCTCTTCTACTATAGCCTCCGCGGCCAGTTCATTTAACAGGCGCCTGACATATTCCAGATGTATCTGGAGTTCAAGAAGTTTGCTTATTCTGCTATTCATTCTGGTGTTGATCAATCAACAAGGGTAGCTAGACTGCCCAGCGAGTTTTAATTTATAGCGAAAGCGCGGACGTGAAGGAAAACATCCCCCTAAAAACATAAAATTGATCTTACCTAGATCATGACCAAAACAACGCGCGGACCTAAAAGAAACACTCACTCACTTTTTTTATACTACCCATTGCTATTCTAAAAAAAAATTTTTCATTAATCACTTCAATAGACTATCGACATACGCAAAGCAATCCAATCAAATCCCCAAATATACTCTCCCCACACCTCAAACACCAAAAAAACATCATCTTAATCTACTATCCACACCAACCTACTTCATCCGTTACAAACACAAACACACAAACACAAACACACAAACACATACACTCTTACTATTAAAAAAAAGTTAGTGTTTATATTCACACTACTCTACCTACACACACTGGCAAATTGATGGTTATTTCTTTTCTAGAGTATTGGGTAGCCCTGAAAAGGGCTGTTTTTTTGTTTGCTATGGCAATCTTTTAGTTTCTAAGAATGCGACGTCCTCTGAGGATAGACTTTCTGACGATAGGTCTGCTTCTTCGGAAAGAGAAGAACTCTTTGGTGTCGATACGACAATCGACAAAGCCTCTCTCAGGTTCAGGTTCCTGCTGCTGCTGCTGCTGCTGTTGTTGTTGATGCTGTTGCTGCTGTCTCTGAAGTCTGTACTTCTCTGTCCATTCTTCTTTCTCCCTGTTCACTTCTTCTCTGAAGAGCTCTTCTATCAGGTCTTCAGTGACTTTTAACATTCTCACATTCTCTATCTCTTCTGGCTTCGGTATCAGACTGTGTCTGACCCTATGCAAATTCACGTAGGCTTCGTTTAGCTTAGCTAGTTTGGAGCACATCTTCGTAGGAGGATGAGTCGACAATGGATGGTTAGACTGGAAACAACCCGGTTCTTAAAGTCAAAGCGCGGACGTGAATGAAAACATCCCTCTACGGTTTTCGAGCCGCAACGTTCAATGAGTGTCATGAGAGGGATAGTAAGAAGTCAAAGAGCATAAACCAACATTCTTATAACCAAACAAACCACAAAAACATTTTTTTCAAAGCACAACATTTTTTATTCAAAATCACTTAACATTAACCAACAACTCAAACATTTTTTAACAATAATCCAACAATATAACATCAAACATTTTTTTCAAAGGACAAACATTTTTTTTCAATTTACACTCTACTTTAAACAGGGTTGGCAACGTTGTGAATGAAATTGTGATTTCCACTGTTGCAAGTCATTGAGTCATGGATGGACACTACGTTTCCTAGCTGAAGACAACAAAATAAGCATACTAGTCACAAAATCAACGATTTACTTTCTCATCGTTTCTAGAAAAATCACGATCAAAATAAGTCACTAAATGTTCTTTTGCTGATAATAAGTGATCAATTTCGATCTCGACTTTCTCTTTGAATTTGTCAAAGAGGGCATTGATGTAATGGATGTCTCGAGTCGTTAATGGAGGACAGAAATATTCACGCAAGTCTTTATACCACCAACGTAACACGTCTTTTTTAAACAGACTCCAAGCTTCGTCCAGATATTCGTTGAATTTTTCTTCTTGACTGATGTTTTGACATCCATAGTAATCATGCTTCATCCATATCGTAATTGTGTCTGCCAGGTATGTAGCACAGTAGGAGACCAATTGCTGTTCTTGTTCTGGACATCTCGACTTGATCACGATGTCCTTTTCGTCTTTGTGTTAGGATTCTCCTTCCACGGTCTCCTCACATTCCATCTTCAAAGCTTCTCCACTAGGTAAAGAGGGAGAACAGTCTTCCATAGCTTCTAATAGTCTAGAATGACTTCTCTCAAACTGTTGATTTCTATGGTATTATCGAATTCTGCATACAGGATGACGTTCACTGTCTCGTCCAGTGGCTTTGCAAACTGAAGTTCCACACGAATCTGGCCAGATTTTATAGGGTGGAAATGTCCCTCGTCGCTGCCTTGGTCTGGAGTGAAAATCGAAAGCCCACAAAACGTAGCCTCCTGCATAATCCTCGTACGTAATGCCGTGACTGGTGTTGGTTCCTAACTGTCCCGTGGCTTCGTACAGCGACAAGTACGACCTCAAGTAATTCTTCTTGTCAAAGTTAGGTTCGAAAGGTCGGGTACACAAGGTCTTGCCATCGCGACTGACTTCGATCTTGGACACGTCAAAGTGTTGAAAGTAGAAAGGATTTTTAGCGATAGCTCCGTTGAAGGCTGTATTCTCAACCATACCAACAATCAAACATTTGGGTAACTGTCCTTGGAACAGATGATCTTCAATCATGGATCGCTGTCCCCTAGGAATGGTGAAGGTTTTCACTTCTACGCGTCGGATCGGATACTTGGCGGTCGTTCTGCTCAACGTCTGACTGATGTCGTTTCCCACTTTAGGTAACACTTCCACACGGCGTACGTAGAGTCTGGCTTCTTGGATTTTGGTTTTGTAATTATCGTCACTATCAGCTATTAAATGGAAAGCGGCACTGCTCCGATTCAGTCTCAGGCGGACATCCAACCCGTTCAGCAAATACTTTTCTTGCAACCACATGTCCAAATGCAAACGATCCATCAGTTCTAAACTGTGTCCGTCTTTGATTCTGTCTCTTCGTTCTACAAATCCCGCATTGTGGTCTTTGGCTGTATCAGTTTTGAATGTTTCAAATTCGCCTGCATCGTCAGCTTCCCATACCACACAGGCATTGAGATGAGTGTTCTTGGCGTCTATTCCGTACGTCAAGAGATTTTCCAGGTACGCTCGATAAGGGTAAGTATCCATGCTGCTACTGACTAGTTTGTTATTCAAGTACAAGTCCACTCCGCTAAACAAGGAATGCATGAAATTGTTGACGGGAGCTACTGGCTCAGTGTCTATAGCATTTCCATCCTTATCTTGAACTTTGACTTTCAAGTACAAGTAACTGCTATTCAAATCGATGTACTCTTCGGGCTGTCTTTTGATTTCAAACTCGATGGGAGCGGAATCGGTCAATGAGGAGACGGGATGAAATTCCACCCATTGGGATTCTTGCATGGTCATCATGGTGGGTGGCATGGCAAACAGATCCAGTTCCGTCTTAGAACAGGCGCAAGACTCTCGGTGCATCATTTTTTTTGTTGCTGTGTCTCAATAATCGAAAACGTCTAAGTCTCGAACGGTTCTTCTTTTCTTTGCCTTACTAGCTTGAAGTCTGGTGAAAGGGTGTTTTCTTCGTCGTCTCTTTCTGCCTTGTCCTTGCTGAATGCCTGACTCGGTAGCGTGCAGGGCATTTATAGGTGTTTCGCGTCGGCCCAAAAGGTCCTTGCCTGTTTGCAGCAAGACATTTTTGCCTGCCCTCATGAAGGCTTCTTTAGGGTTTTGTTTGTCGATGATGACATTTTGGAGAAATTCTTTGCCTTGCGTCAGTGCCGCATCTTTCAAGGCGTGCAATCCGCGTGTCACCATCGGTTTCAACACTGGGGCCACCGAACGAAAGGCCGATTTTAACATATCTCCTAAACCGTGTCCTCGCTGTCGAGCAACCCCTCGATACACTGGATACATGACTTACGAGTCGTGAGAGAACCGTTTTCGAAAATGGAGTTTCACCGTGACTTTTCCTTTGGTGAATGGAATATTTTGTCCCAAATCTCCTTTTATAGCAATGTTGACCGTGTCCAAATACGACTTGCTGACAGGCAAATAATGAGGATGTACAAATTCCCGATGGACGTGATAGGTGTTTCCACCTTCCTGGACACTGGTCGTGGTACTATCCACTTTGAAGGGAATGACACGCAGTAACGGCACAGAGGTGTGTCCCACCACGTTATACTCCACCACATCGGAGTACACGAACATCAAATTCAGTCCTTGGTTCAGTTCTACAGGGAATCGAAAAAACTTGTAAAATTCCGTATTGCTGTTGATCTTCGGTTTAAAATTTGGAGCCATTTTTGTGTCTCCACCTAAAATATCAAACAAGTCACGATTAAAACTGATGGACAACGTTTGGGTATCCTGAAATTTCATCAGTAAGCGACGAGCCACTTTATGGTACTCCAGGGTGACACTTTTTTGACTCTGTTCAGGGCTTTGCCAAAGGCTAACTCGAACCTGGAAGTAATGGTGTCCACCAAATGTTGACCACTAAAATAAAACCCTGCCGGAATTTTCAAGGTGTAGATATTGAAGGGTGAATTGTTGGATGGTCTTGTGTCCCCTGAAAACCCGATGTCATTCATGGCTTCTTGTAATTGTTGGTTCAGGATTTCGACCTCAAAAGTGTTTTGCTTTTCGGTGATGTTTTGGATTTGTGTAGGGTGAATCATTTCTACCAAAGCTACTTCCCAATGGGCTTCGTGATCTAACTGGATGGCTTGAGGTAATTTGGCCGTGTAACAGCACAACGTGTTGTTGGGGAACACCTCCATGGAACTGTCACTGGGTAAGGGTAAGTAAAATTGGTTTTGGTGACTCATAATTCCAGAGTTCTGTGGCTGTCCGAGGGGTTAGTGGATGTCAGAGGCGTGTCTCCGCCCAAAATGGGGTTCTGGTTGTGATTGTTGTTGGAGTGGTGACTGGCACTGGCACTGGACACAAGGTTCCCGTTCGAGGAGAATTTCAGGGAAGGATTGGGAAGCAGGTAACCGATGCAACTGCTCAATAAAATGGTCCACAATTGTTTGTCTCCTTGTTGCAAACTCAAATTGGCAATGGCTGCCCCGATGACACAATACACCACGAAGATTTGGCAGAAAAAGACGATTTGCGTTTTAGGCACACGTTCTCCGCACCACACCCACAAGGGTTGTTTTTGTAAATCTTGCATAGAAGAACTAGGTGAAGGAGGAGTGGTTGAAGTAGCTGCGTCTGTGTGAAAGGGCATGATGGTCACTTCTTTTTATAGTCGATGACTTGCGAAGCGTCGATCCAAGAATCAAAACTGGGTGGATATCCTTTCCAACGTACTTTCACTTCTTTGACACGTCGTTTGCCCACTTTACGGGTTCTGCGTTCGAGAATGCTTTCGATGTCGTACACGTCGTCTTCTTTTTTGGTGACACGTTGTAACTCGGGCAAATAAAACGTTCCTTTGAGCACTTCTACATTCATGTCTTCCAATTTATAGACGGCAGGATGACGACCATGCACTCGTCCAGTGACACGAAACAATTCGATCGTCCAGTTAGGTAAGTAACCTTTGTCAAAAGTGCGTTTGGTTTTGCCAATGCGCACCCAATCTCCTACGGCCAACTCTCCACTTTTCTTGGGGACAGCCCTCATCGGGGACGTACCAAACAGACGCTCAAACACCAACACTTCGTTGTCGGGAGTCACGTCTTGCGGGGCACGTCCGATGCTTCGATGGTAAGATTGGTTGTACGCTTGCACCAGGTGCGGTAAGATGTCGATGTACTTCAGAGTGTGGTGATGCGTAAAATATTTCCGCATGCGTTCTTTCAAAGTGCGTTGAAAACGTTCCACGATGCTGGCTTTGGTTTCGGGATTCTCCGTGGTAAAAAATTGAATCTCACGTTTCTTTAATTCTTTTTGGAAAGCTTGGTTCAGAAATTCGGTGCCTTTGTCCGTTTGCCATCGAAGAGGGTGACGGCCACTTTGTTTCAACACTCGTTGCAGGGCTCGCACTAACTCGCTGCTCGATTTGGAAGTCAAGGGCACGACCCAGGCAAATTTGGAAAAGACGTCGATGACACAAATCAAATATTTGTAGCCACGATTGTAGCTGGCCAAATGAGAGACATCGGCTAAATCGGCTTGCCATTGATGATCGATGCCTTCCACTCGGGTGCGACTTCTGGCAAACTTGCGTCGAATGGGTTTGTGTAAAGTGTAGGTAGCTTGTTCTTGTAACCATCGTTGCACTTGAGGTAAACGGAGACTTTTCAGTCGCGTTTTGGCAGTACGATACAATTTTTGAACTGCTGCGTAACCTGCAGGATGGGAGGGATCGTAGTAAATGCTGGCTAAGACTTTTTCCATTTTTTGTGTTGGTTGGTGTGTTAATAAGACACCCACTCTTGGAGGATGCTACTCTTTTTCTCTTGGGGTATTTTCTTGGATTGCAATGCTTTGCGTGTGTGGCCGGCAATAGGTGTTGAAGAGGAGGATGTCTGAGCGGGGGATATCGGTTCTTGTTTCACTTCTGTCTTCACTTCTGTCTTCACTTTCTTTTTCTCTTGTGATGAAGAAGGGGTGGCCATCATCTTTTTAATCCATCCAATTCTGGAGGTAGGTGGTGTTGTTAACTTGCGTACTTTTTCTGGTGGAGTTTGAAACCCTTCTTTTTCTTCTCCTTTTTCTGTCTTGGTCACTGGTAGTGGTGGTACTGGTACTGGTACTGGTACTGGTGATGGTGCTGGACTTTTCATCAAGGTCTTAAAATCTTTCAGAGTGGGTAGACCTGTTTCGTCTAAAGCTTTCTGGTTAAAGAGTTGCAGTCGTTGCAAGAGTTGACCGTACTTCTGCGATTTTTCTGTTTCGGACAAATCTTGGCGATCCATCAAGGACTGCAATTCGTGTTGTAACTGGGACATCTCGCTCAAATGGGGATTGGGAGGTAAATGCGGGGTGCGTTGTTCTTCCCACCGATGGTATTCCATCCATCGTTTGTAAGGCACTAAAGCTAGTTTTCTTCCTTCCATGGGGTTGTCAGGGGTCGATTCTGAAATCTTGGGACTTCCGAGGGCCTTTTTATCTTGCTCCCACCAGTCCTCCCAACATGGTTCCCAAGACTCCTTTCAGTAAGGGGCCTAACAAGAGATGTAAAATGCCTCCACGTTGGACCAACATCTTCTTTTTTTGACGAATCGGAATTTTCTTTCGAACCATTTGGCGAAGAACGTGACGATGTTTGCTTAAGCATTGTTTCTGGTGTTTGGACAAAGGGATCGTGCCTTTCAAGACGTTCAAACAACATTCGCACACGGTATCGATGACCTCTTTGGAGGCCGATTGAATGAGTTTTTTTCGTAGAGGTGGAGAAGCTTTGGAAAGGACAGATAACATGTCCCCATGTTTGATTAAACGTGGTGGTAGTCCTTTTCTTTTCTTTCCTTGGGGTTTTCTGGAGGGTGACATCTTTGAGTCTTCAGGAGCACCAAAAAACACTGATACCCTACTTGGTCACACACATTTTTTATACTGGAACGCGTCGCCACTGATTGTCTTTACGTCGTATCAATTTGAGGACAGGCATGACACGTCGTGCAGGGGTGCGTAACGGACTAAATCGAGCCAGTTCTTGCTTGGACAAATCCAGTAAACTTTGTAACATGCCCGATCTTTCTTGAACTTTGATTTTGGGAGAAGGTACTTTGTGAGCAGCAGCCACTGCCACTAAATTGGAGGGTCCTACCACTGGGGAAGTAATTTTTGGGGTCATCAACGGAGAAGTTCTTGGTGTGATCAACGTCTCCAAGTACTCTTCAGTTCTTGGTGTCATCAACGGAGAAGTGGATGAACGTGAGGCTGCCGGAGATGCGGTCACCGCCGGCGCAGGTCGTGGTTTGCGAGTGTAAAGTTGCGTCCTGGCCGAAGTGCCTCTCTTGCGACTAGTTTTCTTCTGTGGACTTTTCTTTGTCTGGGGACTTTTTCTCTGTTTCTTTTTCTGGTGGCTTCTTTTCTTTTTCTGGGGTGGTGTCTGGTCAGAGGAGGGTCCCGCCACTGGAGAAGTTCTTCTTGGGGACCTGGTCTTTTTCTTCTTCTTGGGGCTTCGTTAGACTTTTTTCTTGGGGAGAAGTTTGGGGGCATTAGGATCCCATCTTAAGAGAGAGCGAATGATGACCCCTCCTAGAGTACCGCTCCCTCCAGGTTTCAAAATGATTTGTTTTTGGTTTGAGTGTCGATGCGGTGATCGGCCAGTTGGACCAAAGCGACTTTGTTTCGATCGAAAAAGCGTTTGGTTTGATGAGGAATCTGAATGATTCCTTTGAGACTAGCTTCTAAGACACGAGCTCGTATTTGTGGATTTTTTTCTCGACTGATGCCATACAAGGCACGAATCAATTTGACGGGAAGATGCGACTGAAGGGACGTCATGTTGACGCTGTGTGAGACAGACGAAAAGGGTCTGAGGTTTTTATAGATTTTTTGTGGAGTGAAATTAAGTCGAGGACGGAGACGTGTACAGGACAGGCCCTCCGTCTTGGCACCAGTGGTGAAACAAGTGGGTACGAAATCGCAAATCCTCGGGGGTCGTAGGTTTCAAATCGACGAGTAAATAGGGGTGTGGTGTTTGAGTGGCATCGTCGTACGCCTGAGTCAGCCAAGGCGTTCCTAACTGTTTGGCTAAGACTTGCACTTGCGATTTATCTCGAGGGCTTTTAAACAAGACCACGTAATGCGCATTGAGACTGATGGTGCGATGGGCTTTACTTTGTTGAAACAAATTTTGGGTGATGTAAACGACACTGGCATTACAGTGATACCCTTTGCGCGTGAACCACAGTTTAATTTCTTCTTCGTCTTCTCCTAACATGTCGTCAAAAATGACCAAATGGGTTAGACGGGAATCAGAGACGATACCGTCGTCTTCTTTAGGAATGCCTTCCACAAACACGATGGAATCTCCTTGACTTTCTCGCAAGAGGCTGTACGCCGATTGCCACTCTTTGTAACACCACACGATCCGTTGAGGTGGCCGATCGATCAAATGATGTTTATGTTCGATCAAACGTTTGACGAATTCGGTTTTGCCTGAACCGCTAGGTCCAGCAATGAGCATGTTAAAGGGATGGCGAAGATACAAAGCCTCCCAACTGGCACGATCTAAGTGTTCGTCGATGACTTTGACAGTAGAGGAAGAGGGAGCAGAGACAGCAGAGGTAGCCATAGTGTGAGAAATGTCACTTGTGACACGAAAACAAACAAGACAAGAGTTTATATACTTTTTTTCAGAACACGTTTATTGAATGTTTCAAACATGAATACGAAAGACAAAAATACATAAAAGCCAAAGGCTTAAGTATAAGGATAAAAGGCACATGATAACCATTAACGTGGAATAAACACAAATGTCTGTACAACATGTTTTGGGTAATGTTCTAACCAGTTCTATAGTAGGGGGTAAGGTCACACAAGTGTCCTCCCGAAAGGGTCTTTCAGGCCTGTCCACGACAGTCCCGTCCTGGGTGACGGGTTCTTCTGGCACCGTCACTAACACAGGTTGAAAAGTCGCAAGGCTCACAATCGCATTCCACTTCAGAAGCCCCACACTTGAATTGTGCCTGTCTAAACTTGTTTTGTGTTTCTCTGAAAGTATTCATCTTGTTTGCTCGGTCTTGGTAGTCACAATGAACTATCGATCTTGCCTAGGGTTTCTTTTTATATACAGACCAATACCGACGTGTCCATACGGTAAGGTGAAATGATTGGGAAGTCGCACTCGCTTCTGGTACACGATTTGATAGACTTTTTCCAAGGGTCGACTGACGATGTGGTGAGTGGGTAAACGTACAATTTTGTTCGGTTGATAGGTGGTCACTTTAAAGTTTGCATCCTCTCCCGATTGCAAGGCTTCTTTCAATACCCCAAAGTTCACCACACGACTGGTACGATAATTCAGAGTCAATCCTTTCACTTTACACGTCGTGTGCAATTCTCCTTGTGGGTCCCGGTATTCGTAGCCGTAATTTTTGGGACCACCACTGACGAAACTTAGAATCTTGTCGTCGGGATGCTCGTCTGTCCAGGCTCCTAAACGGTCTCCTTCGATGTCAGGGTGCTGTTGACTCGGCTGATGGATGTAAATGCAACTGTCCGTGTCAAAGTACAGGACACGTTCCCCTAACAGTTCGAAAGCTTCGTACAATTTTAAGCGTGCATGAGCTGTCACGTAAGTCGCAATGATGACATTTCCAAAGGGGTCGTCTTGTACAAAGTCCAGATCTTCTTCGTAATTGACCAGATCAAATCCTCGCGAACGACGTCCACGTGTTTCATGTATTTGGTTTTGTCGTGAATCATCTGAACGTAGCGGGAAGGTTCTGTCAAATATTCCGTCTTGGGTAAACACTGTCGTTGTGCCATTTTACCCCACAAGCAATTTAACATCACTTTGGCAAACGACCGCCTGCCTTCGTGTTTCTCGATGTGGTCTAAAGAGATGCCTTCTTGTTCATAGTATTTCTCTTTGAATGTCTTTTCGTCTTCGGAAGTGTGACACCAGGAAGGATAGCCGCTGGCTTCTTGCTTCAGTTTCAAAAAGGCATCCACGTAGTCGGCGAAAATGCCTTTCTGACTGGGGTCACCCTTGTGGTATTGTTGTGTCTTGGGAAAGTGGCAAATTTCGTACACTTCTAACAGTTGGTATCCCATGTCCAGAGCTTTGAACAATTCTACGCTGATCCAGGTTCCCGTCAAGGCACGTTCTTCCTGGGTGTGCTGACAAGGTTGGTCTTGGTTGAACGTTTCGGCACAAGTACGGCACAATGGAAACATCAGTTTGCCTTGACAATGGTGAGGTAAGACGGGATGGTATAGGTTCGTGGGAGGCAAAACTTTACACTTGATCAAGCCTTCGTATTGTCGAATGTTTTTCAGGTCGATGTGTTCCGTGAACAATTGTGGGTGCCCTGCAGGAAAGGGACAATATTTGCACACGTAAGGATACAGCGAACACACGTCCAAGTATTTGATTTCTTCTCCTTTCTCTTCGTCGGCTTGGTACAGCAAACAGGTGGCATTGGTCCTTCCTCCGTACAAACTATCCCTCGGGTTTAGGGGGTCCATCAGCTTGTAACTTTCCACGGCACGTTTAAACTCGGGATCGGTTTTCATACGGTGATCGTACTCGTGTTCCCACATTTCCACCACTTGGTATCCTTGCTGTTCTAACTTTAGGCGTCGCTGACAAGTGTCCTCGTACAAGTCTTCCATGGTTCGTTGTAAAAACTGATTTTTAGTGCTACGATCAGAGTAACAGGCGGGACATCCGTGAAATAAGCAGCCGTTAAACTCGTACACGATCTTCGGGTTTTCTAAGTCTCAGCCATCGACCGAATATGTTCCGATGGTCTTTTCGCCTCCTCCGTTGCGGGCATGCTGAATCCACTTGTCTTCCTTGTCGCACAAGTAATGTAACCAACGTAGGGCTTTGACCGAGTATTGACGTTTGACATAGTGGGTCGTTTGAGGACTGATGACAGCCACGGTGTTTTCAGGCATGAATCGTTGTCGATACACTAAGGAACACGCTTTGGCAATGGTGCAAGCTTCTTTCAAAGGATCGACCCCTCCGTGTTCCATGAACAGTTCTCGAAATTTTCCACAGCAACGCCGTAAAATGTCCACGTCAGAACGACAATACTTTAGCATTTCTTCCTGAAAGTCGAAAGGGTCGGAGGCGTGAGTCTGGTACCAAGCGTAGAAAGCTTCTCGTTGTTCGGTACGCATGTTGTCGGGGTCGTAATAGTGAGCCTCAGGCAAATGGGGTAGAACGGCGTGTTGATTGGCTTCCGTATTGAAAAAGTGAGGAAAATAACCTTTAGCCATTTCTGTCATTCCAAACGTTTTAGGCATTCGACTCAAAGGCATGGCCAAGTAACTCATCGAATCTTTAAACTGCACTTGTCCCACTTGCATGAAAATGATTTTGGCTCCGTTCAAAGTGACTTTAGGACGTTCGGTGCCATGTTCCGTATAGTACCTCAAAAGAAACTGTCCATCGTATCCGGAGAAATTGTGAGCCATCACCGTGGCATGACGATGACAATCTCCGTAACGTTCGATGTCCTCTTGGCTCCACGTCTTGTCGATTGGATCTAAGACCCATTGGGCAAAATCGGCTAACGTGTTCGGTCCTCGAAAGATTTTTTCACGCCCTCCGGGAATCTTGCTGCAGTGAGGGCAATGACTGAAGATAGGTTCTTGAACGCACTTCTCGCACGCTCGATGAGCCACGCAGAAATTAGGAATGTGAATGCCAGTCTCTTGCATGCATTCGAAATCGAAAAAGATGAAATTGCCTTTCTTCTTGTGACCGTCCTCTTTCTCTGGTGGGGGTTGGTATTTTTGCACGTAGCATTGGTGTTCCAAGTCCACGATGTGGTGACAAATGTGACATTTTTTCTTTCCTGAACATACGTGTGCCTTGGTATTATTGGTACGTAGCCTTTTCGACACGTAGGGCACAATCTCAGCAGTTGACAAGCACATTTCTGCTGTGAACCTTGCGTCTTCAGATGTTGTTGGTAACAGCCAGGGCTGACAAACGTGCGCAGACAAGCAGGACATTGTACTCTTTCTTGTCCTTCGTTCAGACAGGGTGGAGAGGCCAAACATCCTGGGCATTTCCATCCGCAATGTTTGTGTTGCTCTCGATTGTTATAGCCATAGTCACATTTCTCACAGTAATAACTGTATCCCAGGAATCCAGTGATAGTGGTAATGGTATCGAAATGGTCATCGTGATAATAGACATGAATGTATTTTCCGTCCTTAAAGTCTTTCCCTCGAAACAACAGAGGTCCGCGCATTTCTTGAGGGTGCACTTTCAAGGTGTAGAGTGGAGCTAGGATATCTTGCAATTTCTGCATCTCAGGAATGCCACAGGGTGTGTCTTTGGACAGTCCGGCTTGTTGTAACAGGAGTTCTGCTTCGTTTCGTTGTTTGGCTCGTTCGGATCGTTGAATAGTTTTCCAGGCTCTTTTCCATTCTACCGTGTCGTTCTTGTTGGCATAGGTTCGTCCCACCACGATGGCTCGGGCTAAACACATCTGGTCTTGAGAATTGTGAATTTGGACGAGACTCTTTTTGGTGTTGCGAAGGTCGTTCACCAATAACACCTTATTGCGTTGTCCGGTCCCTTGAGGAGGAGAGACGTGGGCCATTTTCAGTGTGGCTTTACCATCGGTGATGTCAAACTGGTCATTAGATTGTTGTACGTGTTGAATTTTGTCCATGACTTTGGAAGGGGTTAGTTCTGCGGGTCTGCTAAACTCGATCCAAACAGGGGACTTCAAGCTGTCGTGATCTATGGATAGTGTCAAGCGATCGTCTTCTTTGGGTTGACATTGTCTCTTGAGTGCGGTGAGCAAAGAATCCCACATCTCGGTGATAAACCCTTCTGCTTTCTCCAATGGTACGTCGGACTTGAAATCTTTAAACTTCACTGTGTAGGTGTAAGCCGTGGTTCTAAATTTTCTAGAGGAGCGCTTTTCCGTCTCTCGAATGGAATAGTACTTTTCAGGGTTGACTAAGAGTGGTGAACTTTGTTTAGAGGGTTCGGATTCTGGTTCACTCATGTCCTCTTCAAAATCACTGGCATGAATTTGTGCCAAGACTTCAGCTCTGGTACGAGGCGATAGATCACGTTTCTGCCTCTTACTTTCTACTTCTTCTTTCTTCTCGAATGAATAGGATCGTTTCATCTTGAGTGCAAAACGTCAAATGACTCAAGTTTAAACACCATAGACTAATTTATAGTCATGGCAAACCAGCGTATATAAAAAGGGTGTGTGTCTTGTCCTTTCACTATTCATTTCACTCTCAAACTGAGCACAACGATGGAAGAGACTACCCAGATGGAACGTTTCATCAGAGCTTTGCGAGGGGTCATTAGAAAATTCTCTTCAGACCAGCCGACGGACTACTCTCCTTCCTTTCGAGATAAAAGTCAAGATACTTGCTATATCTGTCAGAAGAAAGGGCATTGGTCTTCAGAGTGTCCAGACCGTCAAAAAAGAACAAAAACAGGGGCTAGAAAAGACAAAAGTCAAGATACCTGATTCTTCAGAGGAAGAAAGCAGCCAGGTGAAGAAAAGAAGAAGGGAAGAAAGTGAGGAGGAAGAGGAGGAAAAGACTGTGACGGTGAAGAAATTGAAAAAAAGAGAGAGTAAAAAAGAAACAGAAGAAGTGAATGTAATTTATAAAGTGTTCTGTTGTGAATTGTGAATTGGATTGTAACTATGGAGAAAAGAATACATTAATTATATAAGGTAAGTGTCTTTGAGTTTTGATTTTAAAATAAGAAGCTACACTCACGCCCTCATACACAGACATGTACTATAAGGGTAAAATGTTTTGTTTTTTTGTTGATTTTTGAGTTATTGGCAAATTGAAAGGCTATCTCTTTTCGAGAGAAGTGGGTGGCCCTGAAAAGGGCCTTTTTTGGTGTAGGGGTGAGTTTAAGCAATCAACTTTATATGTCTTAAGCCTTTGCCACGGCCGAGGCCTACTTCTGATGATGATGATTGGGTTGAAATCACTAAGGGTGGTACGATAGGCTTAGTCACAGGGTTAGCGTGTTTAGCTCGGGAAGGTCGTATTCTCTTCGGTCGTGATAAAGAAGTCTGATACATTAGTTTCAGACTTCTTAACTCCGCTAAAATGTCCAACAGTACCGTAGCCGTTTGATTTTCACCCTCTTGTTTCTTTGCTGCTACTTCTTCTTGTTGTTGTTTTTTTCTTACCTCTTCTTGTTGCTGTTGCTGTTGCTGTAGGAGAAAAGCTTGTTCCGCTTCCTTTTGTCGTTGCATAAATTTATCCAATTCTTCTTTCTGTCTCTGTCTAAAATTCTCCACTTGCGGTAATGAAGAATGAGACGAAGGTTCCGGAACAAATTCTTGCGAGGTAAGAAAATCCACAAAATCCCAATGTACCTCTTCTGAAAGTAAGTCCGGGTTCCCTTGGGCGGTCTCCCCTGCTGGTGCACCCCAATGGATCGTTTTCTGAGTTTCCGTCATGTTGAATCACTGTCGCATAGATTGACAGCACACAGGCGCTAGCGAATCTATATAGACCAACTGACGTCACAGACTGCTCTCTTCGGATTGGATGCGGACTGACTGAATTTTGTAACGCGTGTTCGGATTGGTGAATGAACTCAATCCGTTTCAATCCTTCCTCTACCTATAAATAAGCGCAGTTCACTGCATTGATTCACCTGTTCTCGTCGCCTCACGATGTGGACCACAGTTGAATCATCCAGCCTTGTGTCTTCAATGATGTTTAGGACGGACATGCTCATGTATGTCCGGTCCAAGTGGACTGTTGTTGATAGGACAGATACTAGTCTATGGATGAGAAGAGTTTACATAGAAAGACAAGGATGCCTCAAGAAGGTACTTGTCTATGGACCTGCAGTTAGAAGGAGTTTAAGAAGAAGAAGATGTGACAGATGCCGTCTATGTTAATATTAATATTAACATAAATCCAAAGGCCCTTTTCAGGACCACCCACATTTCTCGAAAAGAGATAGCCTTTCGATTGCCTACCCCTTTATAAAAAATTTAAAAAAAAAAAATTCCCATGTTCAATTCTCCTTGTCCCTAAAGTAGTTTTTTTTTTCTAACATGTTCAATTCCCCTTGTCCCTAGACAGACCCAAACTCTATTCCCCATGTTCAATTGCCTTTGTCCCTAGAATCGATATTTTTTTTTCCATTGTTCGAATGCCTTTGTCGCTAATCTCAATATTTCCTTTTTTTTCCTTTCTCCAATGTTAAATTCCATTGTCGCTAATCTTACCCAGGGTTTTTTGCCCATGTTAAATTTCCATTGTCGCTAATCTTACCCAGGGTGGTTAATGTTAAATTTCCATTGTCGCTAATCTTACCCAGGGGGTGTTTTTAATGCTAATTCCCATTGTCGCTAATCTCACCCCTTATACTACTAATGTGTACTGATGCTGGCAAAGTTACCTAAAAGCGCTTATTGCAACAGAGAGCGTCTAGGTATAAGTTGCATGCCAAATATAGAACTCTCTTAAGGTTATTCGCTCTTTTTTAGAGGCCTTCGATTGCTACCATTAAAAGCATAGTATGTTTACTGTTTCACATCGCTTTGTTTGGTGTCCATGCAAAAGTTTCAACCATGGATCCATATTAAAGAAGTTCAGGACGACCAGTCACGTTCACTGACTCGTATAATTACGTTGTTTCCACAGACGTCCTTTATTGCAGTCACAGCCTACCAGAATCAATAGGTGTGTAATCTAATACATGTTTAAACGTACATAGTAGTCACATCGACATTCAATTACTTATGTACAAAATTAGAACGCAAGTGGAAAAATTAAGAAAACTTTCATTTTCAAGTGCCTTTTACAGGATGGCTGCAGAATTACCAAAATATCAACCATAAATTCATCTTGCTTTCTGAATAAATTTACACGACTTTTTTCAGTTATGTCAACAAATTTTAAGATTGCTGTCACAACTATAGTATTCAAACTCGGTTCCTGTTTCTCTCTGCACTTAAGTAGCCTGAAAAATTATTAAAACTGTTATTGCAAGTGTGCCTGCTAGCATGTAACACACCGATTGAGTAACATCGTTTTTAGGTGATGTGTGCTTAGTCCTGAGGGAATATGGGCTCATATGTGCAGGCAAGGCGATGAGTGACGTTTACCCGTGGACCTGGGTTCGAATCTCCGTAGAGTACGAATTAAAAAATTATCTAACGTGTATGATAGTATAACTGTCGAATGTTAGCAGTATACTGATCACCTTATTAGATGTTCGTGATTGAGGCTGGCTGACTAGCCCATAATATGTACACATAGACGATTGACTCCGCCACCTAGTGATAAGTTAGTGTCATATACTTGATGGCATCACCCTAGATAGACGCTGAGACCTCACTAAGGCAAGAAGCCTCTTCACATCGACAGAACGTGGAGGGACGCCAGTCGTCTTGGCTTGAATGATATGCGCTTGACATAATGGCGATTACAACAATTGTTATCTTCTAGAACTACTCAACTAGGTTGAACAAAAAATGGGCATGGGCATCATAAACTGCACGAATGTTGACATACGGCCATGAATATTAGATTACATCTATATACGTTGGCTCCATGTTGGATCTAAGAAGGAAAGGTCACCCATTACTAGCGATGTTGGTGTCAGACAAATACATTTAATAATACTGATATATAGTATAACAGGTCAATCGACTCCACTAGTTGCGTCAGTGTTTGCAAAGATTGATAAGATTGATATTTCAGCATACCTAGGGAACAGGAGTTATTGGAAATCATTAAACAAGAGAAAGTTCATAAATTTGCGTTCGACAACGAAGACAAATGCTATCTAATATTTATTACTATAGAACAAGTTTCTTCTCAGTTTGATAAGCTACCTTGATTTATAGCCCCGTAATTTTAAATTAAATCATATTTCCCTATATTAACGTATTGGGGAACAGGTCAAAACGTATCCAGACCGAAACGTACCCAAGTCAAAACGTATTCATGTCAAAACGTACACAAATTAAAACATGACCCACACTAGCAATTTAATGACATAATTTTAGTGTATTGTGCTTCATATGACAGTGACCGACCTGACGAGCATTGGAAATCGGCAGACGCAGTGGAAATATTTTAACTTATGATCTAGCTCCAACGTATGTCATGAAATACGCGTTTAAGTTAAGAAGTATCATTTAAATGAATTTATGTTGTATTTTCCAATGGAGAAAATTCTACTAACCGATATTGATCTTGTTTTAAGGCTGCTTCAACAACATCTTTATTTGCGATGTGTTCCATTTTTCCATTTCGTATTTTATTTTATTTCTATTGCCTTCCATTTTTCCATCGCTTATTTTAGTCGTGCCAGCTTAAATCAGTAATACTTTAGTTCCTTTTGTTAAATACTAATTATTTTAAAGAGTATGACAAAATATTTAGCTCTATTAAAACCCGTGTATTCCTACAAACGTTTAGGTTAATCAGTTCAGCTGAACTTGAAAACTTCAACACCTCCAATCCACCCAAATATAATGTAATGTTCGGCAGAGATGTTAATTGTCATAAAAAGGTCGGTGGCCGACAATTTTCTTGCTTTATATGCTATTGCATCTGTTTACATGGAAGCCCTATAAAATGCAATTATTACATTAATCAAATGTATCGAATACGGACAAGTGAACTGGAAATATATGCTGACTCACACGAAAAAATCAACTCAATCCAGTTAAATTTATTTTACCTCTGTTCTTCGACATTATTTGATCACGAACTATGGAAATTGTGGAACGCAATAGAAATAAAATGAAATCCAAAATGTTAAAATGGAACGCAATGCAAATAAAGACGCAATGGAAATTATTTATGCGTTCTTATTTTCATTTTAATTATAAAAGTCAAAAGTAAGCTTTTAGTCATCAGATGTATACATATCTGCTTCTATTGCGAAATAGAAAATGGAATTCATTTTCAAAACTGCCTCGAATAATCGTATGAAATGTGTGCATTTGATTACTGATTAAAACACATCAAGTGGTCATCAAGCATGGTTCAGATCAGTCGGTATAATATTCTCCACGGAAAAACAACATAAATATATTCAAGCGATGCTTCTTAACTTAAAGACGTTTTTCTCAATGTACTTTGAAGCTGACTATAAGTTAAGATTTTTCCAATGCGTCTGCCGATTTCCATTGCTCATCAGCCTGGTCACTGTCAAAAACACACACAATACACTCAAATTGTCATTACTTAAAGCGAGAGTGGATCATGTTTTAAATTGGGTACGTTTTGACCTGAATACGTTTTAACTTGGGTACGTTTCGGTTTTGGTACGTTTTGACTTGAGTAGGTTTCGGTTTGGGTACATTTTGACTGTAAATCACGTATAGCTCCATCGGCATATTAATGCGACATTTGTAACACGTGAGATACATTTCTTGTAGGTCTTGAAAGGAACTCGTGTACATACGTAGAGGGAATTTATATTTTTATACTGGTTCCGTGAGTCTAGAATCTCGAAGGAAGGTCATAAAAATCTGAGTTAAAATAATTTGATCCTCCTTTATTTACGGGAACTATTAGTCAGTTTTGGTTGTTAATAGAAATTAATATTCAAAGAGTCAAGATGCCATCACAAGTTATTCTTGATTATTTCTTGTTACAAACTGACTTTTGAAAACTCTCCCTCTGCAAGCCAGAGACTCTTCACCTTATGTTCCTTCATATCGAATAAGAGCGAAGGTTAATTGCGCACCAATAGGGTATGAGGCTAGATATAGAAAATCCAATATTCTCTTGACAAATCTAAGGAATCAATATCGATCTTCTAACTATCATCTTTATCGAATTAATCTCTCGTGCAATTCCAATTGTTCATGTGGATACGATTTTAAAAGGCAATATTTATAATGGGATATCTTATGTGTATTCTAGCTAGAGATAGACCTTTCCAGTAGATCTGTCTGGGTTTTTTTTCCTATACCAGCTGATCGTTTTCTAAACGAGAAGATGGACTTGTCCCCAAGTGATTACGAAGAAAAGAGCATAGAGGATTTTTTATAGAATTATGTAGATGTGCTACCTTGTAGTTTAAAGTAATACCACGACAATCAAGACATTTCTATCACACACACACACACACACAAACTCTCACACAAATTTCTTCTCGTAATTATCGTTACTTTATCACTTACTCAAATGTGTTATGTAATAATTTCATTTACATATTGTCTCTTGCTGTAGTAGTCTTTTCATTGTATAAAAGAGGATCCTCGATAAAGTTAAGATGATCCTATCTAATTGCCTTATGGCCTTATCCACTTGGCTTATGGCCTACTTCCACTGCCGTATGGCCTAATCTCATTGCCTTATTGCCTACTCCCATTGCCTTATCACCTAATCCCTTTGCTTTATGGCCTACTACCATTGCCTTATGGCCTACTCTAATTGCCGTATGGCCTAATCCCATTGCGTTATGGTCTAATCTCATTGCCTTATGGTCATATCCCATTGCCTTATGGAATAATCCCGTTGCATTATGACCTACTTCTATTGCCGTATGGCTTAATCCCATTGCCTTATGGTCTTATCCCACAATGACTATATTTTCTAAACGACGCAATGTAACATTTGAATCTGAATCTAAAAGGAACTAGTGTTCTGTGAAACTACTTTCATGCGAACAGTGTTGTTTTTTGCTGTTTGTATGACATTTTTGTGATTCTATCCCATCTGTTCATGCTTTGGACATCTAAATACCTTGCTTGAGCCAGTATGTTTAATGAACTAAAATATATTTAAATTCAAAATGTCACACAGACGACGAAAGTCTTGTTTATTCAAACGAGCACAAAATAAATGAAGGCCATTTTCGATGACCTCTTTCAATGAGGTTCGAGATTAATATATAAACGTTCTTGGTAGTCTCTCGAGCCCAGGAAGACAAGCTGTGCAATATCATCGACGGTGGACGTGCATGAGGCTCCGGACTCCAAATTTCGATGCACACGGGCGGTTGCAGATGGGACATGTGACACCGGTGGTTGTGAGTGGCTGCGATACAGCTCTGAGACGTCTCTCACGAGCTTCAGCAAGACGCTGGCGGCGGTCAACCTCGAAGGTGGAACAGGCTTTTCTGGTCAGAGCTCGCCATTGTATTCTGTCTGAAGCAGCGAGCTCGAGCTGGTGGGGTTGAATGTCTGTCCATCTTGAGATTGTCTTTGTACCTCTTGCGAAGGCGGCCATGGTTTCGGTTGCCCTGGGCTAGCTCGCCAAAGAACAGCTGCTTTTGGGATTCTATTTTGATCCATGCAGATGACATGGCCAGTCGAACGAAGCTGGGCCTGGTTTAGTGTGGCTTCGAATCGTGTTGTGTTGGCGCTACCAAGGACTTCCTGGTTGATGATTCGGTCCTGCCACTTGATCCGCATGACGGATCTCAGGGAGCGCTGGTGGAATTGTTCCAACTGACTGATATGCCTTCGGTAGACAGTCCACGTTTCACAGCTATACAAGAGAGACGTGAGGACAACTGCATTGTACACTTTCATCTTCGTTGACATGCGTATGTTCTTGTGCTGTTAGACCTTGGATTGGAGACGTCCGAATGCTTGACTGGCTTTTTGGATCATCGCAGTGATCTCTTTGTCCAGGGAGCCATCACTGGATATTGTGCTGCATAGGTATTTGAAAGTGTCCATCCTGAGCATTTCTATCCACAATGTTTGTGTTGCTCTAGATTGGTATAGCCATAGTCATATTTCACACAGTAATAAACGTATCCATAGGAATCCGGTGATACTAGGAAAGGCATCAAAATGTTCATCGCGATAATAGACGTGAATGTATTTTCCGTTTTTGAAATCTTTGCCTCGAAACAACAGATGTCTATGTCGCAGAATAGAAACCGAGTGGGTTTTTGGACTAAATGAATAAGACAAACACAATGTGAAAAAGATGGAAATTTATGAAATGAATTAATAAAGAAAAAAGTATATGACGTAACAATATAATGATTCTCTCACGCTCTCAACATACGACTGACTCAAGTCACTCTACACAACATTAACACATTGAAAATAAACCAAAAATATTAAATCAATATGAAGTACAGATCCAAGAATCCTCATGGACTGCAGATACGCTTCAAACAGTATTTTACACTACAAGAGAGATTCACATAATCTCGAATATGAACTCCTATTAAGATTCAAAATAATCTTATGAACACAACTAAGATTCAAAATAATCTTATGAACACACAAATGCACTTGGAACAACAATTGAACCAAACGTATGCTTCTAGACCCATTGTACAGTCGCACGATTCCTTGGGTTGGCCCACACTCTTATCGGCCGCTCGCACCCTTTATGGATCCACCACATGTACAGCCATACGTATACACACGTACAGACAGCATATAGCACCCTTTTTAATTTGCTACGTCTACGTCCGTGGCACAGACATACGTACATACATACATACGTATCGACAGCACGCAGCCTTAAATACTCTGGAAACTCCAGACAGCTCTAAACAACTTTAGACAGCTTCAGACAGCTCTAGTCATATTCACAGTCACAATCACAGTGACAGTCACAATCACAGCGACAGTCACAATCAGCCCTATGGCTGGAGAACAATGGAGAGCGCACACTCCTTGACGGGATCCAAAATGACCAGTCGGTTTTAGAAATTGATCTTACTTAAATCCATAGGAGAGTGAACAAAAATCAGATTAAAATACCCGTGCATATCATGTTATTAATGTTCCTTCGTCACAAGTAATTTATGGCGGGGTACATGTTAATACAGTCGCTTACCTGGAAAAACATGTATTCACCCTAGATAACGTTGTACGCATGTACAACGAGAAATAGTCAAATAGTTCTAAGGCAAAACCAAGTTATTTCTTTGCCTAATTCTGTGACAGTCTACGCACTTCTTGAGGGTGTCATTTTAAGGTGTAGCATGGAGCCAAGACGTCTTGCAATTTTCGCATTTCAGCATTGCCACAGGGTGTGTCTTTGATAGAACCCGTTAGCTGTAAAAGGAGTTCTGTTTCTGTTCGTTCTTTGGCTCAGGCCGGTGGGTGAATAGTTTTCCAGGATCTTTTCCATTCTATAGTGTCGTTCTTATTGGCATTCGTTTGTCCTACGACGATGGCGCGGGCTAAACACATCTTGTCTTGAGGGTTGTTAATTCGGACGAGGCTCGTTTTGGTGGTGTGAAGGTCGTCCACCAATATCACCTTTTTGCGTCCGGTACCTTGGGAAAGAGACACGTGGGTCATGAACAGTGGCGCTTTTCCATCGGTGATGTGAAAATTGTCGTTGGATTGTTGCACGTGTTGAGTCTTGTCGATGACTTTGGAAGGTGTCAATTTTGCTGGGCTGCTAAACTGGATCAAAACAGAGGACTTCAAATCGTCGTGATCGTCTTCTTTGGCTTGACATTGCCGTTTCAGTGTGCTTAACAAAGAATCCCACACCTTGGTGATGAATCCCTCTGCTTTCCCCAACGGTACTTCGGTATTGAAATCTTTATACTTCACCGTGTACGTGTAAGCCATAGTTCTAAATTTTCTAGAGAACCGCTTTTCCGTCTCTCCAATAATAATAATAATAATGATAATAATAATAATAACGAGGACTTTGTATAGCGCCTAATCTTTAGAAGCTTTAAGCGCTTACAACATTAGACAACACCTATAAGAAAAAAAAAACAACATACATAATGATATGATTACAAAAACAAACACCATGAAATTAGAAAACATAAAAAACATGCTGAGAAGATTTAAGGTAGGAAACATTATCAGGTCTTTAAGTTTGTTCTTGCAGTCGAAATAAGTGAGTTTTGAGAGCACTCTTGAATGTGATCACTGTGTCTTTGCGTCTAAGTTCAGTGGGCAATTCAGCACTGTGGTAGTACTTTTCATGGTTTACTGGTGGTGGGCTTTGGTTGGGTGTAGAACCTATGGGTCTGAATTCTGGCTCACTCATGTCATCTTCAAAATCGCTGTCAAGAATTTGAGCCAAGACTTCATCTACAGTGCGTGGTGATAAGTCACGTTTCTGCCTCTCCACGAAAAGTTGCGATCGTTTCGTCTTGACTCCAAAACGTCAAATGACTACATTTTAAATGCCATGGGTCCCTTTATATCCATGTCAGACCAGTGTATATATAAAGGGTCAGTGTATTCCCTTCCATTATTCATTTCACTCTCAAACCGACCAGAAAGATGGAAGAGCCACACAGATCAAACTTCTGACCAGAGCTTTGCTAGGTGTCATACGACAGTTTTCTTCAGACAAGCCGATGGACTACTCCCTCTCCTTCGAAATAAAAGTCAAGATAATTGCTATATCTGTAAGAAGGAAGGGCATTGGACTACGTAGTGTCCATGCCATCAAAAAAGCAAGACAGGTGTCAGAAGAGACAAAAGTCAAGATACCTGTTATCATTGTCAGGAGAAAGGACATTGGTCTTAGGAATGCCCTAAGAATTCACACGAATAAGAGGAAGTGATGGGTTCTGAACAGGAAGAGGAGGTACCCTCCGAAAAGGAAGAACTCAGACATGTCCAGAAAGAGAAAAAAAGAGAAGAAAAGAAGACGACGAGAAAGTGAGTAAGTAGAGGAGGAAAAACTGTGAAAGTAGAGTCATTTTTTAAAAATGAGAGAGTGAACACAAGACACAGAAGAAGTCTATGAACTTTTTAAAGTGTTGTGTTGTGATATTCAATTGTACAGTTCGTATCAGAATAGACCAGACAATAAACTTAAGTGTCTCTTGGTTTTGATATTTTAGAATAAGAACCTATACTCACGCACTCAGTCATATACGTACATCATGGGTAAAAAAGTGATTTTGAGTTTTAGTTGATTTTGAAAAATGAATGCTAATTCTTTTCGAGAGAAGTGGGTGGCCCTGAAAAGAACCGTTGGATGTTTGTTTGTTTATTAAAAGAAACTCAGGAACGTGACGTAATCAGTTTTAACTGCATTCAGCATTTGCAACGGTCAATGCCTACTTCTGGACTCCATTCGATGATGATTTGGTAGAAGTAACTAGTGGTGATATCGCATGCGTAGTCCCCATCGAGTGAAGATGGAAAAAAAACAACTTACGAAAGTCAAAGGAAATGATTAGAGATCTCCTTAACGAAGAAAAGGAATAGAAGTAGGATGAAGAGGACAGAAAACAAATGAGAGAATATAATACAAAAATAGAAATAGATGAGGAGAGTGAGAAGAGGAAGAAAGAGGAGAGGTGAAACAGGAGTGGAAACAAATGGAAAAAAAGAAGACAACAGCTATAACAAAACTCAGAAGATGGTGAAGGAAAAGAAGAAACTAGAAGGACAAGAAGAAGAAGAAGAAACCCAAAGGTCCTTTTCAGGTCCACGCATATGCCTCGAAAATATATTTATTCTCTTTGCCATATATCTATTTGATGTTGTTCAATCTATGTCTGTATGTTGTGTGTATCATATATGTCCATTCCCCGCGAAACGTTCTAGGTTGTTTCCCTCTGTTGGGTCCGATTGAGGTCAGCCCCTTGCTACATTGTTAACAATCTTCAGTACCGTGACGTCACCTCACCTGTTCTGTTCCTATTGTCCATATACAACTCCACTTTCCTTTGTCGCAATACAGACCCAATATTCCCATGTTAAATTCCCCTTGTCGCCAGATGTGCCCAGGAGGTCCGTAAAAACCTTGTCCTCAGACGTGCCCACGACCTTTTTGACTGGGATTTCCATTGTCGCTAGGGTTCCCCACTATACTACTCGCGACAGAATGTTATAAGAACAAAGCATATGGTGTTTACATGTAGTGATAATTCTAAATTTAGTTTAAACAAAAGCCTCCGTATTTTGACCATTAAGGTTATTATACGGAATCCTTCATTGAAGAAATGGAAGTCTGCATGGCAGCGTTGCTTTTTTATCTGATCTTTAATTATTCCTAATAGCAATGTTTTTGGACAGCTAACTGTACAAAATCCTTTTATTTCCAGATTGTTTAATTATATCATGTCTCTCTACGACTTGGGATGTTAACGGGTTGTCAAATTAAAAGTTTTGCAAGGATTTAAGTGTAGAAACAGAATCCAAAGATTTGGATGAAAAATTGTTGTTGTTTTTGTTTTAGAATTTTCGATAAAGTTTTTTTTTAAATGAGTAAGGCTGTAAGTTCTGCACGAAAAATGGAGACTTTATCCGATCATTGTAAGTGCATTGTGTTCCAATGACAACTGCTATTTTGTTTCCAACTTTCGAACTCCCTGTATGCATAGACTTGTGACCACGACAGGAGGCTCTGATCTCATTGAATTCACTCTGAAAAACCAAGGAATTGGTATTGAATTAGCAAATGCCAAATGCTGTGATGGGAACGGACGGATACTTTTGCTACATTTGCAAGACTTCTGCAATTTGTATGTTAAATTGTGGAAGTAAAGTTGTTCACATATTACATAGGGTTTGCTATTTGGACCAGCTGACTAAATACACGGAATCAGATGTTTTAGAAGATTGCTTTGTAATGTAATTCAATAGCCAGTTTCGTTCGTCTGAGATAAAGTGATGGCTCATTTGCCATAACATAGGTGTTTGCATGAGAAGGGTTTTGTATTCTAGATGATCACATACATGGTCTGCATCTCTGACTGTAGATATGGCCAATTATCATTTGGAACCGATAGTTTCTTTACTTGAAAGAACCTGTGGTCCCTTTTCCTGTTGCCATAGAATCGTTTATGTTTGTACGCGTGGCCCATAATATTACGACCACCATATCGCACGGTTCATTAATCCAAAACGGATTATTCCTCAAAGAGTCAGGAAAAAACAATATATATATATATATATATATATATATATATATATATATATATATATATATATATATATATATATATATATATATATATATGTATATGTATATGTATATATATATATATATATATATATATATATATATATATATATATGTATATGTATATATATATATATATATATATATATATATATATATATATATATATATATATATATATATATATATATATATATATATATATATCCATTACACAACAAATAACTTGCTTTACTTTTTGCTGATCAAAACTGCTTTACTCCACAGAGATAGAGGACATTTACATTTTTGGAGTAGATATAAGGAAATAGTTCATGAATGAAGTGAAAACATTGCATTTTGGCGTAGCCACTTGTATCAGATACAAAATGCTTCTACTTCATGAGTTGAAATATTTCCTTATAGCTAATCCAAAAAGGATGATTTTCTTTGCATTGTATATTTTAAGACAAAAATCTTCCATTTGCATGGATTTGTTTCTCCATTCTGTGTCAATGCAGATATATACATATATCAATTTTAATAAGACGGGTCTTTTCCGTCAGGTCGAGAGAAAAATATCGGATGTAATTGGTGGCCATTGAGAATTATATTCTAAACTACTTTCGATCATATGGAACCATATCGCGGTGGAAAGAGACAAAAACGAGACAAAGTCACAGTATCGGCCTTTGTTGTCGTAACATATTTGGTGAACTCTGTCAGAAGCCAATCACGAAACATATCTTATGATGTGTATTCATACACCTACCTCTAAGGTCCTTTTGCAATTTGGCGAAAGTGGCCGAGCTACAATTATGTTTGCGTCGCAATGTGCCCGACACACCATTCTACTAACATGGTATATCTTTCTTCACAGCAGCCGCTGTAGCTTAGTTGGTAGAGCATCAGACTCTTCATTAAATGGTGGCAGGGTTCGATACCCGCCTAGGCCAGCCGCGATCGTCATTCTTAGTGTGTACCAGGGAAAGGCACTTAGTCCTCGGCACGATAGTCAATAATGTATTAAAAGTGCCGTTAAATCAAACACAAAAAGCAAAGCTTTCCTCATAAAGTCTGCTACCAAACTAGGATGAGGTATGTAACTATATAAACCCAGTTATATGTTAAGTCCTTAAAACACATATTTGACTGCTATCAAATATAAATTAGGATTCTTTTTCCTGCTTGACAGTATTTCAGTTCTGAAATTACCCGGTTAGCAAAACTCAGAAAAGTGACTTGCTTGAGTGATTGATCTTAACTTTTCCAATTGTTCCCTGGATCATTACCTTTATTTGAAAAAAAAACCGCAAGGCAATTTATTATTGTCGGTGGTTGTGTATTGAACAGTTGTGAAATAAAATATAAAGAAAAGAAAAATATTTGCATTTATAACTACAAATATCTGATGGAATATAAAATCGGTCAGAAAGATCTTTACCATCGGAAATGTATGGCATATACAAGGATTTGTAAAGGCTTCATACATACATACATACATACATACATACATACATAACTCAGCAAACTAAAATTATTAGGCACTATTAAAAACTACATTCCTTTTCCAATAGCATTACTAATAATGATAATGCAAAAACATGAAACAAAGTCAGAAAAACATGAGGCAGTTCACTATGTTGTAATACCTTAATGGTATTGTGAAAGGAGTTTTGCATGCACATTGTCCAGTTAATGTGTGAAGATTATTTGATGATTAAACGTTGAGATGTGAGATGATGTTTGACTTTGGCATATTTGATCATGTCATTTTTATCTGTCACTGGAAACATCTACCACGTGTGAATTACTTCTTCCGTTCCTGAACGTATGCCACCCACTCACCATTGTTTAGATCGCCATCTGCATCTCTTATAAATGTGTAATCTGTGCTTTATACTAAATGTGAGTATTAAACCTTGCTCGGGTCCTCGTAATGTCACGCTGTTGTCATGAGTATTAATGAATTCGTCAAGGAATTCATGTAAAGACATCAACAGTCCTACAAGCCCTAGAATATCAACATTGGTGGAAAGAAGTTCGCATAATAGCAGTTATTGTGCCATATTCATTTTCATGTTGGACCATGAGTGTGTCGTGCTGAAATTTCACATGAATAGTTTAGGAAATGAATTATCTTACCTTCCATGATTTTGGAATAGCAAAACCAGATATATGATGTTAGTCCATAAATTAGTGACTTCAACCATCCGGTGGAGTTTATTACAGAAACAGCGGAGATGCATGATGGTGATGGGATCAGTGTGCCCAGCCGAAGAATCGCATTTCTCTTGTGAGACGTTTGTTGAACAGTAAGTTAGAACTAATGTTACTGTTCATTATTGTAAGTTCTTGGTTATGTAGAACTTGTTATTTTACTTTAATTTGCGAAATAGTATGCATTTGATAGGGAATATTTCTAACCGTATTACGACTCATTGCATCAGCAGTACGTTGTACTCTCACTCGATTCGCATCGAAATTCACTTGTCCGTTTCGTTCAGTGCAACGTAAACATAGGTATAAATATATAAATAAGATTAAAAGTAAAAAGGCACACCATGGACATTGAGAGAACAACTTAATTCTGTCTAAATTTTGTGTGCCGAGGTATTTTTCCATGCAGTTTGAACAGTTGACTCGGTTACAGCCATGGCTAACCCTGAGAAGGACAAACATTGATTGGCTAACTAACGTCATGTCACGTGAATAGGAGTCTATAAATACGAGTGCAGACAGTGTACTGGCGGATAGCTGTCAGAGTGGCAAAGTATGAACATATAAGTAGAAAAGAATTTCGGCCATGTATTCTGAAACCATCACTTATATATTTTTACATAACCAATATTAACTTTGGCACTTTAAAATCCCAAAACTCAATCAAATTGTTATGAGAAGTTTTAAATAGATTTGTTACATGAGTGCTATTGAATTTAAATGCTTTATAATTATTATATAATTCTTTATAAAGCTGCTGCTATTTCCCACCACACTGCTCAGGTATACTAGTACTAAAAGTATTTCTTTTTCATTGAGATCACGCTACTATGGCAGAATGTTTTACTGTCACACAAGACTGCTCTATATTATCAAAGTTGATATTGTTGTGACGAACACTGTGTTGATATAAAGTTGTTTAGGGTTTAACGCCATTTTTCAGCACACGATAGGCTATACATGGCGGCCAGTATTAATGGTGTAGGAAGAACCCGGGAAAACCCCGGAAAGAACCATCGACCCACGAGAAGCTACTGGCAAGCTTTCTCACATACCTTCATTGGCTGAATCCGAGACTCGAACCCACGCAGACAGATGTGAGATGGCAGTGATCCGGAACGGAGAGCGCTTTAGACCACTCGGCCACTCGGGGCCCCGTGTTGATATAAGGTCACTATGCGATATTGAAGGGCATGTTCTATCTCACCTTTATTATTTATAAAAAGCATTTTTAAGTCTTGAACTCTGGTCTTTTCGATATATAACACACAGGGTGTTACAATACATACATGCATACATACATACATACATACATACATACATACATACATACATACATACATACATACATACATACATACCACAAAAGAGCAGTTGAGTCTTTCTGGTTGAGCTTTTCACTTGAAAAACTTATAAATACAGAAAGTACATTTGAGTTTCCTTTTCCACGTATACTTCCGTTCCCCTCTGCAGTTTCCTTACTACAACTTATTCAGCTGTTTAAATCAATAAACCAATCAATCAATCAATTTAAAGTAGTATAGGGGGCCACTATAGCCTCAATGGGAATTAGCATTACAGAACCCCCCTGGGCCACTATAGCCTCAATGGAAATTTAACATGGAGAAAAACCCTGGGCCACTATAGCCTCAAGGGAAATTTAACATGGAGAAAAGTCTTGGGCCACTCTAGCCTCAAGGGGATTGAACATTGGGAAAAAAGCATGGGCAACTCTAGCAACAAGGGAAATTGAACATGGGGAATTGTAACAGGGTCCAGACCTGATGGGTCTATGGAAAGGGAACAGGGGAGAGGGACATAACACACACACACACACACACACACACACACAACGTACGCGCGAAGACACACACACACACACACACACACACACACACACATATAAAATAATAATTCGGGGTTAGGCAATTGAAAGTCAATCTCTTTTCGAGAAATAGGAGTGGCCCTGAAAAGGGCCTTTGGATTTATGTTAATATGCCCTTAACATAAAGGGCATCTGTGGCATCTTCTTGTCCTCAAGCTGCGTCTTACAGCAGGGCTATACATCAGAGTCCTCTTGAGGCAACCTTGTCTCTCTATGTAGACTCTTCGTATCCACAGACTGCTGGTGGTCCTGTGGACAACGGTCCACTTGGATCGGACATACATGAGCATGTCCGTCCTGAACATCATTGAAGACACGAGGGTGGAAGATTCAACGTCAGTCCACATCTTGCGGCTACGAGAATAGGTGAGTGAGTGATTGCACTGAACTGCGCTTATTTATAGGGAGAGGAAGGATTGAAACGGATTGAGTTCGTTGACCAATCCAAACACGGGTGACGAAATTCAGTCAGTCCGCATCCAATCGGAAGAGAGCAGTCTGTGACGTCACGTGGCCTATGTACATTCGCTAGCGCCTGTGCGCTGTCAATCTATGCGACAGTGATTCAACATGACGGAAACTCAGAAAACGATCCATGGGGGTGCACCGACGGTGGATACTACCCAAGGGAACCCGGACTTACTTTCAGAAGCCTTAAACTGGGATTTTGTGGATTTTCTGACCTCGCAAGAATTTGTTCCAGAACCTTCGTTACCATCTTTACCGCACGTGGAGAATTTTCGACAGAGACAGAAAGAAGAATTGGAGAAATTTATACAGAGACAAATGGAAGCAGAACAAGTTTTTCTGCTACAGCAACAGCAGCAAGAAGAAGAGGTAAGAAGAAAAAAACAGCAAGAAGAAGAAGAAGCAGCAAAGAAACAAGAGGGTGAAAGTCAAACGGTCACGGTACTGTTGGACATTTTAGCGGAGTTAAGAAGTCTGAAACAAATGTATCAGACTTCTTTATCACGACCGAAGAGAATACGACCTTCCCGAGCTAAACACGCCAACCCTGAGACTAAGACTACCTTACCACCCTTAGTGATTTCAACCCAATCATCATCATCAAAAGTAGGCCTCGGACGTGGCAAAGGCTTAAGACAGTTAAAGTTGATTGCTTAAACTCACCCCTACACCAAGAAAATAACGGCCCTTTTCAGGGCCACCCACTTCTCTCGAAAAGAGATACCATTGCAATTGCCAATAACTCAAAATAACAACCCATTTTACCCCTATAGTACGTGTCTGTGCATGAGTGCGTGAGTGTAGGTTCTTATTTTAAAATCATAACCCAAAGTCACTTACCTTTTATCATTAATGTATTCTGTTATCCATAGTTACAATTCAATTCACAACATAAACACTCTTAAAAAAGTTCATTCACTTCTTTTGTGTCATTATTTACTCTCTCTGTTTTTTAGATTTCTTCACAGGCTTTTCCTCTTCTTCCTCCTCACTTTCTTACCTTCTTCTTTTCTTCTCCTGTTTCTTTTTCTTCACCTGTCTGCTTTCTTCCTCTTCTTCTTCCTCTTCTTTCTCTGAAGAATCCCTCTCTTCTTCTGACTCCTCTTGTTTCTTTTTGGGGCAATCTGGAGACCAATGTCCTTTATCTTTACAATAATAACAGGTATCTTGACTTTTGTCTCTTTTAACCCCTGTTTTTCTTTTTTGACGGTCTGGACACTCTGAAGACCAATGCCCTTTCTTTTGACAGATATAGCAAGCATCTTCACTTTTATCTCGAAAGGAAGGAGAGTAGTCCGAAGGCTGGTCTGAAGAGAATTTTCTAATGACCCCTCGCAACGCTCTGATGAAACGTTCCATCTGGCTAGTCTCTTCCATCGTTGTGATCAGGTAGAGAGTGAAATGAATAGTGAAAGGACAAGACACGTAAACTTTTATATACGCTGGTCTGATAGGACTATAAAGTAGCTCCTGGTGTTTAAACTTGAGTCATTTGACTTTTTTGCTTTCAAGATGAAACGATCTAATTCATTTGAGAAGACAGAAGAAGAAGAAAGTAAGAGGCAGAAACGTGATCTATCGCCTCGTACCAGAGCTGAAGTCTTGGCACAAATTCATGCCAGTGATTTTGAAGACGACATGAGTGAACCAGAATCCAAGCCCTCTCAACCAAGTCGACCGCCCTTAGTTAACCCTGACAAATGCTATTCCATTCGAGAGACAGAAAAGCGCTCCTCTAGAAAATTTAGAACCACGGCTTACACCTACACGGTGAAGTTTAAAGATTTCAAGTCCGAAGTACCCTTAGAGAAAGCAGAAGGGTTCATCACCGAGATGTGGGATTCTTTACTCACCCCACTCAAGCGACAATGTCAACCCAAAGAAGACGATCGCTTGACACTATCCATACAACACGATGGTTTGAAGTCCCCTGTTTGGATCGAGTTTAGCAGACCCACAGAACTGACCCCTTCCAAAGTCATGGACAAGATACAACAGGTGCAACAATCCAATGACCAGTTTGACATCACCGATGGAAAAGCCACACTGAAAATGGCTCACGTCTCTCTTCCTCAAGGGACTGGACGCAAAAAGATGTTATTGGTGAACGATCTTCGCAGCATTAAGCGTAGCCTCGTCCAAATTTACAACCCTCATGACCAGATGTGTTTAGCCCGGGCTATCGTGGTGGGGCGAACCTATGCCAACAAGAACGACACGGCAGAACGGAAAAGAGCCTGGAAAACTATTCGACAATCGGACCGAGCCAAACAACGAAACGAAGCAGAACTCCTGTTACAACAAGCGGGCCTGTCCAAAGACACACCCTGTGGCATTCCTGAAATGCAAACATTGCAAGATGTCCTAGCTCCACGTACACCTTGAAAGTGCACCCTCAAGAAGTGCGCGGACCGCTGTTGTTTCCAGGCCAAGATTTTAAGGATGGAAAATACATTCACCTTTATCATCACGATGACCATTTCGATACCATTACCAATATCACTGGATTCCTGGGATACAGCTATTACTGTGAGAAATGTGACCGTGGTTATAATAATCGAGAGCAACACAAACATTGCGGATGGAAATGCTCAGGATGTTTGGCCTCTCCACCCTGTCTGAGCGAAGGACCAGTGCCTTGTTCAACTTGTCTGCGCACGTTTGTCAGCCCTGCCTGTTATCAACAACATTTGAAGACGCAAGGTTCACAGCAGAAATGTGCTTGTCAGCTGCTGAGATTGTGCCCTACGTGTGGACAAGGCATACGTACCAATAATGCCAAGGCACACGTATGTCGAGGAAAGAAAAAATGTCACATTTGTCACCACATCGTGGACTTGGAACATCAATGCTACGTGCAAAAATACCAACCAGAGAAAGAGGATGGTCACAAAAATGAAAAAGGCAATTTCATCTTTTTCGATTTCGAATGCATGCAAGAGACCGACATTCACATTCCTAATTTCTGTGTGGCTCATCGAGCGTGCGACAAGTGCATTCAAGAACCTATTTTCAGTCATTGCCCTCACTGCAGCAAGATTCCTGGAGGGCGTGAAAAAATCTTTCGAGGACCGAACACGCTAGCCGATTTTGCCCAATGGGTCTTAGACCCCATCGACAAGACGTGGAGCCAAGAGGACATCGAACGTTACGGAGATTGTCATCGTCATGCCACGGTGATGGCTCACAATTTCTCCGGATACGATGGACAGTTTCTTTTGAGGTATTATACGGAACAAGGCACCGAACGACCTAAAGTGACTTTGAACGGAGCCAAAATCATTTCCATGCAAGTGGGACAAGTGCAGTTTAAAGATTCCATGAGTTACTTGGCCATGCCTTTGAGTCGAATGCCCAAAACGTTTGGAATGACAGAAATGGCTAAAGTGTATTTTCCACACTTTTTCAATACGGAAGCCAATCAACACGCCGCTCTACCCCATTTGCCTGAGGCTAAAGATTACGACCCCGACAACATGGGTACCGAACAACGAGAAGCTTTCTACGCTTGGTACCAGGCTCACGCCTCGGACCCATTCGACTTTCAGGAAGAAATGCTAAAGTATTGTCGTTCCGACGTGGACATTTTACGACGTTGCTGTGGAAAACTTCGAGAACTGTTCATGGAACACTGAGGGGTCGATCCTTTGAAAGAAGCTTGCACCATTGCCAAAGCGTGTTCCTTAGTGTACAGACAAAGATTCATGCCTGAAAACACCGTGGCTGTCATCAGTCCTCAAACGACCCACTATGTCAAACGTCAATACTCGGTCAAAGCCCTACGTTGGTTACATTACTTGTGCGACAAGGAAGACAAATGGATTCAGCATTCCCGCAACAGAGGGGGCGAAAAGACCATTGGAACGCATTCGGTAGATGGCTGGGACTTAGAAAACCCCAAGATTGTGTACGAGTTTAACGGCTGCTTATTTCACGGATGTCCCGTCTGTTACCCTGACCGTAAAACTAAAAATCAGTTTCTACAACGAACCATGGAAGACTTGTACCAGGCCACTTGTCAGCGACGCCTAAAGTTAGAACAGGAAGGATACCAAGTGGTGGAAATGTGGGAACACGAGTACGATCACCGTTTGAAAACCGATCCCGAGTTTAAATGTCTCGTGGAAAGTTACAAGCTGGTGGACCCCCTGAACCCGAGAGATAGTTTGTACGGAGGAAGGACCAATGCCACCTGTTTGATGTACCAAGCCGACGAAGAGAAAGGAGAAGAAATCAAATACTTGGACGTGTGTTCGCTGTATCCCTACGTGTGCAAATATTGTTGCTTTCCTGTAGGGCACCCACAATTGTTCACGGAACACATCGACCTGAAAAACATTCGACAATACGAAGGCTTGATCAAGTGCAAAGTTTTGCCTCCCACGGACTTGTACCATCCCGTCTTACCTCACCATTGTCACTGATGTTTCCTTTGTGCCGAACTTGTGCCGAAACGTGCAACCAAGACCAGCCTTGTCAGCACACCCAGGAAGAACGTGCCTTGACGGGAACCTGGATCAGCGTAGAATTGTTCAAAGCTCTGGACATGGGATACCAACTGTTAGAAGTGTACGAAATTTGTCACTTTCCCAAGACAGAACAATACCACAAAGGTGACCCCACGCAGAAAGGGATTTTCGCAGACTACGTGGACGTCGTTCGCGAGGATTTGATCTTGGTCAATTACGAAGAAGATCTGGACTTTGTACAAGACGACCCTTTTGGAAATGTCATCATTGCGGCTTACGTGACAGCTCATGCTCGCTTAAAACTGTACGAAGCTTTAGAACTGTTAGGGGAACGCGTCCTGTACTTTGACACGGACAGTTGCATTTACATCCATCAGCCGAGTCAACAGCACCCTGACATCGAAGGAGGCCGTTTAGGAGCCTGGACAGACGAGCATCCCGACGACAAGATTCTAAGTTTCGCCAGTGGTGGTCCTAAAAATTACGGTTACGAATATCGGGACAAACAAGGAGAAGTGCACACGCAGTGCAAAGTGAAAGGATTGACTCTGAATTATCGTACCAGTCGTGTGGTGAACTTTGGGGTATTGAAAGAAGCCTTGCAGTCTGGAGAGGACGAACACTTTAAAGTGACCACCTATCAACCCAACAAGATTGTACGTTTACCCACTCACCAGATCGTCAGTTGACCCTTGCAAAAAGTCTATCAAATCGTGTACCAGAAGCGAGTGCGACTTCCCAATTATTTCACCTTACCATATGGACACGTCGGTATTGGTCTGTATATAAAACGGAACCCTAGGCAAGATCGATAGTTCATTGTGACTACCAGGGCCAAGTGAACAAGATGAATACTTTCAGAGAAACACAAAACAAGTTTAGAAAGGCACAATTCAAGTGTGGGGTTTCTGAAGTGGAATGCGCTTGTGAGCCTTGCAACTTTTCAACCTGTGTTAGTGACAGTACCAGAAGAACCCGTCACCCAGGACAGGACTGTCGTGGACATTCCTGAAAGGTCATTCCGGGAGGACACTTGTGTGACCGTACCTCATGTAGAGACTGTAAGAACATTACTCACTGTCCCTAGGACATCTTGCTTACCCAGAACATGTTGCACAGAGACTTGTTTATATTCCACTTTGATCGTTTTGATGTGTTTTTTATTCCTGTACATCACTATTTGACTTTTATGTATTTTTGTCTTTCGTGTTGTTCATATTTGAAACATTCAATAAACGTGTCCTGAAAAAAGTATATAAACTCTCGTCTTGTTTTTTTCGTGTCACAAGTGACATTCCTAACACTATGGCTACTTCTACTGTCTCTGCTCCCTCTTCCTCCACTGTCAAAGTCATCGACGAACACTTAGATCGTACCAGTTGGGAGGCTTTGTATCTTCGTCATCCCTTTAACATGCTCATTGCTGGACCTAGCGGTTCAGGCAAAACCGAATTTGTCAAACGTTTGATCGAATATAAACATCATTTGATCGATCGACCACCTCAACGCATCGTGTGGTGTTACAAAGAGTGGCAATCGGCGTACAGCCTCTTGCGAGAACGTCAAGGCGATTCCATCGTGTTTGTGGAAGGCATTCTTAAAGAAGACGATGGCATCGTCTCTGACTCCCGTCTAACCCATTTGGTCATTTTTGACGACATGTTAGAGAAGACGAAGAAGAAATTAAACTGTGGTTCACGCGCAAAGGGAATCACCGTAATGCCAGTGTCGTTTACATCACTCAAAATTTGTTTCAACAAAGTAAAGCCCATCGCACCATCAGTCTCAATGCGCATTACGTGGTCTTGTTTAAAAGCCCTCGAGATAATTCGCAAGTGCAAGTCTTAGCCAAACAGTTTGGAACGCCTTGGCTGACTCAGGCGTACGACGATGCCACTCACACTCCACACGTCTATTTACTCATCGATTTGAAACCTACGACCCCCGAGGATTTGCGATTTCGTACCCACTTGTTTCACCACTGGTGCCAAGACGGAGGGCCTGTCCTGTACACGTCTCCGTCCTCGACTTAACTTCATCCCACAAAAAATCTATAAAAACCTCAGACCCTTTTCGTCTGTCTCACACACACAGTGTGAACATGACGTCCCTTCAGTCGCATCTTCCCGTCAAATTGATTCGTGCCTTGTATGGCATCAGTCGAGAAAAAAATCCACAAATACGAGCTCGTGTCTTAGAAGCTAGTCTCAAAGAAGTCCTACGATGGTTCACGGTGACGGCACGTCAATTACTCCAAGGGATCATTCAGATTCCTCATCAAACCAAATGCTTTTTCGATCGAAACAAAGTCGCTTTAACCCAACTGGCCGATCCCCGCATTGACATTCAAACCAAAAAACAAATCATTTTGAAACCTGGAGGGAGAGGTACTCTAGGAGGGGTCATCATTCGCTCTCTCTTAAGATGGGATCCTAATGCTCCCAAAATTTTCCCCAAGACAAAAAAAGCAGTCAAACCAAGCTCCAAGAAGAAAAACAAAAAGAAAAAGACCAGGTCCCCAAAAAGACCCGTGTCTGCAAGAACTTCTCCAGTGGCGGGACCCTCCTCTTACCAGACACCACCCCGGAAAAGGAAAAGAAGCCCTCAGAAAAAGAAACAGAGAAAAAGTCCCCAGAAAAAGAAAAGCCCACAGAAGAAAACTAGTCTCAAGAGAGGCACTTCGGCCAGGACGCAACCTTACACTCGCAAACCACGACGTGCCACGGCAGTGACTGCGTCAACGGTAGCCTCAGGTTCCATCACTTCTCCGTTGATGTCACCAAGAACCGAACAGTACTTGGAGACGTTGATCACACCAAGAACTTCTCCGTTGATGACCCCAAGAACTTCCCCAGTGGCAGGACCCTCCAGTTTCGCAACAGTGGCTGCGGCTCACAAAGTACCTGCTCCCAAAGTCAAAGTCCAAGAAAGATCGGGCATGTTACAAAGTTTACTGGATTTGTCCAAGCAAGAACTGGCTCGATTTAGTCCGTTGCGTACCCCTCCACGACGTGTCATGCCTGTCCTCAAGTTGATACGACGTAAAGACAATCAGTGGCGACGCGTTCCAGTATAAAAAGGTCTGTGACTAAGTAGGGGTATCAGTGTTTTTGGTGCTGAAGACTCAAACATGTCACCCTAAAGAAAGTATCCCTCTTCTAAACCCCAAGGAAAGAAAAGGAAAGGACTGCCTCCTCGTTTAGTCAAACATGGGGACATGTTATCTGTCCTGTCCAAAGCTTCTCCACCCCTACGAAAAAAACTCATTCAAACAGCCTCCAAAGAGGTCATCGATACCGTGTGCGAATGTTGTTTGAACGTCTTGAAAGGCACGATCCCTTTGTCCAAACACCAGAAACAATGCTTAGGTAAACATCGTCACGTTTTTCGCCAAATGGTTCAAAAGAAAATTCCCATTCGTCAAAAGAAGAAGATGTTGGTCCAACGTGGAGGCATTTTACCCCTCTTGTTAGGTCCCTTGCTGAAAGGAGTCTTGGGAACCATGTTGGGAGGACTGGTGGGAGCAAGATAAAAAGGCCCTCGGAAGTCCCAAGATCTCAGAATTGACCCCTGACAACCCCATGGAAGGACGAAAACTAGCTTTAGTGCCTTACAAACGATGGATGGAATACCATCGTTGGCAAGAACAACGCACTCCGCATTTACCTCCCAATCCCCATTTGAGCGAGATGTCCCAGGTGCAACACTAATTGCAGTCCTTGATGGATCGCCAAGATTTGTCCGAAACAGAAAAATCGCAAAAGTACGGTCAACTCTTGCAACGACTGCAACTCTTTCACCAGAAAGCTTTAGATGAAACAGCTCTACCCACTCTGAAAGATTTTAAGACCTTGATGAAAAGTCCAGCACCATCACCAGTACCAGTACCAGTACCACTACTACCAGTGACCAAGACAGAAAAAGGAGAAGAAGAAGAAGAAGGGTTTCAAACTCCACCAGAAAAAGTACGCAAGTTAACAACACCACCTACCTCCAGAATTGGATGGATTAAAAAGATGATGGCCACCCCTTCTTCATCACAAGAGAAAAAGAAAGTGAAGACAGAAGTGAAGACAGAAGTGAAACAAGAACCGATATCCCCCGCTCAGACATCCTCCTCTTCAACACCTATTGCCGGTCGCACACGCAAAGAATTGCAATCTAAGAAAGTACCCCAAGAGAAAAAGAGTAGCATCCTCCAAGAGTGGGTGTCTTATTAACACACAAACACAAAAAAATGGAAAAAGTCTTAGCCAGCATTTACTACGATCCCTCTCATCCTGCAGGTTACGCAGGAGTTCAAAAATTGTATCGTGCTGCCAAAACTCGATTGAAAATTCTCCGTTTACCTCAAGTGCAACGATGGTTACAAGAACAAGCTACCTACACTTTACACAAACCCATTCGACGCAAGTTTACCAGAAGTCGTACCCGAGTGGAAGGCATCGATCATCAATGGCAAGACGATTTAGCCGATATCTCTCATTTGGCCAGCTACAATCGTGGCTACAAATATTTGTTTTGTGTCATCGACGTCTTTTCCAAATTTGCCTGGGTCGTGCCTTTGACTTCCAAATCGAGCAGCGAGTTAGTGCGAGCCCTGCAACGAGTGTTGAAACAAAGTGGTCGTCACCCTCTTCGATGGCAAACGGACAAAGGTACCGAATTTCTGAACCAAGCTTTCCAAAAAGAATTAAAGAAACGTGACATTCATTTTTTTACCACCGAGAATCCCGAAACCAAAGCCAGCATCGTGGAACGTTTTCAACGCACTTTGAAAGAACGCATGCGGAAATATTTTACGCATCACCACACTCTGAAGTACATCGACATCTTACCGCACCTGGTGCAAGCGTACAACCAATCTTACCATCGAAGCATCGGACGTGCCCCGCAAGAAGTGACTCCCGACAACGAAGTGTTGGCGTTTGAGCACCTGTTTGGTACGTCCCCGACGAGGGCTGTCCCCAAGAAAAGTGGAGAGTTGGCCGTAGGAGATTGGGTGCGCATTGGCAAAACCAAGCGCACTTTCGACAAAGGTTACTTACCTAACTGGACGACCGAATTGTTTCGTGTCACTGGACGAGTGCATGGTCGTCATCCTGCCGTCTATAAATTGGAAGACATGAACGGAGAAGTGCTCAAAGGAACGTTTTATTTGCCCGAGTTACAACGTGTCACCAAAAAAGATGACGACGTGTACGACATCGAACGCATTCTCGAACGCTGAACCCGTAAAGTAGGCAAACGACGTGTCAAAGAAGTCAAAGTACGTTGGAAAGGATATCCACCAAGTTTCGATTCTTGGATCGACGCTTCGCAAGTCATCGACTATAAAAAGAAGTGACCATCATGCCCTTTCACACAGACGCAGCTACGTCGACCACTCCTTCACCCAGTTCTTCTCTGCAAGATTTACAAAAACAACCCTTGTGGGTGTGGTGCGGAGAACGAGTGCCTAAAACGCAAATCGTCTTTTTCTGCCAAATCTTCGTGGTGTATTGTGTCATCGGGGCAGCCATTGCCAATTTGAGTTTGCAACAAGGAGACAAACAATTGTGGACCATTTTATTGAGCAGTTGCATCGGTTACCTGCTTCCTAATCCCTCCCTGAAATTCACCTCGAACGGGAACCACGGAAACCTTGCGTCCAGTGCCAGTGCCAGCCACTACTCCAACAACAACCCCATTTTGAACGGAGACACGCCTCTGACGTCCAGCAACCCCTCGGAGAGCCACAGAACTCTGGAATTATGAGTCACCAAAACCAATTTTACTTAACCTTACCCAGTGACAGTTCCATGGAGGTGTTTCCCAACAACACGTTGTGCTCTTACACGGCCAAATTACCTCAGACCATCCCCTTAGATCACGAAGCCCATTGGGAAGTGGCTTTAGTAGAAATCATTCACCCGACCCAAGTCCTCAATGTCCTTCCCAATCAAAATTTTTTTGATGTAGAAGTTCATGACGAACAATTGCAACAGTACTTGGATACCTATGGCAAATATGACAAGAAAACCCCTGGCACAAAAAATCAAAAGTACACCACCTATCATTTGTTCATTCCTCCAGGCTATTATTTTAGTGGTCAACATTTGGTGAGCACCATAACCTCGAGATTTAATGTCGTGTTTCTGAAAGCTTTGGAGAGTGTCAAAAAAAGTGTCACCATGGAATACCACAAAGCAGCTCGTCGCTTCTTGATGAAATTTGACGGGAGTAAAATCCTGTCCATTTTATTTTGTCCTGAATTGTTTGACATGTTGGGCGGAGACATGGACATGAGAATGGCCATGCTCAAGAAAAACGAATTACCAATCGTTTACGACAACGAGTCTTTCAGCAAGTTATTTCGTGCCCCGGTAGAACTGAACCAAGGACTGAATTTGATGTTTGTGTACTCCGATGCGGTGGAGTACAACGTGGTGGGACACACCTCCGCACCGTTACTACTAGTCATTCCTTTCAAAGTGGATTCTGCCACGGCCACTGACGAAGAAGGTGGAAACACTTACCACGTCCACCGCGAATTTGTACATCCTCACTATTTGCCTGTCAGCAAGTCTTATTTGGACACGATCAACATTGCTATAAAAGGAGATTTGGGACAAAATATTCCATTCACCGAAGGAAAAGTCACGGTGAAACTCCATTTTCGAAAACGGTTCTCTCACGACTCGTAAGTCATGTATCCAGTGTACCGAGGGGTTGCTCGACAGAGAGGACACGGTTTAGGAGATATGTTGAAATCAGCCTTTCGTTCGGTGGCCCCTGTGTTGAAACCGATGGTGACACGCGGATTGCACGCCTTGAAAGATGCAGCACTGACACAAGGCAAAGAATTTCTCCAAAATGTCATCATCGACAAACAAAACCCTAAAGAAGCTTTCTTGAGGGCAGGCAAAAATGTCTTGCTGCAAACGGGCAAAGACCTTTTGGACCGACGAGACACACCTATAAATGCCCTGCACGCTACCGAGTCAGGCATTCAGCAAGGACAAGGCAGAAAGAGACGAAGAAGAAAACACCCTTTCACCAGACTTAAGCTAGAAAGGCAAAGAAAAGAAGAACCGTTCGAGACTTAGACGTTTTCGATTATTGAGAAACAGACAAAAAAATGATGCACCGAGAGTCTTGCGCTTGTTCCAAGTCGGAACTGGATTTCTTTGCCATGCCCCCTACCATGATGACGATGCAAGAATCCCAATGGGTGGAACTTCATCCCGTCTCCTCTTTGACGGATTCCGCTCCCATCGTGTTTGAAATCAAAGGACAACCCGAATATTACATCGATCTGAATAGCAGTTACCTGTATTTGAAAGTGAAAGTGATCAAAACGGACAACACCAATCCAGGAGGCGATGCTAGAGTAGCTCCTGTCAACAATTTCATGCATTCGTTGTTCAGCGAAGTGGACTTGTACTTGAATAACAAACTGGTCAGCAGCAGCATGGATACTTACCCATATCGTGCCTACTTGGAAAATCTCTTGACGTACGGAAAAGAAGCCAAGAATACTCATCTGGATGCTTGCGTGGTATGGAAACCTGACACGGCAGGTGTAGGCACGTATAGCGACACAGTCCTGACAGAAGATGACAATCCTCACAATGTGGGGTTTAACGACCGTCGTAAGAAAATTCTGCAAGGGCGAAGTTTAGAACTGATGGATCGTTTGCATTTGGACATGTGGTTACAAGAAAAGTATTTGCTGAACGGGGTGGATATCCGTCTGAGACTGAATCGTAGCAGTGCCGCTTTCCATTTGATGGCCCATGCCAACGAATACAAAACTATCATTCAAGAAGCCCGACTTTACGTGCGTCGTGTGGAAGTGTTACCTAAAGTGGGAAACGACGTCAGTCAGATGTTGAGCAGAACGACCGCCAAGTATCCGATACGACGCGTAGAAGTGAAAACGTTCACCATTCCCGCTGGACAGCGATCTATGATCGAAGATCATCTGTTCCAAGGACAGTTACCAAAGCGTTCGATTGTTGGTATCGTCAGGAATTCAGCCTTCAACGGAACCCACGATCAAAATCCTTTTGAGTTTCAACATTACAATGTGTCCAAGATTGAAGTCAGTCGCGACGGCAAGACCTTGTGTACCCGACCCTTTGAGCCCAACTTTGGTGTCGCAAAGAATTATTTGAGATCGTACTTGTCCCTGTACGAAGCCACGGGACAGTTAGGAACCAACACCAGTCATGGTATTTCGTACGACGATTATGCAGGAGGCTGTGCTTTGTGGGGTTTTGATTTCGCTCCAGACCAAGGCAGCGACGAGGGACATTTCCACCCTATAAAATCGGGCCAGATTCGTGTGGAACTTCAGTTTGCAAATCCACCTCCAGATCACACAGTGAACGTCCTCCTGAATGCAGAATTCGACAATACCATAGAAATCAACAGTTTGAGAGAAGTCATTCTAGACTATTAGAAGCCATGGAAGACTGTTATCCCTCTTTGCCTAGTGGAGAAACTTTAGACATGAAATGTGAGGAGACCGTGGAAGGAGAATCCCAAGACAAAGACGAAAAGGACATCATGATCAAGTCGAGATGTCCAGAACAAGAACAGCAATTGGTCTCCTACTATGCTACATACCTGGCAGACACAGTCACGATATGGATGAAGCATGATTACCATGAATGTCAAAACATCAGTCAAGAAGAAAAAATTCAAAGAATATCTGGACGAAGCTTGGAGTCTGTTTAAAAAAGACGTGTTACGTTGGTGGTATAAAGACTTGCGTGAACATTTCTGTCCTCCATTAACGACTCAAGAAATCCATTACATCAAAGCCCTCTTTGACAAATTCAAAGAGAAAGTTGAGATCGAAATTGATCACTTATTATCAGCAAAAGAACATTTAGTGACTTATTTTGATCATGGTTTTTCTAGAAACGATGAGAAAGTAAATCGTTGATTTTGTGACTAGTATGCTTATTTTGTTGTCTTCAGCTAGGAAACGTAGTGTCCATCCATGACTCAATGACTTGCAACAGTGGAAATCACAATTTCATTCACAACGTTGCCAACCCTGTTTAAAGTAGAGTGTAAATTGAAAAAAATGTTTGTCATTTGAAAAAAATGTTTGATGTTATATTGTTGGATTATTGTTAAAAAATGTTAGAGTTGTTGGTTAGTGTTAAGTGATTTTGAATAAAAAATGTTGTGTTTTGAAAAAAATTGCCTTTGTCTTTTGTTTGACTATAAGAATGTTGATTCATGCACTTTGACTTCTCTCTATCTTTCTCATGACATTCATTAAACGTTGCGAATCGAAACCGTAGAGGGATGTTTTCCTTCACGTCCGCGCTTTGACTTTAAGAACCGGGGTAGCCTCCAGTCTAACCATCCATTGTTGACTCATCCTCCTACGAAGATGTGCTCCAAACTAGCTAAGCTAAACGAAACCTACGTGAATTTGCATAGGGTCAGACACAGTCTGATACCGAAGCCAGAAGAAATAGAGAACGTGGGAATGCTAAAAGTCACTGAAGACCTGATCGAAGAGCTCTTCAGAGAAGAAGTGAACAGGGAGAAAGAAGAATGGACAGAGAAGTACAGACTTCAGAGACAGCAGCAACAGCAGCAGCAGCAACCTGAACCTGACAAAGGCTTTGTCGATTGTCGTATCGACACCAAAGAGTTCTTCTTCTCTTTCCGAAGAAGCAGACCTATCGCCAGAAAGTCCATCCTGAGAGGACGTAGCATTCTTAGAAACTAAAAGATTGCCATAGCAAACAAAAAAAACAGCCCTTTTCAGGGCTACCCAATACTCTAGAAAAGAAATAACAATCCAATTGCCAATATGTGTAGGTAGTGTAGTGTGTATATAAACACTGACTCTTTTATAGTGTGAGTGTTTGTGTTTGTGTATATGATTGTGTGCTTGTAAGTGCTCAAGTACGTTGGTGTGGATAGTATATTAAGATCAAGTTTTGTTTGGTTTTTTTTTTTTGTTTTTTTTTGCTGCTTGACGTATGGGGAGAGTAGATTTAGGGTTAGATTGCTTTGAGTATGCGGATAGTATATTGAAGTGATTAATTAACATTTTTTGAATAGTGGTGGGTAGTATAAAAAAGTGAGTGAGTGTTTCTTTTAGGTCCGCGCGTTGTTGGGTTATGATCTAGGTAATATCAATTTTGTGTCTTAGGGGATGTTTTCCTTCACGTCCGCGCTTGTAGTATAACTTAAAAACTAATCGTCAGTTGGGCTACCCATCGTCGACCTGTTAACAGCAAGACAATGAATACAAGGATTGTGAAACTGCTAGAACTCCAGATGCACCTGGAATATGCCAGGCGCATAGTAAATGAACTGTCCGCGGAGGCTATCGTAGAAGAAGCAAGAATAAAGAAGGAAGAGGAGGAGAGAAGAGAGAGGGAAGAGGAGGAAAAGAAAATAGGAGAGAGGATGACTTACAAGATACCAGAGACAGAGGATTGGGGTGCTGAAGCGAATCATCCCGCCTCTGCACTCTCAAGACAAAAAGTAAAAAGAGACTGGAGTCGAAGATGTGTGTGTGGTGCCAGACCAGGAAGGTGCCAGCATTAGATAGGTGTATCTGAAGTTCTAAAACAAACAGCCCTTTTCAGGGCTACACAATACTCTAGAAAAGAAATAACCATCGATTTGCCAATGTGTGTAGGTAGAGTAGTGTGTATATAAACACTGACTCTTTGTGTGTGTGTGTGTGTGTGTGTGTGTGTGTGTGTGTGTGTGTGTGTGTGTGTGTGTGTGTGTTTGTTTGTAAGCGCTCAAGTACGTTTGTGGGGATAGTAAATTTGGGTTTAATTTTATTGCTTTGCGTGTGTGTGTGTGTGTGTGTGTGTGTGTGTGTGTGTGTGGATAGTAGATTTGGGGTTAGTTTATTGCTGATTTAACTTATGTGGATAGTATATTATATGAAATGAGAAATGTAGGGGATGTTTTCCTTCACGGCTTCGCGTTTTAAGTGATGATCTAGGTAATATCAATTTTAAGTCTTGGGGGATGTTTTCCATCACGTCCGCGCTTTCAGTATAAGAACCCACAGAGTTTGATGTTCGAACCATTCTACGGAATAATAAAAACGAAGATGGTGGTTGCAAGTCAGTTGTTTAACAACTTGGTACATATATACTATTGGATAATGGATGGTATCTATGTAGTGGAGAGACTAGAAAAAGAATGGAAGATAGCAGAGTACCTGTACTACGCTAAATGCCTAAACGTAGCAAAAGAAGTGATAACAGGAATGATAGAAGAGGAGGAAAAGAGATTGAGAGTTATGATAAATCTCACCTATGTCAGAGAGGGAAGCCTAAAGGAAGCACTTGACAATGCAAGCAAAGTCAGGTGCTTTCTTGAAAATATGTCACATGGGACAGAGTGCTCTTTTGTGGAGAGAGGTCTGGACAGACTGAAGAAAGGAGAGGAGTTGATGAGAAAAGTGATGGAGGTAGAGGTCAAGAAGATTAAAGAGAGATGGAATAAAGAAAGAAAAGATCAGGAAAACAAAAAGAAAGAGGCAGAGTTTGAGCGGCTAAACAACAATTGGATCAAAGTCCAGGAAAAGTTCAGAGCCATGGGTCATCCTGACTGGATAACAGAGGAGGAGAAGAAGAAGAAGAAGAAGAAGAAGAAGAAGAAGAAGAAGAAGAAAGGAATAATGGAAAAAGTGAGATCTTGGTGGAAGAAGTGGAGGAAATAGAAGATCAAGAAGAAACACAAAGGCCCTTTTCAGGGCCACTCCTATTTCTCGAAAAGAGAATGACCTTCAATTGCCTACCCCCGAATTATTATTTTATATGTGTGTGTGTGTGTCTTCGCGCGTACGTTGTGTGTGTGTGTGTGTGTGTGTGTGTGTGTGTGTGTGTTATGTCCCTCTCCCCTGTTCCCTTTCCATAGACCCATCAGGTCTGGACCCTGTTACAATTCCCCATGTTCAATTTCCCTTGTCGCTAGAGTTGCCCATGCTTTTTTCCCCATGTTCAATCCCCTTGAGGCTAGAGTGGCCCAAGACTTTTCTCCATGTTAAATTTCCCTTGAGGCTTTAGTGGCCCAGGGTTTTTCTCCATGTTAAATTTCCATTGAGGCTATAGTGGCCCAGGGGGGTTCTGTAATGCTAATTCCCATTGAGGCTATAGTGGCCCCCTATACTACTATTAAAAAATTGAATTTTAGTAATTCGTCCAACAGATATCCTAATTTATATTTTATTTAGTTATTTATTGTCCATTATGTTACGTACGCATTTATTGTCGTTGCCGATAGCTCATGCTGCGCTTCTAATGAATTACCTTCACTTTATCTCTTTAGATGACGAAGACGAATCCGTTCGCGAGCGCTTCCGCGAAGCGGGCAAATGCCGGTAGGTTTTATCTACTGATTAGCCAATTTAGTTATTTGCTTCCCACCTCAACCGATACGCTGACGCCAGCCAACAATTTGTCATATCTACGAACAACTTTTGATAGTCACAAGTTCTGAGTGGGTCCCATAAAGGTCAGCGTGGATATATATATATATATATATATATATATATATATATATATATATATATATATATATATATACAGAGAGAGACAGAGAGAGAGGGATAAAGGCGCTCCCCATCCCAGCTCTAAAGCGTCAATATATTCAATTAATGCTCATGAATGGCTCTTTGAAAACTTTAATATGTGATGCAAATAAGGAAACATTTTATCTTGCATTAAGATTTGTGCTAATTAGATGTTTCAGTTTACTTACGAAAGCACGGAAACGAGTTACATCAGTTGTAAACATGTTTTACGGGTAATAACTCTCAATATGTGCAATTTGAAATGATAACAATTAAATGTGTATATGTACCAAATTTCAAAGCAATCAATCAATTATGGAATGAATATTCGGGTTCACAATATTCGGTGATTTATATCATGCTACAAGTCAGAAAGGACAAAAGCTTAAATATATGTAGGTAATGGAGAGTTATTTATCTCCCGATTATGACCATAATAAGTACCAAGAATCAACGCAATCCTAAGCTCTTATGGCAAGAACTAAATCCACTCCATCTGCATTTAGTCATAAAGAAATGATTACGCAGGCATATATCAGAGGATGGTCCTATTGTTAACATTTTCCGTTTGTTAGCTCAGCAGATTTGTTGAATGATTGCTGCTCAGAGCCTCGCAAAACCTACTTCTTCTAATAAGCTTTTGGTTTTCCAGTGGTATTTGTTTACATTCACAAGGAAGAACAGAGTAGCCAATGTATCCCGTCAGTAGTTTACTTCTTGCTATATTGTTTACTAGGAAGTTTGGCTTAGATTGTATGTCATGTCATGTCAAAACTTGTTTAACTGACTAGACAGTGCTGGTTATACCCAGTTTAAACTTGATCTGTTCAGAGTGCATTAAAATATATTTCCGGAAAATATAGATCTAACATTACTTCAGCTTTAGCCGTTTTCATAGACTGTAATACGTTTATTACTTAAGCCCAGCTACAAACTTCTTTGTTGATTCGATCGTTTAAACATGGTAAACTCCATTCATTGATTAGATTGTTTGAAGGCCGAGAGTTTCTTCATTTTCAAGTAGGTAAGTAATATATTTCTAACATTCCAAAAATGGAACGGACCTACTGTTCCCAGCTTAATCCATAACCCAAAGGGCATACAGATATGGACCAAAACAACACATGGAGCACATTTTACAAAAGCTTCCTAGCTTGGGGATTTATTGCAATATTTTTGGCATTTGTTTGTTTTCGTTGTTGTTGTTTATCTCTAAATGCAAATTCTTTTGTGTTCATACACAGTTTCAATGTATTTTCTTTCACATCCAGTTCTAGCAATCTTTTCTGCCTTTCTTATAATTTTAGTTTCATATGTTTTAGTGTGAACATGATTTGCTGTTTGTTGTGCTATATGGTGATGCTGTACAGTTTAAGGTATACAGCGAGCTTCTTGTTATTCAGTTGCTTCTTCATGTTGTATAAGTCATTTCTGTCTATCTGCATCTCTTCCTCCTCTTCTCTACCTGCCCTTATGTATATATCTTGTTCTGTTTTTTCAATCGATCGATGCATTGTTCCTTATAGTTACGAAAAAGACGTTTCGTTTCGTGTGCTATTTGAAACCCATAATCTAATTGATGGTTTAACATATTCTGTCTCCTTTCGCTGAGAGTGTACAAATTTTCCTTTTTTTATTCCCACGAGTGTTTAAGAAACCTTTTGTAGAAACCTTTGCAACTGGTGAAGCTATTGTCTTTAACAGGGTCGCGTAGCAGTTGGGGTTAAATCAGTTCCAACTGCACTTGGAACAAGTCCTGACAAGTAACATACATACCAGTGAAAGTTATTTTTTAATTACGGTTAGGCTAACAGGGTCTCAGAGTAAAGACATAATGATTAAAATAAGAATATTGATAGCAGTGAAGGACTAATATTATATGCCCAATTTCTAAATAAATGCAAATTATGTTAAACTTTCCGCAAACTTAATTAATACAATCATTTTATTTCTCTTGACTTCATTCCCCGACTTTATATAAAAACCTCTGCTGAAATGTTTGTAGAATCAGCATTCTTTCAAGTATAAAATCTGAACAATTTTTTTATACCAAATTTTGTTTCGTCTTTAAAACCTGCCTTACGTGTAATCATTCCGTCCAAATATTAAGCTTCTTAATCAAACATGATGAGTCAACTAAATTTTTAATTCCCATTGCAAAATCCAATTGTCATGTAACAACGGGTCAAGATTAAAGAATCGTAAGGTGAAGAATAGCTGGCTCTTACATTTCACTGTCAGAGCTAAGTTTGTTCCCCACAAGTCTCATCATGTAGTTTACCTTCATTCTAATTAGACTGAATGGAGCAATCGTGAACGTATTGTGATGAGGTGTAAGAAAATGTATTATTTGTGTTTTAATACCATCAACGCTTATATTATCAATTGTTCCAACACATGCTTTGAAACACAAGATGGTATGGGATACCTTTATGAGACTGGCGGAGTAAGAACTTGGTCGTATATCGATACGAGAGTTCAGAAACTAGTGATTAACAAGATGGTATGGGATACTTTTATGAGACTGACGGAGTAAGAACTTGGTCGTATATCGATACGAGAGTTCAGAAACTAGTGATTAACAAGATGGTATGGGATACTTTTATGAGACTGACGGAGTAAGAACTTGGTCGTATATCGATACGAGAGTTCAGAAACTAGTGATTAACACAGAGGTATAGAAAAGCATATTATTGACCTCATGTACAGTAGATATCTTAAAAAACCTGTCGTGCATATAGGAATGGAGTAACTCGTATGTGACAGTGATCTGATGTGCTTTTTGAATTTCAAGGAAAAATTAAAATCTAACAGACATATATCTAGTGAGAGATATATAAAGCTAATTACCCAATCTCACCCTAACGGGATAAAATTACTAAATATTTCAACAAAAAAGTAATATTTATATATTTTAAAAAAATTAAATAATAAGTTCTGTATTGGGATGGCGCGCATGCCACAAAAGCTTCCGTTGATAAGAATTAGAGAAAATGTTTGGAAATGTTGATTGTTGATTTTAACCTCTTTACAGTGCTGACGTATCCGTTTGTTTACATCAACCTTGGAATAGTCTTAATATTTAGATCACAGTACATCACTAAGAAATATTTTGAATTGTACCATTTACTTTTATCATTTGACTAACATGGGAATCAGTTTGTTCGTGTTCCACTAGCTTAATAGTGCAATTAACAACCAACCAACATATTTGCTACTTATAGCACCTGAACGTGCAATGAAGCTACAAATCAAGCGTTAGTCCAGAGCCTGATGTCATATATTTGCATTTTATGGGAACTGAGTGAGGGAAGATGGTAGCAGACTTAATTTTGTCAGATAGGTCAAATTCACATCTCAGTTTTATTTATCAAGCTAAACTCTGAACGATCTTATCTCTATTGCTTAAGCAAGCGTAACGAATTCAGACCATTCAAAACATTTCCATTTTCAATGAAGTAACACCAGAACTAAAAGTAGAAAATAACAACATCATTTTTTTACTTTATTAACCTGTTTTCTATGACTTTGTAAGTCTATTAGGGCTTTGTTTTATTTCCATGCAAAGTGTGATAATAATAGGCACTCTTTACATATATTCAGATGAATTTTCATTTGCTAAGCTAGTTCCTTTTTCTGTAGTTTAACATCCACTAGATCTGTGTTTGTCCGAAATGTACAAGTATTAAAACTTCTGGATATGCGCAGATGAATTATAAATTTGCATTAGCAATTGGTCAAAGAGGTAGCTGCCGTTACTATAAATTAATTAGAAAAGTAGCAACTGTTGTTTGTTTTTCTCTTTTATTATTATATAAATAAAACATTTTGGTAAGTCGCACAAAGTTGGTTATACCAATATATCTAGATTGTAATTTAATACCAACTTTTGTTCACGTTCTCCTTTATACATAGAAAATTTGGCACTGCAGAAAACACCATTCCATCCCCAACACACCCGATTATACTTATATTTGGATCTATTGGCCAAAAATCCCTCTGCAGCATTTGAAGTAAATCCAAATATTTGTGAAATGTACTTGATGTAAAGCCTCTGATAAGTCAGTATGGCGACGATACACGTTGAATTTTCATGTTTCTTTTCATTAGAAATCTTCATTCTTTTACCTTATAGGTCTAGAAAAAATGTGCATAAATAGAGATCTTGTAAATAAATATTGTATGCCTGTTTAAAGATCAGTCTGTGAGAATCCGTAACATTTATGTTCAGATATATATCTAGAGGAATTACAAAGTACTCAATGAGTTTTGGACTAACACACATCTTTTTATTACACTGGTCAACAGTGAAATCATTACTGACTTGAAAAGGCCCTAATCTGTAGTATTTTGGTGTGCCGAACACGAATATAACCGTGAAAAATTTGTATTGGCTCTCGTTTTGAAGATATTCATATACCTCATTTTCTATGTTTCACTGTGTAAATTTCTCCAGTAGGACTGCAGCAACATCCGGAATAATGATGTAACATTGCATAATACCATCATGCTCACATCATCCACAGTTGATTGCATCATTTTCTGATGCAATGCAATACTAATGCCATGCGGCTGCTGAAGTAAGTTGACGTCAGCAGTGTACTATACATGTGTAGGCCTATTATACTAATGCCCGGCGGCTGCTGAAGCTGACGTAAGCAGTGTACTATATAAAGCCCAATCAGATAGGTTCAGCATTTAAAATATTTTAGACGTTGTGCGAGACAGTTCAAGCTACTGTTACATAAAACTTATTATTTTATCCATTTACGTACAATAAAGAACAGTAATGCCTCGAAAGTGTGTTAATACCGCGGACAATTTTTGCTATATTTGTGGGGAAGTGACATTTGCCAACCAGAAGAAAAGTATCAATTCTCAAGTGAAGAAGGCATATCATCTTTACTTCGGATGCAAGGTTGGTGACCAAGACAAGCCTTGGGCTCCGCATATATGCTGTGCTACATGTACAACACAGCTTTCACAGTGGTTGAATTGCAAAAGGTCATCAATGCCGTTTGCAGTCCCAATGGTGTGGAGAGAGCCAAGCAACCACCTAAATGACTGTTACTTCTGTTTGGTTCCTCCTCTTTCCGGCGGAATAACGAAGCGAAAGAAGTCGAGAATAGTCTACCCAAACATTCCGTCTGCATTGAGACCAGTTCCACAGGGTGAGGGACTTCCTATTCCAGAACTTCCAGCAGAATATTCTCTTGATTCATCTGACGAAGACAAAGGTGAGTCGACCTGTTCTTCTCCTGGTCCATCAGCATGCAGTGATCCAGATTTTCACTGTGGTGCATCATCAACCCCACACAGAATAACACAGGAAGAACTAAATGACCTGATTCGTGATTTGGACTTATCAAAGAACAAGGCAGAATTGCTAGGATCAAGACTCCAACAATGGAATCTTCTAGAAGAAGATGTCACAATTACTGCATATCGAAAGCGCCACCAGCAATTGGAGCCTTTCTTCAGAAAGGAAAGTAATCTGATATTCTGTTCCGATATTGAGGGCCTCATGAATGCTTTAAAAATCACTCATGACCCACAAGAATGGAGACTATTTGTGGACTCTTCGAAACTGAGTCTCAAGGCTGTGCTTTTGCACAATGGAAACATTCTTCCATCTATTCCAGTAGCGTATGCTGTCCACATGAAAGAGACATACGATAACTTAAGGCAGCTACTGAATTCCATTGAGTATAACAAGTACAGCTGGCACCTCTGTGGTGATTTGAAGGTAGTTGCCCTTTTAATGGGACTGCAGCAAGGATATACAAAATACATGTGTTTCTTATGCGAGTGGGATAGCCGAGCAAGGGAAATGCACTACATGAGGAAGGAATGGACTCACAGGCAGAATGTAGCCATTGGAGAGAAGAATATCCAACACCCAGCTCTGGTTGAGGCTCAGAAAATCTTGCTACCACCCCTTCACATCAAACTAGGTTTGATGAAGAACTTCGTGAAAGCCATTGACCGGACTTTGCCAGCATTCCGATACCTGCATGAAAAATTCCCTCGACTCAGCGAAGCAAAGATTAAAGAGGGAGTTTTTGTGGGTCCTCAGATTCGAGAGCTTTTCAAAGATGACCGGTTCAACAACTTGCTGGAAGGTGACGCGAAACAAGCATGGAATGCTTTTCGCCTAGTTTCTACAAACTTCCTCGGAAATGTTAGGGCAGAAAACTATAAGGAACTAGTAGAAGACATGTTGATGAAGTATAAGAAACTTGGCTGCAATATGTCTCTAAAGATTCACTTCCTTCATTCCCATTTGGATTTCTTTCCTAGCAACTGTGGTATTGTTAGTGATGAACACGGCGAACGTTTTCATCAAGATATCGCAACAATGGAACAAAGATACCAGGGAAAATGGTCCACTACAATGCTGGCTGACTACTGCTGGACACTCCTCAGAGATGCTCCCGAACAGCTGTACAAGAGACAGGCGAAGAAATCTAAGATGTAGTCAATGACTTGATCTTTTATAGGTAGGCTATTACAGTTGACCTTTTACTATTGGAATGCATTTCGTTATGTAAACATTAATTTCTTGCAGATTACAAAAAAACTAGAGCCAATTTTGCAATTTGACTGTCATATTCGTGTTCAGCACATAAAAATTGATAAGAATTGACTAATTTTATTTCAGTAACATGACTTTTGTAAAAATTTGTTGTCCAGTGTTATTGTGAACTCATCCAAAGACATTTTGGATGCATTATTGTGGTACATCAAAACATTCAAGGCTATTGGGATTCATTCGGAACAATCTAAAGTTCGTAACATTCTATATTTCTATATTTCTGGACATGTAATAGGACTGGATTTAATTATCAAAACTGTTTAGGATCTCTGAAATTTTCACTTTGGATTCTAGAGAGAGAAATTATTACGACTCTATGATCTTAAACTAAGCAATAGAAAAGAGCGAAAACAAAAACGTATTTTTGATTCAACAAATAATTTATTCCCTAGAATACAAAGTGGAAATTTATAGAGAACTGAAAGTAATGCGAATTAGATCCCAAATAGTTCAAAAAGTCACTTTTACACGTTTCTACGAAATCAGTATCTAACAAACATTCCTGTTTGAGAGGGTTCATCTTGTATGCTGTTTCATAAGTGTGAAATCTACAATTTCAGCTTCATTGAAGATTTTATTTGGGACATTTGGAAACAAGTACTCATATTCAAGTAGTAGCTGTTTTAGTTTACTCTTTTCTTGTGGTTGCAGATGTGAACGTTTCTGATCCAAGTTATTCATAATTTCTGAATTCCGAAGATTGTTTACTCCAAAGACACTACATTCCGATTTCATTCTATCGCTTAAATCCTTGCTGTGTAGGCAGGTACAACTAATTGACTGCATAATTAACATGAATATCTTTATCCTTTTATGGCAAGTTGCTTTCGTATTCGCCTTAACGATATAATTTAAATCACTTTTTCTTCAACTGTGTTAGGACCATAGTACTTTGCTTGAGAAGATTTTGAGTTAAGGGCAATAACGCAAGAACGCAATCACAAGGCTGATTGTTGTTGTTGTTGTTGTAGGGTTTAACGCCATTTTTCAGCACACGATAGGCTATACATGGCGGCCAGTATTAATGGCGGCGGAAGAACCCGGGAAAACCCCGGAAAGAACCACCGACCCACGAGAAGCTACTGGCAAGCTTTCTCACATACCCACATTGGCTGAATCCTAGACTCGAACCCACGCAGACAGAGGTGAGATGGCAGTGATCCGTAATGGACAGCGCTTTAGACCACTCGGCCACTCGGGGCCCCCACCAGGCTGAAAACGCCTTTCAATTATATTTTAGTCATACCTTAATGTACCTTTGGACTGAATAGAGTGTCATTATCTGAATTTACATAACACACGTCTATTGCGCGAACGGGGAATTTTGGCTTAGGTTGTGTGTCAAAGTACATCTTTATGAATCCATTAGTTCATATTTGTAGTATCAAGTGTCAAACAGTATATTGAAAATAAAAACTACTGTGTATTTTGATATTTGCATCGAGTGGTCTATCAAAAACAGAATCTGATATGCAATTAACCGTATCTACCCGTATTTCAAAAGTCAGACTTTGCTTCTTGAATCCTAGGTGTCTTACGTAATTGTATGGAAAAAATAAATTAATAAAAAATTGGTTAAAATGAATGAAATCAAATCAAATCTATCTATAAATTCAGCTTGCAATGTAGAATGTTCATGAGACTCTATATTAGTTTAATTAATACTTTAATAATCACGTTGTAATATAGCTATAACAAATCATGATTAAAAAGAAGTTATTGTGAGGTTCTCGAGTTGTTCTTATAAATATGGTTTACTGCAGATGTCAGGTTGACGCATGAAGATATCTTTTTAGATATTTTTAGTGGCCAAGAATACATTTTGATAATCACATTTAGTCTTCAAGGGTCTTTGTCTTCACCTGTGATCGTCCAAACTTACTAACACGTTATGCGGGTTACACTCGTATACGCTTGGTACCTCGTCCAGAGAGTACTTTTAAACAAAAATAACATAAAAGCATAAAAACAAATTGTACTGCTCAAATATGGATCCCCCAACAAATCAATACCAATCGTTTGAAAATTCAGTGCTACCGAATTTCACCGAAGTATATTGCTACAAACCAATCTTATATATATATATATATATATATATATATATATATATATATATATATATATATATATATATATATATATGTATGTATGTATGTATGTATGTATATTCATAATTTTGATTCAGCTTAATGCGTGATCTGACGTAAGATCATATGTTGTTTTCCTTACGACAGCATTACGTACTGGGGTTCAACACATTTGTTGCAAACTCGTTTCTTTGCCAGTAAAGACAAACTATTTCAAGGTGTGAGCAATATTTTGAAAACGAAGATCCCATGTCATATTTACAACATCCTCATTTGAACAAACGATGAGATTACGGCAGCAAAGTACAATTCAGTTTTCGGACATATCAAGCTAAACATCCTCTTTGTTAGGGGATGAAACAACTTACATCCATCAAACAAACACTTAACACAAAAGCCAAGTAAAAACCTGGACTCCTAGATGTTTGAATGATATGTAAACTATACAAACAAGATTTAAAGGTGGAAAAAAGAAAACTTTAGATACACAGACAGATTGATAGACAGAGAATGTGTATCTCATAGCTAAGTAAATACGTTTATACCTTTCTAACTTCAATATTTGCTTCCGTTTAAGCTAGAAAGTTTAGTTGTGGAAACGGTATCTAAGAATGTTGTGTTTTTTGTGTTTACGTGCGATCGGGGGAGAGCAGGTATATCCTGTTGAATAATAAGCAATGTGACAATGGTACTATTATTGGTGCTTACTACTTTAAGATGATGACATGATCTAAACTCAAACCATTGACAACACAGACTAAATTGTTTGAGGAGTATGCCAAATATTCTCTAAGAAAGATTCGATGATAAGTTAAGTTTAGCCATATATATTACTAAATGTCTTATAGTAATCGAACCTCTCAACTGAAGAATTATATAGTTTCTTTCACCATTGCTACATCTTAATATGTACGTTTAAATGATATAAATACCACTATAGACGATAGGAGCCGTTGCTTGCTGATTTGAATCCTGGCTGCAAAGAATTGCAACTCAATAACTTGTTTCGTTATATTAGTTTCATTGTATATAAATTTCTTTCATATAGTCATATGTAACAGCATGTAATATGCTATGTAGATACCAGTATGTAATTATAATTTCATGTATATACAGTAATTTGTGTTTCTAAATAAAGTGAGAATGGTTTTGTGTATATGGCTGAACATAAAATTCCGCAAGTCAAGCTATGAGACTTCTTGCGCTTTTGAGTCCTTTCTTTCCATCTTGTTTCATCGATTATTTGGGACACTTTAGTCCGAAGTAATCGGCAAGAAATATCTGGAAATATTAAGAAAATTAATTATGGGGAGGGGATGGGCGGCGCTGTACATTTTGGTTCTAAATCCCGTTTAATGTCGCTGATGTTTAATTCCCTTGTTGTCAGACGTACATTGTCCACGTAATACGTTCGACAGTGGCAGCCATTTTGGTTGGCTAAAAGTTACTTTTCAACCAATCGTTTAACCTACGACTGTCCACACCTATTTCAAACCTTTTGAACTCAACACGTGCAGTCACATTCGACTTCAGAAAAAATGGTTAAAGCTACAAATCTGTCCATTGTTTACTAGAACTTTCATTAACGAAATGTACCTACATCTTTTTAAAACCACATACCTGATTTTATTTCCATCCTTTCAGACTTCATGGGTAATTAGGCCGAAATGAAATTTATCTTTATATTATATATATATATATATATATATATATATATATATATATATATATATATATATATATATATATATATATATATATGCGTGTGTGTGTGTTTATTGGTATAAATAGAGGAAATTCTTGAGATTACACACCAATGTACTGAGGACATACATTCAACCGATTACCCCTCGTTTGGAAGAAGGTCACACAAGCGAAACCATGCCGTCGATGTCCCGGTGGTAATCTTGCAAAGAGACACGTGCTATCAAATTACATGTTTGCAAAACGTATCCACGTTTAGATTCAAACATTAAATAACTTAGCTGAACTCCAGGATGGCTGATCCATATAACAGTCCCTGGTCATTGTATTATGATATCATACATGTTTGTCTGTAGCGATATGGAATGCAATATGAACTCATAGTGTACGTGTTCAATAAAAACAAACAAATCCACTACACGTGATACCATAGAAGTACATGACACGGCTACTGACAAATTGCTTGTAAATGTTTACGAAAAGTGTGTAATTATCCTATCTGATTGCGAAGACAAATCACCTTGTTGGCAATGAGGTGTATAGCTACTGAAGGCAACGTTCGTATTATTCAATAAATTTTATCCGACCCATTTATATCATACCTTGTAATCAAAACAGGAGAGGACGGTTGGGCAATCATCACAGATCCTGTTATAGTGACACATTATGACAAGCCTAATTTGACGTTAATTGCATAGAACTGTAATAGATATATAAATCGAAGTAAAAGATCAGTCGCATTAAGAAATATTTCATCAATGCAGTACATGTCTTTCATCATCGCAAGGGCTATATTTGCGAGGATATGTGCAAGCCCAACATAAACTGATGCATGCATATAATGCACCTTTGATGTATATGCCACCTTCCAAGAAGGATTTGACGACTTTGATTTACCGATTATGTATTATGCTTCTATCTATTGTTCTATTGTGAAAGAAGTCTCGTGAAAACATGACACAAAATTAGAACCGACAAAACACCAATATGTCTACAAGAACAGTGTTATCAATAAAGTGTTGTTACACTTTCTTTCCATTAAATTTAAATACGGTTTAGCGAAAGTCAAAAGGCACAAATAGTTGTACGGGACCAGACTATATACCGCAAATCGATCAGACATTCCTACTCATTTTGTCTTTTTTAATCAAGCTTTACACAGAATGCGACCCTGTGCAATAGCAATCAGCAATACACGATACCTTTACAAGGTACTTGCAACTGCCAAATGTTTAAGTCACCAGAAAAGGGAGCAGTGAGTGTAACAATAAAATGTATATTGGTAATTATTAGCTTATCAACCTTAAAATTTATAAACCAAGTTAGTAATATGAGAACATGACCCCAATCCAGTAACTATATGCATACATGTACTATAATGGATCAGTTTATCACACCTGGCTCCAGCGCCGTAGTCTTAGGTAGGGACATCAATTTACTTAAATTAGATATTTTATGATTTGTTTTGTTTGATTATTTATGTCTAGTACACTGGTCACTTTATTTTCAGATCGATATAAAACTCGATAGAATCAATGTTATATGCATCATCGATTTATTCAAATAAAGCGGCTTGAAAATGAGCCAAGTTATGATGAAATACGTAGTATGGTAAACAAAACCATTCGTTCCAATTTTCAACATTAACTTGCACGTATTTTAGAGAGGTGGGGGACAGAAGATTCGTGCATGTATTATACAACAAAGACACGACTCCTCTTGGCAACAAGACACTGACAATCAGTCCAGTTGCATGCCATAAATGCTCCAATCCAGCTAACTGGTATGATATGTGGTCAACATTGCGAGTCAATCAAAAAAATCAAACAATAACAGTACTCAAACAACGATGAAATGTACTTGATGTGAAGGACTGAGGAAAGCTGTAAATAGTCCTTGTGGAGGTTTTATTTACTTTAAACTAATAGGGTATTTAAAATCTTTCTTTTCTGACAGTTTTAAATTCCTACATTTTTGCGTCTTTTTCTGATGTGGCAGCAGATTACGTTCAATGATTGAATTAATATATATATATATATATATATATATATATATATAAGGAATTGTTCTGCTATAAAGCACTTGCAAAAGGTTTTCAAAATATGGGCATTCAATGAGCACAGGTTTCTTAAGAGAAGGCATGATTTATTTAATAATGTAGTTGCCTTTCATATCAAGATAATTACAACTTGATGGGGAAGCTTTCCATACGTGATCTACAGCAGAATCAGCACAAATATATTTTCAAAAATATACCTGAGTTACTTTGCAACTTAAATAATCAAGGGAACAATGGCGTTGCTTTGATAACCTGAACACATTCTATTGACCGCAGTATAAATGCGAAATATTTGAAAAAGACAAGCTGTTGAACAATGTTAGAATCACGTGTCCTTTCATACACTTAAGTGACAATTTACACACTTTTACTGTCTTGGATGCGATTGGAACTAATCTTTGCGTGTGTTTTAAACTGGGAATCTTGTGACGAACATAACATAAGAGATGACTTTTGCAATCACTATTCAGCATAAATATTATGCTGAAATAAGAAAACAGAAAGTGTCTCAAACATGTTAATACATTCAGATTTAGTGATTTGCAAAGAAAAGTTCGTAACGTACAGGTAAGACCGAGAAAATTAAAAAAAATGAATTTGAACTCATTCTGTTCCCACATGAACAAAGAATCATTATGTCTATTTTAACACGATTGAAACCGAAAGGATTTTGAATAGAGTGAAAACACCGAACTCTACGTATCCGAATGAAACAGAGTTTATGAAATGAAAACTATACGACAACAAATAAACACAGACCATAACATGGATTTACCACACACACTGAGGATTCAGTATGTAAATATGTAAAAAGTAATCGTCAAATTATATGAAACTACCACACTGAATATGTAAATCAAAATTAATCAGTACGATGTATGTAAGATATAAACATAATAGATACGCTTCGTGTAACTATGGTATACAATGAATATTGCTCTTTTAACATATGCTTGGAGGAAATGAATATGGTTCATACAGCCATACTATATGATAAATAAAAAAGAGACTGATTCAAACAACCATATGCTTTACAGGAATTAGTGTGGTTCATACAACCTTATTAAAAGAAGATAATTTGATTCATACAACCGTATGATTTAATGAAACCATACGCTTCGTACAACCATATGTCATTATGATTAGAAATCACTGTTTACTGTTCTTTTCACAATATGGAATCAATATCCTTCAGAGAATTTCCACTATTACAAATTACGCTGACTCACTGCCACCTAAGTTGATGTTATTACAGATAACAGCTACGCTGCAGCACTACTGGTTAAACTTTTAATTATAGCTACGCTGCCCACTGCAGATCAAGCTACCACATTGTCAACTATATGCTGCCACTCTGCCATCTCAATCAGCTATGCTGCCAGCCTTTCCAGCTAAAAGTAGACCTAACTGGTCATCTTATTGCACTGAATAAACATAATAATAAAATAGACATATCTCCTAAATCATATCCAACATATATAAATACACTAAACATTGCAATAAAATCTATATAATACATGCTACCATCAATTTTCTACGTCACCATAATGCCCTCAACTGTGAGTCACGGACAATTTTTGTATATCCAGACAATGAGTAATTTAAAGAATGTTAACATTAAGAGCGCTGGATAAAAACTGCATGTCCATATGAGTCATTTACAATAATGATACAATTACAGCTCTGACTTATTCAATCTACTACTTACCCCTATGGCTACTGTAGAACGTTGTCTATTATTAACACTGCCCGACAAGATCTAGGTGATCACTGTGTCTGTATATAACAATATGCCTCTTTTAAATACTACAAAACAACATGCAAGAACCAGGGTAAAGTACATGCGCACATCATGATAAATGGGCATCTCGCTTCGAGCAACTCAGTCGTCACCATGAGAAGAAATGAATAAAAACAATTCGAGGTAATTCTGCATGCGACAACGAAATCAGTTACACAGAATTGTTCTAAGGCATTACAAAGTTATTATCTTGCCTTATTCCGTGACAATACCTCCCCCATAAGAAAATGGACACATTTTGAGTAATCATAGAATATGAATAAAGAATTTCTTTTTACAATTCTTGATTGGCAATACATAGACTGGGTATATTAATATCGGATTTGCCAATCATGATATGTTCAAATAATCTCCGCCTACGTTTTCGACCCCCATTATTACTTCAAGTCGAAAACGATAAGGTTGACGTGATGGCGCCCAGCGCATCAACCGAGCGCATTAACCGAGCGTTAGCGACCTTAGGAGGTGGTGGTCAGTTTCGAGAACAAAATCTCTCTCCAAAAAATACGCATGAAATCTCCCAATCCTCCAAACCAAAGCCAGACACTCATTTTCGATTACCGGTATTGTGTATTTTTGCTTCATGTTCAGCAATTTTATGTTCGTATAAGCTAAAGGTATCTTTATCATTTATTGCTCTTGCAGCTTAATTGCTCCCTGCCCGGGATCAGCGGTATACGTATTTAGGATAAACGTATTGCTAACATCGGGTAACTTAAAGGGCTATTGTTAATGCACAATATAATACAGGTGGGTGTGGAATGGTACTCTGTTATGATATGGCTACAAATTATGTCCCATTTCTTTCAGTTAAGTATCATGCACAATTCAGCAGTGACTGCGTGAAAGAATAACTTACAATAAAAACAATTCATACCGTTGTGTCCACAGACTTTGATGCAGTGTACAACGATATGGAGTATGTATATGTGAGTATGAAATGCCACTGACACTTATGAATAATCTATGAAGAGGCTAGAAAAAGTGGATATTGAATAAAACTTGGAGAAATTGAACATGAGATGCTTTTCTGACATACTATTTACAGATACAATGGATTCTATTCACTCCTGATCAACCTTGATAGTAGTTCCTGAACAAAGATACGAAGGCCTGTTTTGGGCCATAAACAGCATTTATATTAAAAAGACAAATCAAATTTCCATATATTTTGTAATAATAACAATAATGGCATAATGTTAGTCCCAAACAATATGATGTTCCCCAAAAATAAAGAGTTAGAATATTCATATTGTCTGCTGATGCGTCGTTTTGTACATGGTAAGCTGGTAATTCAGTTTTCTAAACTTTATTAATTATTGAATTTTTATTTTAAATCTCTAACAAGTTTTCTTCGTATCCTAATATTGGGTTGAAAACAAAATATACCAAATATAAGGCTTTGGTCTAGTGTTTACCGTTTACGTACTCCACCAGCCACATTTAACTGCCTCCTTTTATCCTAGTTTTCATGACCACCATGTTTTTACGAATGACTACACTGTACAACGATACAAATTAATGCATCCAATGCTCAAATGTCAGCATAAAACCATAATAAATAGCTAGTTATAAAAAAAAACAACAGAAAATGTAACTAAATCACCATTAACATGTACATAACAAACTTAACAAATAAGTGTCGACTCTTTACCTATAAAGGGCCTATTCAACAAACTGTAGAATCCAACGTAGAAAATCACATAGATATAAACGTGAATACATGTCATATTCATCATCATTAGGCATGTTGCGCTAACCTTCAGGATTTTTGATAATCGTGTCATCCACTGGAACAAAACGAGGTGTTATCTTGTATAGTATTCAACTGTTCATATATTGTACCTGATCAGTTTAAAATTTTATTCAAATTTGTCATTTTCTTAATTTGATTTGCACTCTTGTTTTGCGGGAAGTGCCTTTTCACACACTAGCGAAAACGTATACCAAAACTAGAATAGTTCTCATACGTGCAATCAAATTTAATATACTTTCATTTATACATACTTATAAAGTTTATTTGGATAAGTAGCTAATAGTAAGTACTTTTCATTATCTTTAGACGAGTATTCAGAACGAAAGATTGGCGATAATAGAAGATATAAGGTTTCGCTGATTACTACATAGAAATTATGAAAGAAGTAAACTGTAAACAAGCAAATAAGTCATTTTATAGCATGTATTTCAGGAATGTTTGGTAATTCTCTTTGCTATTATCAGTATCGACCACAACTGTACTTTCAATACGGAAAGTTTGATAACCATCGGGTTACAGGTATGCGTTTCATGTGACTGTCAGTCAAATGACCAGGTTGACTGCAAGAAGATCAATATGGCAGCCCCAATTACTCCATTACCTGGCATCGTGGTGTTAGCCACGTGCATTGTACGCAATGACAAATGTATATAGAAAGTGTAATTCTCGATGTATCTTGAGTAGTCCTCATGCAACAAGATAATTACAATACAATAGCCTAATACTATCCCTGTACAGTATTAAATTACCTATTTTAGCTCATATAACATTTTCGTATGTCGAATTTTTCAAAGTTCACTAGCAAGCCTAGATGATCTAAAGTTGAGAGAAGATCGTATCTGCCTTGGAAGAGGAAGAATTTAACATATATTTCGAGAGTATAACGTTCAGGTAAGCCACGATCGATGTATATGAAATCGATTTGAACAGTGTGACGACGCAATTAATTAACCATGGCAAAATCTCTATTGCTAATGTTGAGACCCAAGGGTAGGAGTATAAACTGCTAAATCCTGTACCAGTGAGCAAAATGAAGAAATTCCCGTGACTCGAAGTAGATAGGCACTTGACAATATGCGTCATTTATATTGAGACTGAAAGCATATCCATCCCGTCAAATGGAGAGACGGATTATTCTCGCCGTTTCCATCTCTAATTTCGGTGGCGCTTTGAATTGGTTGAGGCGACTCAGGTCGTCCATCTGCCACAATTTGCCGTTTGTATTCCTATTAAGAAAACAGGCTTTAATAAAAAAAATACCTGCGATTGTGGTCTTTGTACAATCTTCCCCGCTTGTTGTTCGATGAATGACCGTATCTCCAGTTTAGGACTCTATCATTCTCCGGATCTGATGGTATGTCGGTTAAGAGGGGAGAGAAATCCGAAGCCCCACCGAAATTAGCTGGATCGCCATCCACCTCCCCGGTCTGATGGAATAGGGAGATAACGGAGTCTTAAATCGAAGGAGGCGGCCGTCCACAGGTAAGCTTACTGCTGGCGATGGGAAGGGTAGGTCAATGTCTAAAGTTTTCTGGCGGTATTATTGGCCTGGATGCTGGAGGTATATAAGCCAGTCTGGCTATCACAGGTACCGGTCTTTCCCAGGGTTTGGCTGAACGTACAGATTTCTCACAGTAATCTCCGTCCTAGTAAGGGTATGTTGCCGACGGTAAGGCTAAACTACAGATCTGTCACTAAGATCGCAGTAAATTCTAGTTGGTCGGACCGTCTGATCAAAAAGTCTCCATGCTGGGATGGTTGGACCGCTATCATTGTTATCAGCAGGTCAAAGTGCCTGGTTTGACTGATACATTTCTCATTAAATCTCTGCCATAATAATGTTATGTTGCCGACGGTATGGTTAAACGGATGGATCAGTCTCTAACATCGACGTAAATGCTAAATGGCGAGACCGTTCAACGAAAAGGTCTCCAGGCTGAGACAGTTGCATGGCCTGTGATAGCTGGACGGCTGATGATAGCTGGATAGCTGGTGATGGTTGGAAGGCCGGTGACGGTGCGGTTGTTTTATGAACTGGATCTAATGATCCAGTACAAACCACCTGCGTCCTGACCTACAGGCCCGAATGTCATGCTCGCCCGTGCTGGGGAATGTACCCCCACTTGGTTGCCCCGAATTGGGGACTCCCCCATGAGTAAGATTTGCTAGCAACGAACTTTATTATGTTGTCTTTGGATATATACATTGTCTCCTCGACTTATTCCGTCTTTTATTCCCATGAATGCCTTATGGACTAATGCTTAAACTATGTATTTCATGCATTTAGTTGTCAACACAACGAAACTACACAAGGAGACAAGACAATGATTAAATTAGTAATTTAGTCCTAACTTGTTAATATAACTCCTGCGAAACTATTGGAGTAACCAAAAATATTGTCGCAGTTGATTCTTTATAGACTATGTTTTACCTATATACATTATACCTAGTTAACACTTCTACCAAAACAACCCAAAATAAGAAGAAACCAAGCATAAATTAGCAATGCATCATAATAAAACTCTAATATTTTTTACGAACGGAGAAAGTGAAGGTAGTCGAAGTCGTACGAACTCATCATGACCTTACATGACTTCAACGATAGCGTGGTATAGCGAGGTCTTAAATTAATGAAGTCCCTGAAAGTAACCAAATCACTCAAAGTCGTCAAACATTGCAAAACTAATGTATACAAATTGCAGGAGAATGATTATTCCACACAATGGATCCAAAATGAACGTTGGATGGTTCAACACAAAAATGGCTTGTATTGTTGGAGGATAAACTGTACGATGTTGCCAGACAGCTTCGAAGGTAAAAACTAACGACCGCTGACGGTAGCAACGGGAAGTAATGGGCGAGAATTATTGCACTTTGCCTATACGAGACAGACAGAAAAAGACTATTTTCGTATTTTAATTGTACCGGATTCGCGAGGTAGCAGGATAATATTCCTAAACTAATGTAGTTAAAGAACGTATTTAAACTAGAAATTGGACATGACTATTACCATAACTTTTAGCCATTTCTTCACAATCGGAGTACCATCATTCCACCCACCTGTACCTAATTGTGCAATACTAATAGCCCTTAAGCATATTAGCAAGTAATAGATTCAACAGTCTTATACTCCATGCCACCATTAACCCCATTAACCTCCTAGGGACCTTTCTAACAGCTTGTTGGTGTTAGTTGGAAGGAGCGCTAACACACGGTCTCCCACAACGAATTTTATATTCAGCGCTCTGTTATTGTAATACTCGGTTTACTTTCGCCACTTCCTTACAAGTTCTTCATTTGCTATCTGACAAGTGCTAACAAGCTTTTTACGCAACGTACAGCACGTACTGATAAATAGATTTTAATGTATCGCTTGTCACATCATCTGTGAATAGTTTGCGTTGGATTATCATAGGGCCTCGAATTGTTCTGCCTTACAACAATTCAAAGGAAAAGAGCACTAAGCTTTCGTTGAGTACTTCTCTATAGACCAGTAGAACCGCCTTCATATAACGATTCCAGACTTGTGGACGCTCCACACGTATCCACCACTTGCACAAGTTGATGAAAACATATGGAAGTTTTTAAACTTCCGACTTTTAAATTATTACTGTTCTTTCACTTCCAATTTTCGATAAGTTTGGCTATGCATCCAAAAAATTATTATTTAAAAATATCTTAACAGTTCCGAAATTGTATCTGATTATTTAGCAGACGTCGTCATATATATATATATATATATATATATATATATATATATATATATATATATATATATATATATAAAATCTACCCCAACGGATAAATAGAGTCATATGTTTTTTATCGAGTCTCTTGCTTTTTTGTATGCTGTCTAAACAGGGAGGCTACAAAGTTTGATGCATCACACATAATGTCACTTTTTAAAAACATGCAGGATTTTATTTCCATTAACTATTAAATTACGCCTCATAAGGTTGCATCCCCCGGCATATAGAGACGAGTGATTTACTGGCAAAAAGCAATGTCTGACACAATTTTAATATCGCCATACCAGTAGGTGACTTTCGGATTTTCAATGTTTCGAAATGTAGACGTGATTGATTCTGAAACGTATTCCAAAGCAAAGATCACTTGATCTGGTTTGGTGTTTTACGGCACAGCAATACATGTAACTTATTCATTTTCGTATAAATAGGAGTAAAGTATCTTGCCAAATGGTGCAGCACTGATTCAGTGGCAGAATTCGAAATTGAATCCCTTTGGTCTCAAATCAAGCACGACAATTAGTGAAAGACTGCAGATTGAAGAAATGCTACGATATGTATATATATATATATATATATATATATATATATATATATATATATATATATATATATATATATATATATATATATACATACATACATACATACATTAGTCGTCTCGTACCACATGTGGTTAGGTGCATCCCTCCTATTGGACCACCCGGAGCCGACATTAGAGAACAAATATGACCCATTCAAGTTTAATTATGCAAGACGTGCTTGCAATTAATAATTAGAATGGCACGAGTTTACAGTTACGGAGCGTAAACAATTCCTGATCATTCATAGTCAACGTAAAACTGAAGGTGAAAAGAGGATAAGACAGAGTAAGTCTGTGACACAAGTTAGAATAAATAATTATTGCACCTGGTTTTTGAGAAGTATTCATATTTTATTCAGTAATGATTGTTATATAGCATAATGAAGATATTCATTGTTCTCATCTGAATTTACTGAATGTAAGACCGCATAAAAATTGGCCGTATCCTTCGATTATATTACTTTCTTTTCCTCGTACAAATCTACCAATTAGAGTATACATGCCTTATCCTAAAATATTAGAAACAGGCAACGACCTAGAACAATAGTAAAATGTCAATAACGTCCTTCAACAAAATAAAATGACAAAAACGCTCTTCGACAATACAGAATATGACAAAAAAATCTTCAAGAAAATAAAATGTCAGAAACCTCCTTCAACAAAGTAAAATTACAAAAACACTCTTAAGTAAAATGACATAATCATACTTCAACAAAATAATGATGGCAAAAAGATAAACTTCAACAAAGTAAAATATCACAAAAACGCCCTTCAGCATAAGAAAATGTCAAAACGTCCTTCAGCAAAGTAAAATGACAAAATGCCGTTCAACACAAAGGGATTGCCCTGCACTTCATCAATGTCGCAAATTGGGATTTTGTCCTTATTGGCGACAAAAATTATAACATCTGGCCATCTTTGTTTGGCGACAACCTTTTTGGCTGTTTAATTTGTACATACAGTCATGGATTTGGAGTGGAGACATTCAAACGGACCACGAAAGGAAGCCACAAACATGGATACACAATGCACTGAAATCTATCTGTTACATAAACAAATCCTTTGTTTGTATTGACAACCCCATCTTTACAGTGCATTGTTACATCGTAATCCGCTTACTTTGACATCTATCCGGAGTACTGTTTGCTATGATACACGCAGTCATGCTACCGGACTATACTACAGTCGACCGACCTCTGAAGATGCGAACAGAAACAGCTACAATTAATTGAAAGACGGCTAATCCTTCTGTTTTTTTTTTAATGTACCAATAAAATAGTTTTGCTCAAACTTCAGAGAAAACTGATTGCCTTTGAAGTACCGATTGCTGTGTATAAATACAAAGCAAATGAAAAAAATCGCAATCAGAATTATATATTGTCAACAGTGCAACTTTATCATGGGTAATCGTAGACGCTGCGTGTTCATCGTCTCATCGTAAGAGTAAGTTAACAAAATTAACAGCATTTGGATTTGACAGTCTAACATCATCCACATGTAGATGCGGTAGTAATGATTCAAGTGCAACACCACACCATGATGAACGGGTCAAAAGTTCCCAAACATTTCTCGACAGCTGAAAACTTGGGCGTCCGTGGCTGTTGTTGTTGTTGTTATAGGGTTTAACGCCATTTTCAGCACAAGACAGGCTATACATGGCGGCCAGTATTAATGGTGGAGGAAGAACCCGGGAAAACCCCGGAAAGAACCACCGACCCACGAGAAGCTACCGGCAAGCTTTCTCACATATCCACATTTGCCGAGCCCGAGACTCAAACCCACGCAGACAGAGGTGAGATGGCAGTGATCTGTGACTGAGAGCGCTTTAGACCACTCGGCCACTCGGGGCCCCCGTCCGTGGCTGAGATACGATACAAAGTTAAAGCAGATGTTCTGTGATATATGTATCAAGGCACAAATTGTCAATTCATTTTCAACTGGTTGTGATATTTTGAAGAAGGAGCGTGGCACCAAACATGAATCCAGGCGGGGTAAGTAATATGTTAATTTTGCTCATTGATCTTTTACTTTGGCCATTAATCCCATGTTACGACTCCAAGGACTTAAACTACGCAACAAGAAATAGCTATACAAACACATTTTGCATAATTGAAAATAATTTATTTCTCAAAATACAGAAGGGGAAGAATTAAATTAATTACTGCTTGGTAAATGACTTCCTATTTCCTAAAAGTCTTTTCAATTCCATTAATTCCAAGAAATCCGAATACGTTCCAACGAAAAATGCCCTTCTGTGTTGAAGTCTCAAATATACAGAAACATTTCCAAAGAATTCAAATAGTTATTGAATAAATTTAATTAATACAGTACAGTTATTCTAGCGTGTCATGCAAAAAATAAATCTTTTCAAAAACAAATTTGGGAGTTTTAATCCGATTACACGCAGATTTGGACCTACCATCGGGAATATTTTTCGGTATATTTAAGCATCGTTTTCACTCTATATTCACCGATTTTTTGGGTCCAATACACATGAACGTCTCAAAGGACACGCCGTTTCTCCCTGTAGAGTGCGTTATTCCTCCCTCACCAACGTGCCTCCATTTCATATTTTGGTCAGCTGTGCCCAAACTGCACAATAGCTACAAGTTAGATTCAATCCTCTTCGACATATTTCAACGAAACCGCCTGTTCTACAGTGAGTGAAAGCACTAGCAATTGATTGACAAATAAGCAATGCCCTTTTTTGTTATAACTAACAATGCCTAAAATGTGTGTGAATTTATGTTAACAGTTCAAATGTGGTCTCAAGCTGCCATACATGTGATAACTATTTCCCACATTTTATATCTCATCTAATTTCCTTATTGTTAACTCATATATGCATATAGCACTGCTTACTAAATAACATATTTATTCCGAATTAGTTTTTTGGTGGGCACATATGCACTGTGATATGTTTCTTGCTCCTTCTTTTAATTTAATGGTGGTAAGTAATGATGATATATACGGTACATTAATGCCGGGTGTTGACTCGTGTAAGTTTCATTGGTGGGAATGGAGATCCTAGTTTGCTGTCGAGAAAGATTCTACAGCATTCAGTGATCATTCATGGGATTTAGGAAGCGATTCACTGCAGCAAAGCATGTAGAGCGCGGAAAAATACATTTGTGAACTCCTGGTTTCTGAACTCCTGTGAAGCTAGCCATAAAAGGGGGGGGGGGGACATTTAGTTCCTGAATGCATGAAATTGACGGTCGCATTGTACGTCACTTATCTTACATTGCAAAGAACGATCATAGGATTTTAGTATTAACATGACATTAGCCAAAGTTCCTTACAAAACTATTATTTGTAAAGTAATATACATAATATAGATTTGCTTAATTCCTGATGTTTCTATTAAAAAAAATGAGAAAGAGGCTGTAGATGTCAGGAAAGTAGATATTTTATAATTGATAATGCATTTATTTCAGATGACAACAGACATACCTATGCACTAACGGCAATTCGGGATGCAAAGACAATGGAAGTAATGCAAAATAGTCATGTAATGATTTATTTTGTAATATTACGGCTGTATTGCTTGTTGTCAATAAAGTAATAACTATCCCATCTTTGTCAATTTGCATTGCGTACTACATTAATAAATTTGGAAAAATATTCACTACTTGTTATGGCGACATGTTTTGAAAATTGGCGACAAAATATTGAGGTCGGCGATTTTTTGGCGACAACTTTTCGAAAACCAGGACCATCCCTAAACAAAGAAAAATGACGAAAACACCCTTCAACGAGGTAAAATGACAAAAACGCCGTTCGAAAAAGTAAAATGACACAAAACGCCCTTCAACAAAGAAGAATGATGAAAATGCCATTCGAAAAGGTAGAATGACTCAAACGCCTTTCAACAAGGTACAATGTCACAAAACATCTGAAGGAAATCCCATATTATTAATATTGTAGTAGTAGTAAGAACAGTAATAACAGAAGTAGTAGGAGAACGAGTAAGGGTGTATTCTCTAATAGTTGTATTAATAGTATTTACCGTATGTATATCCCTGCACTGAATCATTCAATATTAACATAATTCATTCTTGACTGTTATACTGTTTTGGGGTGTATGAAGAACGTTAAGGTACATGTATATACGTAATGACGCCAAGACGAAACTAAAATACCGATCATTATTCCATTCTCAAAACAGATGTTGATCTGGGGTGTACTTTTATATAATCTTGGAGATCCCTTTGCAGGTTCAAATAAAGGTACTCGGGGAAAATTGCATGACTCTGACCTGGTTAAAATCTGAACTAATTTCAACGTTGGTGCGAAAGTCTACATTTGAAGAAAAAAAGTGATAGAGAGTCCTTTTTCTCTCAAATTATTTGAATCTTCAAAGTTTATTATCTTCTTAGCAGCTCAGTCCCAAATTCAAACAACACTGTTATGAAAACCACCCTGAATCGCCGACATTTTGAACTAAAGCAAGTAATTAAGTGAAACTTGTGTATAGGCTATAGGCAATGCTATAATAACAACGCTGTTATACTAAAGGGATTACTTTTCTTCCAGGAAGCAGGCATTATGAGTCGTGTTTTCTACGGACTGACGTACAGGCAGGAAACGGTAATACTAAGTGATAGAGTAAAAATACAAATAATGCACTGTAAGCAAGAGATACTGGCATTACGTATGAAAGCAAAAACAACCTCTTGAAAATACCAACATGAAGAATGAAAATGAAAGCAAATATATGTTCATATTATCTGGAAATGTATTGCTGCGAATGCAATCAAATGCATGTCCAGTATAAATATATCATAATTGCTGGGATTTTATTTGTCAAATGCACTGCTTGTTTTGTTTGTTTGTTGTTTGTTTTTTTTTTGTGGTTTTTTTTTTCTTCTTCATTTAACTGAGAAAAATGAGCTGTGAATATCAAAAAAAAATATCAGGTTATAGGGGTTGCTTTTCTTATAATATAATCTCTTAAACGGCCTTGTCTTTATTTGTGTGCCTGTTTCTACCGCAACTTGTATTTGTGTCATACGAAATCCAAAAGGGGAAAATTGTCATCAATATTTTCTTCTTTTTTTAACAGAAGTAAAATGACTACATATGTTCAATAACACCTGTAGTTTGTTATTTTCTATTTATTTATTTCAAAAACTAACTTTAGTACTACCATCTTATTATTTCGTAATTTCCTGGTCTCATTATATGATAGTTATAAGTACACTTCTTAATCATTCTATATTTGAACGATTCTAGCAACCATGTCAATTTTGAGAAAACTTTGAGCAAATATTTGGTATATAAATTTATATACGATTGTAAAAAAAAAGCAAACAAATCTACATGAAAATTTCAACAGGCAATATTTCTGAAAATCAACATAATCTTTTCGCTATATATCGTAGCATTTCTTAAACATATAGTGTGTCAAAAATATCATTAAGAACTAATGCAAATGGATAGAACCACCAGACTGTCATCTTGCTGTCTGAGTAACAATTAAGAATTATTTTATTGCATGGTCAAGAAATAATCAAAATGTGATTTATTAAAGGGTCAGTGACCTGTGTGATTTAAAAAAGACGAGCCACACATACACTGAAGGCACTAGCTCTTCGAATCTGAAGTGTTAAAGAAAGGCCTACTGAAGCTTGTCATTATTTTCATTTTGCAGGATACAGTCTGTATTTGGTGTCGGTGATGTAATACTGTCTACAACATCTGTAAATTTTGTTTAAATAATCACATTAGTTCTTAGCTTTCATTGACACTTTAGGCTGCGAAAATATGCCCCCATTTTCCGTGAAGTATAATTTTGCACTGTCGGCAACTTTTGTGTCGATTATATTCGTCCTTAGTTTTAATGAACCTTTCAGACCCTTTGTGTAAATATATCCTGATTGTCCGCAGTGTACCATTTTGTCTGCAGTCATAATGTCTTGGTCAATGGCGAGTCCTCAGTTTAATTTATTGTTAAGACTGCTTAAGTAAATATGACCTGATTACCTTTTGATGAAGCTTTGCTTCAGTAAGGATCGTATTGAAGCAACAAATGTAAAAGGCATCCAAACATCTTTATAAATGAAAACAGTATACTATATACTAGCTATTTTGCATTCCGATGATGTTGCAAACTGTGCTGAAACAGTCACTGTATTACAGAAACACATGGATTTTTTTATCCATTTTATCACATTCAGGTATAAACAGCAGTCGTGACTAAATAAGAAACAAACATACTTGTTTTAGAATTGGTGGACTGAGAGAGAAAACGAACTCTTAATTATTTTAGAAGCCAGTATATGTATCTCTTTTTATAAATATTTTTGTTTAGCTTTTATTCCCAAACATATGTGGAGTACAATCAGAGATATATTGGCTGCCCAGGCACAGAAATTTGTTAAATGTATTTATATTTGTTGGCATAAATTGTATATTTCTGGACTTTTCGATAGATTTGTTAATCAAGTGTTGTGCTTTTTACTTATAATTCTGGTGCTAAGAATATTTAGAAGTAATCGAAAAATACAAACGGTTCCTGTATCTATCACTGTCTATGAACACTGATGATGGAGGTAGAATATTGACAGCAAAAGTGAATCATTTACAATATTCATATGGGTTTGGTTTCAAAAGGATTTAGCAAAGTTATAGACTTATTTTCTTTACGTTCTTTCAACAAAGAGTGATTGCACAATAAAAACGGCACATTGATATTATGAGTTCAACGCGATGACGTTACCGATGTAAGTTTTAAATCTCTGTTAAATTCTGAACAGGCTTAATTTCAACAGGACTTCCATTACATCTTTGAATGCAATTCTTACATTTCGTTTCATAATTTTAGCGACAACGATAAGTCGACATCATGGGTTGGATATATCGAATAGAATCCGCCTATAAGATAAAAACAATGGATTAATACTTGTACAATATGAAAATCATTTTTCTTTAATATGTGACATCGACGAGGTTTCGGAGAAAAGTATTCACCTAAAAGATGGCCTTATAACAGTTCATTCATACGTTTTGCAAATCCTATGACGGCTGTTAATCCTAGCAACGTAACCGGTCTAGCTATTTTTATGTACTATGTCTTCATAAGAAGAGAACGGCCATGGTGCATACCGTTATCTAACTTATTATTTGTAGTTTTATTACCAGTTGTTTGTAACACAGACCAAATGTGTTGTATTGCATTGTACTGTAAACATGAACAGTCAAAAATCCGGTAGAACTGGACACACGAACGTAATTGTAAGCAAATATTATAGAACAATACTACAATTCAAATCAAATAGACGTAATAAAATATCTGATATTTTGTGGAATAGGTTAATACCCTAAATCTAAACACACCTAAAATATGACACAAGACGTTTTATACATGAGCGTATTTATGCACTCCATGGATGTAAATGTATGGAATCATAAGGCTGCCAACTTCCTGTAAAAAGTAGCAATTAACAATGTATGTATTATCTAGGATCGGAATAATCAAACCAATCACATGATCTTCACATATATCACGGTTTCACTCTCGAATGTCGTGATTTTTGGCACAGGGTGTTGATTACAGTCGGATCATCATCGGCCTTTCCATCGCATTCTGGAAGAAAACATCCGATGTAAATAAAAAATTTCCATTGTCAACTGCCGTCAAGTATGTGGTCTCTATTATATTAAAACAAACTTCTAAACGTCACCTTGGGAATATTTTATAAGACACTGTTCTTTTTACATCAAGCTGAAAGTTCATCCGCCAAAACCTTACGAAATTGGGAAGTATCACTATGATTACCTCTGAGTCTCTTATAGAGATTCGATTTTATTCTGCTCGTATGGGAAAGAGAAAAGGATGCTGCGAATAGGTTTGATTTTGAAGGGAACACATTCCCCTTTTTAATAATCTCAAAAGCACCGAGCATATCTTAGATATTGCAAAACTTACTTTTAATTCCCTTTATTTTAGTGTACAACTGAAGCGTGCATTTGAGTTATAGTGTAGAGTGTGGTCTTATATCAGATGCGCATCTCTCAAACGACTAATAGCCCCATCTAGTCAATTTCTTCGCCTGGACTACAGAGGTTACTTTGAAGAAGATAAAACTATTTCGTTCATATTTTATAATTAATTTATTGTACTCTGAGAATTTAATATTGTGTAATCTGGCTACATTTAGTATACCTGTTTTAATAACTGCTAACGTTGGGGTACTTTGGAAAAATTCAAGTTGATTTCTAAAGCACATGGGAGCAGCCATTTTGATCAGCTGTCTGCTTTAAAGTACATAAAATGACAATAGAGGTATGTCAATATTTACTCCTCTGTGCTTGTTGCATTTGCACAGATCTTTGATCAGATTCCAGTACTTGATACCCGTAGAACGGAACGGACAGTATTGGTGGGTGATTCTATGGAATCGGCACGAATTAGGGTTGGAATGCCATATGGTGATATGTTAAGATTTGAGTTCCCTAACCATATGCGTTTATAAATTGCTCATGCGCGACCTCGTGATTTTTTTCTTCAAATTCATGTTACGTCAATGCTAGTCACAACGTTCCATGATGATCGGATGTCCACAGTCTGCATGATTTTGGAAATAATTATGTGTGTCCTTAGTTTTTATTGATGGTTAATTCTATCTATATCAACGTTTTCTCGTTGTCCATGATATACAGCTGTCCATCTCCGCGCTTTTGTCAATAGTTACGTACGTCATTAGTTTGTATTGATAGTTCAATTTTGTGTGAAGATTTATTGTTGTCTATGATATGTCGGTGTCCACAGTATTGCGACTCTATGCTTATTAAAATAAGTAATAGAAAAGAGTGAGAAGCAAAAAACGTTGTAAAAGTCAACAGAGTAATTTATTTCCCTACAATACAAAGTAAAAATGTGAAAAAAGTACCTACGATATTGCCAATTGAATCCCAAAGAATCCTAGAATTAAACACACAAATCCAAATGAATGAAGTTCTGAATAAACGTTTGTGGAAACCCAAATTAAATCCAACGCTATAAGTGTTAATATGAATGTGGTGGTCCATATAGTGGTGATGTGCAACATTCTTTTAATGGATCACAATAATTCAATTCACAAAATATATCCTTATTAGAAATTTCACTATAAATCAAGTTTCTATTTCCAAGAATCTTGTTTTTGAAGAGGACCTTGTATTTCCAGTGAATAAATATTTGAATAAATAAATTCCAGTCCAAATGAATTACTAGACACAGCAATAATACAATTGATTATACTAAGATCTTAAAGCACGAATGAATAATTTCTAAGAAAACTAGTGTTTATATTCCTCTACTTGACCTCGGGTCACAATTACCATTTTTCACCTAATGGACAATAACTTTCTGGAACCTTCTTATTTAAAAATAATTTAATTTCTGCCTATCAAGAAATGAAATGCAGAGTAACCGAATGGTTCCATGTATGCAATATTCATCTTATAATTTGACAATGGTTTTTGTCCAAAGATATTCAATACATTTTTATCACAAATACAGTTGCTATTTTCATAGCAAGCTAAGATTATGCTATTTCGCATATGTACACCACATTATAATATTGTACTTATTTGATGTTATGTTCTATCGGCCAACAGTCTGAAATGTTTGGTTTGCTAATGTACTTAATCTTTAACAGATTTTGTTTACTTGTTACATCATCAAACACCTCATTAAGTCTTTGTAAAGCTTTATCTAACTTTGAGATTTTAAAGTTCTTTGGTATTTTCATGTAAGAACTTTATGGTCCTTTCTGACGTAGAATCTGTTTCTAAAATGAAATGGTACAAAAGGGATAATAAAATAGTGTGACCACAGCTATAGCAAATTAAGCCATTTTTCCCTTTTGATGATGATGCCGCTCGCAGTATTCAGTCATTTGTATACTTTAAAATGGCTTTCTTTGAGATTTCGAAGCAAATTCACAAACACAATTCACGAATATTGCCGCTGTCAACATTTCATGTACTTTAATTTTTATAGACCATGGATGTAGAGGGCAGCACAAGTCTTGTCTTTTCGCTGAAGGAAAACTTTAGCGGTTTGGTCGATGCTCTGAAAGTGTTTCAGGTAATATCACAGTTTGTAGTATCAGTATTTATTTTATGATACATGTCCATCTTGTGACGTTCTTAAACAAAGGACGTGGATTAAGTATATCTTTGGAATTGAACTTCCAGATATGTCAAAGTTACCAACATTCTCTAAAAGCGGAGGAATTAATTATCATCATCACCATGGGAAAAATACAATGTGCATTTATTAAGTTGAGCACCAGCATATGTAAATATTGCTCTTATAATTGTTAGTGACTGGCAGCTCCATAGTGTAAAGGACTTCAATATAACATCCAATTGTTCCTATGTTATGAAATATATAGCTTTGGTGTTGCCAATAAAGCAGTAATACATTCATATGTGTAGCAGATGAAATTCAAAATAAAAATTAAAATAGATATATGTGCATGTTTACACTTAGACACCTATAGCATCTGATTATAATATTAGCGTTTGATATGCTTCAATAGTATGCATCTGTAGCGTAATTACTGCGTAATCGACAAAAATCTTGTATGCCTACATGCATGATCGTAATTGACAACAATATTGTATGCCTACATGCATGATCGTAATCGACAACAATCTTGTATGTCTACATGAATGATCGTTATAAAGAATATGAAACGGTAGCACTTAGTGAAATGTGTAATGAATCTAGCCCTAACGACTAAACGATATATGTGCATGACAAGATGCTGGGGATTTATTTCTTGTCTACTTGTAGTGTAATGTCAGCGTAAACTGCAACAATATTTTACGCCCACATAATATGTTAGATTCGCGTGATGGTTTTTCAAAATAACTGTTTGTCACGGAATTGTGTCTGAGTTATATCAGTATGTATATGTGATCAAAAATGTACTCGGGTTTCGTTGCCGCGTACAGATTATCCGAGGGTAGTTATGTTTTCGGCTCTAGTTATTTCGAAATACTGAGCGCAACTCAACCCATGCTGCATGAGCAAATTGCCTGCAGCGAAAACCTAAGTACCTAGCTGCTCATATCTGTCACAGCTAGTATACATATAGAGCAAATTCTGTATAAACGAATTACATTACGAGAGTCTTGGTAGGAAGCTTACCTATTTACGGTAGCAAATCTTCAGCTGTAGAGGTAATGAAATTTAAGTATTATTTATTACTATTCGTTTTATATGACAGAATTGTTTCATACTTTAGATGTTTTAGAATTTATTCTAAATTCTACAGAGAGTCAATACCTAGGTTATACAACGCCGTATTAGAAATACTATAGTCTGGTTCGAGTTAGCTATTTGTTGTAACTGAACAGACAAATTGATATTTAATTATACGCTGCATGCATTGATCGATTAATGTAATGGGTAACGAATTCATGTGCGCGCATGCGCAACATATATCAATGCAGAAGTACTTAACCGTGTCATATGTACTACACGGTTTAGTTGTTATAATTTTAGCTGCCTTATACATGGTTTGATGTGGAGTCATAGAACTCTGTGTGGTTTCTTGTGACGTGTACGCTGTGTCTGGTGAGGATGGTTCGGAAGAGTGTACTGGTGTTCTCGATGCGAGCGACCAAGGCTTCGCGACCATCGGGTCTGTGTTGAATGTGAGGGCTCTCGATGGATCATTAAACAGACTGAGAGGGGCGGACCATGCGTGGGCGCTTCTCTGACCATTGACTAGAGCGAGTGGAACAGGAGATACATCTTGGACGTCAAATGGGCGCCACGATAGTTATATATATTATGTGTTCCATGTTGTTATTTTCACTATTGCTATCTGAGCAAATTTACATACATTCCCATTTCAATATCGTTATATGAACGATACATTCAAATTTACATGCATTCCCATTTCAATATCGTTATCTGAACGATACATTCAAATTTACATGCATTCCCATTTCAATATCGTTTTATGAACTATAAATTCATAATTACATGCATTCCCATCTCAATATCTTTATATGAGCGACAGGTTCATAAATTTATACATATCCCTATATCCCTTGGTGTTTAATAAGACCTTGTTTATATTGGGGTGTAGATCATATACTTTTATTTTGTTGATCGGTGATAGGACTTAAATCACGTTTGTTTAAAATTCCATTCGTTCAATTCATGTTTTGAGTTTTCTCGTTGAGTTACTTGTTCTTGATAGTTCCATGTTAGGAACTGCATAATTTTTCTTATCTATCTTTTTCGTTTATAATGGTGTCAGATTTGTTAATATTTAATTTGCGTTTATAAATAAACATCTTATTAACACAGATGATTTGGGTGTCTTCACTAATCCAGTCCCAACCCGGCTTCATCTTGTGACACTGTTGATCTAACATCAAATTAAGTACGGATTTGGGGCATCGAATATTTAGTTTCTGAGCTCCAAGCACTCAGCTTCTACTTACTCTCACATTATGCATGTCACGTACATGAACATAGATTAGACATTGATGTTATCATTTTTATTTCACAGAACCATAATGTTAACCTCCTACATATTGAATCTCGTCAATCCAATACTGGATCACGGGACAATGAATTCTTCGTGTCATGTGTAAATCAAGAAGGGAGTCTAAAAGAGGCAACAGATGAACTGCGAAGCATATGCAAGACACTTGTCATCCATGAATCAGGTATGTAAATACATAACCATGATACGTATCATCCACGAATCAGGTATGCAAATATGTATCCAAGACACTTGTCATCCATGAATCAGGTATGTCAATACATAACCATGATACGTATCATCCACGAATCAGGTATGCAAATATGTATCCAAGACACTTATTATTCATGAATCAGGTATGTAAATACATAACCATGATACGTATCATCCACGAATCAGGTATGCAAATATGTATCCAAGACACTTGTCATCCATGAATCAGGTATGTAAATACATAACCATGATACGTATCATCCACGAATCAGGTATGCAAATATGTATCCAAGACACTTGTCATCCATGAATCAGGTATGTAAATACATAACCATGATACGTATCATCCATGAATCAGGTATGTAAATATATATCCAAGACACTTGTCATCCATGAATCAAGTATGCAAGCACCTATCCAAGGCAATCGTCATCCACGTACCAGATATGCAAGTACATACCCTTTCGAACTATTTTTAATGACGGTTATTCATGTAAATTCCTCTCTTTGCACAATTTCTTATAACATGGGCTATACGATATGAAATTATTGAATTCCACCAACGTCATAGTTTCTCCGCTGTTGTCTTAAATTGTTAAATTGTATTTATCTATGCCAGAAAGATTTAATTTGTACCCACATTTTATTTTCTCCTTTATAGAATTGTTTGTAGGCTTATTGTCTTGAGCATCTTTCTATACGTTTTGGGATAAACGTATATTTTTGTTGGTACTTACATTCGAAATGTGGCTCGCACAGAGGTGACCTACATGGAAAAGATTTTTACCTAAGGTATTTAAATCTGAGTTTTTGTAGCAACCATCCAATTCAAGAAAATGGTACCCACCGAGACGGTATATATTGGATGGTGGAAGGAAATAAGCATGGCTCAACTACTTACTTCATTTAATAGAAAAACAAGTTGTAAAATCCAGGCTGTACATTACTGGTTGCATATGATTTGATAAAATGTTAGGCATTACCGGGCAATAACAAATATGACAGATTACATGATTAAGCTCCTGTGTAACTTCATCTGAGACTTGAAGATTTGAGTAATTATTGCATCAAACCTACGACAATTAATAAAATAATTTTCTTTAATTTTCGCCGAAAGGGTGTGAAACTGGCTCTGAATATCGTAACAAGATAAGTTTCTGCACAATCAGATTCAGCTAGAAAGGCTATGCATGAACCATAACTGGTCTGGTTGACATCAAGCCGTGTGCGGTAAGGCAAGGGAAACAACCCATATTAGGCTGATAGCAATAAGTATAGGTAAATCTGTCCCTCAGCAGATCATCGACATATGGATGTGAAGGCGATCAATAAGGAGTCAAAATTTATTTGGTATTTTTCATGTAATTATCGAAGCCATCAAGCTCATCAGCAAATCACCAATGTTTCAGAGACAGCAAAATTCGGGTCGAAACTTTGGAAAATCTGCTTCTATTAAAATAAGTGTGTATCGCACTCATTAAATAATGTCCTCGTAAATGAATACTCTGATTAAAATGCAATAAAATATATAAAGAGAGAGAGAGAGATGTGTGTGTGTTCATTTGACGCATTGGTAATATGTTTATCCTTTTATTTTTTCAAGCGCATTCGCAAGACCATCAGGAGAGCTCTTCAGGTAGGTACATAATGCTGTCAAAGTACTGTGGTGAATAAATATTTCTGACGTTATTCTCGTGTCGGTTGCGTCCTTCTTAAGTGACGAGATAAAAGCAAATTCTTTACATCTATATTCAAAACGTGCATGAAAAAACACATTTATATGACCCAAACCAACCAAAACAAATCAAACATAAACACAAGCAATTAAAACAGAAATTGACAGAAATAATCTCAATATTGGTTCTCCATAGAATGTTAGAAAAGTTCGTCATTGAACTGTTACAACGTATGGAGTAGTTCATGCAAAATAAAATAACCAATATGTGGTAATGTTATGAAAATTAATTAGTGTGTTGATACAATGGAGAAAGCAATCCGTTTTAATATCTATGAAACATGAATAATTAGAACTACTAAGTCTGGTTTAACAGTTGGCATAAAATAAGTTCCTGTTCTCCATTAAGTTGTTATTTATTCGTTAATAATTTGTGTAAAGGAAGGAATTACAAAATTCCTCCAACATTTACGTTGATGTTTATTGACTCTTAATAATGAGATCTTCTGTTCGTGTCTGCTGTATATGCTGTCATTTTTTCCTGGTTCTTTTCTCTTAGAACCTGTTTAAAAGGTTTCAAATTTCAGACATGTGAATTAACCTATTAAAAAGCTTCACATTTTGGACATAGCGCCTCTGTAAAGTCGAAACCCATGTCCCGTTCAATTGTAAACATCTTTCCAGTAATAAACATTTAACCATTTTTCCATCTAATATATTATTGCATCTACTTGGCTTCGAAAACATATAATCTGGTTAGGTCCGTTGTCGGGGGATATGACAGCTATTTCGGCATGGAGTGATGAGTGGTCTTCAACAGATGCAGTAAACCACTCCCTCGTAGCTGAGCCATCTAATTGCCCTCCTGGCTTAAACCTTCCTGGACATCTCTGGTCCACGCTGAACCATTTTCGGACAGAACAGAGTTGTTGTGCAGTCAACGTTGTTCGATGGGGCTAGGCAAACCTTTCCAGTGGACTGCAGACTCTGCACATTGCTGTTGATGAGGCTAAGAAATGGCTAGGCATGCACGACATATGATAACTAGATTAATATATGAATAATTGCATCTACTTGTACCATATTTAGTTACTCGGACCTCTATTCCAAAAAACGTTAAATTTAAACCTGATAAGATATTTGTTCCAAATAGCTCTGGTTGATTCCTACTATTAATATTGTTCATTCTTTCCAAACACTTTCACATTTTATCTCCACGTTGAAGTAATTATCGACATATTTGTACCATCGGAAAGTTAGTTATACATGTTTTGTAGCAAAAGGAATTTTTATGATGGGATTTTTTATTCACGATTATCTCTCTGTTCGGTCCATTATTTCTTCATAGTATTCTTGATTTTTGTTTTCATCCGAGTTGTGTTGACTGTGATCAATTTGCTGTATGTCTTCGATTCTCTGTTATTGTGTATGTGTGTCATTTACAGATGTTATGACACATGATGCAATATAAAAGTCAATGTTCACTTTTATGTTGTAATAGCTATGTAATTCAGTTGATTTTCTATAAACATCAGTAAACATGAAGGTGCCTATAAAAGGAATACTTATGTCTTTCGTATCGGTTGTGAATTTTAAATCTCAATAGTAAAGTTGCCGGGAGACTTATTCTATATAATGTTTATTCCATATTATGAGGGTATCGTCTAAATATCTCTTCATACCGTTCATTCTGTCACAAAATGCATAGCCCATGCCACCAAGGTTTGCCAGGTATATGTTGGTGCCACCTGGATACCCAAATATATCCTAAAAAGTCCGTTTCAAGACCTTTGTATATTGAAACAGTGTTACATACCTTGTGGATCATGCCCAATCAGATGGCAAATGGACATAAAGCTTCAATTTAAAATGCTTCAAACACATTATTAGTACAAAACAAAACATTTTTAGTAGCAGAAAGTTACCAATGAAGTGTATTTACTAGCTGAAAACATCCCAAATATGATATATCTTAGAGCATTACATAAGCTGGTTAGCAGGAGCAACTCCAGAAATGATGTCATGATAGTCTGCTTTGGATTTATTTTACAGGATATAGTCCAGAAACTAAAACATTGTTAATGCAGCTGTAATATGGTGTGACGTATATTAAAGCTATATTGTACAACACCCAAAGGAGTCTTAAATGGCATACACGATCGTGTCATATCAAAAAAGCTGATTTCATGAATCAGTAGGTACTAGGAACTAGAGCTGTATATTAGAATGTTTAACAAATATATACCAATGTAAGAACTTTCATATTGCTAGTTGTTACACTAGCAATATGAAAGTTCTTACATTGGTATATACTACGTTTTGAGTTTCTCATGTCTTTTTCATTTGAGCACACGTGGTCAGTCTCACTTTAGAAGGATATAAAATATATTATGGCTCATGCGGCGCAAGTATTAAAATCAGTAATTATGTATCAGGTCTGGAGAAAAATACTCGTTTGGCGAACAGGAATAAATTAAAAATATGTTCCCCAATTAAAATTTGCTATTACTATTGTTCAAATGATGTTTATGAAATATAAGGAATCGTAGCTTTACCAAAATTAATTTACAATCTATATTTAATGTAGGTAGCAAATGTTCGAAGTCTTTTTTCTGGCCCGTTGAACATGTAACTCTTTGCCTCCTCTCTATATCAAGCATTTCTACAAATTAAACAGATACTTTTTATGTTCTGAAGCACTTGTAAAACTAACAACATACTGTAATATCTCATCTAGATTTGGTATAATTTCTCCTTGTTGATAGCCATAGCGAGTACATTAGGATTGGTCAATGAGCGTGTGATTGTCTGCGACCGGGTAATCGAAGACCTTTGCCTGAATGTATTCGACGGTTCGTTAATGATAATAGAAGGCCTTTACCATTTTCAAAGCAATTCCTGATGCAGTTCCGACAGCTCCTAACGTTGCAGCTTTTTCAACAACTACTGCCAACAATGCTGGAAAGGCTGCAAAGAATCACACGTTGAAATTTCTAGTTCACTGTGCCGGAGAATGTTTCTATGTGAAACACTAATTGTTGTTATTGCTTTGTTTATTCTTGCAAGTTAATTATCAATAAGACCGAAACTCACCTTGTTATGGTACATTATTATCTAAATATGTAACAGGTTTAATTATGAATTTCCCACAGTGCATCGATCAAACTCATTCGACCACCAGCACCCGCCAACAACAGTGTCTTGTCTGAAAGTATACTAGCATAGCATCGATAACCACGAGAGTTACTTGCACGTACACAAAAAAGGGAAACATTTGCATATATACACATGACCATACATGTCAGCTTATAATCAAAAACAATTTCGTCAGCTATTACTCCTAACTAAAGACAAACACTATTATAAATAACTCTTAAGTGATTGAAATTTCAGAACAAGCTTGTTGTGAAACTGTATACATGTGGTAGTCATCGAAGAGTAATGAGGAGGATTTACTTTTCAATTCACGGAGATTTGGTCAATAGAAAGTGAAAATATAGGCATTTTCTTATGACAGTCAACTAGTTGTACCGTATCTTTTACTTGTATCTGTGCCACTGATGATCGATTCCCAAATGATCACGAAGAAGTCACATATGTTACACTAATAGCTTCAGTTCAGCTAAAAGCAGGAAATATGAATGATTTTAATACACTTATATAATGAATTAAGCTAACAAATGTAACAATTAATTATGGAAAATTGCTTTTTTGAAGCAGACAAATATACCAGTTATTAATTATTACCAATACAATTAAAGGTCTAAACACTTGTACATTTCAAATAATAATTACTTATGATGTACAGGCACCTCTAGACATCTGCATTAACAAATTAGGTTTCTGTTTTATGCATAGTTTCCACCTTTTGGTCCTCAGCGATCCAAGTAGATTCAATACCCCAAAGATAATATGTATATTGTTATTCATACATATGCCTGGTGGCAATAGCAAATCACAACTGTGTCTAGAGAGGGTAACTATCCCCACGAAACAATTGCAATTCTCCAAAATGTAGAATTTAAAAAGAAAACAGTACTCAATGAATTATATGCACACGAATAACTAACTTTTTTATAAATATTTTAAACAGATAAAACGACATGCTGAATCTAACAGCAACCTTGATTCCATAAAGCAGGTTTTCTGAGTTATTATTAATATGATCATCTGACTAGCAAATGTCATTTTTACTTTCGGAGGTTTATCTGTATAATAATTTATACTAGAATATGGAAACTACTTACATGGGATCTAGAACATAAAACATTCAGTCTGATACACTGCATAAGCAACGTTTTGAATCTCATGATCAAAAATTTTTATCCTGTCAATATAATTCTGGCAACACTTCTTTAAATCCAGATCAGGCACATCAGTGTTCTACATGAGTTACCTGTTCGGTCTCCAGAACGCCTTCATATTATCATCTGCATGTGCAATAGACATTAGAAAAGATGTCACTAGCAACCAAAAATGGATCTGTATGACGAGTTTAATGACAGTCGAACAACTAAGCGTAGCCTACGTTCTAACCACTTGCTCCCCTTTTTACAAAGACATTCCTGTCCCTGTATGTCATGTTTCAAAAATTAGCTTTCTCAGTAGAAAAGAGCACATGAGGTAAATAATAGGTTGACGAGACCTAAAGAGGATTTCAAATGAGAATAAAAACAATACTCGAGGGACATCCACCCAAGGCTTGTCAAGATCAGATAAGATAAATTATTTTGCCAGTCCATGTATTTTTTGCTACAAAACTGATCGTAAAAACAGAGAATACATTTGGATATATCAATAATAGATTGCACAAAGCGGATTGGGATTGATATCCAATTTTCACTTGGAATCCAGACATAATATTTTATTTGTTTATAATTTCCCTGTTATGATAACCTAGCTGTGTATGACCCATTAATAGTATAGTGTGGCGAGATACGGACGAAAATGATCCGACACTGACAATGAAAATAACTTTATGGCTAACACCTTGATCGTATGACCCAATAATGACAAAATGACCCTATGCCAGTGATTCCCAAACTCCGGTCGGAAGCCAAACAGGGGGGTTACGTGGGTGGTGTGGTCCTCATTAGTGTTCACCAAAAGAATAGTTTGTCTGCTTTGCAAAGCTGAGGCTTACAAAAGTTTGACATTATTCAACTCGTTTCATTAATTCAATATTTTTGAGATCCTATATTATTATTTTTCACAGCAAAATATGGGAATATCTCATATATCTTGTCTTTTGAATGTTGTCCATTGTTTCTATATAGATTAACATAGTTTCAAACAAAGAAAATTTGCTGAATGGAATAATGTGGTATTGTATAACGTCCGAGGAGAACCTTACTTGTATTCAATTTATCTGTTTTAACATGCTCCCTGCAGAAAGTAATTATAGAACCATTACCGCAGAGCGTTGTCCTTTAAAATGTTTCAAGTAAACGTGCTAATTATCTATCAAAGCATTTTAAGTAATTTCTGTTCAAAGTTTTTCGAGCAGAAGGATAAAGGATCTCTATTTTTATACTATAGTTTAATCCTTTTCTCCATCAATATGTCAAATTTAGATGGGTCTTTTTGGGAAGGGATTCATTCTTTTCATTGTACATCTACTTTCTGTTTCACAATTATGGCATGAATGTAGAAAGTTCATAGCTTGTGCAAGCAGACACTCTTCATTGTGGCTGTAAATGTCTTTCAAGAAGATGAACACGAACATCGAGCATTTTGTCTACCCGATCAAGGTTATGACTGGGAAATGAACACGTTCTGGAGACCGAACATGTAACTCGTGTAGAACATGGATGTGCCTGATCTGGGCGTCAACTATCATGTATTTAAATCACTTAATGAATATTTAATAATATGTATCATTGTTATACAATTTCCATAATTATTATATTAAGATTACCCCATCCTCCCTCCTCAAACTCCCAATATAACCATTATATTGACATATATTCCAACTTACATGGACACCTGGCCACGTTTTTGCACTGATGAAATAAATCCCTGCTTTAGAAACAAATGTTTAAAAAAATCAGGTAATACATTTCACTTGGAGTTCTGTTGATATTTGATTCTTAGTAGTTTTTGTAAGCCCTTGGTTCAGGCAAATATCTAAGTTTCACGGTACGCATTCCTTGAAAAAGCAATTTTCAGTAAAAATGCCACTTTTGTCGGTCCCCTTTCCTTCTCTCTAGCCTAGAGAGAAGTATAGCAAGGCATAATCTTGTTCTGCTTATTTCCTCTTGTCCATTGACACCTAGAGGTGGTTCCAGAGGATATTCTCCTGTATCTTGAGGATGCACTGGAGGAGAGCCTTTAAGACCCAAAAGTTGTTTTTCCAAGCAACATTGTAAAAAGAGATCAAGACATGAAGCAAAATAGAATAATTATTTCAAAATGAGGTGACATAAATCTCAGTAAAGAGCTGTTCAAAAAGCTGAGTCAATGACAGTCATTTTCATATTGCTTTAAAAATAAAAAATAAAAAACGGTAATGAATACAAGCTCTGTTAATTCATCATCATTATTTTTCTACATCATGTATACGCTATTTTGTCGCTCACTAAAATTAGATTCCGACAGATTGAAAATGGTCTTACGAAATTAGATTCCGATAGATTGAAAATGGTCTTACGAATATATTCTAAGAGAACCAATATCGGGAAGAGTCGAAAATGTATGGCCTCATAAAAATCCACTTCTCAACACACCTTTCTAGCATTACTGTAATATTTTCTATCCTAACTATATAATTCTTTTAGTTTCCAAACAAATCTTAGACCATTTATTAGTTAATTTGGATTTTCCAACTTCATATTAATTTTTGCCATGTTTGTTTTAAAATAATTATAATGCCGTATTTCATAACTTTTTTTACAATATTGAATGTGATATAAGCTTTACTAAGGTCTAATTTAAGCTACTTTAATGTTAATTATGTTAAAATTTGTTTCATTTCATTAGGGCACTTTCATTCGCTTTGTTTTGAAAAGGTGCGTGTATTCTAAATTGTAGATGCATTGGATCTGATAGAAAAGACATAAGTTCAGCCTTTTAATTTTACAACAAGATTTCAAAAGCACAAACACATCTTGCACCAAACGTTTTATATACTTATTATCGCTACTACCATAATATTTGTATAAAATTCTTTATGTGAAGCAGACAGCGATGTAATGTCAGAATGATAGGAAACATTAGCGTGACACAAATTTGGTATTGCATTCTGTTGTCATAAAATGCCTTTGTACTACAATCTCAATGACAGTTGTACTGTATGACAGACACATGCACGTCAAGCATAAAACAAACTTCAACGTTAATTTGATTTAGTTCCGATTATAGTTACTGATCTCAGAGTATGCTAATTGTAACTCTATAACTTTAACTTATGTAATTTGTTAGCTAGAAAGTCTACATTGTGTGTTGTTCTCCTTTCATTTGCGATGTAGTACCATAATTTAGCATCTTTGTGACTGACTGCAGCAAGTTCCTTTGTTATTGTAATGTATTTAATAAAACTGTAGCAACATCAGCGTATATAGAATATTCTTTGCCTTCCATAATGTACATTGCGAGCATGAGAATTCGAATAATGATGCTTTGGAAGTTGTTATAGTTATGTTGAACACTTAGAGTACCGTTACAAGTAAATCTACTGTAGCATTAGTACCTCTGGAAACACTTCTTTACCACGTAGGAAGGATATCTTCCATTGGATATATCTCCTTTCTATATTTGATTCATTTCTATCCTTTCTTGACCTTTTCTCTTTCTCCACAATATAAACATACATTTATTAGTGTATTATGAATAAATGGAGAGATGGCAGCAAAGGTTTAAAATAAACCCCAGACAGAACAAGATATTAACAAAAGTTTCCTTCATTTTTGATACAATGACAGCTTCAACAGAAGAAACTATTTACAGTAATAAAAAAGACAAATTTGTCAAAATATTCTGCCCTAAATTATTAAAAATCTTCAAATTCTTTTAACCACTGTAGTAAAAAGTCTTGCTCTGAGTGGGTATGGACAATCTATGACGGTACCTTTATTTCTAAAACCAGCAGTAAAAGCAGCAGCAGTAATATCAATATTGTATGTTAGGTTCTGCGTTTAAATGCTTAGCATGATACTGTGGTCGTACTTCATAACGGTTTTCAGCTAAAACACCAGTTCCACTTAAGCCCTGTCTTCAAATCTATAAAATATATTTGGATAAAGTATAATTAAATCATATGGTGTTACCGAATCGTCTGGAGCATGTGACGGGTAAATTAGAAGAAAACAAATATCTTTTTTTACTGACGACTGTGTCTTGAATGACAAATCTGTGTCTCACATGCAACACATTATCTCAATCAATTTTAGTAAGACAGAAGTGTGTTGCGGTGTAGTAGAACACTACGTAGAGCCTACCATCACAGTAAATGGCCAAACCCACCTGGCAGTGGACACGGTCGTCTGTCTCTGCAGTACATTGTTACATGCAGTCTACATAATTGAGGAAAACAACTCCAAAACCTTTAAAACAAGTGATGCCTTTTGCAGGCTGCGTGCAACTGCGTGTGACCGCAAAGCCATTGTCGACAAAGAAACCTTAAGGTCTACAATATCATTGTTTTGCTGATCGCGCTGAATACTTGCGAAACCTGTATGGTGTTCAGACACCATATCAAGAGGTAGAACCATTTTCACATGGGCTGCCTTAGAAAACGTATGATGATGAGGTCGCGGGACAGTGTCGCAGAGACTGGGGTTCTGATACATCCAGGCATTCCAGGCATCCACACTCTACTGATGAAATTACATTTGAGATAGACAGGCCATGTCACCAGGATGTCAGAAGAGTTACTACCAAAGAAAATCTTCTAAGGGGAGTTGAAGGACGGAAAGTGATATCGGGGCGGTCAGAAAAAAAGTCTTACAAATTCCATCAAGACATTGCTGAAAAGGTTTAGCTTTGTCTTGGAATTATCTCACACCGGATCGCTCCATCTGGCGGAGTCTCATCCATTCTGGAGCTGCTGACGGAGGCAAATTGCAGAGGGAGTGGAGAAGTGCGAGCAGCGAAAATCTCAGAACTGCTGCTCTTCGTTTTATATGGAGCAAGTAAACCCAAGTGGCATCTCCCGTAAAGCGTGTGACAGACAGTTACAAGAACGACTTTGCCTGTTCAGCAACACACGTACTCACAAAAACCAAACCAGCTAGTGATGTCATGGTCATCTTCGAACTCGATGGACGAACAACAAAATGCTTAATAGTTCAAGCAAAATTTCTTAGAGACAGATCTGCCATCACACAATCTCCTACAATCTAGGTCTGTATGGTTCGCACATATGTGGAGAAATATGATTGACAATAGAATGGCATCCACTTTAAATCTCTACGTCTCTAGTATTTATGAATGCCTATCGGAGCAAACTGAGTTTACATGGTGACAGTTCCGGCTTCTGGGATCTCCAATGTCTTATCCTCATATACTCTTGGTTTTCACAGTTGTTTTTCTTGTTTTCCTTATTTGTAGTCTCGTAATTTTTCTTGACATTCTGTAAAAGAACTATTAATTTTCCTCAGTATTTTGGGAGAGTGGGTATTCTGAAGAACTACAAGATAACATTAATTATTACAAATGCGCTCTCAAATCATGATATGATAGAATTTTTCAACTTTTAATTTGTATTTTAATTTCTCAGAGTAATGTTTCTCTTATCTTGACATTTTGCTAATGCTTGATGATCTATTTATGGTTGACGGACTTGAATTGTGCCAGTGAATACTGATCTTCAGTAAGTGTTTCTGATGCTCATATCCATCAAAACACATACCCATCATAATAGTAATAATAGTAACAACAAAATAAGTCGCACTAATTGAAAATAGATGAGTAGGACGAAAAGAACGATGAGGAGGAGGATGTGCTACGTTATTAAAACTGATCAATGTAACAACAAACTCTCCGGGTGATTGCAATTTCATTTAAAACCGCTCTCTTTTTGAATGTCAAAGAGCGGTATCACACTCAGCGGTTGTGAAGTTTATATCGGGTACGTTTTTGCTATGCTGCATTTCTGTTCTTGAGTTGATCAATGGTGGGCTACAGAGAGGGACGTAAATTGTTTTATGAAGATAAATATTAATAACGCCTTACAACGTTTTGATATTCTGGCATTAATATGTTAACATAGCTAATATCTGCTCTACGTTGATAACATACGTTACAATTGTGCTACCAAGATAGTTTTCTACTATCATTTATGTCATAATGAAAACATTGTGAAACATCTAATGTTTAAAAGAAACTGTGAGAGATTGAACCATAACTGGATGACCAACTACGTTAGTGTTAAAATAGTGCATATTTACAGTCTAATTAACCTTTCTTTACCAGTTTGGAAAGTAGGAAAATGACCTTTCAATGCAAAGAGCGGCTTAAAACTATTTCTACAACAATCTGAAACGTGGCTACTTAAGGCAGGTACATTCTTCATAGCAGTCGTCTTTAAAGCAGGTTTGCACATGGTTATATATAATTTTAATATTACATTATATTTTATTTTATTTATCTCTTTGACAGTGCCCTGGTTTCCAAAAAGGAGAGACGAGATTGACCAGCTTGCCAATAACATTCTCACACAAGGGGAGCGCCTTCAAGCCGATCATCCAGTAAAACGCTTTGTTTATCTATTTAAATGTGTCATAAGAGGTGTGGTAATCATAGCACAGACCAGAGTATATACTGATAAGTCATCTACAGTATTTAGCGTTATAAACGAATATGCCTTCATAAAGCCTTGTACGTGAGAAGTCGATGCATTGATATTATCTAAACAATCATGATAACCTTGAAACCAATCACTATGTATGTCGTGTAAATAATTTCAACTTCACGTTACGGGTCAAATCAGTCTCGAAAATGTCTCTTACATGTGATTCATTCAGCGTGACCATATTGGAACAGAAAAATAATATCATAAAAGAAGAGCCTCACATAACCACGTGACCATATTAGAACAGAAAATTAATATCATAAATGATGAGCTTCACATAACCAAGTGACCATATTGAAACAGAAAATTAATATCATAAAAGATAAGCCTCACATAACCACGTGACCATATTGAAACAGAAAATTAATATCATAAATGATGAGCTTCAAACATAAACCAAGGAGGTAATACTTCTAGTATGTATATGTATTCGACGGGGACATTGTTTATAACATATGCACCTTTGCATATGATGATGAACTTTAACCTTATCCAATTTACATAATAATATTTTGTCAGCGCACTATAAGGGTATTATGTTAGATATGGTAAGCTTAGCAGAAACTGTTCAACTGTCTTTTAATGTAAAGGTACATTTAATATATATCCTATAAATTAACGTAGAGGTTTTCGCTTTTTAATACTTTGTACTTTAACGCTTCCATATTTTGAATTACTGTCACTTCCTCACTCACCCTTCTGTTGCAATTTGTAAAATGTACCATCCTCACCTTTCAAAGCATTTTATGTAGTAAAAATGTTGATATGATTAATACTTTTAGCAAATACATTAAAATTACAATTAAAGACAGCAATTTTCTCAGATTATTTTGCTATAGGAAAGCCTTTCTATGCTTTTAGGTTTAGACTGCAGGAAGAGTTCTGCTTAGAGAGCTGGTTGACCCTTTGTATTAAATAGTATTGTAATCAGCAGCATTAAATAATTTTCATTTTAAAATTAAATCATTTTATAATACGATTTTAACACAGTTACAGTGCTCTCAGTTCTAATTTTACCTTAGATTATACATTATCGACATATATTCCTTTTTCTTTAATCTCAAAATATACTACTGCAAACGCTGTTGGAAAATACATGATGGACATATATTCCTTTTTCTTTAGTCTCAACATATACTACTGAAAATGCTAGTGGAAGGTACTTTAAAAAATTAAATTAAAGGTTCATGACATATCAATTTCAGGGTTTCCTTGATAAAAACTACAAGGCGAGAAGAAATCAAATTGCCGAGATAGCTAACAATTACAAATTGTAAGTCCCTTGTTTTCAATTACCGCCTGATCTTAGGTGAAAGACATCGTTACCTTTTTCACAGTCACTGTGATAGCATGCAGTTGTAAAGTTTAGTCACCTAAAACTTTTTCTTCATCGCAGTGAACCATGGACTGCTTCTATTGCTTTGAAATTCATCAAAAGCGAAAATATTATAAAATGTTATTTTTTACCGCCCAAATCTTTTTTAATTTCATCAATTTAATAACTGAATACTTGAAATGGTTTTCTTAGATTACAATAAATTGTAACTTGCAACATTTATTTTGCAAACTTATCAATTGATAAATGTTCTTTTGTAGAAAGGAAACCAGCATTTGATATGTAATTTTCACAATTATTCTTTTGGAATGGTCCAAGAGTCAGTCTAATTAATTTTAGCATCTCAGAAGTTATCTTCCCTTTAAACAGCCTATGTCCTATAATAGGCAATTAACCATAACTTGTGCTGTAATTCTGAAAATGTTTTTATATAATTCACCTCATTTTCATTATGAAATCAATTATGTAATTACGAAGGGACGAAGGAGACTGCAATTTAATGAACCATAAATTAGTATGCAAACATAAGTCTCATATTTGTATAAACACTCATATTTGTCGTTCTTTCTTTCTGCGTGTCCCGGCTACCAAAGAAAAGGTCGGGAGTACTCGCGACGTAATCCCAATTCTTTAAAATGTTTTGATAATTTTTTGTCAACCTTTCATTAAAACAAGCTCATCCCATATTGTTTTCTTTTTACAACTTTTTCCCGTCCTAGGATGGCCAGTTAAACTCGTATGTTAATAAGTGCTTTGAGTGAATATATTGTCTAGTCAAGTGGTGCCAAATCTGAAGTGTACATTTTCAAGGTTTCGCTGTATTGTGGTATTGCCTGGATTCTACATTTGCGTCTGCTGTTTCTTTAGATGGTATGAACTTATGGAAGACTGATACATTATTTTCTTTTTCTCTCAATTTTTAGTGGTCAGCCAATCCCAAGAGTCAGGTACACAGAAGAGGAAACTAACACATGGTAAGTAAAGGGTAGATCATGTGTACATAAGTTATTTGGATCTTTAATACATCTGAACGATTATTTATTTATTCGGACAGTCATCTATCTTGACAAAATCATCAAGTCCCAGTGAATCTGGATTTTCCGTTCAATTCTAAGTTCGTACCGTTTTAAGTGGTAGCTACAGCAGTATTTCATCCACCATATATATGTTGCTATCATTTCTAATTATGTTACATAAAAATATATCTTAAAGCAACTTGAGCTGCTTAGAATTTGTGATTTTTCTGCTTTTTTGGAAATCATGCCAACAAAGAAAGAAATGTTTGGTATGTGGGAAAGAGTTGTATCATGAAAAGCTGATTTTGAAGATCTATTTGTTTCTCACCTGCGCTAACATGATGAGACATACAATGCCTATGAAGTCTTTTACTGATTGAGTAACAGTTCCAATCCGTACCATTTCTGATCGTTCAGTTTCTTATCGTACAATTCTAAGTTCGTACCGTTAATGGCGTCAGTTTTCTGTTCAACTCCGTACCATTCCGCAACGTTTCAAAATAGTTCACAGCATCTTGCTGCCTGAAGTTATATATATTTGGTTTTCTGCTCTAATTCAACTTCAGCAAGGGAAAACAATGTCTCGTAAATTCTTTTAAAATGGGTATAAGTTGTAGACATTGAAAACAACCCTAAAGTATCATTTTACGATATCGGTTTGAGTACTATTTGGTATCATACCATACCGTATAATATCTTGTTTAACGGTCTTCTTAATCGCACTGCTCCGTCTTATTACGTTATTCAACATATTTCTTACCTTACCTTTTGAGTACAATACCCTCACTGCATTTTCCAATGTCTGAAAGATGTTAAAAATCATGAGGATATCCACTTTCCGCTGGTGGCTACTGTAAACCTACTTCACATATGCTATTAAGTCTCCTGCAATTCGCAGGATTACCGCATCCATCAAGTCAATAGTTATTTTAAATTAGATTTAAAGTATATGATCATGAAATCATATCTGCATGAACCTAATGTTGTTTTAAATTAGATTTACAGTGTCAATCATATTTGCATGAACGTATTATTATATCGAACTGAATTTGTTTCTGATCTATGAATTCAAATACGCACGAATATATTGTTTTAAACCAGATTTATAGTGACAGATTCATGAAATTAAATTGCTACAAAATAATTTCAAGCTTCTATACTCCAATGTTAAGTAGCTGCAAGAAAATTGTGTTTACAATTTCTGAACTGCAAGTATTATGACTGAGCACGCTGAAAACATCTGATTAATGAATATCATCACTGTTGAATATCATCACTGTTGAATATCATCACTACCGAATATCATCACTATTGAATATCATCACTATTGAACAGATAACGATGCATACAATTTTACATATACCTTAAATAGTTTAACTCTTTCTTTTTTAAGATGTTACACATGTAAATACCATCGAGTTTACACCAGTTTAGTTAACATAATGCATTTACTTGTGCAATGGGAATAGGGACTTATAAATTTGTACAGATTTTCTGTAGGAAATGAATACGTCGTTCTAATAAACACTTTGTTGATTTCTACAATTACATGACAACTGCGGTAAACAATGAACATGTACTAATTGTCAGCTAAACAGCTCATTTAAATTTTGTTGATTGTCGACAGAAAAAAAACAGTGCATGTTCTAACTGCATTTCATATATTAAAATAGGCTTACTGTGATATGTATCTTTCGCAGGCGTACAGTCTTCACGGAGCTAAGAAATCTGTACCCAGAACATGCCTGTCGTGAGTTTAACCAGAACTTCCAAATTCTGACCGACAGCGGTATATATACGGCGGACAATATTCCACAGCTTGAAGATGTTTCCAACTTTCTAAAGAGTAATGGCTAGTTAAATATGATGCAAAAATGTTCTTGAACAGATCGGACTTATCGATTAGTACATAATACAAATGTCAGCGTAGAGACCTACCATGGAAAATATATTAATGCAAGCATAACCTTCCTTACAAACTGACTTGACCGCAGCATCTGTCCCTCTAGGCTGAGCTGAGTTTCCATAAAGTTAAGAGGTCAAAACGAAGCGGCTCCATATCAGTCTTGGAGAAGGCCGCTTTCTTTAGAGATATGAAATACTCTGTGTGTGTGTGTGTGTGTGTGTGTGTGTGTGTGTGTGTGTGTGTGTGATTTAGATTTTTTAACGTAGCTTTGAAAATGTTTCAGTCATATAGCTAATATATGTCTGCAGTGTGATAGTTTATAGTGATCTCTAACACTGTGGCATCATGCCTCAGACATTTAACATCATGTCCCACCTAGTCACATCATCCTGACACCAGGCCGACCAAGCCAAACACCAACTGTTTGAGTGCCATGCAAGTTTTATAAGTCTTTGGTGTGACTCGTCCGGGATACGAACCCGCGACCTCCCGCACCCGAGCGAACGCTCAAACCAATTTGGCCACCGGATGGGTCAAAAATACTATTACTACTACGTCTAATAATAATAAAAATAATATATTGTTAGTTGGGAAGCTCAGCAACAACTTATCTCTCTTGAGATCGACTGTTATGCTAATGAAATATGCGACTTAGTTTGCAAGTAAATAATTATACCTCAAAATTATACAACTTATATCTGATATTTCAGATCGCACTGGGTTCAGACTAAGGCCCGTGGCAGGACTTGTGTCAATTCGGAACTTTCTGGCTGGACTTGCATTTAGGGTTTTCCATGCCACTCAATATCTTCGCCATCCTTCTCAACCCATGTACACTCCAGAGCCGTACGTATTCCATCCCAAATCTACCTGTATTGCCACTGTTAATGAAAAACACGTATTTTAAGGTCATTCAAGGAACAGGCAAAATTTAATCTTCATGAGAATATATCCTTTATCAAACATAGTAATGTACCATTATAGTAGGTATTCCACTGAAGGAATTGGCAATAACACTTTTATTTGAATATAAAATAATATTTATTCCCAAAATATTTATTGTTGGAAAGAGATACATTAATGAAGAATTAAAATATGAGACAAACTGTAAAGAAATATTTTTAAATTTGTTTTTCATGTTCGGCAATACGCTGATAAGTTCGATCAATCGAGAGACAATCATCTTTTTAGTTAAAATGTATAAGAATCGGTTTGTCTTTTAACATTCCGAGAACATGATGGGAGTCCAAGCGAAGTCAAGCGCCGAATAATGGGCATCTGGTTCATCTAAATTCTACAGTAGTAACAATGCACATAACCAGTATCAACCCTTACTGTAGATAATAATAATAATAATAATAATAATAATAATTCTTTATTTAACGAGGGTAGCTCATTTAGAATGCAGATGTATATAGTCCCCATAGGTGTCGCTCTGCTACTTTCTAACAGGAACAATCAATTGACATGACTGTACATTACTCTGAACATAATCAGTCATTTTGAAACAAAAGAGAGATAAACATGCACAAAAACTAAACCAGGTGAAATAGAAACAGGAATTATGAAAACTATGAAGACATGTAGAAATATATTGAAATAACGCTTTACATTTTTTTTAGATATTTTCTTTGAAACTGTCAACAAATATGGCTGATGTCACTGACATAGGCTAAGAATTTCATATCTTTATTCAAGAATATTTAAAACTGCATCCAAATTGTTCGGTATTGGGTTTTGGAAATTCCAGGTGGCAACTTACGGTCGAACTTACGGCGTATGGCCCATGATACTCACCAGATAGTTTTCTCATGTATTCAGCCATCTAGAAGTCTATTCATTTGTAAAGAAGTATTGCTTTCTAAAAGTTTCTTCTGTTATTTATTTGAAGCCGTTTCAGTTCACGATAAAGAATACTAGATAGTGCGTCAAAAGTAGCATCACAATGTAATGCGATCTGTTTGTTCCGTCTAACTGATTTTAAGGCAGTTACTACAGATTATTAAACAACAGTCAGTAACTGGTTAATTCTAGGAACTAATGTACATTATTCACGTGTAGGTGGATATTTCTTAATATTTCTTTAGAAAAGATATTTTACTTGCTACAGATTTACAACCAGTAATGAAGGTGTACATTCCTTACGTATACTGAAGATAAATCACTGTACCTTTAGTATACTTCCTATTATTATGATTACCATTTTCATTAAAGTGAGCTGTATGTATCACTAGATATGTGCATACACTTTTAAATTTTACCATTATCGTCAAAAGAATATAGAAGTTTTCTCAATTTTCATGAAAACAACTTCCATAATAATCTGTATTTGATGATGTGCGTAATGATCTGTATTTGATGACGTCCGTAATGATCTGTATTTGATGAGTTCCGTAATGATCTGTATTTGATGACTTCCGTAATGATCTGTATTTGATGATGTAAGTAATGGTCTGTATTTGATGACTTTCGTAATGATCTGTATTTGATCACTTCAGTAATTATAGGTTGCTGTATTTGTATGGGAAAATATGAACGAGTTTTTCGGATACAAATACTGCACGAACAGGGAGTGCAATATATCCATCCAACAAAATGAGTTCATATTTTCCCCATACAAATGCAGTAACCTTTTCATTATTACATGCTCTTTTTTTCCCCGTTTACTTTACATTGTCAGAATCTTCAGTATTTTACGATATTGCACACCTTCATATTGCACTCACGCGCAGGACACGTGTACCCAATAGTTTATTAGGAACTACTTTGTAAACAAATCATGTACACTAGTGTAGCAGACGCTTTACGTTTTAATCGATTAAATTTGTTTCTGATGAACCAAAGTAGATGTTTCGTGGACTGTCACATACCAGCTGCTTCGCTACATTTCGCGTTAACATTTTTGATACAATGTTTCGGATTTTGGCGATAGACGCCAGATTTCATAAAATTGCTTGGTACCTACAAATAACATGCAAGTTACAAGGCATGAACTGTCTCCTTTGGCTGGTACTAAGAATGGCAAAAATAAAACTTAGTTTTACATCCTAAATTTCCTCAAAATATACTTTCTTAATTCTGCAAATCCGAATTACATGAGCCATGTCATGAGTTCTCAAACTTGATTACACATTTCGAAATTGTGCTGTAATTTTGACTATATTCCAAGTGCAATTACATCCTCCAGTACGTCACTGAAAACTAGTATGCCTTCCAAAGTAGGCTATAACGGAGACCCAGTTACCAGTAAAAATAAAATAGCACACATTTTCAACCATTACGCTACGAACATAACCAATCATTAGATCAGATGGAACATTGAGACCACTGATCGATAAAAGCTTTTCAGTTATGCTAAAGATCCAACTTATCCTTCTTTTGAATTTTATATAACACACAAATAATAGTGCTTCATGAAATAGACATATTAACCCTACAAATTGCTGTACCCGTGATATCTCAGTCTGTATCTAACCTGATTAATTAGAGTATCTAGTCTGATGTTTTCCCCACATAAACAAGCAACAGCACCCCCAATGCATAAAAGACTCCAATTTGGACGAAGGAAACTATATACCTATTTTTCTTCTCCCTACATCATCCACAATCTTTGAGAAACGGATTGCTAAGCAAGCAGGTTTTCGAAGGAGTCATTTATGCCAAATAGTTGTAACAAAACTTTCATATTGTTGGCTGTTGGAAATCAGCAAGGGAAACCGAAGATATGCTATTTATTGATTTCAGAAAGGCTTTTGATTTATTCAATCATGATATCATCTTACTAAACTAATATGTAACAGGAAGCAAATATGTTCAGTCTAACTCAAAGGAGGTCAATCATGGTGTTCCCCAGGGTACTATTTTATGCTTATTATTTTTCCCGTTTTACATAAACGACTTTCCCCTATGAACAGATCACACAAGCACAAACATTTTTGCAGATGTTGTTACTATAATTGCTTTAGGTATTGAGTGGTGACACTAATTACTGTATATTCCGATATAAGAAATATTGATATGTGGTCAACACAAATTAGAATGGTTACAAAAATGTCCTACTAGTCTGATTAAAAATATATAGCACCTCCGATGAACTTATAAATCTGACAATAAATCGTAAACTCATTGGAAAATGTTAAAGAATAAAAACTAGCAGGAGCTATAGTTGAAAGTGATTTAAAGTGGGACAAACATATCATATATACTAGTATAATGAGAATTATATATCCTCCTTAGAAGTCACACGAATCAATGACCGAGTTATATTTAATATGATTATTATTTTCTAGAATTCAGTTTTTTGTGAAATTTGTAATACAAAAATCTTACTTGTTAAAACTCAGAGAGTTTAAGTGGAAATGTGTATTTCTTCTTGCCAGTTTTCCTAAAGACGTTTCCCTCCGAGTGATCTTGTTTCCTTCTTTCAAAGGAACTTTATTTGCAATTTCAACCAACTAAATGGTTGCATGCCCTACGCAAACACCTCTGATTTCTACCCATGTTAGAATTTACCCTATATTCATATTTTACTGCTTCTTCCTCAACAGTTGCTTTGAAAAGCCCAAATCCAAGTTGTTGTTGGCTGATAAAGATAGGTTGGTGTATTATTTTAATTACAAATCTATTTCTCCCATTCAGAGATGTATGCCATGAGCTCATGGGGCACGTGCCTTTGCTTGTTGACCCAGCCTTTGCCAGGTTTACCCAGGAGATTGGTCTGGCCAGTCTTGGAGCTTCAGACGAGTACATTAGGAAACTTTCACGTGTAAATTTAATAGTAGTAATTATATATGTGTCATAGCACACACACACACACACACGATCATAGGACTCAAAAGTTCCCCACATACGATCAGCACTTTCCTACTTTGATTCCCCCACATGGCTTCTATGACTAAATTATGGCTCCAATATTATCCAACACCGACTATGACGGTAGAGAATATCTACTTTTAACTTTAAAATGTTGTTTAAGATTAATTTTGCTTAAAGCAAAGCATTGTCAAATATACAACGCATTCTTTTTTTTGTAAATTTTATCCTGACGAATGTAGGTGGGGTGCTATTCAAGTTTAATAAATTTAGTTTTCTTTGGAGTTTGCTAATATGATTTTATTATACAAGATCATGAATACCAACTTGTGAAGAAGTATTACGGGAATAGACAGAGATAGCATGCTTATCATTAAAACTCTGTTATTTTGTATTGAAAACGAAACGATATTTTAAAACATTAGAATGACAAATATTTAAAATAAAGTACTGAAATTTTCTCTACCAAAGTAAAATTATTATTATAAAAATACGGCTCCTACGGATACCTCGATAGCTCAAAATGTCAAATCTCTATGGTTCTTATTGAATGCCCCACGTCCAGATTGTAGACAGATAGGACCACTAATTAACCGTAAGAGGGTATCACAATGTCTCCTTGCTACATCATGGGAATCAAAATATTAAGAACATACCATAGATCCAACATACATTTTCTGGTCCACATGACCAATTCCTGAATGCCGTCCTACGGTTCATAATTATAGACACCATTAAAACACCTTTTGTTCTTTAGAGGAAGTTTTTAGTGTAATTGTTAACTATATTCAGTGGAATATTGGAGGATTAATTTTACTATACCCAGTGAAATTAGATTTGTCTTGGTAAATGACATCCTTGATAACTGAAATAATATTAATACAGAAATGCCCGTCCAATTTATATTTTTAGTCGGAAAAATATAGGTATGAATATCTGTAGCGTCACTAGGCCATAGCAGACTCTGGACAGCTGCCTTGATTTGTCCGTGGAAACGGCTTCCTTTTCTTCTCATGGTATAGCAGTAGTGAAAGGGGGCACCCTACGTACAATGGGAATTAGCATTACAGACCCCCTTGGGCAAATCTACGTACAATGGAAATTTAACATGGAGAAAAATCGTGGGCAAATCTACGTACAAGGGGAATTTAACATGGGAATAAATTGTGGGCCACTCTACGTACAAGGGGAATTTAACATGGGGAATAGAGTTTGGGCTTGTTTAGGGACAAAGGGAATGGAACATGGGATTTTTTTTTTTAAAAAAAATTTTAAAAAAAAGGGGTAGGCAATTCAAAGGCTATCTCTTTTCGAGAAATATGGCTGGCCCTGAAAAGGGCCTTTGGTTTATGTTAATATGCCCTTAACATAAAGGGCATTTGCGACATCTTCTTTTCCTCAAACTTCGTCTTACAGCAGGGCCATACATCAGAGTCCTCTTGAGGCAACCTTGTCTCTCTATATACACTCTTCTTATCCACAGACTGCTGTTGGTCCTGTAGACAACGGTCCACTTGGATCGGACATACATGAGCATGTCCGTCCTGAACATCATTGTTGACACAAGGGTTGAAGATTCAACGTCGGTCCACATGTTGAGGCTCCGAGAATAGGTGAATCAATGCAGTGAACTGCGCTTATTTATAGGGACAGAAAGGATTGAAACGGATTGAGTTCATTCACCAATCCGAACACGCGTTACAGAATTCAGTCAGCTCGCATCCAATCCGAAGAGAGCAGTCTGTGACGTCACGTAGTCAATATAGATTCGCTAGCGCTTGTGTGCAGTCAATCTATGCGATAGTGATTCAACATGACGGAAACTCAGAAAACGATCCAGTGGGGTGCACCAGCAGGGGAGACCGCCCAAGGGAACCCGGACTTACTTTCAGAAGAGGTGAATTGGGATTTTGTGGATTTTCTCTCCTCGCAAGAATTTGTTCCGGAACCTTCGTTACCTTCTTCATTACCTCAAGTGGAGAATTTTAGACAGAGACAGAAAGAAGAATTGGAGAAATTTATACAACGACAAAAGGAAGCGGAACAGGCTTTTCTCCTACAGCAACAGCAACAAGAAGAAGAGGTAAGAAAAAAACAACAGCAAGAAGAAGTAGCAGCAAAGAAACAAGAGGGTGAAAATCAAACGGTCACGGTACTGTTGGACATTTTAGCGGAGTTAAGAAGTCTGAAACAAATGTATCAGACTTCTTTATCACGACCGAAGAGAATACGACCTTCCCGAGCCAAACACGTCAACCCTGTGACCAAGCCTACCGTACCACCCTTAGTGATTTCAACCCAATCATTATCATCATTACGCAGTCCAGAAGTAGGCCTTGGCCGTGGCAAAGGCATAAGGCAGTTAAAGTTGATTGCTTAAACTCACCCCTGCACCATAAAGAAAAAAGGCCCTTTTCAGGGCCACCCACATTTCTCGAAAAGAAATACAATTTCAATTTGCCAATAACTCAAAAATAAACCCCACCCATTTTACCCTTATAGTACGTGTCTGTGTATGAGTGCGTGAGTGTAGCTTCTTATTTTAAAATCAAAACTCAAAGACTCTTACCTTATATCATTCATTTATTCTTTTATCCATTTTTTACAATCCAATTCACAATTCACAACACATCACTTTAATAAAAAGTTCATTGATTTCTTCTTTTCTCGTTGTTTAGTCTCTCTGTTTTTTTAATTTCTTCACCGTCACACTCTTTTCCTCTTCTTCTTCCTCCTCGCTTTCTTCCCTTCTTCTTTTTTTCTCCTGTTTCTTTTTCTTCACCTGTCTTCTTTCTTCCTCAGAAGAATCCCTCTCTTCCTCTGAAGAATCCCTCTCTTCTTCTGAAGAATTCCTCTTTTCTTCTGACTCCTCTTGTTTCTTTTTTGGGCAATCTGGAGACCAATGTCCTTTTTCTTTACAATAATAACAGGTATCTTGACTTTTGTCTTTTTTATCCCCTGTTTTTTTTCTTTTTTGACGGTCTGGACACTCTGAAGACCAATGCCCTTTCTTCTGACAGATATAGCAAGTATCTTGACTTTTATCTCTAAAGGAAGGAGAGTAGTCCGTAGGCTGGTCTGAAGAGAATTTTCTAATGACCCCTCGCAAAGCTCTGACGAAACGTTCCATCTGGTTAGTCTCTTCCATCGTTGTGCTCGGCTTGAGAGTGAAATGAATAGTGAAAGGACAAGACACACACCCTTTTATATACGCTGGTCTGCTATGACTATAAAGTAGTTTATGGTGTTTGAACTTGAGTCATTTGACTTTTTGCTTTCAAGATGAAACGATCCCATTCATTCGAGAAGAAAGAAGAAGAAGAAAGTAAGAGGCAGAAACGTGATCTATCGCCTCGTACCAGGGCTGAAATCTTGGCACAAATTCATGCCAGTGATTTTGAAGAGGACATGAGTGAACCAGAATCCGAACCCTCTAAACCAAGTTCACCACCCTTAGTTAACCCTGAAAATTACTATTCCATTCGAGAGACGGAAAAGCGCTCCTCTAGAAAATTTAGAACCACGGCTTACAAATACACGGTGAAGTTTAAAGATTTCAAGGCTGAAGTGCCGTTAGAGAAAGCAGAAGTGTTCATCACTGAGGTGTGGGATTCTTTGCTCACTGCACTCAAGCGACAATGTCAACCCAAAGAAGACGATCGCTTGAGAATTTCCATACAACACGACGGTTTGAAATCCCCTGTTTGGATCGAGTTTAGCACCCCTGCAGAATTGACTGCTTCCAAAGTCATGGACAAGATTCAACACGTACAACAATCTAATGATCAGTTTGACATCACCGATGGTAAAGCCACACTGGACATGACCCACGTCTCTCCTTCTCAAGGGACAGGACGCAAAAAGATGTTATTGGTGGACGACCTTCGCAACACCAAAACGAGTCTCGTCCGAATTAACAACCCTCATGACCAGATGTGTTTAGCCCGTGCCATCGTGGTGGGACGAACCTATGCCAACAAGAACGACACGGTAGAATGGAAAAGAACCTGGAACACTATTCAACGTTCCGACCGAGCCAAACAACGAAACGAAGCAGAACTCCTGTTACAACAAGCCGGACTGCCCAAAGACACACCCTGTGGCATTCCTGAGATGCAAAAATTGCAAGATGTCCTAGCTCCACGATACACCTTGAAAGTGCACCCTCAAGAAATGCGCGGGCCTCTATTGTTTCGAGGCCAAGATTTTAAGGACGGAAAATACATTCACCTTTATAATCACGATGACCATTTCGATACCATTACCAGTATCACTGGATTCCTGGGATATACTTATTATTGTGAGAAATGTGACTATGGTTATAATAATCGAGAGCAACACAAACATTGTGGATGGAAATGCTCAGGATGTTTGGCCTCTCCACCCTGTCTGAGCGAAGAACCAGTGCCTTGTTCCACTTGTCTGCGCACGTTTGTCAGCCCTACCTGTTACCAACAGCATTTGAAGACGCAAGGTTCACAGAAGAAATGCGCTTGTCAACTGCTGAGATTGTGTCCTACGTGTGGACAAGGCATACGTACCAATAATACCAAGGCACACGTATGTTCAGGAAAGAAAAAATGTCACATTTGTCACCACATCGTGGACTTGGAACACGAATGTTACGTGCAAAAATACCAACCCCCACCAGAGAAAGAGGACGGTCACAAGAAGAAAGGCAATTTCATCTTTTTCGATTTCGAATGCATGCAAGAGACTGGCATTCACATTCCTAATTTTTGCGTGGCTCATCGAGCGTGCGAGAAGTGCATTCAAGAACCTATCTTCAGTCATTGCCCTCACTGCAGCAAGATTAGTGGAGGACGTGAAAAAATCTTTCGGGGACCAAACACGTTAGCCGATTTTGTCCAATGGGTCTTAGACCCCGTCGACAAGACGTGGAGCCAAGAGGACATCGAACGTTACGGAGATTGTCATCGTCATGCCACGGTGATGGCTCACAATTTCTCCGGATACGATGGACAGTTTCTTCTCAGATACTATACGGAACAAGGCACCGAGCGTCCTAAAGTGACTTTGAACGGAGCCAAAATCATTTTCATGCAAGTGGGACAAGTACAGTTTAAAGATTCGATGAGCTATTTGGCCATGCCTTTGAGTCGAATGCCTAAAACGTTTGGAATGACAGAAATGGCTAAAGGGTACTTTCCACACTTTTTCAATACGGAAGCCAATCAACACGCCGTTCTACCCCATTTACCAGAGGCTCACTATTACGACCCCGACAACATGCGTACCGAACAACGAGAAGCTTTCTACGCTTGGTACCAGATTCACGCCTCGGACCCTTTCGACTTTCAGGAAGAAATGCTAAAGTATTGTCGTTCCGACGTGGACATTTTACGGCGTTGCTGTGGAAAATTTCGAGAACTGTTCATGGAACACGGAGGGGTCGATCCTTTGAAAGAAGCTTGCACCATTGCCAAAGCGTGTTCCTTAGTGTATCGACAACGATTCATGCCTGAAAAGACCGTGGCTGTCATCAGTCCTCAAACGACCCACTTTGTCAAACGTCAATACTCGGTCAAAGCCCTACGTTGGTTACATTACTTGTGCGACAAGGAAGACAAGTGGATTCAGCATGCCCGCAACGGAGGGGGCGAAAAGACCATCGGAACGTATTCGGTCGATGGCTGGGACTTAGAAAACCCCAAGATCGTGTACGAGTTTAACGGTTGCTTATTTCACGGATGTCCCGTCTGTTACCCTGACCGTGGCACTAAAAATCAGTTTTTGCAACGAACCACGGAAGACTTGTACCAGGACACTTGTCAGCGACGCCTAAAGTTAGAACAGGAAGGATACCAAGTGGTGGAAATGTGGGAACACGAGTACGATCACCGTATGAAAACCGATCCCGAGTTTAAACGCCTCGTGGAAAGTTACCAGTTCATGGACCCGCTGAACCCGAGGGATAGTTTGTACGGAGGAAGGACCAATGCCACCTGTTTGCTGTACCAAGCCGACGAAGAGAAAGGAGAAGAAATCAAATACTTGGACGTGTGTTCGCTGTATCCCTACGTGTGCAAATATTGTCGCTTTCCTGTAGGGCACCCGCAATTGTTGACGGAACACATCGACCTGAAAAACATTCGACAATACGAAGGCTTGATCAAGTGTAAAGTTTTGCCTCCCACGAACCTATACCATCCCGTCTTACCTCACCATTGTCAAGGCAAACTGATGTTTCCCTTGTGCCGTACTTGTGCCGAAACGTGCAACCAAGACCAACCTTGTCAGCACACCCAGGAAGAACGGGCCTTGACGGGAACCTGGGTCAGCGTAGAATTGTTCAAAGTTCTGGACATGGGATACCAACTGTTAGAAGTGTACGAAATTTGCCACTTTCCCAAGACAGAACAATACCACAAGGGTGATCCCAGTCAGAAAGGCATTTTCGCCGACTACGTGGATGCCTTTTTGAAACTGAAGCAAGAAGCCAGCGGCTATCCTTCCTGGTGTCACACTCCCGAAGACCAAATACAATTCAAAGAGAAATACTACGAACAAGAAGGCATCACTTTAGACCACATCGAGAAAAACGAAGGCAGGCGATCGTTTGCCAAAGTGATGTTAAATTGCTTGTGGGGTAAAATGGCACAACGACCGTGTTTACCCAAGACGGAATATTTGACAGAACCTTCCCGCTACTTCCAGATGATTCACGACAAAACCAAATACATGAAACACGTGGACGTCGTTCGAGAGAATTTGATCTTGGTCAATTACGAAGAAGATCTGGACTTTGTACAAGACGACCCTTTTGGAAATGTCATCATTGCGGCTTACGTGACAGCCCATGCTCGCTTAAAATTGTACGAAGCTTTAGAACTGTTAGAAGAACGCGTCCTGTACTTTGACACGGACAGTTGCATTTACATCCATCACCCGATTCAACATCACCCTAACATCGAAGGAGACCGTTTAGGAGCCTGGACAGACGAGCATCCCGACGACAAGATTCTAAGTTTTGTCAGTGGCGGTCCCAAAAATTACGGCTACGAATACCGTGACAAACAAGGAGAAGTGCACACGACGTGCAAAGTGAAAGGACTGACTCTGAATTATCGTACCAGTCGAGTGGTCAACTTTGGGGTATTGAAAGAAGCCTTGCAATCGGGAGAGGATGGAAACTTTAAAGTGACCACCTACCAACCGAACAAAATTGTACGTTTACCCACTCACCACATCGTCAGCCGACCCTTGGAAAAAGTCTATCAAATCGTGTACCAGAAGCGAGTTCGACTTCCCAATCATTTCACCTTACCGTACGGTCACGTCGGTATTGGTCTGTACATAAAAAAGGAACCCTAGGCAAGATCGATAGTTCATTGCGACTACCAAGACCGAGCGAACAAGATGAATACTTTGAAAAAGACATCGTTCCAGTTTGGGGATTGTAAAAAAGTTGTATCTTCCTCTAGTGTGACTAATATTGGATGGATAAGACCCAGGCATTGCGACGGAAAATGTCCGGAAGGAAACTGCGATTGTCCATGTGGTTACCATTGTAATTGCGTAACGGAGTTTGCAGACGATTGCGATTGTGAGCCTTGCGATGGATACGATGCTGTACCTTGTGACCTGAGCGATGCCGTAAAGCATCATGGGAACTTTGTTCTCACTGCCCCTGTCATGGAAAGTGATGCTGTGCGTGTCAAACCTGAGGGATGCGAAAGCGATGCCGCTCGTCCTCTTAGACATTTTACCGGGTTTAAAGGGGAATGTCGACCTTCACGTTTACCTCCCTACGGATGTCATCCAGCCCTGAGCAAACTCCTGTTCCTGTCACCCAACCCTCATCGAAACGAACCTGTGAAAGACGAATATTCGTTCCCTGTGCGTTTGTCGGAATACTGCGACTTTGAAAATCGTCTTCAATCGTTCAAAGGAAAATGGCCAAAGTATCTGGGAGGACCGACCCCTGAAGAATTAGCCAGAGCCGGATTTTTCTACTTGGGCGAAGGAGATAAAGTCAAGTGCTTCAGTTGCGGTGTGTCACTTCACCACTGGGAACCGCAAGATTCGGCCTACGTAGAACATGCTCGATGGTCACCGAATTGTCATTACTTACCCTTAGTGGGACCGAGACATTGAAGTAACTTCTTACCATAATAATCTGTTCATGGATACTTTACAAGAGAACATTCGTGCTTTGCCTGTGGAGTTGAGAGAACGTATTTATCGAGAACTGGTCAAAATACAAGTGAAACGTAAAGAACAATTGCATCCGTTACGTCACCGGTGTTTGAACCACTGGTACCTGAAGGCTATACAAGGATTGATTCAATTGAAAGTGTTCCATCGGACAGACATTGATCAACGATCCTCTAGTTTTAAAAAGGATTGGTTTGGTATGGACGATTGTAGTTACATCATTGTAAACGTACTGCATCGAATTCCAGAGGAAGAGTTAACGAATTACCAACATCTTGAACACAATGTCAACTTAGTGAAAGAGGAAACTTCTGAACGAATTGTAATGTGTAGATTAGTGACTCAACGATTTAAATTCGACACTGAAGTGAAACCATGTTTGTGCAAAGAGTACATTTCTTGTGTCAGACCAAAGAGGATTTAGTATGACCTATTCATGGATACTTTGCTAGAGAACATTCGTGCTTTGCCTGTGGAGTTGAGAGAACGCATTTACCGAGAGCTGGTGAAAATACAAGTGAAACGTAAAGAACAACTGCATCCGTTACGTCACCAGATCTTTAACCACTGGTACCTGAATGGTATAAGAGAACTGATTCGTCAGAAATTGTTTAAGTTGTCAGACCTTGTTCAATACTTCCAGGCCCCCGATGATTCACGTGTTGATCATTTTGGTTACTTCGAGATTCACCTAGAGCAACCCATTGAGGAAGACAAGGTAAAGGATTACCAACATTTGTTACGTGGAATCTACTTAGCGGAAGAGGAAACTTCTAATCGAACTCTGACGTTTCGGTTACAGTATGCAAGATTTACATTCCCAACTGGAAAACGAACATCACTGGCTAGAAAGTACGTGTATTCTTTTCGAAACAAAGAGACTATAAAAACAGGCTGCTATGCCACGACTTATGTCGTATGTCATCCAACAGATTCCGTGGAAGGAACTCAATGACCATATTCAAACTGTGGATCATTACCATCGATTATTACAAGAATTGTATCCATTCAATTTGGGACGACAAGTGGTGTGTGTCTTAGTGACTTGTTTTCTGGGATTTCGTTTACCAGCCGATTCTTTGCGGACTCTTTACGATCAGTACTTACCACCTCCATGGCCTTAAATGGTCACGAAAAACTCCTTTTGCTCAAAGCCTTGCGTTTTCATCTGGATACTTCTCGACCTCAACAGGAAAAAAAGATTCGTCAACTTTTAGCTACCCAAGACGTGTATGACGATGTGTGTGTAGCCTGTGACTTACATCCCCATTGGACAGATGTCCGTGCCTGGAAAGAATGGGGTTTTGAGGCTTGGACCCAAGAAGTGGCCCAGTATGCACGAGAGTTGTTCAAGGAAAAAAGTTACTTTTCAACCCGTGTTAGTGACGATGCCAGAAGAAGAACCCGTCACCCAGGACAGGACTGTCGTGGACAGGCCTGAAAGACCCTTTCGGGAGGACACTTGTGTGACCTTACCCCCTACTATAGAACTGGTTAGAACATTACCCAAAACATGTTGTACAGACACTTGTGTTTATTCCACGTTCATCGTTATCATGTGCCTTTTATTCTTGTACTTAAGCCTTTGGCTTTTATGCATTTTTGTCTTTCGTATTCATGTTTGAAACATTCAATAAACGTGTTCTGAAAAAAGTATATAAACTCTTGTCTTGTTTGTTTTTCGTGTCACAAGTGACATTTCTCACACCATGGCTACCTTTGCTGTCTCTGCTCCCTCTTCCTCTACTGTCAAAGTCATCGACGAACACTTAGATCGTGCCAGTTGGGAGGCTTTGTATCTTCGCCATCCCTTTAACATGCTCATTGCTGGACCTAGCGGTTCAGGCAAAACCGAATTCGTCAAACGTTTGATCGAACATAAACATCATTTGATCGATCGACCCCCTCAACGGATCGTGTGGTGTTACAAAGAGTGGCAATCGGCGTACAGCCTCTTGCGAGAAAGTCAAGGCGATTCCATCGTGTTTGTGGAAGGCATTCCTAAAGAAGACGACGGCATCGTCTCTGACTCCCGTCTAACCCATTTGGTCATTTTCGACGACATGTTAGGAGAAGACGAAGAAGAAATTAAATTGTGGTTTACGCGCAAAGGGCATCACCGTAATGCCAGTGTCGTTTACATCACCCAAAATTTGTTTCAACAAAGTAAAGCCCATCGCACCATCAGTCTCAATGCGCATTACGTGGTCTTGTTTAAAAGCCCTCGAGATAAATCGCAAGTGCAAGTCTTAGCCAAACAGTTAGGAACGCCTTGGCTGACTCAGGCGTACGACGATGCCACTCAAACGCCACACGCCTATTTACTCGTCGATTTGAAACCTACGACTCCCGAGGATTTGCGATTTCGTACCCACTTGTTTCACCACTGGTGCCAAGACGGAGGGCCTGTCCTGTACACGTCTCCGTCCTCGACTTCATTTCACTCCCCATGAAAAAAATCTATAAAAACCTCAGACCCTTTTTCGTCTGTCTCACACAGTGTCAACATGACGTCCCTTCAGTCGCATCTTCCCGTCAAATTGATTCGTGCCTTGTATGGCATCAGTCGAGAAAAAGATCCACAAACACGAGCTCGTGTCTTAGAAGCTAGTCTCAAAGAAGTCTTACGATGGTTCACGGTGACGGCACGTCAATTACTCCAAGGAATCATTCAGATTCCTCATCAAACCCAACGCTTTTTCGATCGAAACAAAGTCGCTTTGGTCCAACTGGCCGATCCCCGCATCGACACTCAAACCAAAAAACAAATCATTTTGAAACCTGGAGGGAGCGGTACTCTAGGAGGGGTCATCATTCGCTCACTCTTAAGATGGGATCCTAATGCCCCCAAAGTTATCCCCAAGACAAAAGTTCAACGAAGCCCCGAGAAGAAAAAGAAAAAGACCAGGTCCCCAAGAAGAATAACTTCTCCAGTGGCAGGACCCTCCTCTTACCAGACACCACCACTCCGGAAAAAGAAAAGAAGCCCCCAGAAAAAGAAACAGAGAAAAAGTCCTCAGAAAAAGAAAAGTCCACAGAAGAAGAAAACTAGTCGCAAGAGAGGCACTTCGGCCAGGACGCAACCTTACACTCGCAAACCACGACCTGCCACAGCGTCTCCGGCAGCCTCACGTTTGTCCACTTCTCCGTTGATGTCACCAGGAACTGAAGAGTACTTGGAGACGTTGATCACACCAAGAACTTCTCCGTTGATGACCCCCAAAAGAACTTCCCCAGTGGCAGGACCTTCCAATTTAGCGGCAGTGGCTGCTGCTCACAAAGTACCTTCTCCCAGAATCAAAGTCCATGAAAGATCGGGCATGTTACAAAGTTTACTGGATTTGTCCAAACAAGAACTGGCTCGATTTAGTCCGTTACGTACCCCTGCACGACGTGTCATGCCTGTCCTCAAACTGATAAAACGTAAAGACAATCAGTGGCGACGCGTTCCAGTATAAAAAAGACCTGTGACCGAGTAGGGTATCAGTGTTTTTAGGTGCTCCTAAAGACTCAAAGATGTCACCCTCCAGAAAACCCCAAGGAAAGAAAAGGAAAGGACTACCACCACGTTTAGCCAAACATGGGGACCTGTTATCTGTCCTGTCCAAAGCTTCTCCACCCCTACGAAAAAAACTCATTCAAACGGCCTCCAAAGAGGTCATCGATACCGTGTGCGAATGTTGTTTGAACGTTTTGAAAGGCACGATCCCTTTGTCCAAACACCAGAAACAATGCTTAGGCAAACATCGTCACGTTCTTCGGAAAATGGTTCAAAAGAAAATTCCCATTCGTCAAAAAAAGAAGATGTTGGTCCAACGTGGAGGCATTTTACCTCTCTTGTTAGGCCCCATACTGAAAGGAGTCTTGGGAACCATGTTCGGAGGACTGATGGGAGCAAGATAAAAAGGCCTTCGGAAGTCCCAAGATCTCAGAATCGACCGCTGACAACCCCATGGAAGGACGAAAACTAGCTTTAGTGCCTTACAAACGATGGATGGAATACCATCGGTGGCAAGAACAACGCACCCCGCATTTACCTCCCAATCCCCATTTGAGCGAGATGTCCCAGTTACAACACGAATTGCAGTCCTTGATGGATCGCCAAGATTTGTCCGAAACAGAAAAATCGCAAAAGTACGGTCAACTCTTGCAACGACTACAACTCTTTCACCAGAAAGCTTTAGACGAAACAGCTCTACCCACTTTGAAAGATTTTAAGACCTTGATGAAAAGTCCAGCACCATCACCAGTACCAGTACCACCAGTACCCGTGACCAAGACAGAAAAAGGAAAAGAAGAAGAAGAAGAAGGGTTTCAAACTCCACCAGAAAAAGTACGCAAGTTAACAACACCACCTACCTCCAGAATTGGATGGATTAAAAAGATGATGGCCACCCCTTCTTCCTCACAAGAGAAAAAGAAAGTGAAGACAGAAGTGAAGACAGAAGTGAAACAAGAACCGATATCCCCCGCTCAGACATCCTCCTCCTCTTCAACACCTATTGCTGGTCGCACACGCAAAGCATTGCAATCCAAGAAAATTCCCCAAGAGAAAAAGAGTAGCCTCTTCCAAGAGTGGGTGCCTTATTAAGACACCAATCAACACAAAAAAATGGAAAAAGTCTTAGCTAGCATTTACTACGATCCCTCGCATCCTGCAGGTTACGCAGGAGTTCAAAAATTGTATCGTGCTGCCAAAACGCGACTGAAAAGTCTCCGTTTACCTCAAGTGCAACGATGGTTACAAGAACAAGCTACCTACACTTTACACAAACCCATTCGACGCAAGTTTGCCAGAAGTCGCACCCGAGTGGAAGGCATCGATCATCAATGGCAAGCCGATTTAGCCGATGTCTCTCATTTGGCCAGCTACAATCGTGGTTACAAATATTTGTTTTGTGTCATCGACGTCTTTTCCAAATTTGCCTGGGTCGTGCCTTTGACTTCCAAATCGAGCAGCGAGTTAGTGCGAGCCCTGCAATGGGTGTTGAAACAAAGCGGTCGTCACCCTCTTCGATGGCAAACGGACAAAGGCACCGAATTTCTGAACCAAGCTTTCCAAAAAGAATTAAAGAAACGTGACATTCATTTTTTTACCACCGAGAATCCCGAAACCAAAGCCAGCATCGTGGAACGTTTTCAACGCACTTTGAAAGAACGCATGTGGAAATATTTTACGCATCACCACACTCTGAAGTACATCGACATCTTACCGCACCTGGTGCAAGCGTACAACCAATCTTACCATCGAAGCATCGGACGTGCCCCGCAAGACGTGACTCCCGACAACGAAGTGCTGGTGTTTGAGCGTCTGTTCGGTACGTCCCCGACGCGGGCTGTCCCCAAGAAAAGTGGAGAGTTGACCGTAGGAGATTGGGTGCGCATTGGCAAAACCAAACGCACTTTCGACAAAGGTTACTTACCTAACTGGACAACCGAACTGTTTCGCGTCACTGGACGAGTACATGGCCGTCATCCTGCCGTCTATAAATTGGAAGACATGAACGGAGAAGTACTCAAAGGAACGTTTTATTTGCCCGAGTTACAACGTGTCACCAAAAAAGAAGACGACGTGTACGACATCGAAAGCATTCTCGAACGCAGAACCCGTAAAGTGGGCAAACGACGTGTCAAAGAAGTCAAAGTACGTTGGAAAGGATATCCACCCAGTTTCGATTCTTGGATCGACGCTTCGCAAGTCATCGACTATAGAAAGAAGAAGTGACCATCATGCCCTTTCACACAGCAGCAGACGCAGCTACGTCGACCAGTCCTTCTTCCCCTAGTTCTTCTGTGCAAGATTTACAAAAACAACCCTTGTGGGTGTGGTGTGGAGAACGTGTGCCTAAAACGCAAATCGTCTTTTTCTGCCAAATCTTCGTGGTGTATTGTGTCATCGGGGCAGCCATTGCTAATTTGAGTTTGCAACAAGGAGACAAACAATTGTGGACCATTTTATTGAGCAGTTGCATCGGTTACCTGCTTCCCAATCCCTCCCTGAAATTCTCCTCGAACGGGAACGTTGTGTCCAGTGCCAGTGCCAGTCACCACTCCAACAACCACAACCAGAACCCCATTTTGGGCGGAGACACGCCTCTGACATCCACTAACCCCTCGGACAGCCACAGAACTCTGGAATTATGAGTCTCCAAAACCAATTTTACTTAACCTTACCCAGTGACAGTTCCATGGAGGTGTTTCCCAATAACAGGTTGTGCTGTTACACAGCCAAATTACCTCAGGCCATCCCCTTAGATCACGAAGCCCATTGGGAAGTGGCTTTAGTGGAAATGATTCACCCGACCCAAGTCCACAATGTCATTGCCCAGCAAAATGCTTTTAAGGTGGAAGTTCATGACGAGCAATTGCAAGAGTACTTGGATAAGAATGTCAAATATGACAATAAAACCTATGATGAGAAAACTAAAACGTGGACCTACCACTTGTTCGTTCCCCCAGGCTATTATTTCAGTGGTCATCATTTGGTCAGCGCCATAGCCTCCAGGTTTAATGGCGTGTTTGGGAAAGCTTTTGAGATTGTCAAGAACAAAAGTGTCACCATGGAGTACCACAAAGTAGCTCGTCGCTTCTTGATGAAATTTGAGCGAAGTAAAATCGTGTCCATTGAATTTTGTCCTGAATTGTTTGACATGTTGGGCGGTAACATGGAGATGAGGAAGAGCTTAGAACAAAAACAAAAACCCGAATTACCCATCATTTACGACAACGTGACTTTTGGCCAGTATTTTAATAGCCCGGTAGAACTGAACCAAGGACTGAATTTGATCTTTGTGTACTCCGATGTGGTGGAATACAACGTGGTGGGACACACCTCCGTACCGTTACTGCGTGTCATTCCTTTCAAAGTGGATTCTGCCACAATCGCTGACGAGGAAGGTGGAAACACTTACCACGTCCACCGCGAATTTGTCCATCCTCACTATTTACCGGTCAGCAAGTCGTATTTGGACACGGTCAACATTACTATAAAAGGAGATTTGGGACAAAATATTCCATTCACCAAAGGAAAAGTCACGGTGAAACTCCATTTTCGAAAACGGTTCTCTCACGACTCGTAAGTCATGTATCCAGTGTACCGAGGGGTGGCTCGACAGCGAGGACACGGTTTAGGAGACATGTTAAAATCGGCCTTTCGTTCGGTGGCCCCGGTGTTGAAACCGATGGTGACACGCGGATTGCACGCCTTGAAAGATGCAGCACTGACGCAAGGCAAAGAATTTCTCCAAAATGTCATCATCGACAAACAAAACCCTAAAGAAGCCTTCATGAGGGCTGGCAAAAATGTCTTGCTGCAAACGGGCAAAGACATTTTAGGCCGACGAGACACACCTATAAATGCCCTGCACGCTACCGAGTCAAGCATTCAGCAAGGACAAGGCAGAAAGAGACGACGAAGAAAACACCCTTTCACCAGACTTCAAGCGAGAAAGGCCAAGAAAAGAAGAACCGTTCGAGACTTAGACGTTTTCGATTATTGAAACACAAAACAAAATGATGCACCGAGAGTCTTGCGCCTGTTCCAAGACGGAACTGGATCTGTTTGCTATGCCCCCCACCATGATGACCATGCAAGAATCCCAATGGGTGGTATTTCATCCCGTCTCCTCACTGACCGATTCCGCTCCCATCGAGTTTGAAATTAAAGGACAGCCCGAAGATTACATCGATCTGAATAGCAGTTACTTGTACTTGAAAGTCCAAGTTCTAAAAAAAGATGATAAAGGAGTAGAAGACGATGACGATATAGCTCCCGTCAACAATTTTATGCATTCCTTGTTCAGCTCAGTGGATTTGTACTTGAATAACAAACTGGTCAGCAGCAGCATGGATACTTACCCTTACCGTGCCTACCTGGAAAATCTCTTGACGTACGGAACAGATGCCAAGACAAGTCATCTCAATGCCTGTGTGCTGTGGGTAGATGACACACCGGACAAGTTTGACACAATAGATGTAAGCAATGAAGGCTTTGAGGCAAGAGAAAACAAAATCCTAGGTAAAAAGAGTTTAGAACTGATGGATCGTTTGCATTTGGACATGTGGTTGCAAGAAAAATATTTGCTGAACGGAGTCAATGTCCGCTTGAGACTGAATCGCAGCAGTACCACTTTCCATTTGCAGGCTGCTGATCTTACTAAGGCTCCTAAAAGCACAATTTTAGAGGCCAAACTCTACGTACGACGCGTGGAAGTGTTACCCAAAGTAGGTAACGACATCAGTCAAACGTTGAGCAGAACAACCGCCAAGTATCCCATAAGACGTGTGGAAGTGAAAACGTTCACCATTCCCGCTGGACAGCATTCCATGATCGAAGATCATCTGTTTCAAGGACAGCTACCCAAGCGTTTAATCCTTGGTATGGTCGAGAATTCAGCCTTCAACGGAGCTATCGCTAAAAATCCTTTTAACTTTCAACACTTCAACGTGAAGAAAATCGAAGTCAGTCGCGATGGCAAGACCTTGTGTACCCGACCTTTCGAACCTGACTTTACCAACAAAAATTACTTGAGATCGTACTTGTCCCTGTACGAAGCCACCGGTCAGTTAGGAACCAACACCAGTCACGGCATTGAGTACGACGAATATGACGGAGGCTATGCTTTGTGGGCTTTCGATTTCACTCCAGACCAAGGCAGCGACGAGGGACATTTCCACCCTATAAAATCTGGCCAGATTCGTGTGGAACTTCAGTTTGCAGCAGAACTGAAACAGACAGTGAACGTCATCCTGTATGCAGAATTCGATAATACCATAGAAATCAACAGTTTGAGAGAAGTCATTCTAGATTATTAGAAAGCCATGGAAGACTGTTATCCCTCTTTACCTAGTGGAGAAACTTTGGAGATGGAATGTAAGGAGACCGTGGAAGGAGAAGAATCTCAAGACAAAGACGAAGAAGATATCATGATGAAGTCGAGATGGCCAGAACAAGAAGCCCATTTAGTGTGCTGTTTTGCCGAACACTTGGTCGACAAGATGACGGAATTGATCAAGAAAAATTGCTATGGATGTCAAAACGATCATCCCAGTCAAATTCAACACGATAAATGCCTGATGTTGAGTCAAGAAGAAAAATTGGACGAGTATCTGGACGAAGCTTGGAGTCTCATCTAGAACAAAGACGTGTTGCACCAGTGGTATAAAGACTTGCGTGAACATTCTTGTCCACCATTAACCACTCAAGAGATCCATCGTATCGAAGCTCTCCTGAATCAGAGTGAGGAAACAGAACGAATAACCGTTTATTCGTCAGACATTTTCAAGCAAAAAGTCAGGATCGAATTGACGACTTATTATTACCTGTGAAGAAGAAAACAAACACAAATGGATACCTGGGAACTTTATTACCTTTTGAACCACAGTTCGTATACGTCTTCTTGGAATCCCGTCGTCTGTGCTAAAGATGAACTCCCTCATCGCAAACCTAAAGACCATCAAGCTTACGTGATCAACACGGACGACAGTCATCTCCCAGGAACCCACTGGGTAGCCGTCTACTTTCCTCAAGAAGGCTGTGTGGAATATTTCGATTCGTACGGATTGCCCCCTTTGGAAGACGATATCATCGACTTTATGAGAAGAAATGCTCAAACCACCCGATTCAATAATGTGAAATTACAAGGCACAGATTCCTTGGTGTGTGGACAGTACTGTGTGTATTTTCTGCATCATCGCAACCTGGGCTATTCCTTAGAACATTTAGTGACTCATTTCGATCCTCGTTCTTCTGCTAGAAACGATGTGAAAGTAGATCGATGGTTTTGTGACCATTATGCTTATCTTTTGTCTCAAGCTAGGAAACGTAGTGTCCATCAATGGCCTAATGATTTCCAACAGTGGAAATCACAATTTCATTCACAACGTTGTCAGCCCTGTTTAAAGTAGATTGTTAATTGAGAAAAAAATGTTTGTGATTTGAAAAAAATTGTTTGATGTTATAGTGTTGGATTATTGTTAAAAATGTTAAAGTTGTTGTTTAGTGTTAAGTGATTTTTGAATAAAAAATGTTGTGTTTAGAAAAAAAATGCCTTTGTCTTTTGTTTAGCTATAAGAATGTTGGATTGATGCTCTTTCATTTCTTACTATCCCTCTCATGAACGTTGCGGCTCGAAAACCGTGTGGGGGATGTTTTCCTTCACGTCCGCGCTTTAACTTTAAGAACCGGGTTGTTCCCAGTCTAGCCATCCATTGTCGACTCATCCTCCTAAGAAGATGTGCTCCAAACTAGCTAAGCTCAACGAAGCCTACGTGAATCTGCATAGGGTCAGACACAGTCTGATACCGAAACCAGAAGAAATAGAGAATGTGAGAATGTTAAAAATCACTGAAGACCTGATAGAAGAGCTCTTCAGAGAAGAAATGAACAGGGAGAAAGAAGAATGGACAGAGAAGTACAGACTTCAGAGACAGCAGCAACAGCAGCAACAACAGCAACAGCAGCAGCAGCAACCTGAAGCTGACAGAGGCTTTGTTGATTGTCGTATCGACACCAAAGAATTCTTCTTCTCTTTCCGAAGAAGCAGACCTATCGCCAGAAAGTCTATCCTCAGAGGACATCGCATTCTTAGAAACTAAAAAAAGAATGCCATAGCAAAACAAAAAAAACAGCCCTTTTCAGGGCTACCCAATACTCTAGAAAAGAAATAACGATCGATTTGCCAATGTGTGTAGGTAGAGTAGTGTGAAAATAAACACTAACTCTTTCTTAAAAAATGTGAAGGTATGAGTTTGTGTGTTTGTGTGATTGTGTTTGTGTTTGTAAGTGATAAAATAGGTTGGTGTGGATAGTAGATTAAAATGATGTTAGTTTTTTTGGCTGTTAGAGGTATATATTTTGGGTTAGATTGGATTGCTTTGCGTATGTGGACAGTCTATTGAAGTGATTTATAAAAAAATTTATAATAGTGATGGGTAGCATAAAAAGTGAGTGAGTGTTTCTTTTAGGTCCGCGTTGTTGTTGCTTTTTGGTCATGATCTAGGTAAGATCAATTTTATGTTTTTAGGGGATGTTTTCCATCACGTTCGCGCTTTCACTATAAATTGAAACTCGCTGGGCAGTCTAGCTACCCTTGTTGATTGATCAACACAGCCAGAAGAATGAATAGCAGAATAGTGAAACTGTTAGAACTCCAGATGCACCTGGAATATGCCAGGCGCATAGTAAACGAACTATCAGCGGAGGCTATCATAGAAGAAGCAAGAATGAAGAAAGAAGAGGAGGAGAGAAGAGAGAGGGAAGAAGAGGAAAAGAAAAGAGAAGAGAGGATGTCGTTCAATATTCCCGAAACAGAGGATTGGGGTGTTGAAGCGAATCATCCTCCCTCTGCGCTCCCCAAAAGAAAGGTGAAAGAAGACTGGGGAAGAAGATGCGTGTGCGGCGCCAGGCCAGGAAGGTGCAACCATTAGATAGGTGCATCAGGAGTTCAAAAAACAGCCCTTTTCAGGGCTACCCAATACTCTAGAAAAGAAATAACGATCCATTTGCCAATGTGTGTAGGTAGAGTAGTGTGAAAAATAAACACTAACTCTTTATGAATAGTGGAAGTGTATGTGTTAGTGTGTTTGTGTGTTTGTGTTTGTAAGAGCTGAGGTATGTTTGTGTGAATAGTAGATTATGGATTTATTTATTGATTCTTAGCGTATGTGAAGAGTATAGTTAGGGTTTTATTATATGAAAAAAAGTAGGGGGATGTTTTCCTTCACGTACGCGCGTTGTTGGGTCCTGATCTAGGTAAGATAGATTTTATGTTTTTTAGGGGGATGTTTTCCTTCACGTTCGCGCTTTCACTATAAGAACCCACAGTGTTCGTCGTTCAAACCATTCTGCAAAGAATAAAAAGAAGATGGCGTCAAACCAAATGGACAAAATACAAACCTTGCAAGACGTTTTAGACAACTTAGGAATAATGGAACAGATGCTAATAAGACTGGTTGAAGACCATTATTCCTATAGTCCCCATCGTGTAAAGATGGAAATTAACAATTTAAGAAAAGCAAAGGACAAGATTAGTGGTGTGATGAAGGAAATAAAGGAGGAGAAGGAGGATGAAGAGGAAAAGATAAGAATAAGAACATGGAACGAAAAAATTGAAAAAGAAGAAGAAAATGAGAAGAGGAAGAAAGAAGAAGAGGAGGAAGAGAAGGAGGAGAAAAAAAAGAAGAGAAAGAGTGTTGGAGATAAAATAAGAAGTTGGTGGAGGAAAAGAAGAAATTAGAAGCAGAAGAAAACCCAAAGGCCCTTTTCAGGGTCCCCATATATCTCGAAAAGAGATAGCCTTTGAATTGCCTACCCCTTTTTTTAAAAATTTTTTTAAAAAAAAAAATCCCATGTTCCATTCCCTTTGTCCCTAAACAAGCCCAAACTCTATTCCCCATGTTAAATTCCCCTTGTACGTAGAGTGGCCCACAATTTATTCCCATGTTAAATTCCCCTTGTACGTAGATTTGCCCACGATTTTTCTCCATGTTAAATTTCCATTGTACGTAGATTTGCCCAAGGGGGTCTGTAATGCTAATTCCCATTGTACGTAGGGTGCCCCCTTTCACTACTTATAGCCAGTAATGTAATTTTAAATGCCGCCAAACCAACTTCTTTGTATCATAGCAGAAACCACAATTTCGCTATATATTGTGACTAAATCTTGTACTTCCTTTCGTATGAAGAGGACACATACTTCATTTTATACCGTTGAGTCTCAATGCCCCTACCCAATTGTAAACCAAAGGAATATATTGTTAATTGCGTCATAACTCAAGTTGGAACCTATAGATCAAACACCCCATGAATATTGAAGAAATACGCCTCGGCTAACTAGAGTCAGGTTCAACTAATCAAGATTGTTTAAATCCAATTATTTGTTTAATTTAAAACCAGTTGAATGGACAGAGTCTGTTAAAAATTGAAGTCAAAGTTCATTGTTCCATAGTTCAGGTTATCCCAAGAGTTTTCATTCTTTGGTATGGATTGACAAGAATCTATGCTTCTGTAGTTACATAAACAAAGCCTTTCTTCAACTGAAACATGCAACATAAAAATAATCTTTCTTGAACAGCCCAAACTTCCAATTTTTTAATACCACACCACCGATACATTAATCCGACAGCAAGCACTTATGGTCATCAACTTAATTTGCATTCCTTTCTTATGAACACGTTTCTTGCTTGACAGCAGGTGCTTCAGTGAATTCATTTTTTTACAATATCCAGTAGACGAAACTTTAAAGTGATTATCACACTTATTTTATGTAATAGCCAACGTTATTTGAAATATTGTATGAATATTGGGAATTACAGGTAATTATACACAGCATAAATTAATGCATTTTTCCATCACCTTACGGAGGGTTTTGATGTCGAATTGTACACTATTAGAAAATTGTGGTTTTAGCTGCATAATGTGTTCTCCATTCCTTTTGAAATAAGTATATTTGTCAAATGATACAAATGCAAACCAACAAATATTCAGACGTTTGAATAGATAATATTTTCTCCTAATTTTCGTTTCGCTCAATATTGCTCTGTGTGTTGTGTAAATTTCAAATATTTAAAGATTTCTCTTTTCTTTGCAGTGTTTTTGGTTCAGCGTAGAATACGGTCTGTGCAAACAAGATGGAGAAACCAAGGTTTATGGGGCAGGACTTCTTTCTCAAATCGGAGAACTTCAGGTTTAATAAGTTTATGTCATTATTAAGTTAAACGTCCTTTATGGGACACAGTTGTTGCATTCAATGTGGGCTGGTTATGCAGTTGGTCAGTATAAAGTTGTTGGATTTGTAGTAGTAAATAAATACTGGGACCAAAATATGTAACCAGTTAGTAGTCGCACTGGTATCAAAGTGTGTAACCAGTCTGCAAACGAAGTCGTGCTACAAACATAGTGAATTGTTTAGGACGGTGTCGATACATTCGTATGGAAAGGAAGAGTTAATTTTAATATTTATGTTCTAATAATACAAAATGTAATTTGATATTGGTGTTAATATGAACTTTATATGTATCCAAATAATAAGCTGAGTCGTCGCTGACATCGTTCATTTGAATGACAATAATAACATAGGGGATCTTATAGGAATATTAATCTGATTAGAAATGTATTAATATATTTAACTACGTTATATTCTACATATTCCTCACAGCTACTATCATGATTTTATTGTTTAACTAGCTCATCATATATCATATCCAAAGAAAATAAGTTTGATATTGTACGTATCAATTAACTTCAAAGTTATTCGATCATTAAGTGAAGTTTATAGGTGACATTATTGGTGAGTATTTCGTATTGTAACATACGAGTGTACTACAACCTCATTTATGCAAACTCCTCTGGTAAAATCAAAAAATCTTTGTTTGAGTAATAACTTAGATAAATTGGGTTATATTCAATTTACAACAGGAGCGGATGCATATCTAGTTTCGGTAAACCAATAATTTTGGATTGATTAAAAATGATAGATAGATAGATACATGCATACATACATACATACATACATACATACAAGCTTTCTCACATGACAATATTGATCGAGCTGAGAGACATACTCGTGCGGACAGAGGTGAGATGTGTGAGTGGTCAGTAGAGGCGACCCCCTTAGACTATTCGGCCATATAAATATATGAAATTTATATTTTTATGTATGGACAAGCACATATGCGATGCTTTCACTCAACCACAATAATCTATACGTAGTTATTGATTTACTAAATACGCCACCAGAGGTTCCCTTGTGTGGTAGCAAGCATCCAAGAGGTGCAATGTTATTACATTTTGTCCTCTTATTTAACTGTTTCTGGGGTGGAGCGGGGGATCTATCCCTTGTGGCGCGGGTATCTAACCCGTAACTTAGGTTTCATTCATTTTGCCCTTTTTCTTTTCCATTATGTCATACCTTTATTGTCTTATTTTTCTGTATTCAGTACTGATGTCGTAATTCACTAGAAATTCTCATTTCAACGGTTTACAGCACTACCGGACCGATGTACCAGAATGGCGACCATTTGAACCATCGAAAGCAGCTGAACAGAAGTTTAAACTGACAGGATACCAGCCTGTCTACTTTGAGGCGCAGAGTTTTGAAACCGCTCAGGCACAGATGCGGTAAATATGTTTCTTTACCAAGTATAATTTCATTTTATATGAACATAAGATAAAGGAGTCAGAGACTTTACTCTTTTTAACAACCATCTAATGTATACGGTTACTGTGGTTTCGAAAAACAGATACATTATAATATTTTCCTCTTTGTCAAACTTTATTGTTACTGCACACCATTATCATATGTTTACAACATTGGTATTGCGCTCTATCTCATCACTCATAAATTACCATATGTTTTTTGTAACGTTGCTATCACTAAGAAATGCTGCTTGCATTCATCAAACCTTAAAATATTCTGTGTAAATTAGAGAATACTGCTGAAACACAACTAGATAACTCAAGCGATGAAATTAAACAAATAGAAAAATATAGCAGTCGATTCAATGTTAAATTTGTGATGACGTCATGTAAATCTGGCAGAGTAGCGATGTATCAGTCGAATCAGTATTATGACGTTAACACGAGTAAACGTGTATATTTCTAAACTTATTATCCATTTCCAACTCCGACGCATAATGAAGAGTCATTTTTTCTTAGACTTTATGGAGAAGAAAAAAGATATTCGAATGATAATGGAATTTCAAAGCAGCAAAATTTCCTAGCATTAACATAAAAATCAAATATGTTAAGTTTGCACCAAAATATTTGATAATAGTTTTAATGATGATTAAAATATATTAGCTTTCAAATGTCAGTCGTATTGTTAACCTGGAAATACAAAGCATATGAACTGTTTTCAGAAGATAGCTGGTGCAATAATACAAGTGTCAAAGTCCGAATGCTGCCGTTTATCGTAAATGTCACCGTTATTCCAAACTAACTATTTTTATGTTGATATGCCTGAAACATGCATTTTTATTTTTGCACGTTAAGACTCAGGTGAGAATTTCAGTAACGAGTACTCTAAAATCAAGACTGTACAATGACTGAAATTTAACGAATAAAACATTTTCAATTTTTTAGTTACAAATGGGAAAGAATCTCAAAACCTTGTTTTTATTACCAATCAACCATGGCCAACCAAACCCATATATTCACCCAATTCCAGACTGATTCCCATTCTTCCATTTAATTAGTACCTTAAGTATAAAAAGGGTGTTATCCTGCGATGGACCTTTGTCTTCATTAATGGGAGTTATCTGCTCTCAGTCATTGCACACCGTGATAAATGGGATAAGATCTTGACACGTCATCGTCTGGTAGGCTTGAGAGGACTGTAATCATTTTATGTTACCTTTAGTTTTTTCTTCCTTTCTTCTTCCAGTGCATTTGCAGCGACCATTCCTCGTCCATTCAATGTTCGTTACAACGCCTACACTGAGAGTGTGGAGGTTATCACCGAAAAGAGCCAAGTCGTCAACTTCATCATGGAAATCAAAGGTTAGAGCTGCATATATCTGCTTATATTGCCCGTCCAGGTGTCAGTGGCTTAGATACAGATCAAATGTAATAATGCATGATGGTAGAGGAGGGCCAAAACAAATCCTACGTAGAGCAGATAATATTGGCCCTGCTGTGTCTTCGCTTTAAGCTGTGATAGATTTATGTATATACTCTTTGCATTTAGGAACACAATACACAATACTGTATGCCCTTAGTAATGACAATATCATCCAAAGAACTGTTGTTAATACTCTGAAACTGACACATACACTAATAATGACAATATATATGCCTTTAATTTGAAATTCACAAAGTCGTCACCAAACCTTAGAGGTCATACATCAGTCTTTCATACTATAAAATATAAATGTATACATAATATCAGGGGAGAAGACAAAGCATACGAATGAGTACTTATTTCATTTTCCTTTTTCTTTTTGCACAAATGGATGGCTTCAGTGATACGTCTAAGCTTTATTGTTATTTCTATTTGCAGTTTTAAGCCGTCATTCGGAATATTTTAGCTTGTCAAAACGTAAGAAAATGACATGCAAAATTTTACTGACTCAATGTTTCTTATTTAACTAAAGTTATATTAACTGTGACGTTGCTAGGAACAAAACGTACTTTTAAATCATCCAAAAGTGATATCCATTCTGTTCATATCCTTTTTGTGTCTCTGCATTGACCTCTGCTCAATGACATGGACACATATTCCTGCTTAAAATTTATTGTATTGTATAAATATCTTCATTTCAGAAGACCTTGACCTTGTGGAACAGTCACTCAAAGTAATCAAATAAAATGGACTGACAAAAATATGCTCATAGTACATGGACATCCGCCACTGTATGTTGGAAAGATATGGATGCTAGAAATTTATTTTAGCAATGTACTTGTATACACAACTGTACGAAAACTTTGAACGAGGTTACGTTATAAGGTTGTGTGTGTGTGTGTGTGTGTGTGTGTGTGTGTGTTCTATTTCTTGCTTCGTTTTTTTTCTGCAAATTCATATATTTGTTTCAGATAGTTTTACTAAGTAGTCGATGTTGGTGACTTATTCTTTGGGTTTTACTGTGTAGAAATCTATATTTAAGTGTCTTCGTAAATTTTAGCCTAGTAGGTAATATAAAGTACATTCACATTTTCTTACACGCTCTTAATCTCCGATAAGAATAGAACGTGATTCTAATAATCTTTTAAAATGTATCATATGTGGTAATTCTAATACCCGAACATCAACACGCGCAGATTGCGTTGTTGATGACAATAGTCAAAATATGCACGCATTACCGACTAGTATGGTGTTGGTGATTATAATATTAAACCGCTTGTTTCACAAGATATAGAGAAGCCAAATTCTGATGGAATTCAGTTACTTGACTGTTACAAGCAAACAGCTGAACAGGTGTATGTATAATTAACGGGCGTGAAGGTAATGAGAGGAATATTGCACAGTATACGTATGTTGAACATGGTCGATAAGTTTAGTAGATCATGTTATTGCATCTGTCTCCTTTCAATAACCTACCATCACATGATGTTAGTGGGCCATTCGTTTTGTCAGACCATTGTGTTGTATGCTTTACGTTCAAATTTAATAATGTTAATCGTTCTGAGGCAAGGTTCATGAAAGAAAGAGAAGATAGATAGATAGATAGATAGATAGATAGATAGATAGATAGATGAAAACATATAAGGTAAATATATACGGCTATCAGAGATCAATATTATTAAGCAAGAAAAACATTATTTGTATGTTTATCGATTTCAACAATGCATTGGAGTGATAACGTATGATATAAAGTAAAAACGTTTGGTTTGAGGCAAAATATTCTGGATATAAACAAATCGATGTACAGCAATGTACAGTCAGGAATTAAACATGATAATTTTAAGTGATGAATGCTCTTGTAGTATTGGTGCCCGGTAAGGTGAATGTATAAAAACATTTCTTTTTCAATATTTTTGAATTATTTCGAAGAATAGTTTGCCATGCACTTTTTTCAAGGCAAAGATATCGGCATGTTACACCTCTTTTATTCTTGTTTACGCAGATGACTTCATCATTGTTTCAGGTTCGCCCGAAAGCCTTCCGGCCGGGCAAAATTATTTCAGAGAATATTGTGCTACGTGAAATCTTGTGGTTGACATCTCAAAAGCAAAGGTTATGATATTTTGAAAGGTGCTGTTTTACCAAGAAATATTAATGTCACTTACTGTCATGAAAAGCATGAAATTGTAAATATGTTTACATCCCTTGGACATGCTATTACGTCTGGTGGTTCCTTTATCGAAGCACATGCAACATTGGCAGGACAAGCTATAAAAACAAGTTAACTTGCAAAATACCGATCAAACCTATCTTAAATTATTGTTGCCAAATTTGGGAATTTATTTGTGTTAAATGCATTGAAAGAGTCACTTCCATTTTTGCAAAAGTATATTAGGAGTGAAAAAGAAAACACAAAATGATTTTTATTTATGAAGAAAAAGACATTGATAGAAAACTGACATTGCGAAGTATTGGTTTTAAGATATTGGGCGCAAAGGAGGACACACACAAATATATATATATATATATATATATATATATATATATATATATATATATATATATATATATATATATATATATATATATATATCCTCCTTGAACATGAATATCACATTGCTCTTGAATGCCTATTGTACAAAGATCTAAATATATATTTAAATTTATAGAACTCATGAATACCCAAAATACTAGAAATTTTAATTTATCCATTTACATTTATAAAGCGCTTATTCACAGCAAGGCCATGGTTTATAGAGATATCTTGCCTATATTTTGACTGACCACTACTTCAATATGAACTGCAATTGCACAGCAGATATCGCTTTCACTCGACAGAGCAAATTTTTCTATTAACCTGCTTTTTGCATTTGCATTTATCTACATATGCGTGCTAATGTAATTTCGTTTTGTTATTTTTTTGTCCTTTTGTAATATATACTATATATGAAGATAACCTTTTATTGTACTATCAACCATTTTTAACTTAATTGAAATCAAGAGTATCCCCAGAGTTAGTTTCGGAATATTCTTCGTTTTAGGTTGCACACTAATCTTAAAATTAATCTGTTTATCTGTATTTTCTGCTTATCCACTTATCCATGCAGAAATGGAGTGAACTAAAACGTGCCAAGGTAAATTTGGAAATCCGACATTCAGACTTGTTATCACAATATTAGTTCTCATTCTACTTTATTAAACCCATTTGTCAACATTGTGAAAATGAAGATAACCTAGACACAAACAGATTTTATTTTTTATCACATTGACCCCGCCATGTTGGCTTTATATATATATATATATATATATATATATATATATATATATATATATATATATATATATATATATATATATATATATATATATATATATATATATTCTCAGAAACAAAGGGATGTAAACGTTTTTATTCGTTCTACATGACTCAGATTGATTTGATATGTTTGTATTTATTAAATTTGTACACAATATATCAATATGATGGATGTTAATCAAAATAAAAATGTATGCAAGAGTTTTACAATATTACGCGGTACATCAATTCATTTTCACGCATAATTTTATACAAATTCCATACAAGACCAACTTGTCTCAACTGAAACCTTTTAAATATCAACCAGAGATAAGTACGTACCTTATACCTGATAATGTGCAAAATACCATTAATGCTAAATTTTCCCTTTTCGTCCTTTACTAATCAGTGACAGTGAAAATTTCTTGGAGACTGAAATTTCAAAGCTGTCTATTTTTGTCGCATTTGAAGCGTTATGCAAAAGAGGACCTAAACTGTAATGGTCTGGATAGAATACGTGTAAATTTACGCGTGAACGAGTTAGCAGTGTAATCTTTTCTGCATGATGTAGAAGATGTGTCAGAGGATATAGATGACAACATATGCAACAAATTTGCAAAAATTGGAAGACATCTCACGTAAACCTTTGCTTTCGCTTACACAGATATACGGGGAGTTATCTTTAACAAATCTCTTTCGGCTTTTACAACAGAATGTGAAATGTTTAAATTATTTTATTTTATAAGAGATCCTAATTTAAAAGAAAAAAAATCTAATTAGCATGAAGGGAGAACGCAAATATTTCAGACCCGAAAGGTGATAACAGTATATACAGCAATCTGTTAATAGACTTTAAGTAAACGTACAATTGTAATTAAGCAACTATTAGTTTTATCTTGCATGTTAGTTTCATGTCTCTCAATATGAACATCCAAGGGGAGACAGTTTTTATACACAAACATAATGACGTATTCACAAATTCATTAACAATAAAAGACACAAGTGAGGTCAAAAAGGTCCGTATTTTTGGATAGCTATATTAAAACAAAGCATAAGAATAGTATCCACTTGACCAGAGAAGTCAGTGGCAGTTCATAGCAGATGTTTATGCACCCCAACCCCAAATTTATACCTACATTTTGCACGTCCGAATGTCATTTGTGACACCATGTGATGCTCACAGTCTAAAGACAAGCCCTTTTCCTAGATGATAATTCTGCAACACAATGTCTACTAAACAGGCTGATGCAATTGAAAAGAGTTTTTGTCACCCATATTTTTCTTGCCCCAAACCTACGTGTTTACTGCTATTGGAGGCTAGCTTTTCTTCCTAGCCGACTATTAGTATTTCACTCTCTACATAATGCAGAGCAACTATGGGAGGTATACATGCCTGACATAAATTTCAAAAAAAATTTTAAAACAGTCACACTATGGACTTAAATTAAGAAATTTGGCAGGGGCCAATTTACGGAACCATCCAATGCCACCTAAGTGCGGCAAACCTAAACAGTGCCATTACTGTCCTTAGACTGCAAAAGAGATTTGTCAAGTCACTTGAGAAGTAAACATCCTAAATGATATGGTGAATTCAATTTACCCTGAAAACCTCTTCCTTTCATTACATACAGAACGCAACAACATGAGATGCAAAATGTTGTAGAGAACAAGCTGAGCACATATAGACAAGATTAACAACATAATAAATACTGAATTTGCTTTCAAACAGTTGAAGATTCAAAACAGTCTAATCAAGGAACATGGTAAAATAGAAAGAAGGTTTTATTCTAGTAAATATTAAAAGAAAATTAAGTCGTAGAAACCTCAACACAAAAGTGAGAAAGACTTGAAAACATTTGAGGAAAATGTTTAACAGAATTTAAAATCAGGGTAAAGAGAGGAGATATTACTTAGTTTACATTCAGTAGTCAGTATTCCCACTTTTATCGGTCTTGGTTATATCACTTTTAAGTTAGTTTCAAAGACAAATCATGACTCGGAACATAAAGTGACTGTAAAGCAGAATTATGAGAATAAATTAAAAGAAGGACAGAAAAATTATATCTACATTCCAGAAAAGTTTAATTCAGTAGAGAGCAAAGAAGTTTATGTATTTGTAATGATCTTGGTTTCGTTTCTTCTAGCCTTAGTTGGAATATGTACAAATAGTAAGACTTGAAACGTTTACAGTATATTGTACTTCATTTTTTGTGTAGGTATAAATTTAGTTCCGGATAGACTTGAGTGCTTAGGTGCTACGTTTCTCTAGTTTACAGCATAAACAAACAATAAAATAAAGTCGGGATGTAAGTCTCAAAAATGACACCAGCATCGCGCACCTTCTATGAAATTTGACGAAAGGGCAAATAGACCAGTCATCAGTAAATTTGAAACATTGACAGAAAAAGACTGAAGTCATCAAAATGCGCAAGAATTTCAAAGGTTCTACATATGTAACCAGGGAATGCATCACAAAATCAACAGTGGACTTCCTAGAAGAAGTATGACAACATTAATCTGTGAAATATTCTTGGCTGATGGACTGCAAACTGTTTATATTTTTAAAAAAATCACTAACAAAGAATCAAATCTGAGTTTTCTGATTGCCTGACTAAATGAATGAGTTAGACTGGGAAACTATATTAAAGACTCAAATTATCATTTACTTAGTTCCATCTGATTTCTTATACTGAATATCTATTATCTTATACTGAATATCGATTTACCTTCTCGATTGTGAGTTGGCCAGTATTGTCATCTGCTCATTTAAAGCCCGACATTGTGTTCAGTTTGATAGTGTTTATCAAAGGGAAGTAAATTTAGAATATGCTTGATAGCTAAAATAGAAAAAGTGCTTCATATACGGGTCTAAAATTAATGTACGGAATACCCCAGTCAAGGTTAAAATTCTCTTACTCTTTAATATCTATGGCTGGTATTGCTGTTGTGGGATTTAAGGCCATTTTCCAGAACAAGATAGGCTATACATGGCGGCCAGTATACCTGGCGGAGGAACAACCCAGGAAAACCCCACGAACCTGAGACTCGAACCAACGCAATATGGTGGCAGTGATCTGGAACAGCGAGCGCTTTAGACAGGTTGGTCAGTTGGGGCTACTATTGTCTGTGGAACTATAAAATTCGACATATTCCCTACTACACCGCCACACGTCTTGTGTAGATGCAGACATAGCAGGTTTAAACATCCGACCTGACAACCAATACATCCATGCTCTTCACCACATACCATATGCGCTGAGAGCCAAAAGTTGTACTCAATACACGCGTCGAAGCAGTAGGCAGCCCAGTATATAGTGCATCATTTTTCAATATAAGTATTATTATTCTTTTTCTTCCTCGTCTTCGTCGTTTTCTTCTTCGTCTTCATTATTATCATTAGTAGTAGTAGTAGTATCATTATTATTATTATTATTATTGACTACGCTGATAACTACCGTGACTATCAAATGCCATGATAATAGCATGTAGAGCTATTTTATAACATAAATGAGGAATAACAAACAAAATAGTAGGCAATCTATTTTATTTTCTCTCTACGCTTTACATAGGATGCCATTCGCAGCCTTATTGGTAGACTATTTACAGATTTTACTATTCGTTTTGTTTTAATACATGTTTTAAATGTCAAAAATATTACAAAACACATAAACAAGAAGAACACAAAATAAGCTATTCTAAGCTTCTATATTAGTTATTTCTATATTGATTTTGCATTAATGAAATTGGCAGCTTTGTTTTAAACTTACACAACACCAACTGTCGTTTCTTCCAACATCAAGGTATACTAACGACCGCAGTCACAAAGAGCTGCAGACATAAAATAATAATAAAACAAACTATCTAGATCTATCCTGTTTTCTATTGTGAAAACTTACTTCTTTGTTATTTGTTTTTTTTCTTCTTCGTTTTTTATACATGTGTCTGGAGTTGCAATCAGCATCATCATTGCCATCAAAATCATCATCATCATTAGTATACTAGTGCTTCATGTTGTGTCCTTCCCCCTAATGTGTGTCTTTAATTCATTTATTAATCTCTACACAATTCTTGTTGAGATTAGTGGCAGACTTGCATTTAGATCAAATAATGTAAGAAATGGTTTCTGTGCAGTTATTCAACATTCAGAACCTCGTTCTATTAGTTTCAGAGAAATGCAAAATTAACTTCAATCAAACGTTAACTGGGATCTGGAATCTTTGCTAAAATTGTCTCTGCATTTAACCTCAGCTCTAAATTCCCTTTAATGAGAAATATAGCATTACACAGGTAGGGTTTTGATGGACATTTGCCACACAAGTAGTAAAATAGTTGATAATTATCAATTACTTTTTCCGCTACTGAGTAGCCATTTTATAACGGCGATGTTGTCCTAGAAAAATATATAAATATGTCGGATGAAGAATGAGACTTTATCAATTTTTCAGTTATATCTTTCTTATGATGTATGCAGTGTGCAAGTTTATAGTGGTATCTAGTACTGGGGTATCATGCCGCAGACACGTAGCATGATGTCCCACCCATTCACATTATTCTGACACCAAGCCGACCAGTCCTAACACTAACCTCTTAATGCTGAACACCAAGCGAGGCAGCTACTAGTACTAGTAGTCTTTGGTGCGACTCGGCCTGGGTTCGAACCCGCGACCTCCCGCATCTGCGGCGGACGCTCTAAGGGCTAGAAAGTTACCTAAATCATTGCCTGCTTCACCTTAACCCTGATCAGCATACCTCAGCTGACGAGGTCAGACATGAGCAATCCAATGTATTAATTTATGTATCTATTGGAAGAAAAGAAATGTCACTTTAACCCTGCTCTTTGTCTCTATATGTACACTACTAATTATTCTTCTAGGAAACTTAGTTCAATACAGAATTAGGCTTTCTTGTGACACATACAAAAAGGCACATATTATAAACAACAAAACGCTAGTTACATGTCGTACACTTTGATGTGCTTCAACACATATAGTATGGTCGATAGAAAGTGTAAAACATGTACTGGCCATTAGATATATCGTACTCCAGAATGACAGCTTCGTTCAAGTCAGTGACAATGATTTCTTTAAATCGTTTAACTCCCTAAAGACAGGAAACTAAACACCTGACTCAAGAAAGTATTTCAATTTATTATTATTATTATATATATATATATATATATATATATATATATATATATATATATATATATATATATATATATATATATATATATATATATATATATATATATAATTTAATGCATTTAAAGTTATAATAATAGCCTGACGAGGCTTTGAAAAACCAGGAACTCTATGCATATTTTATGAGGAATAGTGCCACTTACTAAACAGATTTCTGTTATTTGTCCATAAAATGTCAAACCTTAAAGTTGTACGACATTTTTCAGCAAATAAAAGCACCATATTTGTTTCTTTGAGTAACTAAATCGACTCAACAAGATTAGTTATACAGCTACTGAGGCTGTGCTCGTAAAGGATCAAGTTGTGAAAACTTCAAAATATTTAATTTCCAAACAAGATTGAGACAAACGAGGTTTAAAATAAGAATTTTAAATATGGGGATCTTTTTAAAATCCACACTTTTTGACTTGATGGTCTTTTCTGCTTTGTTTGCATGCAAACAAAATCTTCGTCTACCTAATTTTTTAAAAAAACTCTTCCACATAATCTTCATCCTCATCGTTTTCTAGCAGGAATTATATTGTATAGCATCTCAAGAATAAAGAACAAGGGAAACAATGTCTTGCACAACAAGAGGCAGATTAACGAGAGTTGTCTCCATCATATTCGCTTCAAGCTTTCATGAAGTTATTTGGGCATATGGGTGGAAATGACAACAGCCGTGAGATGGCTATTGTATCTATATATAATTTGTATGGGGGTCTACAGTATCGGCTGTCCCAAAGGACTCCCATTTTATGTTACTTTCGCCGACAGACACTAAAATTTCAACCTGAACCATCACACACCAACTGACTTCGGACTCCTGAGTTTAAAAACACTTCTAAATCCAGCATTCGGTGTCCAAGTAACGGACACTGTCTCCTATAGATTAAACTACGGAATACAATTTGCTAGAAAAATACCAAATTTCGGAAACTGTTAACAATAGGTATTTACGATCGAGAACATGAAACAATTCGACACATGCCCAAGTTCCTGTCACGACACGTTCTTGGTCATCATGACAGCACGGTTGATGTTGATTACACGCTTACGCACGACAATTTGACAATGTCGAAACAACAAAGGATGGTACAAGTCCGTATGAACTTTACAGTTAATCAAACTCTTCGTACACCGTCGATATATCATGTCAAAACTGGACTACCAAATGTCCTCAATGTCAAAGAAAAGAAACCAATTAGGAGAGAAGAAATCGGAAACCAATACAAAAGTAAAGATACCTGTTATCATTGTCCACAGAAATGCTATTGATCTTCAGTGTTTCCCAGGAGAGTAACAAGAGGAGCATTCAGAAGCGAAAGAAACAGAAACACCAATTCCATGAACACATTTAAAACAAGGCAGTAAGAATTTTAAAGCTTGGCCTTTTATAATGTGCTTTAAATGTCATTGTCATTCTTATTCACCAAAATGTATAAAAATGTCTTAATTTGTTAGTGTTCATAAGATACACACACACACATTCACACACACAAACACAAATATATTCTGATGGGATTTTTTGTTTGTTTATTTGCCAAATCTATGTTATTCTCTGGAATACAATGTGTGAGAGATCTGGGTGTTCTGAAAATAACCATAGGATTTGAACAAACATTATGGGCTTTTCAGGATAAGCTGAAACTGCCTGAAACCGTTTCTATGTACAGGTCCTATTGTTGTGGTGATGTTAGTGGTTGTCACTAGCGCTTCTAAGGACTCAGTGGATGTAGCCAATCATATGGAGGATTTAAATTCACTGGATTATGGATGTATCTTTTCCATGGGTTTGGTCAGACTGACTTCATACATTTCTCTCAGGTGTTTTAGTTCCGTCAAAATATCCTGTAAAAGATTGACACTTACGTTTTCCAGTCTGAATATGTCTGTGTGACTTGACATTTATCCTCCAGTCTGATTATATCTGTGTGACCTTGCACGGACACTTCTGAATACCAGTTGGTTTTGAACTATATCTTTATTACATATCAGTTTATCTCCCCTAGAGAACAACTCTCTGTGTCTACCAATCAGCCTTTGTTGATGATGATGATAATAGAATTTAGGTCGCCTATGCATCTAGTGCCTTCGCGACCGGTTAAGTCCTGAAGGTCAGGATATTTAATTAGTCGGGGATATGGGTATGGTGCCACCACAGTCCCATTTTTATGTGCGAATGTTGCACTACTTAATTTATGTCTGGAAGTAGCAAAGTCGGAAAGGTATCCAGAAAAGGCACACAAACCCAAAAAATAATTTCAATCCACCAGCTAATAAGCGTTTGTAAATTCAATTAGTATTCAATAGTTTACCCTGGATATATCATAAAGTTTAGAAAGTCAACCAAAAGAATCAACTACCATCAGATTCGGGTTTACAAACCAGGTTCTCTCGCGTAAAGTGCTAGCCAAATTTTTCCAGTTTTCAATCCGTTCAGTTTTCAGCAAGTTAGTAAGTCAGCTAAAGGATTCAACTAACAATCAGACTTGGTTTTACAAACCTGGTTCTCCCGCGTAAAAGTATAAGCCCAGTTTTTCAATTTTCAATTCGATTTAGTTTCCAGCAAGTTAGAAAATCGACCAAAGGATTCAACTGCCAATCAGATTAGAGTTTACAAACCTGGTACAAGCCAAGTTGTTCAATTTTCAATCCGTTTTAAGTGCCGACAAGTTAGAAATCACACAATGATTCAGCAGCCAATCAAGTTCGGGTTTAAAACCCCGGTTATCGCGCGTAAATGTATTAGGTCGATATTTATGTTTATCTGTTTAATATCAATATAATGTTAAACAACTAGGTGAATTCTCTTCAGAATCAAAGCATTTATATATTTAGGTAAAGGGTTTGACGGCACATCAGCAGAATCATGTATATTAATTGCCGATTAAATTTAGGTATTGCACAAAAGGTCAAACAAAGCAACAATAGCAATTAAAAAGGGGTACTATCCTTACAATGCCATGTCTTGTAAGAGTCAAGGATATATGTATCATAATAATATCAGTAATGTTACCTTGGTAACTTGACATACAAGGAGTAAAAGTAACGGGCAATGGGTAATAGTGGCAATCAATGATAACAATAAAACGGGCAAGGGGTGAAAATAACAGGCAAGGGGTAATAGTGGCAATTAATGATAACAATAAAACGGGCAAGAGGTGAAAATAACGGGCAATGGGTAATAGTGGCAATCAAGGGTAGCAATAACGGGCAATAGGTGAAAGTAACAGGCAAGGGGTAATAGTGGCAATCAATGATAACAATAAAACGGGCAAAGGGTGAAAATAACAGGCATGTGACAACAGTAAGAGGCAAGAGGTAACAGTGACGGGCATGATGAAACACCACCAGATATGGCTTAATAGTAACAAGCAGGGTGAAGAAGTAAAGATCAAGGGGTGATAGCATGAATAATAACAGATAAAGAGTGATAGTATGCCGATAAATCAGCCCTTCACCCGTGATGATATTGATTTTCAAGTGAGGGGCTGATATCACCTATTCATTAAAAGCTTCAATTATCTGGATTCAAATTTTGATGCACACATCGGTGTACATTTAATGCACTTACGGCTATTTCTCGTGGCTGTGCGGTTGAAGGGTTCTTTAGGTGACATGTAAATTATATTTCCTGAGCAAAGCATGTTTAGTGACTTGTAAATCCACCTAGAATAGCACAACCATCTGTCCTTTGGCCATTTTGAATTTCGCGCTTGATATGTCTGTTACCAATTACCGGTATGTGTCTAAATTGTACACAGGCTTGTTCCGGAAAGATTTGCATGCAAGAAAATTGCACATTTTAATGAACAGGTCACATCAGACCTACATATCGTCCATCAGTATCAACACAGATTGGGAGGGGTGGGTTGATTTATCGAACTAGGATGACAGTAACAGGCAAGAAGTAACAGTAACAGACAAAGGGTAACATGAACAGGCAGTGTAAATGTAACTGGCAAAGGGTAGCAGTGACAGAAAATGGTAACAGTTACAGGTAAATACAGGATTATAATTATGGTTAATGTTAATTGACCGAACATATAAACTTCATTACGCATCGTATGATGCATTGTCGATAAAATTGTTAGAGACGTTTGAACCCAGTGGTGTGGTGGCGAAAACAAGAATTCCCCATTTTAGTGACATTGTTTGGTATACTACGTCATTTTGTATGGCAATTAATGCAGTCTCTTTCAAACAGACATCTCACAGGGACCCGTGAGATTTTCTGCACACAATGGCCAGGTAAACGTGTTTACAAACGTTTGAGACGCTCTGAATAAGACTTACTAACAATGTATACAATTGCTTATTGGTTGCCAGTTTTAAAAATATTATTAAAAAAAACTTAGAAAAATGTACAATTCTCCAAGCTTTGTTTATAGTTTTAAACGACAATATAAAATATGTATAGGTGATACAGGTGTTCCCTTCACCACTAATTTGCACATTCTTACATGAAAAATGCGTGCACAACGTTGTTGGACTTGGTGTAACAATGTGGTCGTATTCATACATCGATATCGGCTTTCATGCAGCATTGATTTCTTGCTAGCATTAGATTTTGCTTAAACCAGTTTAGATAGATTTATTCATGTAATTACTTGCATATTTTACTTACATTCTCATTTAGAGCGTGTGTGATTTATGTGTGATTTGGATTTTTAACATAGCTACGATGTCTGCAGTGTGACAGTTTATAGTGGTGTCGAACACTGGGACATCATGCCGCTGACATGTAGCATGATGTCCCACCCAGTCACATTATCCTGACACCAGGCCGACCAGTCCTAACACTAACCTCTTAATGCTGATCGCCAAGCGAGGCAGCTGTTAGTACCATTTTTATAAGTCTTTGGTATGATTCGGCCGGGGTTCGGACCCGAGACCTTCCGCATCCGAGGCGGACGCTCTAACCACTAGGCCACTGGAGCGGTCCTTCATTTAGTGTAACTATATTCCAGCAAAAATTAGCTTCACAATGCCTGACTCTACATCAAGGTCTATGTCGTTTAAACATGATAATTTGTGTATGGCTCACTTGCAAAGTTTCGACTTTTTATTGCATAAATTTGCTTCTATTTGCATTACCCATTAAAGGAAAAGAATTTCTTTTCCCAAGAGACGCATCCATGTCGTTGTTCAAATCGTATGAAAAGGTCGATGTCATTTAAATACTCTACAAAAGATAACACAGTCACTTGCTTGTGATTCGGTGTGGACCAAGCTTAGTGCAAATAGTGTGTACATGGGTGATAAACTATCGACCGATAAAGCAAAACCATTCAAGGACTTAAATGGCGTAATTTATTTATTTTTAAACATTAGCAGCCAAACATTATCATGTGTTTTTCTACATAGCAAATTTACCTTGGACAGAATCAACATAGACCTATCCAAGATGTATGTATGTATGTATGTATGTATGTATGTATGTATGTATGTATGTATGTATGCATGCATGCATGCATGTATGTACGTACGTATGTATGTATGTATGTATGTATGTATGTATGTATGTATGTATGTATGTAAGTACGTACGTACGTACTATGCATGTATGTATGTATGTATGTATGTATAGTGCATGGCGGCAAGTAAGCACAATATCAGCTATTAAGTGCCAATTAAAAGTTAAGTTCTACAACTGTGAAGCTAAATAATTGAAAATAATGTTAGAAAGATGAAACCTTTCAAATAAACTGAACGCATGTGGTAGTTCGATATAAAAGAAGAAAAAAAATCTTAGTAAAAAATATGTTAACATTCTATATAAGGAGTAATTAACAAAAGAAAAATGTAACAATAAAAACTACAAATATGTAGCCCAATGTATTGCACATTCCTTCAAAATGTATAAGAGATCCTCAGGAGTATATTATTATACAGTTTTTTCATTGATATCAGATTTTAAAGAAATGTCTTGAAAAGAATGTGTTCCATTGTCAGTTTTCAATAGCAAGGGTTACATTCTTATCAAGGGAGTATACACGAATCTCGTATCTTATGCCCGATGGGCACAGATACCACCTTAACTCTGCTATTTGTTCTGCATGATAGGTGGCACTTTTCAGTGATTTGTTTAATCCTCCGAAACTTGCTTTTGTTATTTTCACTCTATATTTTGTAAAGTATATAAACATGCCGATTTGCAATAAAATTTGAGATCAGTATATTGAATGTTTCATTCTATTCCGAAACGGGTGGCTACAGGGTAGCTTTGGCTCATGTATGTGTCCTTTCATTACCCCGAATACAAAGACAATCAAAAAGGGACTGCTTTTCCAGCTTGTATGAGCAAGCCATGCTTCAATAAGAGTTGCGATATTAACGAATGCTAAAATTAAAACTTTTGCAATACTCTTGTTGTGGAAGTTAATCCAAAAAAATTGTGAATTTTGTGTTTTAGAGGCTTCGGTGTATTTTAAGGTTTTAGTATGGCTGTCATTTTTGCGGTAAAATGGAGACTTCAACTAGTAACCGGCTTGAGAAGGTGCCATGTGGTGTTGCAATGGCAGCTGCGTGCGACCTTGTCTCCATCGTTTGAATTGTTAGTACACAAACACGTACGGCCACGAAATGGGGCTCTGCCTTAGCTAAAATAATCAGAGAAACGAGAGAATTGGTAGAAGAATTTTTGAAATGACAGAGATCCAATAATATCTTGGTGGATGAGGATGAAGTGAGAGCCAAAGCGGTGAGTTGGGAACACAGAACTGTTCCATACTGGCAAGATTGATGTTGTTCTTGCTCCAAAATTAGAGCGAATGTGTACATTACTAGGTGTAACGAAATTTGTTTTGTTTAATTTTTTTATTGCTGCTTTTGTTTTTTCGTGACAAAGATTGGTATTTGGACCTAACGATTACGTCATATGGGGAATATTTGATTAGAGCATACTAAAGAGAAAATTTAATGTTTCTGAGATGAAGTCATTTCATTTTCCCCATCATAGCGGTGCCGTGTGTGTGTGTGTGTGTGTGTGTGTGTGTGTGTGTGTGTGTGTGTGTGTTTGTGTGTGTGATGGGGAGGTAAATTCTGTCAGATTTTGTATCTTGATCAAGTTTTGCATTCGAGTCATAGTCAACGTTAAATCTCACTAAAGCCTTGTATAACCGGAACATGGCCGTAAATATCTAATATGCGGAAAGTTGGTTTACTATTAAAAATAAGGTCTACAAATTTTGTCGCCCTAACTGGAACAAGGAATTAGAAAATCGTCAAGTTAGTGGGTTTTTGGGGGCGGAGGGGGCTTTTGGGGTTTGTTTTATTTTGCTTTTTTCGTTTTGTCTTTGTTTTGGTTCTTTGTGGTCTTTTTTATTGTTTGTTTCATTGGGTGGGGGGTGATGATGAATTATATGCAACTAGCAGAAGCACATTTAGATTTCGAAAAGTTTTACCCGTTTCTTACCTGACCAATTACAAACGTTTTAAGAAAGATGATAGCTGATATAATCCAACCTAATCCAATGGCAACCCTCATCCCCTGCCTAAGCAAATGGTTCTGCACATTCGTTTTTCGAAAATAATTTCCCCTAATCAGACTATTATGGGGGCAAATTCAATAGGATTACGTACCTCAATTCATTATATCCAACTTCGCAAACATAAGACACATCTCGTGCAAGTTTTCTGATCACCTGTCACCAGCCGCAGTAGCTCCTTGGTTAACGTGCCGGATTTGCGACCGAAATGGTGCTGATTAGAATCACACCATTTCATCAGCCCGGGTCGACAACTATGGCGTGTTCATGGGCAAGACACTCTGCATTAAGATGTAGTTAATTCATATTAAGAAAAATGTTAGTGATTACGAAGGTGAGAAGCGAACGATAGCAAGCGAGGCCGTGTTTTAGCCACTAAAGTTTCTCGTAAAATGAACTGACTTAGAATACAGACTAATTTTTCATGGGCTACTTAAACTGTTGATTGTTGATGATTTGGTGCGCTCTTCAAACTTGGCGTTTTGGGTTTGTTTGGGTAGTGCGATCTAGTCGATGTGAATTTTCTCGGCAATCATTTCGATATACAGAACACTCCAAGTTCGACACAGGCTGTGAATGAAACCAACAAAAATGTCGGAATTTCGGGATGTTTGACAAAATCAACAAAGTCGCATTGCATCGCCCCCATCAGCGAGTGATATAAAAGTGCAACAGAAGAAAGGTATTCCGAAGAAAAACAAAAACTGGTCTCTTTGTGGAAACAAAGGGCTAATATAGGAATTCTACGTCACAAACAATTCTTGAGGATGGATTTTAAATCAAACAATTCTTGAGGATGGATTTTTAATTCAAGAGAATTAATCTCCGGTTTAGTTAAGAAACTTTTGTATGTTAAAAGTGTTTCAAAAATCGCTATTTGGAATTTATACTTTTGGAACATGGTCCCTAATCAGGTTTAAATCATTGTTTCTTCTTTAATTCAGCATCTCTCTCTCTCTCTCTCTCTCTCTCTCTCTCTCTCTCTCTCTCTCTCTCTCTCAACTGTGTATATGTATTAGTCTGGCAACCCCTGACCTATAGCATTAGCACAGCCTCCCTCATACCGGTTTTAAAAATGAAAGCCTCAAAGACATTTTAAAAAATGCCATAAGCTTAGTCAGTTCATTCATCAATTTATAATTTTCAACCAAAATGTCGCCAGTGGGAGTCCCTATACTGTCAACTTATTCGCGTTTCAAATCAAATCAAAAGCTCTCGATGTGAACAATCAGACAGACTGCTCACTGTCCTTTTCTATTTCTAGTAGAGTCCATTCCAGTAAAAGCTGTATCGTCTGTGTCCAATGTCTACGTCTACTTTTAATATTTCTTAAACAAACTGAACAAATAAAAAGTAGAAACTCTTGTACGCACGTGTTCAAAGAAATGTAATTCCAATTCAATACATATATTTACAGAATTAAATATATATATATATATATATATATATATATATATATATATATATATATATATATATATATATATATATGTGTGTGTGTGTGTGTGTGTGTGTGTGTGTGTGTGTGTGTGTGTGTGTGAGAGGCAGACAGACATATAGACATGCAGAGACAGAGAGGATTTTTGTTTGTTTTTTCTTTCAAATATTCTTTTACCTCAGAGATATAATTTGAATGTGAAAGACCCGTGGCACTTTGGGTACTTAGTGCTAAATAGCTAACTCGTGTGTATTAATAGTTAATAGGGTTCCATTTATATAGCCCATTATCTAGATAATAGGGCCATCTGTTAATTGGTTTGTCGCATATGCATTATCATTATGGAATTTGGTCGTATTCTTTGTCATTGTTCGGAGAACAAAATAAGACGATCTGAATCACTCAAAATGTCATATTTAGCATTTGAAGTGAAGCTTGGTGTAATATGAGATGAATTTGATTAAAACAATTCTTATGTAACTACAAAGTAAATGATGTTAAATCCATGTCCTAAGAATGAATATGCCGTTGAGTTTATCCTTATGTGTTTCCAATCTTGTGGTAATATAGTTGCATATACGTTATCATATGGTATAATACAATATACAATCCACTTAGGGGACATTTGTCAGTTACATCCCATTGATATTTGAAGCAGCTCTGTAGTCGAGTAGGTCCCTTGCATTTCCGGTGTATTTCGTCAATGTTCAACCGATCCTCGTGATTTTCTGGAAAGTGCCTGTGATGCCTCAGTGAAATGCGAGTTACTTTTATATTACAGACATTTCCATAAAAAAGAATGGTCACTTTGATGAGTCCCAGTCAGGACCGTAGAGAGCTATCACGAGCCCTGGGGTATGAAACACACGGGCCAGTCCCGGTTCATGTTCAAACAAAAAATTTCTTTTATAAAATTACAAAATGTTGTTTGACTCGGGCCCACTTACGGGCTTGGGCCCCGGGGACATATCCCCGGTTGCCTCCTTCTCTTGTCGGCTTTGGTCACAGTGTGAATGTGGTGTTTTAATTTGTACAAATGACTGTGTATGTAGCTACAATGACTTGCCCAGTGTTAGTCGTTTTATGTTTTATAGACTCCAACCATTGCAAACATTTATTGTATCCTTATCTTCTATGTGGGAATTTCAATGCTCTTTTTGTGTTGTAGATAACATAATTGTCAATTGATCTTCCTGCCTGCAGTATGTTTTATGTATACATGCATCGTGCAAACCAGAAATCACTTTAAATTATAGATAATGACGTGGGTAACTTGTAATTGCATTCTTCTATTGTTTTGTAAGATTTGTACCAAATACCAACCATCACACTGATAAAGAAATGTACACCAAATAAAATGTATTATTATTATTATTATTATTATTATTATCATTATTGTTGTTGTTGTTATCGTCAATAATTGCGGTATTTTTGTCATAATTGCACGTGTTAATGTTTGCTTTTGCTATTGTTATTCTTCTTCCTACTCCTCCTCTTCTTCATCTTCTTCTTTTATTCTTCTTCTTCTCCTTCTTCTTCTTCTTCTCCTTCTTCTTCATCTTCTTGTTATTATTATTATTATTATTACTATTATTACGGTCATTACTTCATGTTCATGATGACAACTGTTGTTATGCAAATACCACGAAAAAATAAAAGCGATCTTTAAAATAAATAAATAAACCTACCGTGATAAGTTACAGTTTCGTAGTCGTCTTTGGGTAAATGTAGCTTGCAAACGTAGCTAAATTTGCTTGATTGCGACCACTTTTAAATCCTGCTCCGCCACGCCTTATAGCGTGCATCAACGCCTTCCGACATTCTTTATTTTTAGAAAGGATATGCCCATCCTTCTGCGAACGGTTGATACGAAACATGTCATTTCAAGCATGAATTAATTGTATTACATGCTCATTTGTTTCTCCTTTAACTTTACATTATCAAGATTGTGCAGTGTTTTACTATACTGAACACCTTGATATTGCACGCACGTGATAGACACGTCTGCCTAAAATAGTATAGTGTTTTAGGAACTACTTTGTAAACAAACCATGTACACTCATGTAGTAGACGTTTAGATTCTGGTTGATTAGGTTTGTTTGAGAATGAACTAAACAAGCTTTTTCGTTCATTTGAAAGTATCGTTCGGTGACGAGTTCACTAAATCAGAAACGAAACTTTCATAAAAGCACACGAATGATGATAGTATTCGCAATGTCCACAACAAACATCAAAGACGCAGTAACTGAAGATACTGTTCTGATCATTGAAAAAGTTATTTAGGAGAAAACTTCTTATCTATTAGCAAATAGAATGGTTCAGACTATGACCAATGTTCTCTAGAGTCTATAATACTATAGCATAGAAAAGCATATTGAGGCCAAGGGACATCGCATATCTATCAGAGACGTACCGTTTTACAATTCTGTCAAAATATTAGATTCGAGGAAAACAAATGCAAATGAAGGTTTTGCTAACAAACTAAAAGCTTCAGAGCCAATAAGCCAAGACGACGAAAAAGTATTCTTTCAACCGACTAAATGGACTGTCACACAACAGCTGCTTTGCAACTTTCAACGTGTAACTATTTTGATAATGTTAGGCTAGAAGACACACACTGTATGATTTTGGTCAGAGCTGGGGTCCCTCCGACAGAAACATATGTCTTCTTTAGCTGGAAATAAGAATGGTAACACATATAATGTAATAAATTTAGAGTATGCGCATTTGGTTATAGCGCCCCGTTTTAAGGAATTCTTAAAATGTTTTGATTACTTGTTTGATTATTGGAACTGGGTCCAGTGGAAATATTCCTTAGCTCGAAATAATTAGCCAGTTACTAGGAGCAAACGTCACGGAGTGAAGTGTCAGCGAGTTTCCATGATGCCATGGTTTACTTTTGGTGCATTCAGGTCAGAGCCGCATGAGTGTCCCCGTCGTTCTAAAGTGCCTATTAAATTCTAGCGGTTTACATTGGCTGTGTGACTGCAGGTGCAGTATTTATGGTTGGAGACTGGAAATTACACAATGGAATAAACAAGAAGGGACTCTGCAGATACCGTTTACGTCGCCATGGTGGAAAATGTGATGCAATTTTACAGGCGAAATGTAGTACGAATCCATGAATAGACTGGCCTAAAGCGGCGTAGTAAAAATAGTACCCTTTGTTAGGGGATAGTTCTATAGTTTTACGGCCTGAACTGCTGACGGTACGGAAAGTTGATGAAGAGAAACCATGGAGATGTGCGGTTGATAGACAATTGGAAAGTTGTGAGATCTGTGATCTTGCATTGATTAGAGTAAAATTATTTGTAGAATGGACACGTTGGGCTTTATGATTTATAACAGAAGTTGTATAGAAGTCTTTGGATTAGGGGAGATTTATGACTTCTAGCGAAATCGTGCCAGGGTTTGACACCGCTCGGTCAAGCAAATACCCATGGTTTGTAACAATACTTACATATCTGCATCTTGAATTTCCAAAATTGTATTTTCTTAGTTCTGCAAGTCCGAATGACATGTCCTCCAAAACCTGATACACGCTGAAACTGTACTGGAATTTCAGGTACATTTTTCAACTGAAATCACCGATCTAATTAAAATCAGATCTCCGCTGTCCAACGTGAAGATCCAACGACGACGACCGCTTTAGGGTCATGTTCTAGTGACATTGGAATCAGCCAATGGAAAACTAGCTTTAAAAAATCTAAAAGTGAATCAAATCGTTTGGTACACATTCATGCTCTTTATCCACACTGCTCAGGCTCCAAACGCGAGGATATAACATTTCATCTGATAGGTTGATAACATTAGCAATTATGGTAACATAATTTGTTCCAGAACATGACTCCTAAGCGGTCGCTGTCAGATCTTCATGGATAACAGTGAAGATCTCATTTTAATTAGATTGCTGAATCATATTCTCATTACTGAACTGACCAAATAATCCAGTTGATCATAATCAGAAAAGCAGAATTGAGCCGGATAAACATTTTAAAAATTCCATTTTCAAAGGTCGTTGGATTGTCTATAAGCGCATTAATGTTGTTATTTTATATTGATGAAACTGCGGTTGTGATTTGTTTGGAATATAGCATCAATTCAATTACTTTGTTTCTTGTAGTGTAATTTTTGTAAATAAATCTAGGGTAGAATAAGAAAATGAGTATATAATAAAAAGATTACTGCATTTATATTGGACAGTGTACGTGTGTGTGTGTGTGTGTGTGATTCCGATTTTTTAACGTAGCTTTAAAAAAAGTTTAGTCAGATCGCTACGATGTCTGCAGTGTGGCAGTTTATAGTGATGTCTAGCACTGGGGCATCATGCCGCAGACATGTAGCATGATGTCCCACCCAGTCACATTATCCTGACACCAGGCCGACCAGTCCTAACACTAACCTCTTAATGCTCTGTACCAAGTGAGGCAGCTGTTAGTACCATTTCTGTAAGTCTTTCATATAACTCGGCCGGTGATAGAACCCACGACCTCCCGCATCCGAGGCGGACGCTCTAACCACTAGGCCACCGGAGCGGTTGTGAAAATATGAACTCGTTTTCTCGGATGAATACTTCACTCCCTAAGGTAATGCAATATAAATCCGAGAAGAAAAAAAATCGTTCATATTCTCCATATAAGTGCAGTAAATTATAATTGTTTTTCAAATGTCAAACGCTTAGTGCAAAACAATAGCCCGCAAAGTGAGATAAAATCAAAAGCGTTCCGGACGAAATACCCATTTGCATGCAGCGCCATCTCAAAATATCGATTTGGAAGATAACCGGCCGATGTGCTGACTTCACTTTGTTTATAAAGCTCTAATGTTCTTGTAGAATTTATTTTATTTCTTATAAGCACTTTACATTTTGTTTTAGATATATGACTCAACGGAAACTCAGTCGCTGAAATTTGTACTGTTTCTGTCGCAGTTATTAGAGTATCACCTTCGGCTAGAGTTTCAGTGACATTGGTAGGTAACTATAGTCATGCGGTCACGAATTTCATGGCATTGGTTGCTAGTATGTTTATGTGGTCACCCATTCCATCAGATTCAGGATATTCTCCATATACTCTATGAAACCATTTTTCAGCGTCTGGACCTTCTTAGTGGTCGAGGGGTCTACGGCGCTTGGCCTTGCAGATCGCTCACAAACCTCACCTGTATCAGCGTTAGTTCTAATCTTTACTCGACAAACGTGGGTATGTGCGAAAGCTTACCAGTAGTTTCCCGTAGTTCTTCGGGGGCTCTTCCCGGGTTCTTTGCCCTGTGAATATACTGCCCAGTGTATAGCATATTATGCGTTGAAATATGGCGATTCAGCCTACAAAGCCCACTAAACCAAAGGATCTGTTTGATCAGTTTGTAATATGCACCCTACGGCAGGATTTGGGTCTTCTTATGTTCATTACAGTTCGTTGAATACGACATGTCAAAATATTTTGGGAAATATTCCCGAGCTTTGTCTGGACATAACCATATGATTGTTAACAGTGTATTTGTTATATAGGTTAACATGGGCCGGACAACGTGGACGTGGGGAAAAAGGAAAGAACAAAAGGTCAACTGGCGGAACAAGTATCTCTGTTGACCATCAGTCCTGTCAGTAATGGAAAACTTGCATAACCTACGAAGATTGCTGACCTGTCCCTGGTCAGAAATTTTAAATTCATACGATAATTGCTGTGTGCTAGGGTTTAAGAGCATTTATGCATGAATCTAGACACTTCACTTTTCTGCCCATATGTAGGCTATGATTGGGGGAGGGGCGTGGTGAAACTACAAACACTCCGTTGTTGCTGTCTTTTGTGCATCGTCGTTTTTGTTGCCCTAATGTTCAAGTGATTTATGCAACAAGTTCAAATCAAGTCCTTTTTATCCAATATTGTATGCATTTCTGAGTGCTCCATTCCGCTGTGTAACATGCTGTCCTCCACCTAAAGTAATATTTTCTTCTCCACTAGCAAATATGTATCTACTGTGTTTGTAGAACCTTAACTATTTATTGTTAAGTCTGTCTGTTATCAACTACTCTTACTTTTGTGAAAATTTCTAGCAGTATGTATCTTTTACACATAATGCTAATATTTTTGCACATAATGCTAATATCGTTTATAAATAATGCTAATATTTTTTACACATAATGCTCATATCTTCAAACATAATGCTGATATCTTTTACACATAATGATAATATCCTTTGCACATAATGCTGATATCTTTTACACATAATGCTAATATCTTATACACATAATGCTAATAATTTTCACACATAATGCTTAGTTAAGTTTCTCATTTTATAATGTAGCATTCCATAGCTGAATGTACAGTCTTGACAATTACGTATACAAAAGTTCAAAGTCCTACAGGGCCCTAATATTAACTTGTAAGATATAGATTGGAAGCAATTTCATTCATTTTGGGTCACCCGGCCAAAAGTCGCTGACAAGATCGAATTTGACAGGAAGCATTCTGGCATAAATGTCTTTCAGATTTATACAAATAATACCGAAACACCATCAAATGTGACCGTCATAGCGAAATACAGGCAAGATTTTAAGCCACTTCTTCTCGAAACCGCCAAACAGTATTTAACCACTTTTGAAAGAGAGCATTCTGGCGTAAAAGCATTCGTAATCTTCTACAATGATACCTATCCGCCACACAATATAACGCCTCCTTTCTTTAAAAACGTTGAAACAAATGGAACAGAATTTATATTAACAAGATTTATCAGACAACAACCATGCTTAAAAATCTTTCAAACTAAGAGCATGACAAGTCAATCCACCTTCAAATATGGATGTTATAACTAAAAAGAATGTTTTTAATATTAACTCCTCATAAACGCTGACCAGAATTTGGTCAAGTGTTAAAGAAAGCATGTTAGCTATAGGGCATTTCATAACTGTACACAATAACGAATAACCCGCTACGAAATTAACAGCACAGAAACCGTAAAGAACTTCTTTCAAAAGAAACGATTAATATATTTGCCCAGATTTGACAGGAAAGCATTCTGGCACGAAATCTTTGATGCGTCTATAAATATTATAGATCCGCTATTAAATAATAGCAGGCCAATAGTTGCTAATAGGCACCAACTGGTCAGCCAAATTTAATGGTTTTTAAAAACAAAATGACTATTGCGCCAGTAAGTTCGCCCGATTCGATGGCAGGTAGCTTCTTGTGTGCAAGTTTCGTCATTGCGTATTGACATGGATGTTGTTGTAGAAAATCTGATTTATGGAAGAGTTGATACTTGTTAAGATGTCCCGAAATATACTTAGTGAATGTGTTTCAATATTTTTCAGTGTACATGTATAACATATATGTGCTGATGGTTAGATCCTTCTTTTAATTTCCTTTATGAATTAAGAATACTTTTCTTAATTTCTGTGACTGGAAATTACAAATTACAGGTAGTGATACTACAGTTAATTATTACTTTCAGTGATTGAATTTTATGTAGAACCACCGATTTGTTTGTCTCTAATTTAGTCATAATATCAGCAGTAACAGTCAACGTAATTAGGGACATATTAAAACTAATAAGATCGTGTACACTTTTTATTCACGAAGACAGAAGTTTATCCCTGTTAGGCTCTGTAAAATCAGACATGTCAAGTATTTGGGAAATATTGGCAAATAAAAGGTTCAATATCGTCATCATCAGTATTAAGCTCAAGCGACCTCTAGCTATCGTTCAAATTGAGCAGTAAATGATGATGATGATGATGACGATGAGAGAGAGAGAGAGAGAGAGAAAGAGAGAGTGGAGGTCGGTAAGCAGAGTTCGACAGAAATAGATTAAATATTGAGGAAATTTTAATCGAATTTCCTTTTTTTAAATGTAGGTTATGCTTTTTGAAACATTCATAACTATCACTTCCTCTATGCTTTGCAGTCGACATCGACATTCCATTGAAACGATATTAACATATATATATATATATATATATATATATATATATATATATATATATATATATATATATATATATATATATATATATATATCCCTGAAAGTACATTACAATCAATAAACGATATTAACATATATATAACCCTGTAAAATACATTACAATCAATAAATGTTTTACATAGTCCAATTACAGCAAGGATGGATTCATCCCAAATCTTAGTTCATCGATTTTTGATAAGATGTGTCTTACAGTGGGGATGATAAGTTGCAAACCTTTCTTTTTCAAACCAAATTCGTACAGTCTACATTTTTTCATAGAAAGAATCAAAGAATTATTTATGTTTTATTTTCGAGCTAGAGGAAGAGACAGCACTACATGGCACGCACATTAAGAGACAGCACAATATGGCACGCACAGTAAGAGACAGCACATGGCACGCACAGTAAGAGACAGTACTACATGGCACGCACAGTAAGAGACAGCACATGGCACGCACAGTAAGAGACAGCACTACATGGCACGCACAGTAAGAGACAGTACATGGCACGCACAGTAAGAGACAGTACTACATGGCACGCACAGTAAGAGACAGCACAACATGGCACGCTCAGTAAGAGACAGCACTACATGGCACGCACAGAAAGAGACAGCACTACATGGCACGCACAGTAAGAGACAGCACAAAATGGCACGCACAGTAAGAGACAGCACAACATGGCACGCACAGTAAGAATTAAAATTTTGGGACTGTAAGATACTCTGCAGAATTATCACCGAGAACAGGATACGTATATTTGACTTATATACATGTATTATCATCGTACTAGCTATTGTTTTTTATGTGTCCCTTTTCCAGAACCGTTTTTTGCGATCAAGTCTGCCTCGGTAACCATGTCATGTATTTTGCCGAGTTGTGCTGCTCTCCTCACCCATAACGAGCTTGAATTGCACGTCAGTGGTTTTCTCTATTGTTTCAAAGTGTACTGCGTAGCTGGGTAGTGATTGATCAAACTTTTTTTTTTGGTTTGAGTACAGGAGTAATATCGTGCATGCTTTATTCGGTCTCTCATGTGAACCAAGTCAGAAATACAAATAGTCAGTGCCCAATTACCCAATAAGCACCTCCTTATGGCACCAGCCCAACATGGGTACCAGAAGAATAAAAATTCAAATTAATCGTGATGATAAAAAATTGACTGAATGATATATGGCCATTTCTTTATGCAATGTCGAGTATTTTGATTTGGAATGATGGCAACACTGGTATTTTTCCACCTTGTTAGCTTTTAATATTGTTTTCTTTTTCTTTTTTCTTTTTCTTTTTTTTAGTTTCACATTTTGTAGGAAGAAGGGGGCACCATAATATTTTCAGTGCTTAGGGCCCTGGAAGGCCTTAATCCAGCACTGCAAACAGTGGATAGTGGCTGCCCAGACACTAGCCTGGTTGAACCATTTTGCCAATGTTTACCAAGATGTCATTATATTAAGTCATGTCCACGTCCTGTCGTGGAATAAAACCAGATACAAAGACCTTATATCTACCTTGTCGAGTAAATGGTTGCTAAGGGACTTGGCTTTGGTCTCCAAAATGATTTAGGTGCAGACATCTATCAGCGTCTCTTTATCCTACTTGGCCAATAACTGTGGTATGTACTAAGGTAAAGGTTTTCAGTTCTGTTTTGACATTGTCAATGTTGGCCCCAGGGTATGATTGCACATGTGTATAACATGTTAGGAATGATGATCCTATGATCAGGGTCATTGCTGGTAGGACAAAAACATGACTAAATCGATTTTAGTCTGTCTGAGGCTGTTTGAAGTTTTCTTTACTATGTATTGGTTTGCCAGTTCCTGCTTCACTCTATCATCATCATCATCATCATCATCATCTTCTTCTTCTTCTTCTTCTTCTTCTTCGATCTAGCTTGGTAAACATGTTAACTACGGCAACACTTGTATGTTCGTCAAATATTATTCCTTTTCTTCTGTCTTATCTATTTTTCGACTGTTTCCCATTATTTCGATATACAATATAGCAGAATCAGCAAAAACTACAAATACTACAACTAGTATCACTACTGCTACTACTTTTATAATACTAATTATGCATATGATGTATATACTTAAAAGAGTTAATAATGTTCCCTTTAAGTACGCCTTTAAACATTTTGGCATAATGTCTTAAAATATGCAAACTTTTTGGAAAGAATAAATTTGTGTGCAAAAAGGTTTAGAATTCTCTTCTCATATGAGGAGTACCGTTTGAGAGATGAGTCGGTTGTTGGAGAGGACGAGCATTAGTGAATAAATCTGTTTTAAAAAATGAACACAAGAATATCTTTTTTCATATTTGGCGTGGAAGTTGTTAAAATCCCTATGCATTTAGCTCCAGCGATAAAAACCATTTCTCACCCAAATTTGTTTCAAAGAAAACGCAAACATATTTATAATCATTTTCAAGCCATCATCAAAATGCTCTTACACAGAAGTTTCCTTTTTATTTTATTTTCTTCCACCACTCACAAACATATGGAAAAGTAAGTCCAGCTAATGAGGCTTTGCTTTATGTAGATTTGGTAAACACAGGAATAGACTAATAATGTTATATAGGGTCAACTGTATCACAGCCACCTATCGGGTAACTCATCCATTTCACCCATATAAAAGTTCAGATCCGAATTTTTGATTTTATAATTTAACTAGACCATCTCATCTGGTCAATGGAAAATTTAATACCTAAATACTTAAAATAAGATGCAGTCTAATTTTAATGGTATTCGTGACAACATCGTATACTACTTCCGGTTGTGCTTCTATCCCTACCTAGTTTTCTTTCCACATTTAAACTGAGACCTGACGATTTGGAATGACAACGGGAATTTATATTTTTTAAAGAGTTGCATCCAGCCTTAAACGTCTTTGTTTAAATTTTAAAAATATGAATCTTTATAAATAAATGACCATGCAAATGACTTGAGTTCCATTTCAAACTTGATAGATAGATAGATAGATAGATAGATAGATAGATAGATAGATAGATAGACAGATAGATAGATAGATAGATAGATAGATAGATAGATAGATAGATAGATAGATAGATAGATAGATAGACAGACAGATAGATAGATAGATAGATAGATAGATAGATAGATAGATAGATAGATAGATAGACAGATAGATAGACAGATAGATAGATAGATAGATATTTAGATAGATAGATAGATAGATAGATAGACAGACAGACAGACAGACAGACAGATATCTCTTTGAGTGCCTTAGGACACTTCTCAACTGTCAACATTTGTATCCCTCTTTATTTTATCCCCAATAAAATGTAGCCAAAAATGTCTTGTATAAGCATTGACTATTATTCTCCGTAATGTAACTGGCACTTATGATGAACTAACATTTACACAGTGTGATTGCTCCTCTAAGGCCCGGTCCGGTATTAGAATCTGCGGGGCCCAAGGCAGCAAGCGATGAGCGTGAGACCCCAAATGAAAAAATTGCATTGCGAAGTTGATTTCCTGAAAGCGCAGGGCCCAAGACGGTTGCCTCATTCGCCTTGCCCTAAGGCTGGGCCTAGCTCCTCGGCCCAATGCTCTCTATATTTCTTCTTCTTGCGGACAAAAGAAATCTTAAAAAGTAGCATCACTGCATGTTCACTTTTCATAAGAATACAGTCTTGAGAGTGTACAGATGGTAAAACAAATCGATACTAATTATATCGTTTCTCACAAAATGTATTTGCTAGAAGACTTCATAATCCTCCCTTGGCAAACTAAAAAAATGTAAACACGTGATAGCAGAACACAGATCAATAGAACTGCTGAGAGCATAATGAGAGAAATCAATATATTATCCAGTGTCACAATATCCGTATTAAATCTTTCACTTCTTTTGTATTCCGGTTCAGTGGATTTGCATGATGAACAATAATTCCAAAATCAGATAAAAGAGCAGTATAATTTGTGCAATCTTTTTGTGTTGCAGCATCTATGACATCTAAAGCTTTTGGTAAAATCTCAAAGTAGAAAGCCATTCGTTGGCCATTGTTTTACAACAACTTGTGGATTTGCAAATTGTACATAATCGCGTGTCTTTGGTGTGTATTCTTTCCAGACATCGCCAGAAACTTGTCTTGGTGTATTTGGATTGCTGCAAAATGACAATTTATACTTCAGTAGCTGAATACAATAATAATTGACAAAGAATTTTAACGCTAATCTTCGTTGAAAACGAAAATGAACTCTGAACACTTTTAGCAATTGACGATCCTGTAAGTGTGTAATCTTAGAAATTTGCAGTTACTGCACCTTTATAATTGGAATGGCCAAATATATTAAGCGATGATTTAAGAATATCAAATTTTGGAAATCATGAAAAACTTATATGACCAAATTTTCAGGTATCTCTTATAAACACCAATTAGTTTCTCATATCTTTGATAATCTATCTACTAATTAGGAGCATGACGATTTCCTACTATTTTTTGTAAGTAAACTTTGGCATCCTAATTGTTTCTTCCACTGACATAAATTTGTATTCTATTCAAGACCGTCAAAGTTTTCGGAACAAGCAATATAATAAAATACACATCGATGCGTTATAACATTACACAGTAAAAATGCGGAAACTTTTGTCTGTATCTAATATTGTCTTCAGTTGAGATTACTTTTGTTGATTTATTACAACTCATGGCATATTTGAAGCGGATTTATGCAGATAAAAAAATCTGATATGGTACATTTGAAGTAGATTTATGCATGAATATATTTACCCAGTTTTGATAAAATTAGTTCACATATCAATCATTGTTTTAGAGAGAGAGATATCATCGTGTGATATCATTTCAGGCTCTGTTAGGGGAATGAATTGTCTCATTCTGCTGGAGAAACCAAACAAAAGCGGAAGCTCAATTCCATTATTCGTACCGTCCAACCAGTTTGGACTGATGGCATTGTCGGACGGTTGGTACTTGAATTCGTAAACATATGTCCCAGCTTTTGTTTTAATATTTGCGTGAACATTAGACACATAGAGGGTTTGGTATCTCAACCAAATATCAGATTTAAAATCATTTAGATTTTTGCGTCGTTTGAAGTCATCACCAGGATTTGTTCAATCGATGTAATGGTAAATAAATTCCTCCTTAAAAAGGCTTGAGGTACTTCCAAACGCCAGTATAAAGTTTTGTGGAACAATAATTTGAATCGGTGTCCATGACTGGATTCCAAAAGCTGTTCAAGAAAACGCTTCCATCGTTGGGATTGTAACCAGTCAATATATCCAGCGACGCAAAGTGCTCAGCCATATCAGATTTGAAATCCTCGAGACTCCTTCGTAAATCCGGAGTTGTTGTCTTGACTATATCATCGTGAACAACTGGCTAAAAAGTTGTTCCGATGTCGTTGCTTTGTATTGCTTGCAAAATATCTTTCTCACGTACTGACGTTAAGCATTTCACGAGATCAGCAGAGCTTGTATGGTTGCAACCTAAGTAGGATCTTCAATTGCCAATATTAGAACCAACATCTGGACTATGAGATAAAGCCGTCTCACTTTGTATAATAATGCGATGAACCAAACCTGTGTTTGCCAGATAAAGAAAATGGTAAGATACACTAGCAGCGCCAGCCGATTCACCAAACAATCTGAGAGAATTAGGAAGTCATCAATATTGTCATGCACCCATGTAAAAGTCAATCTTTGGTCCCATAACCCATAATATCAGGAAGAGACTTTATCCCCTGTACTGAAAAATCCGAAGAAACCTTGTCTATCGTTTTTTGTCACAACCACTACTTCCCCAAAAGCGCTATGACGTCACCGGAATACATATTTGTCCTACCCCGCGCATTGTATCTACCACGTATCCAGATCATAACAGGATAAGTTGCTGATGTGTTGATGATACGTTCCCCTGGTACAAATATATTCAAGAAAGGACAATCCCCAGATGATTCCGGAATTAAACTTTCTCAAGAGAGTGGATGTGAGGATGCCAACCTGCTAAATGTAGCATTCTACGGAGAAGAAAATGGTGATTTAGGAACAGGGTTTTGAAACCTTCGTTCTCCTGTTGGTATCTCAGCATAAGTTATAACAAGGTACATCAAAACGGGTCACTGTGTCCCATTAAAATAGGCGGTATCACTAAACCTAATGATTTCACCAATCTTAGTACTCACATTTTGGAGTTTCCCGGTTGCTATGGTGATGAGAAGGCTATTAATAAAAATCGTTGCGGTGACAGTAGTTTGAATCATTTTACTTTATAACGTTAGGATATATCAAATCCCAATAATTATGTATACAAAAAAAATAATTCTGGCTGATCACCGTTGTACTCGAAGGATCCACTAAACCAACGTCTTCTTGTTTATCTTTTCAAAATACATGTAAGTTGGAGCGAAACGTCTTCATCATGACCAAATACAGAAACGAATGCAAAATTAATTAACAAATCAATTTTAATATAAAAGGATTTAAAATAAATTTTATCCGTGTCACAGAAGAGACAGCTTTTCAAGCTGGAAGCATGACTGAGGCACTATGATCCGACGCTTCGATTACAACTCGTGCACTATTTTGTTTAAATTTAAAAGGAGAGACTCAGTTTTATAACCCAAGAGTACTTAAGTGTGTGTGTGCTTCAAGAGGAGAGCATAAAACGTAATTGCTCCCATCTAAGATCACCTTTACATTCCTAAATTGTATCGAACATCATTTTCACTATAATGACTTGAACTTTGAAGCAGTGCTTCAAGCGACTCATACGTCCATTGGAAAGCTGCCCCAAGGTCCCAGTGTTTGAGGGGTTTTAAACCTTTGTTTACAAAGTCTGACCGAAATACAACTATTTATGCGTGCCTCGTCAACAGATCAATATATGGGTAGAGATAGCAATACAAAATTACTGTCAGTACTCGCTTATAAGACGACTAACTGCACCGTACCAGATTATCCGTCGCATCATGCATCGGCAGATCTGGTTCTGTGCAGTTTGTTAGGAATAATCAGTAGAATAAACAACACATATTCTGATTTGCAGGCGCATTATGCTACGGCAGATCTGGAGCTTTATCGTTTGCAGTTTGAATCGACTTATAAGCGAGTAAGTCGGTGCTTGACATCCATGATATGCATCCACCTGAATTGCCCCGTCGATACTTAGCAAAAGCAATAAATCGGTCGAACGGTAAGTCATTTATCATTTTTTACATGCATTGATAGCCAGTAGTACATGTACCAAAGTCTGTATATGAAAACGTAAGAAAGGATTTAATATAAAAGGGGTATCTCAGTAGGCAGTGGTGTATGTAAAATCAACGGATAATTCATGGGGAATATTGTTAGATATGCATCTATTGCTTAAATCAAAGCTCGTGACTGAATACACTATCGACATTACACTGTTTTTCATAATATTTTTTCACTGTTACAGTGTTATTGCTAAGTTTATTATTCCAGCGGCCACGCAGGTGTATGTTAACATGTTTGGTGAATTTTTTAACTATGCATTTCAACATGGCGTAAAATCATGAAAAGATTTCCTACGGCGTAAATTAAAATTCACGTCTTCAGGCTTCATTCGCTGAAAACTGCGTCACAGTTCCAGACAAATGGCATTGTCCCTCTTTAGTCGAAGAACGGAAGTTCAGTATATTTTTTCCCATGATGCACAGTGCCTATGTAAAGCTACAAAACAATCACTTCAGTTCATGGGAATGGTTCCAAACTGAATGTTATAGGAATGGCGTTGCAGTTGTGTGAATAACGTCACTTACTAACCATTTGGGACACTTATTACCAGCCTAAGGTTTTGGTTTGCTAATTTAGGCCGAGTACCAGCGAATCTCTAGACCTACCATCAGGGCCGGTTACACTTTAAAAATTGCAAGAAGTAGGTATAGTCGTTTTTCATATTCTAGCGGGTTCCATAATCTCACGGTATAGACTGTTTCCGTTCTAAATTGACACTTGCACCATTTGCCGCTTAAAACGACAGTTTTATTGAATAGAAATAATTCATCATAGCTAATAACAAATTCTGTCAACAATGTTTCATTTTCTGGAAATAAATACGAAAATAATTATTCAATAGAAAATGTATCAAAGATCTACTTTCCCTTTAACCCATATCCAAAAACAAGCCTCCTACATCTGACGCCGATAGCCGAATCATGTTCCACTTGGTTGAATAAGGTCATCGCCTTCATGATGTTTACACTCGTACATAGTCACATCATTGACCTTATTTGCATATCGCTGCCACCACCCCACCAGTAATCCATATTGATCATTACATTACGAGAAAGCTTGTAACGAATACGTAAAAGGTAATTAATTCTTATATTTAATAAAGAGGGAACTAAGGTGTGAATCTAGAAGAGTGATGTTTCCAGATAATATCACAGTTGCCTCTAAAGTACATCATAAATTCCATTTATAGCATGTCCATAAAGGTGTGAAAATAACACACATTCAACCACAGGGATTCGATACAAAGAAAATTTGGAGTATCCGTCCATGAATCAAGGGATGGGGTTCTAACCTGTAGCAATATAACACAAGGAAAGACACGAGTCCATACCCCTCTGTAGTTCCAACACTGCTAGTTTAATCCTAACTGCGTCTGCTAATTTCCAACTTAAACCAGTCGGAATCAAGAATAGTTCAATTTTCAAAACAACTCGACACACTTTGTTCAGTTTATGACATAATAGAGAAAATGCAATAATTGTTCGCCGATTTTGACGTCTGGACAAATGCCGTCTGGCAGTGCCCTTTTGCATTCGGATAGTCTTGGATTTCATTATTGACCGAAAGGTAAGATCTGAACAACCTCGAGTCTGTAGTTCAACAATAAGTATGTTTCAGGAGTTAACAATGCACAGTGCAACAATATAACTAGCAATCAGCACCAAATTTACCAAAATCAATATTTGTTTTTGCCACCAAAATTAAAACGCATCACAATGTACATTATCGATATTTACTTCGGACTCGAGGAAGCAACACTTAAAGGAAGACGGTCCAGTCTTTGTGTACATGTCAGAATAATAAGTATTTATGACTTCTATGTACATGTCAGAGCCATAAACTATGCACAGGGCCGGATCAGGAGTGGATTCCAGGATGTCAGGACACCCCACCCCGCTACAAACAAACAATGTACATACACACACACACACGTACAGAAACTTAGTCATTGGTCACTTGAAATTTGACTATCGTTTTATTCTTGCGCGTTTATCGGGCAATATGCACACTTTCCGCAAATAGACACAAAGACTTTTGCTTTGGTACCCTTTCGAGGAAAGTCAGGGCTCTTTGGAAATATTGATAAATATAAAGGTTTGATAAACACATTTTTAATTCCTATTTCACATCAGTCTTTGGGAATGCATGATCAGAGTTCGCAGTTGTTTCGAGTTATAATATGAGATAAATTATTTAATTAAAAAATTTATTAGAATTACAAAGTGTTAATTGACTTTTTGGACTGAATCTCTACTTTTGGAATTAATGAGAGTCATTCTGGATTACATCAATGTGATACATCAAGACAGTGGCATACTAAGGGGGATGCGAGGGGGGCGGTCCACCCGTGGTGACAGCCATAAGGAGGGGTGCCGTCGGGAGAGTGAAATACCAGCACAAGTTTTCAAACCAAATGAAAACAAATCTACTTGCAAACATAATATATTTTTCTGTATGTTTACATTTTAAAATCATGTGTGGGAGTGCCAAAGGAAGGATCAGCCCCGGGTACCAAATGCTTAAGGTACGCCCCTGCATCGAGACATTCAATAATATTTGAAATCATTCCTAACATTATATACTTTCGGACTTGTGGTAGGACATTTAAAATTGTTTGGGATTTAATTCACAATATTGTAATTGGGAAATAAATTGTTGACTTTTATTTACATTGTAAGCTTAACTTCCATTCTTTTACATATTATAAGACCTAGAGTCGTAACAAGAGATCTGACCCCAGTTTTTCTTTACTTCTCACAATTTCTCCTCAAATCGAAATTTCAAATTATCTGTCTTGTGATACTTTTGAACGGTGTTGAGATGTTTGTCAGAATTAGAGACAATACAAACGACGAAAAATAAATGAGAACTTAAATGTTAGGTCTGTGACTCAATCTATTCTTGATGCCAAAGTTGAGGAATTATAGAAATTGTAGAAAATCCTCATCTTTTTATCCGATATAAAACAAGGCTCTTTTCAGTTGAATTCGCAATCTTAAGTAATGTTTACCCCTGATAACTGCCTAATGTACAGTAAAAATTGAATATCGCCAAGAAAAGACATTCAAAGGACTTGATTTCAGTAAGAAAATTCGAGATATTTGGTGAAACAAGGTTATAAATAATTAATCTACCCGTGTCTCATCAATACAATTACACGTTTGTATTGAAGATCATTTTAGCGACACGTGGCAAATCACCTGCCCAAGTGTGGCTATTATAATGTACAACCTTGGTCGAAGAATCATTACCCTGTATCTCGATTTCATTACTTTCGCATACTAGCCACAGCATTGTTTCCAGTGGTTGAAAACATTCGGTTTACTCGGGACCTTTACTTCAACCTATCTTTGAACTTTCGAATGGCATAATATAGCGATAATACATAGCACTGTGCACTACGTTCAAATGTATGCCACAGCACAAAGAAAAAGACTGAAACCAAGGAAAGAAAGATTTTCTCGAGCGCTGCATTAAATGGCTGCATGCAGCAAACCACGTGATCGTTATTCTTACATTACCAAACGATAAATACATATTGATGTTAAAATTGAGGGCCCTGGGAGGCCGTGTGGTTAATAGAACTCGTCTTTACCAATAACTACCATCTAACCTAGATCCGTGTAGGTCCGAGTTTCGGGATCGGCCAGTTTGCGTAGTTCGTGGTTCTTACCGGGCTTTTCCCCGTTTCTTCCTGAACTAGTTATACTTCCTGCCATGTACGCACAAAATGATATGTATTCAAACATGCAAACTCCAAGGCTTGAGTAATGTTAAGGGAAAGGAATTGCACGCGTCAAACCAGTAGATAAAGGTAGGGTCATGTAAGAAGAGTAATGTCTTGAAATGAGGCTTGGATGAACCATGCATATTTGTCTCGATGATCCTTCGCGGAAACTAGATAAATATGATTTGATTCTTTTCAATAGCTAAATGCTCAGACTAACCTTCCGTATTTAAATGCTTTTTTCATAATGCTAATCCCGTGCCGTCCAAACAATTCACATGGACCACATTGGCTATATCTGAGAGTCACAAATATGCCTGAGCTGTATATCGGCGCAGTAATTTACAGAAATATATCGAACATTTTGTTCGCCGGAAATTCTTCACATAAAGGAAACGGCTGGCTATTCGGACTATCTCTGCTATTTCTGCGATTAAATTGAGCATAGTATTGACCGAGAAGTTGCGAAAGAATATATTAGTTCGATACATTCGTACCTTTTTAATTAATCCTTGTTTCTTAAATACACAAGTTGCTCCGAACGGGAGCTAATAAGAGGCACTGAGAAGCATTAGAGGTATGATCCGGCGGATTGGCTTCAAAGTTGCGAAAGCTATACAAAATCCTGGTGATTCGCTAGCAAAAATCCGTCGCGTGTTTCTAATTTAGGACGTGTGCATATTGTTCATCTAGAATGACGCCGAAGTTGCACGAAGAAAACCTATCACTTCCAGTGGAACCGGGTACGACAATGTGGTGTTGAGATACAGGAGTTTACTTTGAAAATTAATATTTTTTAAAGAATTTAATAATTTTCATCCAATGTTTAGGGGCATTGTGCTATATTTAGTCCACTCTAGATAGAAGCACAATACACAACGGGTACCGATAAAAACTATAATAAATAATTATCAACTTATTTATATCACATTTTCATAATTAAAGGATTATATTAATAAGGCCATCTTTTGTCACCGTGTTTATGGTGAAATAAACTATTGTAAATATCACAACTCTGTGTCTCGTTGTATTATTCGATGCATAAATCCCCATATTCTGCATTATATATGTATATAAATTTCTTTTTCATACCTAAACACGACCTTTGAACATGGGCTGGAATGGGAAATTTAAGAGAAAATGTTACGTTTGAGCAACTTGAAACTAGAAATTAGATCTAAGCGCAGGCTTGCTCAAACAAGATATTCACTGACTGATTCATTTTTATTTTTTTTAAAATGGGTTCTCATATTAACTTAGGAGTTTGCGCAAATCACTAAAACCCAAAAAAATATTCTTGAATGTTTGCTGTCTGTGTATCATTGTCGTTGTTTTACTTGTTGCACAGTAACTGCCTACGTATCGCCACGCGTGAACAATTAGACCTGCATTTATAGAGTGCGCTATATCATTTCCTCATTATTATATTTAAAAAAAATACGGGAATAATAACTATTCAAATATTTTAAAAACAATGTTATCCATTCATTTCTCTCTTTCTTTATTCTTTCTAAATTGCCTTGGGAACACGATTTTTCGAAGAGGCGCTGAAGGGGCCTTTGGAACTATATGTAAACAAAGACTACGTGGTGTAAACATGACATGGAACGGTATTTTTACGTTGCCAATTTTTGGCAAAAGCATGCTGTGAAAAATAGGATAATGTGAAGTGGCAAATTTTATGTCGATCTAACAAGAATACCATTAGCTGAGACCAGACAACTATTAATTAGATTTATGGAGACAAGCGCGTATCATATCGCCATACTACCGTGTACGGTAATGTCCTTTAGAGGGAGAATTCTGTTCCTAATTAAACATTTGTTTATACAGCAGCCAGGCGGACACTTTAGGACAAGGAAAACTTCATTTTCATGGTAAAGTTGTCACAATTGAGAGAATGCAGAAACTCTGTTACTCAAACTACCTGGGTCAAGCCGACTCTGACTTTGGCGCCTCTGGAAAAAGGCGGCAGAGATATTTGATTCTGATACGTTAAATGAGAGGGCGTGTTCCAACACAAAATTTCATAGGTTTTAATATCGCCAGCATCGAATTTTAATCAGTCTAAGCTTTTCCTACAAGGGGAGACTCAAAGGTTACGACTCCGAGAATTTGCAAGAAATTCTCGTTAAAAGGAACTGTTGTCCAAAAAGGGGACGATTGTCGAAAGGAACCGACGAACTAATTTACCGATTAGAGGGAGAAACGTGACAGCAAAGGTAGTGTGACAATTCCATGTAATTTGTTGATGCCATATATAATGCCTTGCTGAAGTTATTTATTTGTATCTGCATGAATCTTTTTTTCTAATTCGTGTAATAATTTGCTTTATGAAGTATAACTGTGTTTAGTTTATGCATAGGAAGTTGTATATTAATCTTATTTAGATAAGTTTGACGAATTGTTTGAATTTGTCGTCTTGTTTGCATAAGGATTATGTTCTAAGAATTTAATGCATTACATTAGTTAATATGATTTCAAGAATCCGTGTGAATTCGCCGAATTTAGAAGATTTCACGTATGATTAAGAATAACTGTGTATTGACGGAAATGATCTAGTAATTGATTGACGTGATGTATCCTATTTATTCGCTGTGTATGTGGTAATGTGTAAGGTCAAGGCGTAACGAATTAGCCATTTGACTAACTAGGGTCATTATAGGACATGTGGAGTCGATTGATAGCCTTAGCGTCTGTTTAGCACTAATAGTGAAATCTGATAACGAGGGAGAATAATGAAGAATTAACCGTTTCATAAAAAACGGGAAATTTAGGTTGTCTCTATTTATATTTATTTAAAAGGGAGAAAATAGCTCCAGAGACGTATGAACGAATGAGTGATGTTATTCTGAGACCTATACGGAGAAGCATAGAGAAGAGTGCAGTGAGATATATAATCCTGTGACGCAACCCTGCGACGTATTAATTTCTGAAGAAGTATTTTGAGAGTGTCCTGAGACGGATGGTAGAAAGTATCATCCCGAGATCCAAGGGTCTGAACAGCGACAGAGGAAGCAAAACAGACTGAGGACGAGCAGGTTATGAAACCGTACAAGACGTTGACTTCGATTGTTCACTCGATCCTATGATGAACTAAATCTATCAGTAACAGATCGACTATCTTATTTTAATCTATTTGCGTTTTCTTTGTATTTCGGTGAAAGTTAAATTTCTAAAAGCAGAGTACATTCCTGATGTAATGAATTTTCACAGTGTTTGTATGTAATTGATTAAATTGTTTGTTTACGTGTACGGGGGCTCGTGTTGGTTTGTTCTATATACTGCTCAGATCTCTATCTATCCCACCTATAAGTTTCACCACTTATATTTATATTTACTCGAACCGGGCAATAACATCGAGGGCGGTCAACCCCTAGATAACGAAAACCAAATACGGAGGGACATTCACTCCACCCGTGTAACAGATAAGTACATCTATATCATTTATTTTACAAAGACATAACAGGGTTGTTTCTTCATTTCCATCACTATACCATTTGCTACGTTTAATTCACTCGCTATTCCGTACATGTAATCTTTAAATGAATCTGTCAATTTCCAGATGGAAATAACAGTTACAACCAGCGTATTTTTTTCATTAAATTTGTCAACTGGGTCTTTCTTTATATAGTAATAATATTAATTCTTTAAAGCTAAAGCATTAACTGGGCAAACAACAAAAGATCGTCTGCAGTTCTTTAAATCTGCTTGGAAAAAATGTGTCATCCGCATGATATACAGGTTGAACAACGCAGGCTTCAATAACTCCAACGGTATAGCGTTATTGTGCCACATTTTCGCACCAAATTCGAATCACCGAAGCTCCCTTTTTTAAAAATTCTTTTATAATTTTTCTTTTTAAGAATTAATATCCATAATATCAACTGCTATGAATTTACAGGTGGGAAATAAAATTGGTAACTGTTCAGTCTTCAAAACCAACAAAAAATATGTTATTCATTTAAAATAAAACTATAATACAATGGTGGCCAACCATGTCTGCATTAGAAAATAATGGTAGTGGATTCTTCCATAATTGGATAGCATAACATTCATACAAGCTTATTTTATTAAATTTTTTCAACTGAATTTTTATCACATTTTCCGGTGCACTCGTCCATATATAAAAAAATCGTTTTTAGACTGACATAAACATTTTAAACTTACTTGCTACATCAAACATGTTTATAACAATTACTGGAATAAGAAACCGTTTCCAAACAGTGGGAACCATGCCCACAGTCGTGATGGAAGCCAAATAACTGAATTGATTAATGATTTTTTAATTGAAAATATTATTTGCATTACTTCTACGCCAAATCCAGTAATTATATGAGCCTCGATCATTTACAGATCATTTTATTTTATGTTCCCAAAGTGTAATATTTTTATGGGTATGGTATTGATCTAAAAGGAAACTAGAGGAGTGTAGCCAAATATCTTTGCATCAGAAAATGATTATGGTGGAACCAGTGTTGTAAAGCGATTATTATTCCATAGTTATATAGTATATTTTTATTCATGTTTCTTCGTTCTAAAGTTTTAAGACTTAATTTGTCATCACATTTTCCCAAACACTCCTCCACAACAAGATGAAAAACTGGCCTTGGACTGACATCAATTTTGACTTGCCTACTAAATCAATGATTTTTTAGCAATTACTGAAATTTGAATTCCACAATTTGTTTCCAAACAGTGGGAAACATGTTCCAAGGTCAGGATGGAAGCTACAGTAACTGAATCGATTTATGGTTTATTAATTCAAACGGATAATGGTATTATTCCTACCCCCTAACCAGCAAAAATAAAAATAAAACAAAACAAGAATGTTCAATCTATTTATCTAAATACTGCATATTTATTGCAATGGCATATTTTCTTTATTTCATTAAATGTTAACCTCATAACTTTATGCGCTTACTGATTATCACCACAAAAAAATCATAATATAATAACATTTACAGATGAAAATCTTTTATTCAAAGGACATCCTGCTTGAATATAAGTACCACTACTATGATTACTACTACTACTACTACTAATGTCAAAAATACTACTACTACTACTAACAATAATAATAATAATAATAATAATAATAATAATAATAATAATAACAGCATTATTAATAATAATAATACTTAAAGAATGTCCACCTATGGGGGGGGGGGAGTCGCACTAACGATAAAATATATCAAGCATACAATATATTCAGAACAAAACAATTCTGAAATTTAAAAAAAGTTTGGTATGTAACATGGCATAATGGATGACACAAGAATTTATGATATAAAACAAGAATTATGATAATTAATACACAATAAGCTGAGTTATTTCTTTTTAGATACTGTTCATAAAACCAGTTTCTGGCTCCATCCCTACAATAACTCATCAAATGGAAGTCGGAAGCCCTGTGTATCATTATAGACTAAATATTACAGCTTGAAAATGAATCAATTCCTGTAACGGAATAAGGTTTTAATCCTGGTTCAAGAAAACAACTTGCTCAACAAGCACAAATTGTACTTCAAGCTGGATGCATCTACTTGGAAACTGAATGAATTCCCTAGGTTAGCAGTTGATTACCTGCGTGACATCACTATGGGCATTTATCAAGTCAAACAGGCTCCGAAGTATACAAACGAGCATCTCACAGAGGGGCAATATGCGGTTATGGCATGCATGGATTTTCCAGGTCTGTTACATGTAAACATCCAGTCTCACCACTCCAAAAATAAAATCCATTCACTGTGGATCCAATATCAGCTGAAATATTCCATGGACTCCATCAAAGGATGGTATTGTACCTGCAAGGTTGGTGCTTGGGTTGTTGGGTGTTGTGCCCATGCATCTAGTTTCCTATGGTTTATTGGCTGAAAAAGATGGGTAACTGATGAGTTGACAAAGAAAGCATCACTAACTAGTCATCTTAAGGATGCATCATCTATTCCAGAATGTGAATACGACAATGGGGAATCAAATGAGTTGTTTTTCTACAGTGACCACTACTTCCGTCAGTAGTCATCTGGCTCCTTTTATGTTTATATGATCAATGATAATTTTGTATAATTTGAATTGTCATCTATATCATGATATTTCCATTAGTACGTCATCTTATATGTGTGATACTGATGAAGAGAGAATGATAATATATAATAATTGCCAGATTATCGCATTCCTGGGCCCTCATCACTGAAAATATAGTACCCCACCCCCACTCATAAATGTGAAAATTTTATATAAAAAATCGGAAGCTAAAAAAAGCTGGAAAATACCAGTGTTGCCACCATTCCAAATCAAAATACTCGTACATACAGCTCCAAATGGTCATAAATAATTCATTCAATTATATCATCAACAATCAAGTATAATATGTTTCTGGCGCCCCTGTCGGGCTGGCGCCATGAGCATGTTCTTGGTATGCTTAATGGGTACTCTGGCAATGTACATACCACGTTCAAATGAATACAAAAAGGTATATTTTAAGGCATACTCATTAATAATTTAACTTTTTATATCCATGTTGGCCTGAATAGTTTATTTTTAATGCTTTTTATTCTCTCTTTGACACTGTGCAGTCATTGCAAGTTTTGTCTTGTCAGCTCCCAGTGTCTCTAAGAGGGGTCGAAGGTTAAATACACAACAAATTGCAATTACAGTAACAAAAGGGCGCCGTAGCTGACGAAAGCTGGTCTAATGAGAACGTTGCAATTGAAATTTCGATGACGTATGTCGAGAAATCCAATATCACATGACCATGGATCAAATTGCATGTCCTTAAAATTCCATTTTCAAGATCGAGATTTTAGATTTCCTATGTCGACGTTTTACACGGATATTTTGAACTACGCAGCGGTGGTTGAAATTTCAACATCATATGTCGAGAATCCCTTATTCGAACACTGTATGTAACTGTTTTTGATGAAAGTTCTTTTTCACATGGCGAGTATTTAAATTTCATGTGTTGAATTTCACAGCAAAAAGAAGCAGCCTCCTTGTTTAAAAATAACACGGTCCGATGTATACAGTACTTAAAATATTTATGCACAAAATTTGCCTCCGAAACCTGTCAAATTATAGTAGTCAATGTCACTATGTGACTAGCTTTATTTTAATGGTATATATGACAATATTCATATAACGTTATTTTATTCATTCGAAGTTTTCTTTACGTTTTTGAATTTCTTCATTGCCCCCATCAAGGGCCCCAGTTGGTTTTGAGTCACTACAAAGAACTGAATATAGGCCTACATGTGCATAAGAGAGAGCGAGAGAGAGTATAGTAGAGTATAGTTACTTTAAACAATGATAAGGTAGAAGCATACTTACTTTGACTCGTTTGTCATCCAGGTATATGCGCCAACATGCTCCCAAAAATTCCATGGAAGTTGCATTCATTCTATAAATCCCCGAATCTTGCACGATGTAAATCACCATCTTTGCAGACTGAAAGTGCTGGTAAATAGCATTTGCAAAGCCAATAATGAAATGATTTGTCGCCATTTGTTCATTATAGTTATATGTTCTTTATAAATGTGTACATCCTCTCATTTCAGACAAGTGTATGCAGTCAATGTAATTCAGTATTCACGCGCTGGGATAAAAAATAGACCCAAAAGGTCTGGAGTACAATACCTATAGTCTGTTTCTTTTCTTTATTCTCCAATGCCATTACTTCTAAAACATATTTCACATTTTACAGAAGTTCATCAAAAGTGCTGAATCAATATTGTTTTCTTTCTTATTAATGTCCATATAATAGCTTTCATGAATGAATGTAATGTTTATAAATAGATTATAGTTTGACTATAGGCAACCTCAAGGATGTGAAAGACACTTTTTTTTCTTCTTCAAAAGATACAAACACAGGTGTGTGTGTGTGTGTGTGTGTGTGTGTGTGTGTGTGTGTTATAGCCATGAAAATGTAAGGACAAAAGTACATAAATACATAAAGAACACTTGTCGTTTCCACTGATGGTAACAAACCCATGTATTCTGCGAAGAAGCGAACTTAACTGGCCCCTGCTAACGCCTACTTTACAATCATATTCAACATTATCAAACAATCATTCCCATGTATTCTGCGAAGAAGCGAACTTACTGGCCCCTGTTAACGCCTACTTTACAATCATATTCAACATTATCAAACAATCATTCAAATAATTCAATAATATTAAACATCATTCAATAACATTAAACAATATTTTATTGAGGTACAGTTTTTGTATTTTATGATTAAGTACCTTTTCTGTCAACATATTTTAGACACAATTTTCAGTTGACGTATAAGTTCTGTATTTTATTTTTGTCTATGATGGACCATTTTGGAATAGTTTTAGAAACTAAACTTTATAAACAGAGCTTTATAACTCCTACAAATAATGAAAATGTATATTGCAAATTTGAAGCTGAGTGAATAGCTCATGGAAAAGCAGTATCTATGAGAAGTAAATCGGAAAAGATGACTACTTTTCATGTCTTTTTTATAGTGTTTTGACACCCTGTAAGCATACCAACGGACACGTGAACACAAACCTGATGTCAGAAATAAATGTTAACTACCTCATATGTACAGTATACATCATATAAGGACATTTGGAGAGGGGCAGAAAATTGCCTTTATTCAGTATAGTCCTTTAAACAACAAAGAACAAATTGACAACACATTTTAATTATCTTAAAAGACTATACGTTTCACAATGCGTTACGTCCCCATGGTAGGTGTGATTTGATGTGATGTGATTTGGATTTTTAACGAAGCTTTAACAGTTTTTCAGTCATATCGCTACGATGTCTGCAATGTGGCAGTTTACAGTGATGTCTAGCACTGGGGCATCATGCCGCAGACATGTAGCATGATGTCCCACCCAGTCACATTATCCTGACATCAGGCCGATCAGTCCTAACACTAACCTCTTAATGTTGAGCGCCAAGCGAGGCAGATGTTAGTACCATTTTTGAAAGTCTTTGGTATGACTCGGCCGGGGATCGAACCAACGACCTTCCGCCCATGGTAGATAACGGTTACATTCACAATGCTGCTGTAAAGTTTTGGTGGCAAGTATAACACATGGAGAATACTATACTCATTAATAACTTTATATCAGAGCTAAAAATAAAGCTTAGGACTTGTTATCAGTCGATGACATTATAAAGTAGCATGTATGCGGACGTAATAATATACCAGTGACATAATCATGCAACGTGCCTGAGCCGATACGATTAGTCCAACTTATATTCTCTCCTTGTAGATTGAATTTCAACGCATAACAGGGTAATGCTCGTAGGCCCAAATCGAGATTCTGATGTACTAATCCACGGTCTTGCGAACTTGGTCAGATGACCCGCTGTTCAAAACATCGTTATGGATGTTCGGAGTGTGCCGATAAATCTAAAAGAGTAAGCAGCGAGTAAATCACGTCTTGAGATGAACAGATCAAGTTTGATAAGTCATGCTATCTGACAAAGATCAAGTTATATAAGGCCTACTATCTGACAAAGATCGAGTTTTATAAGGCCTGCTATCTGATATAGATCAAATTTAATAAGGCCTGCCATCTGATACAGATCATATAATATAAGGCCTGCTATCTGATACCAATCAAGTTAGATAACACATGCTATTAGACAGATCAAATTGGATAAGGTCTGCTGACACAGATCAAGTTAGATGAGGCCTGCTATCTGACTCAATGCTGGTGAAAGCCAGGATAATTAGTCGGAATAAACGATAATATAATTTACTACACAGATTGCTTGCTTTCTACAGGCCTTTTCCCTTCTTTTAAACTTATTTTTCATTATCTTATTTCTTACAATGATACTTTAGTTATGAATTACATCATATACTCTGTAGTGTTTATCTTTACACGTTTATTCAAACATCAAGCATAATTCCTGGACCCACCAAGACATTAAACTAGTTAAGCACCAAAACCAATCAAAAGGATTCAGTTTCAATACATTGGTATGCGAGTGAGCAACATAGACAACGTACAATAATAACTAGGAAAATTTAATAATAATAATAATAATAATAATAATAATAATAATAATAATAATAATAATTATTATTATTATTATTATTATTATTATTATTATTATTATTATTATTATTATACCGATGTACTCGCTTAAAAGACGAGTTCAATAAGACGAGTCCAATTCAAACTGCACAGACCCAGATCTTCCTTCCCATAATGTATCCGCAGATCTGAATCTGTGCAGTTTGCTGGGAGTAATCAGTACAACAAACAACATTGACCCTGATGTGCAGGCGCATTATGCTACGGCAGATCAGTATCAACGTTGTTTGCAGCTTGACTCGACTTATAAGCGAGTATATAATAATAATAATAATAATAACAATAACAATAATAATAACAATAACAATAACAGGATATCATTATTGATAAATAATTAGTACCTCAGCAGCACGATTTTAATGTTTCATCTATCACAGAAAAAAATAACATCACTGTGCAGTATGATGTACGCTATCTAAATACAAATCTCATGATTAAATATATTATGTCAGATTTAATAACTTTACTTATGAGATGGATGTTGTTTGTAATCTAATAAAGGAGGTATTGAACATTTCGTAAAACAAACAGGGCGAAGGTAGACGACAATGAGTCGCAGAAGTTTTGCTGTTCATACAGTGTCTGTACATAGACGAACAGAGTGTGAGTTTGGTTTTAGGCCCTTATTTTCCACAATTTCCAAGGACGACAAGAAAACTGTCGTTCGTTAACGATTGAAGGTTGAAGGGATGCTAATACCACAAATAATTTTCCTACGACGAAGATACGAACCAAATAAGCACGTGATTCTTTAATCACGCGTATATTTTTTTTCTTTTCTTGTTTCACATATGTATGATTTACCAGTACATTGTAGATTAGCATTTTCTGTTGAGCATAACGAAACAGGTCCTAACGCCTAATACATAAGCTTAGTCATGTCTCGATTTACTAAAGACATATACGTGACAATATTCCAAGAATACTCGATTTTAAGAAATATGATGAGCCATTTAATTTACGTTGAGGGGTGGGGTGGCCGTAGGGTTGCGGAAATTTTTGGAAAATTTTCAGCTCTCCAATAGCTTGAATAAAGACATTCTTACCTAGATTTAAACAACGAAAAAACTAGTATAGCCATTATATTAGTTGAAACAATTAAATTGTCTTGAGGTGAAAGAAAAACAAAAATATAGCTCCAGAGGTCATTCATTTTTTAAACTAATCCGTGATATCATCAAGTCACGTGACCACGGTTCAGAGTAAATGGCGGTATCATTATTAGGTACACTTATAACTGGCTAATTACTTGGTTTGAAAAATATTTTCTCAACACCGATTTCCTTTAATCAAAGAAATCATCACTAAAATCTAACAATCAATAAATGGAAGAGCAAATTTAAAATAATAAAAAAAAACCATCACATTCCCCACGTTTGTTAAAGTTATATCTATTTTTGGATCTGCAGGGAATACGCAATTCGTTTTATGACGCATTCTTATACTTCGTCAGTAAATACATCACTTTAAAGATAGCTTGTTGTGTAATAAATTTTTAAAATGTGTCCAAACTGTAATTTATCTAATAACTTTCATCTTTATTATTGTCGTGACGTTCCATCGTAGGACGCAATGTTTTATAACAGTAGCAACGCCACATACACGGAATCCAAAATGTGTTATTCTCAATGGAATTCATAATACTTTTAATAGTACAAAATGCAGCTTGCTGAAAGCACCTCGTAGCAATGTTTAGAGAGAATGTTTAACGATTGTGTTTGTTTGATATCAAAACGGGTTGAACAGCATATGCTACTAGAGGCTTGCAGAAAGTTACATAATGAAGCATTCAAAGAGTTGTATAAATATTTATACCAAATGAAACTTGAGTTCGAGTTTGTATTTATGATATGATTTTAACGACTGCGCATTTCTTGATAATTTCGCTACGTAAAGTTGTCAAGTGTTACGCCACTGTGTGTCGTACCACGTATATGATATAAAGTCACATTATGTAATAAATATTATTATATTCGCTTGAAAAGAGATATCAAGTGTAATATACTTCTATTTGTACAATCTAGATGATAAACAATGCAATAATTGATTCGTAATTGGGACAGATAAACGATACTGAGTTTGATTTTTAATCACGAATTGCGAGTATTTAAAAAAAAACTGCATTTAGTTATGTCAGTACTGTAGCTAGATACAACTTATTAATATAGGTATTTATTGATTGATATCCAAAATAAGTTATTAATATAGGTATATATTGATTGATATCCAAAAATAATTATTGCTATATGTAGCTATTGATTGATATCCATAAATAAATTATTGCTACAGGTATCTATTAATTGATATCCAAATACAACTTATTACTATAGGTATCTATTGATTGATATCCAAATACAAATTATTACTATATGTATCTACTGATTGATATCCAAATACAACTTATTACTATATGTATCTATTGACTGATATCCAAATACAACTTATTAATATAGGTATCTATTGATTGATATCCAGATACAAATTATTACTATATGTATCTATTGATTGATATCCAAATACAACTTATTACTATAGGTATCTACTGATTGATATCCAGATACAAATTATTACTATATGTATCTATTGATTGATATCCAAATACAACTTATTAATATAGGTATCTATTGATTGATATCCAGATACAAATTATTACTATATGTATCTATTGATTGATATCCAAATACAACTTATTACTATAGGTATCTATTGATTGATATCCAGATACAAATTATTACTATATGTATCTTTTGATTGATATCCAAATACATCTTATTACTATAGGTACATATTGATTGATATCCAGATACAAATTATTAATATATGTATCTATTGATTGATATCCAAAAATAAATTATTGCTATATGTATATATTGATTGATATCCAAATATAACTTATCAATATAATTATCTATTGATTGCTATCCAAACGCAAATTATTGCTATATGTATATATTGATTGATATCCAAATAAAATGTATTACTGTTGGTATCTATTGACTGATATCCAAATACAACTTATTACTATTGGTGTCTACTGACTAATATCCAGATACAAATTACATGTGTTACTATTTCCAAATATACATGCAGTGTTTTCATAACTTCTTCAAAACAGATATAGTAGGATGTAAACGTTTATGGGGATCAAATATAGAAAATGTAATTTGCCATATAAAACAGTTATTATAAGTCAATGGGTAAAAAGTAAAATGCATATTAGTATTGAAGGGGGTGTAAGTGATCGTGAAGTGTGGAAGTGTGAATTATATAGGTGATTGTTTGTTGTTTTTATTCAGTGAGCACATCATTTGCATATTTTTGTAAAAATCACAGACTTTATTGTGAGATAAAATCACCATTTTGTGTATGTGTGCATGCATGCATGCATGCATGTATGTGTGCGTGCGTGCGTGCGTGCGTGTGTGTGTATGTATGTATGTATGTATGTATGTATGTATGCATGTATGTCTAAATATCCAATATGCAACAATCAAATCACGTCAAATCCATACCTTCGCCTATGGCACATATAAATACATGTAAATACGAGTCCAACAAGTAAAGCAGACGAAGCCACTATTAATGCTATAAGAATATTTTCCATGGCCATTAGGTCGACCGCAAATCTTTCGCCCAGAGTATTTTGTGTTGGACATGTTGTCGCTGTTGGGCAGGTCTGAATAGTTGGACATGGTGCAACGGACGTCATTGTCTCAATTCTTTTTGCGGTCTCTAGGAGAGGTGGAAGTACTTCAAAGTAGAATGACATCTGTGGTTCTCCGGGATACGTTCTGACAGATGACGACACCATTTCTTTGGTGAACTGTAAATAGTCACGTGTGATGGGTTGATATTGCTTCCACTCGAAATTCAGCATTTCTGTATGGTTAGGGTTTCTGAAAGTGCATTAAACAAAAACATATAAAATATATGCTGCTGAAACTATAAGTCGCTACGACCTGAAAAGCTAAATTTAAGTAAACGCAAGAAAATACTGGAAGACACGAGACAGTTTCCAAATAGTGTGATATTTGTAAAAGAGATTTTATTTGCATCAGGATGTATGTTTTGTTTACTAACCTACGACAAAATAGGGTCGAGAGACATGGCGAGAGAAAGAGAAACACAATCTTGCAGTAATAAGTGAAACGGCAGTTATGGAATCAATGGAATGATTCCCAGTCCCCGACCTCGCCTTATCTAATGTAGCCACCTTCGCAGACCTCAGATTATGCCAGGATTATTGTGTGCAAAGTTTGCTACTGAAAAAACTTGGTTCGGATACTTGGGAATCATTACGCTATTAGCCCAAATCAGCCTTCTTACCTACTGCCATTTAGAGTACAACATTTGCATTTACCTATATGTCAGATTCGACAAATCTCCGATTGGAGTTCTAACCAATTTCTATGTTTATATATCAGCTTTACACTAAACCTCTAACTGAATGCGACCCATCTTTATGCTACTGGATCTGAAGTCATCTTAGAGTCAATTGTGAAAGCGCACAAAATCATCGGATTGGTATGGAGTTAGGCCAATCATCAATTAACGAAAAGAACTGTTGTATAATGGAGTGGATAAAGCATCCAACATTGGATAAATATGAGGCAAAAGAGAACAGACATGCGAGGCATATTAGAAGACAATATATCCTTGCCCATCGGCCAAACAACAACGGCTATTTTTTATTAATGTTTCAAGGACTAGCGTTTCAAAGGAGACAATCAGCACGAATATGTTTGAGATTAAATGCAACTGCGTAATTATTCTAGAATGTCTAGTCATATACCATCTTAATTACAACAAAACCGACAATAGAATCGCTAGCCTAGGAATTGTCGCCCATAAGCAAAACATGAGGCTTGGTGGCGGTGGTGTCGTAAATTTTGGTCAGCTCTCACAGTCATTGCAACTAACGTTATAACAGCTATACATGAAACATTCCCATCGATAAAGCATGGAAAGTTCTGGGCATCAATCTGACATTAATACATTACTGTTACATTGGACAACTACAAAAAAGGCCAGCTTTTCAAATGTTTACGATATAATATTTTCAAATGTTTACGATATGGTATTTTCGTTTTGCTTTGCTTAGGTCAGATCCAACTCTGCATAAATACCCGCTTTATTTGTTCGCTTCTAAAATGATCGTACGCCAAGGTTTTTGTGCCACAATCCAAAACAAAGCGTTTATCATCGTACACAGTAAGCCCTATTTTGTTTAGCGCAACTTATCCAGAACATGACCGCTTGTCTTGATTGTGATCATTGTTGCATAACTTTCTCCACCAATTTTTCATCAAATATTTTTTTTCACTGAAAACGTTGCTGCAGCGACCAGCTTGTCTCTGCGCTCTCGTTTGTTGAATCGATATCTAATATTTTCCATTGTTTCTAAAATCAGACTTGTTCAACAACTTGTACAAATCTTTATCAAAGTCATTTGTTGCTGCAGCTCGCTTTGCTGTTTTAAAGTCAATGTTGCTTTTCGACCTGAGCTTTAATATGTGATGAATTATAATCAACTTCAAGCCCAAGTCAAGACATTATTTCAGATATTTATAGTGAATCACATACCGCGTCTTATCCACCAGAACTGGGACTCGCGTAGGAGCTTTGATGATGCCAACACCCAGTTTTTCCGTGAGCGTATGAACATGCAGAACAAGCAAGACGTTTTTCACTATAATATTTTCTGGTGCTAATAGACAGCTATTATGAAAATCACGAATTTCAGTAGGATACTCATGGCCAGCTTCTAAAATGTAACCAATATTGTCTTTACTCTACCAAAATATTTATGTAAACTGTTCTGGCTGTATCCAGGAGAAATTGCCAACAGGTAGCTTTTGTGACATGAACTAGCCATAAAGATTATTGCAGATAAGTAAACAGTATGCGCAGGATCGTAATCTTGCAAGTACTTGTTGTTGGTAACATAACACCTGTTTGTGATAACAGAAACTCCGCCGCGAAGTCTTTCCTCTACAAAATTAATATCAATCAGTAATTCCAGCTACTCCCCACTTGCATAATACCAGTCTAGGTCCAACTTAAAATAGGCCATGTAATAATTCTGAAGTTCTCAAACGCTTCAGCAAGTATCAGTACATATGTTTGCAGATACAAATAAAAAAAATGCGATAAAGATTTGATGCCAAACCTGTTTGAGGCATTGCTGCATGGTCATAGTCGGCTCCATATACATTTTTGTTATTAAGCCGACTAAAATAAAATCTTCATTTTGCCAGACTTATTTCATCAAATTTTTCTTCAATGATATGTAATGATACGCAAAGGTCTTTTGCAGGTGACTTAGTCAAACTTAGTTTCAAATTATTTGCAATATGTTTGAATACATTTATGTTTTAACTAGTTCTTTTAACGACGCGTTCATAATCTGAATGTTATGAAACGTAATTTGCCAAGTGAAAATGGCATGTAGCGCTCCAATCTTTTGAAATGCAAGTGCTGTCTTATTAAACTTGCTTAAGGTTCTAGTATCAGTTGTGAATTGTATCCGCGTAAATTATGTAGCACCACAGGATTAAAATATGGCATCTTTAGATGAAGACTGCATTAGTCATGAGCCGCACCGCGAAATTTTACTGTATAAGGACAACGATCATGTACTCTATCATATCCGAGTGGTTACTCGTATAAACAAAACAGGTCAGACTTGTCATATAATGTTCACTGATTGCTGCAATAATAATCATCTTTGCTGGAACATTTATCATACGTATCCAGCTTCTTCAAGTAGGCTTTGTATGAACTGGAGTTGTCGCCCGGGTACAATTTTGTTCACTTGCTTAGCGCATCGTTGACACGGACCAGCTTGTACAATAAACCGCAAGGAACATGCTCCGGATACCCTCTGGTAAAAGAAGAATCTGGATTATTATTGGTGCCAGCAATGGGAACAGTGCTTTAAAGTCGGCTTAAATTACAAATGGAACTCCTGTCAGAGGGTAAACCTTTTCGAAAACATACGATATTACTTTTTTCAGGCATAGCAGCTTTCACAACATTAATGCACTCTGGTCGTGTTGCAAAAGCAGGTCCTCACGAATAAAACCAAGGGGACATTTTCTGCAGTAAATTAGTTAGCCTTTATGTTTGTTGTACTAATTCTTCGTGAATTCGTTAAAGTTTTTTATCCAATAATAAAAAACATGCCGATATGAATACAGAGCAAATCAACATCACTTTTGCTGGTCATATATGACAGGTACAACTTATAAATGTTACCGTCTTCCAAACCATCTACTTCGTCTTCCGAACCTTGGCACGGAATGGATCTGAAAAGTCAGAATCTCCAATTTTAGTTATGGTATGATGCATGATTGCTTACTGAGTTGCATTTTTAGTTGGCGCAGGAAACAACGGAGGTAACACCGCCCACATCAAGCATGTGTTGTCGTTACGTTAACACAACCTAGACCATTTTTAATTTTTACCGGCAATTCTAATAAGACCGTCCACGAACACGACTATACTTGGCGGTGTTTATGAGACATCTTGAAACGTCAAGCACAGTCCAACCAGAACCCTCACATAAAAACCTGTCTACGTCGTATCCAAATGACTCAAAAACGCTTTTGTTGTCTACTTGTTTGATGTCAAATATGTAGACTGGCTTGCTAACAAAATGTACTTCTATATCTGCCGCAGTTGTTTTTGTAAACATCACGCTAATGCCAACAGAAAATGCTAAGGCGAGATGTGAACGCGGCTCTTTTGAGAAAAAAAATATAGTGTTATTTCTGGCTCCGCTGTGATATAATATGCCCGCCACTTGTCAAATTTTGCCACGAATGTCATCAAGTAACCAACAAAGGCCTACCTGCGTTGAGTAAAACTCAGATTTTTGGTCATGGTTTCATATTCAACGCATCTTTAAATGTTTGTTTAGCATCGCCATGCGAGTATGCCGCTTAATGAAGAGACGTTTCGACGCATCCACATGTCATCATTGTAACAGATATTAATTAGGCCAAGTAAATTAATAGCTTTCGATGCTTGTCCGTACACAAAACGTGCGTCTTTAAATTATTTAACGGCTTGGTCACAGCCTGGTTTAACTCAAGATTTGCAAGAGGAAATCTTTATAGGACCGAAATGGCGTCAAGTTTCGTTTCGGGCTACTCCAAGTAGACTTCTGTAATATAGACAACTGTATGCAACATATATAACCTGACTGGATAAAACGATATGTTAAGCAAGTTGTATAAGTATGTCCTGCTCAGATCCTAACGAAGGCGCACAATTACGACAAATAAAATCAAACGAAAAATGTGCACTTGCATTACAATCAGGGGCGTAGTTACCATATAGAAAGATTATGCAACGCGTATTGGCCCACGAATACAGGTGGCCCACAAGCCTATCTAAACAGATTATTTGTTTTCACTATAGAACGAAACTAGAATAAGACAGTATACAACTCATCAAATGCTGTAATGTTGAACCCGTCCAATTGATATTAACATTGCAGGGACCCATCAGCAAACTTTGCATAAGGGCTCAACTATCTTAGCTATTAACATTGCAGAGACCTATCGGTAAACTTCGCATAGGGGCCCAAACATCCTTGCTATACCACTGACTAAAATACGAGGCAGCAGAAATATACCAGAATATATCACATCAGTATCAAGCTGGCGCGATTTAATCTGTCGTACGAATTCAACGAAATCTTTGACAAGTTTATCATGCTAGACCTGCCATGAAGACAAAACTTCATTTAGTTCGATGTTCAATTGCGCATTCAAAGGAAAACTTCTTGTACGTTTTCATGAGAAAAGCTGCCGTGTGCAAAGCCATATCAAACAAATGTATATTAGCATAGTTCGACTTAATTATTTGCTCTCTACTTGCTGTTGGAGCACATAAATTAAAAGCATCAGGGCGTTGCCCAATTTTACAAATGACTTGTGACCGCGCGTTTTGATCACACGCCCTATTACAAAAACGTTGTGCCATGATTTTGTAACTCTTGCTCGTAAAATTATATTGAAACGGTTTCTCGACGATGGTCTGCGATTCGATACGTTACAGAATCGTTTTCAACACTTCTAATACGGTAAACAATTTATAAGTCCAGCTTGGGGTATAAACCTTTTCAAGTATTTTTTAATCTTATAAACTGGAGCTTATTTCTCAAAGCTAACTTGTTCGCAATGCTAACATGATTCTGCTTGTGCTACCCTGCGCTGCCATGATTTCAATGGCCACTTTCTAAGTGTTTTTGTACTTGTTCACTAACTAGTACAAAACATCTACTTACAACCTCGTTCGACTTTTTTGCAAAATCCTTCATCTTAGCATTTTTAGCATGTGACTGAATCCTTTTCAACGACAACGGCTTTGTCTTCATTGAACGTGAAAATCGTATCATTTTATTTTGTTCCAGACTACTCAGTCATCAAATCTATGTTTAGTAATCATGTCATCCAATCACTGTAGCAGAGTATCAGACTATTCTGCCATCAAATATATGTTAGTAGTATTGTTATCCAATCACTGGTGCAGAGTACCAGACTACTCTGCCATCAAATATATGTTAGTAGTCATGTTATCCAATCACTGTTGCAGAGTATCAGACTACTCTGCCATTAAATATATGTTAGTAGTCATGTTATCCAATTACTGTTGCAGAGTATCAGACTACTCTGTCATCCAATCTATGTTAGTAGTCATGTTACCCAATCACTGTTGCAGAGTATCAGACTATTCTGCCATCAAATATATGTTAGTAGTCATGTTACCCAATCACTGTTGCAGAGTATCAGACTACTCTGCCATCAAATATATGTTAGTAGTCATGTTATCCAATCATGTTGCAGAGTATCAGACTACTCTGCCATCAAATATATGTTAGTAACCATGTTATCCAATCACTGTTGCAGAGTATCAGACTACTCTGCCATCAAATATATGTTAGTAGTCATGTTATCCAATCATGTTGCAGAGTATCAGACTACTCTGCCATCAAATATATGTTAGTAACCATGTTATCCAATCACTGTTGCAGAGTATCAGACTACTCTGCCATCAAATATATGTTAGTAGTCATGTTATCCAATCATGTTGCAGAGTATCAGACTACTCTGCCATCAAATATATGTTAGTAACCATGTTATCCAATCACTGTTGCAGAGTATCAGACTACTCTGCCATCAAATATATGTTAGTAGTCATGTTATCCAATCACTGTTGCAGAGTATCAGGCTACTCAGTCATCAAATCTGTGTTCAGTAATCATGTAATCCAATCACTGTTGCAGAGTATCAGACTACTCTGCCATCAAATCCAGATTTTACAAAATCGTAGAACGATCACTTGTGACCAAGTTTCTTATTTTTCTGCTCCTATCAAGGGGCGGCTTCGTTCTAAGTCTATAGCAATATCGGCATAACAAATGAAGCGCTCTTAATTTTCTTTTGACATCTGGTAAATGATTTTGAGAGCACTCTTGACAAATCTGTATGCGGCACTAACACTAAGGATAGATGTTATCATTTCGAAAACGTCTTCTATACAGCAGTTCTTTGGACGCTTTACCAGAACGGTATCGGCATTTCGATATGCAGTTACTGTTCATTTTGAGTATTAAATAAATTGTACATGATTATAACGTATTGTTTAGTTTAAATGGTAGCGCAAGTTGTCGTATGATAGAGCTTCATGAACTTTGTTGCCGTAGCCCGGTTCGCGAGCGAAATAATTGTATGTATCTGGACATAGCTGGTGATGGTATTGATGGAGTCGGAAATATCTTTTGGGTGGTCTGATATGTCATTGATAATGTTTTCTCTATGCAGGTCTTTCTTTAAAAGCGCGATCAAATCTGCTTCATTGGATTCGCTCAGGTGAACGAAATCGTTGTAAGCACCAACGAATCTTCTGATGCCAAAGTGCGATTGGATCTTTCACGTATCTGTGGTAACCTATATTGTGAAATTTTCTGTCGTAATATGGGCAAAATCCCGATTGTTCTATCAAGCACTTGCGAAACATTGTGTCAATAAGTAATCCACATGAAGTTACCAGTTGGACCTCTAGCCCTGATAATATTTGCGAAATATAATATTCTGGCAACATGTCTATATCTCTGGCAAAAGGCCATTTTCATTCCCAAAGAATAAGTTTATTGCTGTCAATCACGTGGCAATCTGGGCTATATCTGAAACCATCTATGACTTATATGCAACATCGTTGTCAATGTCTTTTTCGTGAGTGGTGATTTAAGTATTTTCCGATGACTGGCTCAATTAGTGCTTCCCACAAACAAGGCAGAGTTATTGCAGCAGATTTTTCACTGAGCTTTCTTTGTCTATGTCTCAAGTTGTACCAAACGGACGGGCTCGTAAACATTTAGCTAACTCCGAGCCGCCAACATTAATTTGCATGATTTGATACCATTGGGAGCGACTTTTGCTTTATCTGATGCGCTTTTACAAATGACTCCAAGACGACTTCCGAATGCATTATTACACAAATATACTGCATTCAATTAGAGGTTTTCTGTAACGCTGATAAAAAGATGCAAATAATGACTTGCACTCCAATTAAATATCCCAAGTAAAATCCTTCCAATAGAGGCTCAGTACATTTGAGCGAAAATTTAAATTTCCAAATGTTCAACTGAGCGATCGTGTAACAACAGGATAAAAGCAACACACATTCACGTGTCCTCAGTTTCCCGAACGACTCGAAGTTTTCTACCTTAAATTCAGGTGATAAAATACCTTTTCCTTTTTAAATGATTGGCAATTTTTCGAATGTTAATAACCCTTTAGCATGTTAACTTAATTGAAAATTATTCATAAACCTCATATGCTCTTAAAACGAATGCTAGATTATCTCCGAGGAAAATCTGAAACTATTTTTTCTGCAACTTCAGTTTAGGAATAAAGATGCACCAACTGAAAGCAGATATCTAATGTTTTACTGTGATGTATCATAAGGAATATAATGCACTTTCTTACCCTAAGAAGCAAGCAAGAAAAAAGGGAAAAATTTATTAAAATCGAGGACTCGCCATTCTCTGAAGTTTTTGCACATGTGAATAAATTCCTATTCGGGCAGTAAGTCGGTTCATGTATGTGCTACAGTAAATAAATAAAATAAATAAATAAATAAATAAATAAATAAAATCATGGAACACATGCAAATAACGATATAGACATAAACGCAAAACCTAAACAAGGTGCCTACCACTGGGGTAGATGGTTAACAAACTCTAATAAAAAAGATAGTGATAACAGAATTAAACGTCTGTACCAAACATAACACAAAAAACATGATATACGTTGTAAATTTCTTTACCCATTAAATGCTTTCCAAAGTTGGAGGGCATAACATGGAGATGTGTCAACACTATTCAGCAGGAAATGCAAAGGAACAGCTGACGGAGTAAATGTATTCTACTTGTAAACAAATATTAAACCAGGAAGCACGTGTTTACTTGTGCAGGTGTTATAACTCCCTCGATTTAGTTAAATTTTGACGATCACAAGGTCTTTATTTTCAAATGGGTACATATGTCTCGCCCCTGTCAATCGAGAGAAGCCTGGATAATAACAAAAACCGGTAATAAATTTTAAAGCATGCCATTTTTATCTGAAAGCGCTTTCTCCTGCAAATAAGCTGGCAAAACTTCGACAACAGAGAATTTAAAACAAAAACGAAAGTAGCTTTATAATTGGCGTGTCCATTTTAAAAGAGACAGACAGATTTAGACTTACCCTTTCTTGGCGAAATTAGTCCATTGGGTCATCACGATTTTGGAAATCTCTATATCACTTGAAGCATTCGATTGAAACGGTAAGTAGTTCCTCATTCTTGAAGATAAGCCGAATACTATAGGGATCTCAGTAGCATGACTTGCTCCAGCTAGCCAGTCGGGACTAAGTATATCATAGACTGGTCTATATGCAAATTCGTATAAATATGTGCTGGAGCCTGTGCTAGCTTTGGAATGCACATCCGCTAGGAAAATAGCCGGATACATGAAGTGAATGTCAGTCAAGAAATCGAGCAGACTGGCTCTTCGTTTATAATCATTGTTAGGGTCATTCCAGTCCGTGTATTGTTGGACCAAAGCTTTGCTCAGAAAACTACTGTTCAGCCCATACATTAAAGATAAAGTAAGCGGAATTACGACGTTTTCAAAAGCGTATCTGTACACGGAATAATTTGAGACACTCGAACTATTGGTAACAATACTCTTCCAAAGTTCAACGAAGACCGTTCCATCTTTATCGTTGTAACCGATCATGAAGTCCAGACTGACAAAATGACGCGCTTGCTCGGACGATAAATTTTTCAGAACGTCATATACCAACGAAGCCGTAACTATTTCACCATCAACAACCGGTCCAACCGTAATTTTATCTCGATTGTCTGTCATTATCTTCAATATTTGTTGTTGTGATAAATTTCTCAAGCAAAGGATGATATCTAAAGATGATGTTTGATTGCAACCAGCAAATTGTCCAAATTCTCCAATATTTGGTGTCAGCATCACGGATCCGGAGTACTGAGGACCGCTTTGAGAAATTACGCGCTGAAACAATCCCTTGTTCGCTGGATAAAGTGCATGGAAAAAGCAACTTAAAGCACCAGCTGATTCTCCGAATACAGTTACGGAGTTACTGTCTCCACCAAAAGCACCAATGTTGTCATGGACCCATCGCAGCGCCATCTGTTGGTCGTAAAGGCCATAATTTCCAATCGATGCACTGTCTCCAGTGCTGAGAAATCCGAACACAGACAGACGGTAATTCATCGTGACAACGATGACGTCATTAAAGGCGCTAAGGATATCACCCTGATACAAATGCATCGATCCTTCCATGAAACTACCCCCATGTATCCATACCATGACGGAATAGTTTTTTGAAAGGTTTGTAAGACGTTCTCCGGGAACAAAAATATTTAAATAGAGACAATCTTCAGACAATTCCGTGATATCTCCGAATAGAGGTCCCCGTATTTGCATGCATGCAGGACGTTCATATGTCGCATTGTAAGTTGTGTTCGTATGTCGTTTCATCTCTGGTTTATTGAAACGTAGATCCCCTATAGGAGGCTGTGCGTACGGAATGCCAAGGTAAATCAAAGCGTTTCTACTTACTCCATTGAACGTGGCATTACTAGTAAAACCAATATACGTCACGTTGTTAGTGCTGACATTGTGGTACGCTCCTCCTACCATAGTTCCCTGGGCGAGTAACATTGTCAATAGTGTACAGAAGTTGATGCAATGCCGCATGTTGAGTGATCTCCAAATAAGTTCCAGACTAAACGTAAGGGCAAACAAATATTTTGTGCTTGTAATTACACAGACGGTTGTTCCTGTAATAAATAAGATTGCCAGATAAGCGTTACTCAGACGTCCATTATTGTAATAAACATAAATGCAAAATTAGCATTCGTTGTACAGTGAATGTAATCTACCCATAAAATTGACTCAAACCGGTTTTGTCACAAGAGACACACCCCATTCGTATGCATAACCACAAAGTCGTTCATGTGACACGCTGATATTGCCCTGTGTGGAAGTACCTTTTACCTTGTGTGTTTACCGTCCATTCACGATGTAACGCTCCAGTTGAATCAGTCCATGAGGGCCTAAAAGGTGTACACAGAAACTATTTACAAATATGTACGAGCCACAACATGTCTGTATACAGTGCGACCTTTTCCTTTTCTCGTTCTCTTTGTAAATCCCTCCAGTTATTGGTGAACCACATCTTGAGTGAATATGAATGTACAAGAATTGTTAGTTGTTATTTAGTAACAAGAGCTTCCTTGGAATTCCGGGAATGCTTTCTGTTGTTTGTCATTAATATTATATTCTGTGTTCCTGACATTGTAGTTGGTTACTATTTCATTAAACGTTGAGGTTTCTTTATTGTATGGGGTAGATGTGTCATTATACGCAATGGTTATACGCAATGGTTATACGCAGAGGTCTTGCTATTTTGTGGAGTGGTTTCGTCCTTATATGCTTTACTTCAGTCTTTATATAAGGTCCTTTCGACAAATTTTAGTATAGGCCTTCATGAGTGAAGTTTATTACATAAATCCAATTCGACTATGGCAAGGACATAATAAACATTATAATATAAATATTGATGGTGACGCAGAACTCGATACATATACACTGGGTGCAGGGCCGTATAGTGCTATCACGAGCCCTGAGATAATAATAAAAAAAAAAACCCAGAGCTTCTCCTAGTTCTTGTTCAAACCCATTTTTTCTTTTATAAAATTAAAAAGTGTTGTTCGGCCCGCACCGCGGGAATATATCCCCTGTTCCCACCCTCCACCCCCCCCCCCCCATTATCGGCCCTGACTGGGTGACATGCATCATATATATTCATTCTAAATTCAGCATTATTCAATAGAGAGAATACTTGAGGTGCAAAATATATATATATATATATATATATATATATATATATATATATATATATATATATATATATATATATATATATATATATATATTTCGAATGTTAATAACCCTTCAGCATGTTAACTTAATTGAAAATTATTCATATATATATACATATATGTACACATATATATAGATATACATATATATAAATATACAGATATATATATATATACACATATATATAGATATACATACATATATATATATATATATATATATATATATATATATATAGAGAGAGAGAGAGAGAGAGAGAGAGAGAGAGAGAGATATACATACATATAGATATACATATAGATATACATATACGTATATATATATATATATATATATATATATATATATATATATATATATATATATATATATATATATATATATACACATATATGTATATATATATATACACATATATATATATACACACACACATATATATATATATATATATATATATATATATATATATATATATATATATATATATATAAAACATTCACTCAGATTTCCTTTTTGCCGTTAAACTTTAAAGTCGATTAGGAATAATTTAAGTAGCTTGAAATATTTACACATTATCATTAGAATGTGTGTCACAAAAGGGTTCGAGGTGGTCACTATAAACGATTGGTCATGAGTCATCGTATTAAGTTTTCTGTCTCACTTTCCATTGTATATGACTTTCAAGCCGTTTGAGACTGAGGGTTACAACATAATATAAATAGATACACTTTTAACAAAATGACCAGGTTACCAGACCGAGGGTCCAATCTTCAAGACCAAGATCATACGTCGACGTTTTAGATTTCCTAAACATTTCTTTATTACTCTACAAAGTTTGTTAAGATAAATGGACCAAACCTGATTTAGTAATAAACCGTCACTAGCTGGTTTGTTGCATTCCACATAATGAGTATACGAAAGGTCAAGATCACCTGCAATATTTTCATGATTCTGTCGCTCTGCTTTATTATGGTTATAGTTCACTGAACCAAAGTCCACTTACGTTCATCGATTCAACGGCAAATCAGGTATCACAGTCAGGATTATATCATTAAAGTCTATGTTGTTTTCCTGGCTACAACGATTACAATCCGATTTCATTATGTTAACTTTTGGTGACCTGACTGCTGTAAGCGGGGGACACGTATCTACCGGAACTGCTTTACTTTTTTTCCGTTGTAATATAGTGTCTATAGAGTTAGATCTGACGCTAAAAATGCACGGGTCAAGGGAAAATTGCTCGCACTCTCTTATCTGTCAGTTACTAAAAGCGGCCTAAATTCTAGTTTTGACAATAGGCGGTCAGGAGCGTCTGCTGGAATGGAAGTTTTAGATATATATATAGATTTAGTTTCGTGATTTAGATGCAGTATTGTGTTATTGTATTTATGTGTAATAACGAAAGGGGTATTTTCTTCGTTTGTGGACTGCTACGGTGGCCTAAATGTTTAGAGCGTCCGTCTTGGATGCGGGAGGTTGTGGGTTCGATCCCCGGCCTAATCATACGAAAGACTTATAAAAAAAATAGTATTAATAGCTTCCTCTGGCATGGTTCCAAACGTCTGAGGCGTGATGCCTCAGTGCTAGGCATCACTATAAACTGCCACACTGCATATTTCATAGCGATATGACTAAATGTTTTAGTAAAGCTACGTTAAAAATTCAAATTACACACACACACACACACACACACACACACACATTCTTCGTTTCTGCAAGTAAATTAAGACCAGAAGATGTTGTTGTCTCTGAATCTAATAACCATCCTGAATTTATATTGTCTTCTGCTGAATCAGTTGGAGGAAGAGAACGATCGCTTAATGAATGACCTATTCTATCAAAAAAGATCCAAATTGACTTGTTTACATTACGATTTAGATTAAATATGTGCCGCATAATTACACCTCCCTGAGAGAGACTATTCGTCCAACCTGTGTAATTAACAGATAATGAAAATGAAATCGTCAGTCACACGATAAATGTTTCTCTATGTACAATCTTTTATTGTTTGTCAACTTGTTAATTATTTTTTTCTCTGAAAATGTGACATGTGTTACAGCGACTGTCATTGCAGGGTTTAGGAATGTATTTCAGAAATGGATGGATGATTAAGTAAACGACATCACAGTGTAGTGCTTGAGCCCTAACAAAATATGTTTATTTTCTATTGCACTTGTTTTAAAATTAGGGCTGGTAGGGATTTTAATTTTTTTAAATACATTTTATTATAATTAGTATATATAATGTACAAAGCGCTTCAAATAATGGGCTAAAGCTGATCAATTAGATCAATTTCAGGATTTTTAAAAAATTTGTTGATTATTTTAATTGGTTTGCTTTGTTTTCTTTTGCTTGTTTGTTTGGTTGGCTTTTTGTTGGTTTTTGGTTGGGGTGGGGGTTGTATTTATTTTACCCTGGGGGTAAAAAAATGCTAGGATCGGCAACGAAAAACTGGGATGATCGGCCGACAGGAAACACTATTATTTTGGCCTTACCGAACACCAAACTGCCGATTGTAGGAACAATTGGCGAAAACGACCGAAGTTGACTTTTTTCCTGAGGGCACACGAACTCCATAAATCAACGTAAATAGCGCGGCATTATGCATAATTAGTATTAGGTTTCTAAGAAAAAAGGAAATGAGACTTGAACATAAACAAATACTCAGTTTAAATATTGCAGCATATTTCTCGATAAATCTTCTAATAGAATTCCATAAATCTCTAAGCGAGAGATTTTAAAGCTATTTCTTCGCGAGCGCATTATAGTGTTGTCTTTTAGCAATTCCCTTTAAATGGAGCTATACTGCGAAGTTTCGTACTAAACCTCTTTGAGGTTTTCGTATCAAGTTCTGTTCTGAGGGGTGGATGGCCAGATATGATGTACACATTACTGTCTGTAGTTCTTTGCGGGAGATGCTTTTTGGAACGTACTCAATTTCTTTAAATCCACAGGGGAAGGGTTAGGAATATTCATTTCATATGTAAGACGTTGCAGCACACGCGCATTCCTTGTGGAAAAATAAACTTTGCTATTGTTTTCATGACTTTCTTTATGCCCTGCACCCAGGAGAGAGTTTTTAAAGCGTCTATCGGTTTCCATTTTGTTCTCAGTTATAATAGAGTTGTGATATCCGGAGTATGAGATTCAATGTAAACCGAGATGTACATATACTTCAGTGACTTTTATGGGCCCGTCCTTAAAAGATTTGTATATATCTAGTTTCAGACTTTAGTCCCCCGGATTTCACCTCTAAACGTGGTGTGGTTTACAACTGTAAAACTTAATAGCTGACCACTACATGTTTGCTTTACCCCAACCAAAAAAAAAAGAAAATTCTGCGGGAGTCTCCATTCAGTATCAAATGATTTTCAGTTTTAAAAAAACAAGAGAAATTTAGTTTCCGAGTCACTGTTTTATATCGTTCTTTTCTTAAGTAACATTCTTGAACAAGGAGCATTTCTTGTAGCTGTTCTCCACTTTTGCCGAGTAGAACGTCATCTCGCTCAATCATTAGCTGAGCACTTACATGATGACGTTGGAATGTCACGTCATAGAGAACGTCAGGCGGAACGTCCTCAGTTTTTCCACTTCATGCCTAAAGTTATTCCACTCGCACTGGAAAGAGGCAGGGGGTTACTGTTGGCGACAAGTGCATGCCTCCTATAGAGGTGTTTATTGTAAACGCGTCTCTTTTTTCCATGTATTACAAAAAAAAAAAAAAGACGGAATGGGTTCAGGTTACAGTTAACAACTGTATCAACGTTTTCCCTGCATATACATAGATAACGGGCGGTCACAACGTTTAAAAATATATCAGACGTGTACAAAATATTTTATGTTTGTGCTACTGTTTTACTAGATTAATGTCATTTTTTTTTTAAGTACTCTGTAAGATACGTGGGATTTGTTAGAATTGAGACTAAGACTATAGGATAATGTAAAGACAAACAGAGAACACGCGTTAAAGACTTGTATTAAAATGAGACTCATGCTTGAATGCTTTTGAGAATAATGATGGCGCGGGAATTGCGAACTCGCTTTCCATATGTATGTGTGTCGTATGTGTGTCTACATCCAATCTCATATTCAAGATGTCACAGGTGTTGTCGTGATCCGTGTACACTGTACATAGCTTCTTTGAAACAAGGCTAATATGATAAAATACGTGTTTTTTTCATAATAACAATTCAAATGACTCAACTAGCGTAACCAACATGATAAGATATTTATTTCCAGTGCTGTAGTGATAAATGGAGGAATAGAGAAGTGAGATAACGCAATAAAAAAGTAAGGGAACGCATACTACTCAGATGCTGGGGGGGGGGGGAATGGCGAGCGCCATAGTATGTAAGGGAACGCGCAATAAAAAAATAAGGGAACACCGTTCCCACATCACTACACTCCTGTTTATTTCCTTTGGACATTATTTATGGTGTGAAAATCTTTAAACTTGGTGCACTAAACGCCAATGTCCAATAGGGTACCAACACGCTTTTTCAGATGTGAGTGGTCCAGAAACATTCTAGTAGAAGGATACGAGATTTTAAATTGCAACAATTGATGACTGGATTAAATTGTTTTTAACAGACCTAGTGGTCCAACTTCGTCAATCGTATACTACTTTTTGTATAATTCGTTTGCTTGCATGTTTGTTTCGTGTTGAATGGACAATTTCACTGAGAGGCTACATAGTGCCGAGTGTGTAGGTGAAAAAGCTTGCCAGTACCTTCCCCTGGGTAAGTCGTTCTTCTGGGGTTTTCCCGGGTTCCTCCTCCACCAGTTATACTGGTCGCCGTGCATAGCCTATCTGGTGCTGAAATATGGCGTTAATAAAAAACAACAACAAAATTGTGCCGATGCAATAAGAGGGACGTGTCTTGTCCAGATATGCATCGATGCAGCTGATCCATGATAATCTGGGCAGGATTGGAACACGAGACATTTGGATTCTGAGTACGCCATGCCAACCACTGAGATACCGCGGCTCCCAGATGTGACATTATTGTTAGAAAATGCATAGTAAGGAGTTATATTTTAGCGAAGCTTTTAAATGAAAATGAATGAATGTATACACGTTTATAATGAGAAATAATTGGAAGACAGATCTGAACGAAGCCCAACGCATTTCCATGCTAATTCTAGGAACATGGCCCGTCAAGTCGTTAATTAAGAAACAGCAACACGGCTTCATTCATATAAATTATTTGCCCGACCTTCTCTGAGGCATAAAACCATCCCATACGATAAACAAGAATATTTACTGTTCACGCTGATATATATATATATATATATATATATATATATATATATATATATATATATATATATATATATATATATAATCTTTGCAAACATTCATCTTTTTTGCCGACAAAACTTGAAGTTGTACATAAAAATCACTCAACGGATACACATGATAAAGACTAAAATCGAGAATATCAACTTTGTTATGATTAAAAGCAGATCTTTATATATTTAGCAGAATGTATTCACATAAAAATAAAAATAAACGAAAATCAGGTCTCTGTTGGCCTGGCATTACTCACATAGTTAATGAATGTTTTCAAGTCCAACGTGATTCTGGTCATCTTGAAAGTAATGGAAAATTTTAAGATATTTTAAGTACAACCTCAGCTTTATCTACAAAACAAATATTTTAATTGTTAGATTATTTTCTTACCTTTCATTAAACTGTTAATGTCCACTTGAACTTCAACAGTAGAAACAAAATGCGACGGTTTATGATCTCATGCATGGATTTCGTTCATTATCAATGCGTACTGATTATAAATCAAGAAAATGACAGCAACATTATATTAATAAAATGAAGTGGGGAAAAAAATCACTGTTAGAAATATAGTTTCTATGATTGTAAGAAACTCGTTACATCGTGTGCAAGACCAATTCATGTTTGTGCAATGATGTTATTATCAAACAACGTTGAAAACAAATTATGAATTTAGTTTAAGAAGGGGAGGGTTTTAATCTCTCTCTCTCTCTCTCTCTCTCTCTCTCTCTCTCTCTCTCAGCCACGAACGTCTGCATTGATTTGTTTAATGCAATAAACTACGAAGCACTCTTGTTCTCAATCGGACTACATTTTATTTTTTCTGCCTACATAATATAAGATGTCAGTGTGCAGTGATACATAATATGGTCAATCATAAATGACTTAAATGAACAATCCATTATGCAATGTATATATCTGAATACTTTTCAACAATTTAAATTCAATTATATATGAAGTTTTACAAGATAGGAATTTGAACAATTTGTAATAGTTCATAGGTTAGTAAAGTAGTGGTAATTTTACAAATTACAATTAATACATGCCATGTAGCATTAAGCTGCACATATTACGATCTTGTATACAGGTTTATAATATTAGACACAATTTTTTGTTTCAAATAGCTTGAATAAACTAGTCTCTGGAATACATACGATCCAGAGAAAACCATAACCAATTTTAAGCGACCACTCAAGAAAATAAACTAATTCTTGCAAATTGTTGTTTTTATTATTATTATTATTATTACTAATCTGGCCAATGAAATTCGCTTGGGGCTATCACAATAAGGAACATTCCGCACTGGCGAGAGCTGTGTAATGGGGCGTGGCTATCTACATGTTTACCTAATGGTCAATAACTTGAGGCAATCGAAATCGAAGGCTAACATGCTTACCTCCTTTTCATTGGGAGCGGAAGTTGAAAAGTGTTGAATATATCGAGAGCTGAATGAAAAATGGCTGCGACAGCATGGTTAAATAACAAGTTAGGACTGGTTTAAACCTATTTGACCCGTCCGACCGACACTGACTGAGAGTTTATTATTCCGACCTTCTACTCACTCACTTTGAATTGACTTTCTTCTAAAGTTCGCAGTAATTAACCTTTAGATTCCTCTCAGTATAAAGTGTCACACGTCAATGCTTGGCGATGATATCCAACTTTGAAGACCATAAGCAACTGGTGTGGGCCCCAATAAGACATGGTAAGGTCGTTGGGGGAGTCGTTTGTTGTGGGCACATACCAAATAAGGCCAAAAAGGTGTTCAATATAGGTTTTTAGGAGCTGAAAATTCGAAGCTTGCACCTGCCAGAATATCAGCATAAACTAGAATATAATGAAATTTACAGCATATTTAAGCTCGATTAGCAGGCACACAAACAATACATTTTGTCGTACAAATGTTTCGGGCGCATGATGATGCTATAATTGTGATGGCCGGTTGCTGACTTATTGATAAAAAATGTGGCGAAAGTCAAAGTCATTAGCGATTGGTTGGTTACAAGCATTGAGCAACAAACGTCTAATATCACTCACTTAAACATTCTGCTAGGGGGAGGGCTCATAATTCCCTTGATTGACAAGGGACATGATGACGCGCCCGACGCACCATTGACGAGTAAGGCTCGCAGCGGCGATCAAAGTTTTCAGTGTCGCAAGCAAATCTGTGTTCACCCTGGAGCTGCCACTATTTAGTCGAGCAATCAACGTGCTCATTTGATGGGTATAGATCCGACAGAACAGCCCACTCCACATTACGATTGTCTATGCTTCTCATATTGATAACAGATCGCTGTATCGCACGCTTAGGGCTGATTGCGTGCATTCAGTGAGCCGAACCTCAGCTGGTTCACCAAACGGCGCTAATAGTTGCTGAACCTGCTCTCTTGAACGCATAGATCATCAGGGGCCAGTGGGTAGTCGATATACGCGTCATGGAGCTCTTCGGTGTAATTGAGATTACAGAATGTAACCATTTGGTGAGTCGGATTCAGTGAAGTGTGCGATACAAGGAGATATGCGTGGTCATTACCAAAACAACCTCCAGCTCTGCAACACAATCGGGACTCTTGTCACCAAGGTCAATCGGACATTGGTGTTTGGCCAGAAACCGTGTATGCAGCGCAAATCCAGCTCAACAGGGGACTTCTACCGTGAAAGACTTCATTAAGTCAATAGGTCCGTCAAGGAAAACCATGGAAAATCTCAGAAATCCAGCTGGCTATACGGGTATGCCAATTTTTTGTTGTTGCCATAAATAGTTTTAAAAGGGCCTGATTCAAGGATAAGGTTGAGCAGGTTATTTTCGGTACGTACCAACCCGTTTCAGCCGTCCTTTCTCTTAGTGCCCATGACAGAGAGGAATACCTGAATGAGGACTTTGTCATCGACCACGAATGCCCTTATGTGGTAGATGAGTACCTTATGGATAAATCTGTAGTTCCTCGCGAACGAAGCTCCTACGTGAAAAATAAATTCCAGAGAAAAAAGAATATAGATGGCTGGCCTGGGATGTCAAACCTGGCTGTCGAACGACGCATCTGTTGCAAAGGCTCCTGATGTGATAGGTGAAATGGAACAGGCTATACGTGGTTGCGCCCACCGCGTATGATAATAAATGCTACATCATGCAACGACTCAAGAACTCTGCCATTTTTGCAGAGGTCATGGGTAATAAACCGAGTGACAAAATACATGTCGCTATTGTAGATCCCGTGACGTATATCTCCAACTTCAAAGACTCCCCAGGTACTGATGACGTACACCGCGACCAAGACAAGATCATCGTTTATGACGAGGTGATGCTGGGGGAGTGGTTGAAAATCCCCCATGAGCCTCTTTTGCCGATGTGTTGTACTTGGCTCAGTGCCATAGCCAAGTACCGAAGGAGATTCGCAACAACGCTAATATTGTCGTCCTATTCCACGGGACTGACATCCATAGCCTGCGAAACGTGCATACCAAGTGGTGTGTCGCGACATAAATTTGCGCGAGTTTCGCCAGTTCTTTGACAATGCAACGCAAATAGCCCACAGCTTCGCCACCATAGATCCTATCAGCACAGGTCCAGTCAAGTTTCGGACGAGCCTTGATAGGGCGTCGATTAAATCAAGCTTATCAAAAATATGCAAATACTTTTAAAGATGTATCTTAATTCCGTTGACAAAATGTGCATGTACGAGACACAAGATGGGCATACTAATGGAGTATATACCGAACACAAGTAGCTGGGCGACACGTAAACACCCGTCAGCTTGCACAGACTGATGCCACTTAAGAGTTCAAGAAAAGCTTGTCGCCTCTCATGGAGCCCGCCAACGCCAAGGCCGAATAAACTGCCCACACCGCAGAGGAGACCCGTGAGTAGGTTAAAGATGCAAGGCAGGTCGTCTACAAAAAGGCTGGAATTGTGTAAAGGCTAAGGAAAGAGCTTAATTCTGCTCCGAGAAGATCTCAGTTCTGCTCTAACCCATCCAGAGCCAGAGTTAACATCAACTATTATCGTAGTGTCCACAGTTTGAGCAGCTTATGTGGAAAGCGTGCGTCTCTATGGAATTAAAGGCCAAAAGGGCAAAGCATTGCGACTCATAAATGAGAGAATATCTCAGCTAAATGTGGAAGAGTGAATACATGCGCCATGAAGAAACACAAGCGCAATATTAACACAAGCCGAAACGGCGGCAAAAACACTTGCTGCCCAAGAGCAACTGTAAGAAATGTCATGGCATATCATAGCAAAGCCTTACAACTTGCTCAGCATCTATGTTTGTAGCTAGAGACTCCATTCTATATAAGTGCCTTAACGTCAAATCACATGATTTAGAATTCTCGTCCACTCTGACCATATTTGGTTACGATAATTTAAACCTGCGTTATACGTAGCTCTAAACGAAAAGAACAAACAAACAACAGCAACAACAACAAAAAACATCAAAATGACGGGCGATAAACCAGCCGTAAGCAAGGAACACGAGTAATTCATGCCTACTGCCAATTCTGATATGGACGAGCTAGTATTGACGGAACTAGTAAAGCATGTTCCTGGCATCGACAAGGAATACAAAGCGCTGGTTCGGAAGTATTGTGACAACTTGTTGTTGGCATGCAATGGTTCAGATTGGGGTGTAAAGAGGATGCAAAGCAGATAGACACTGAGAACTAGAGCTACCGACAGCATGCTAGGCTAAACTGGTGTCAGCTGGGGGTAATTGAACTTTAGCTGTCGGAACAACAGCCAAAATTATTTCCCCCGATGCATCTTGGATACGATTGTTACTAAATTTCAGAGGTGGAATTTAGCGATACGACCTCAACGATAATATCTCCTTCGGGGAAGTATGAGTCTCTATCACTCGTCTCACAAACAGAAAAAAAACCAGTTATATTCGAAATGACGCTGTCTTTCGCATTACAGTAATCGGTCAAAAAACAAACAATACCTGAAACTTTTGACAGAAGGCAAGGTAGCTCTTGGAGAGAGTGTTGGCAGGCGAGTTGACGACGTGTTATTTCCAGATCTAAAGCGATAAAGTCAACTGACTTGACTGCACTGCGGTCTTAGCAGTAATCCATGGTGAGAGGTTTGAGGTGCGTATCGGAAAGGGAGCTAACCTCTCTATCCACCCTGTTCAATTTAACTTTCATAGTACTCTCCTCATAATTATAATAATGTCGCTATATCCAAAGTGCAAGACAGACACGATGTTCGTATCAAATAGATCTGGGATGGTGGAACTTCCTTACGGGCAGAGGCTGAACAGCGACGCACTCTACACACAATAGTATTATCGCCTATTAAATATAGTCGACAGTGCTGACATCACGCTGACGTCTGTGTCTCTGGGCACCGGTGCAGCGTGGATTGGATTATCGTCAATAATCACGGCAGCCCTTGATATACCGCTTTTGGCGATGACCTGATTTCCCTTGTAGGCAAGTTTATTAGACAAGGAATCTCCCTGTAAGCCAAAGTGTAAGATGAAATCTGTGTCTTGGACGAAACAAAGCTCAGCACAATCTCGGGTAACATATCTATGGCCATCTCTTAGCAAGAGTGAATTCTTATTCAGGATGAAGTCGACAAACATACGGCCATGAAGAAGCTGGCGAGGAAATGATGAAAAATCTCTCCTGAAATTCATATATAGCTGTTTGGTAGCCGTCGAAACAACAGGAGTCATGAAAGCAATACAACTGTTAGAACAACAGTCTTCATACTTGAAGCCTATCTCAAGCGCACCTCCGCCATATGATGCTTATTTTAATAACAGACAAGCAAACATTGCGATGCCAAAGCGACTGCCTCTCCGTGCAATCCAGCTTTTCATATACTGCCTCCAATGTCTGCACATGGCTTGATGGGTCTAGGCCGAACTCTCTCACTTCACTACAATTTCATCTGAAACTAATTCAATAGTAAACATTCCTATCATACTTAGGTGAGAAATCATCCAGCTGGTGAAACCATTCGGATTAGACCAATCTGCATAGTATACAGTACTGTTTCGCCTTCCACTTTGTGTGCGAGTATTGACGAAAACAATCGAAAGTTTAGCTAATACTACGTAAGTTATTTTGAAGTGTGTGAGTGGCAGGTCTGTGTTATTAACTCCCAGTCTGATATGACGACGGGGTAAAAGCTTTTAGGACGAACATATGTGTCTCAAGCCACACCGTTACGGAATTATTTATCACCGTTGAAAGAACACGAGTACAAAACACCTATATAAAAATATTTTAATAAAAGACACGTATCTCAAGCGTATTGCTGTCACAATTTTCTATTTAACTAAAAGCACTACCTAGTTATGTGAAGATGAAACCTGAATCGATATTGCCAATGAGTATCGCTAAGAATTGTGCCCACGGCAAGGCCCGATATTGTCCCTGTTCATGAATAGAAGATATGCATAGGATAAATACAACTTGGATTGGACAGTAATGTCTACCATGATGCATACTGGGTGTCTAGAACATATCATTATCTTAGAAACTATATTTTAAAAACTTCGCGATTCGCTGTCATCTTCGCTAGCTAAGGTTCCGATATATTAACCCTATCGGCACCTTGGCGGATCGAGCTGATATTTTATTTTTTTGTCATAGTGACATCTAATGGATTTCATGAGTTGCCTCCCTTACTATGTAATGCCAACTAACCAATAACGTGTGACAGCGGCGCATTGTATATTGGCGACAAATGGTGGAGGCAATTGACTTCAAAAAGGATACTTTGTAAGTCTAAATTCGAAAGTATGATTAAGTACCAAAGAGAAGTCATTGCAGGTGCATTTGCTGTTTTATGAGTAAATTCAAGGTATGTGCTCCCCTTTTCTCACCCATGCGACAGAGAAATCTAGCTGTATTGCTAAACCTTACTTTTCCTATCTCAGTCTAGTCATCTCAGACCAGTCGTCTCAGTCAAGGTGTCCACGCGCTCAGAACGACTTTTATAACACGAAACCCTTGTTGTATTCCGCTGTGCCTAACGTAGTTGTTCTAAAATCAAGCAACAACAACAACAAATATATAACAAAAACATAGTAAATTATGGTCAATCCATCTTTGAAAACACGTCATACAAAAACATTTTTCGAGAGACAGACACACGCATACGATGTCGAGCTTTCTTGTATATGCTAGTTCGTTCCACGCAGCATGGTCAATGTTATCTTATATGCAGGCCTAGCTCAGTACATTTACAGGTCAGTGTCATTAAAAGTAGCTAAAGCTACCTAACTAGTTTTAAATACTTCATGTGAAACAAATTATATACTGTTAGCTACACTTAATGACGCTGACCTGAAAAATGACTGTGTTACAGATAGAATAAAATTCTCAATGCTGTGTGAAATGAACTTTAACAGAAAACACTGATCCATGCACATAGAATGTAGACCTATACACTTCATAGCCTATTAACTCTCTTAACAACTACGGAAACTTAGTAACAACCAGAAATATGTTATGTCAAACATGCTTTATTCTAATTTTGTTAAGCATCTCCACTGTGCCCCAGTAGAATAAAAAATATACGTACAATATTTAATGACAAATAATGCACTTACCAGCCAGAAGGAATCGTTTATCCGTCGGCACAGTAATCCATAAGCAAATTTCACTGTAGCACTTGCCATATTTCCAAGACAGAAAAATAAGTTTTCAAAGAATCCGCTCGGGTCCGTATTTTGAGGGTCTTTTATACACGTGGGTAATTTTACAAAATAATATTAAGGATAACACAAGCATGTCACAAACAGTTTCACCTCCTCCAAAGAAAAGGAGAGTTATATACGATAGTAACATAAATCACTAATTACCCGTGAATAACCCAAGCACGGACACTCATGATATATGTAACTTTTCGTTATAATAATAGCCTATACACTACAACAGAGGTGTGAGCCTAGTATCGTTTCATTATTTACAATATAATTTTCTAAAATGGAACTGATGAAAATGAAACATTTTCTTGTAACGAATATTAATTATTTACTGTTAATTTCATATAACATGCATATATTAAATGTGAGAATACCTCAATACCATGCAACGTTTTATGCTGTTATTTTTTGTGTTCACGCATAAAAACTGTACTTCGGATGACATGGTCACCCCACAGTCCATATTAACATATTTGTATTAATGCACCACATGTAAACGCTTGCGCGTGAACTATATTGCACAAGGGAGAAGTTCTTTATTACTTTAAAGGAAGTGATTGGGCGAGAAAAAGAATCTACGTAGGGGTTTGCACCGAGACAAGGAAATCCCAGTCGCGGGGTTACATTAAATGGCTGCCCCCCCCCCCTTCGGCAAGCCTCGAGGGGAAACAAATAATGTAACCCCTTGACTGGGACTTCCTTGTCTCGGTGCAAACCCCAAAATAGATTCTATTTGTCTCGATCGTGTATGAACAGTGTTCAAGTTTGAACAATTTAATTTGATTGGATGTGGTAGCTTGACGTTGCATCCAATGAAATGCACAGAGCCTTATCAAATAAATATCTGCTCGATACGCCAAGGTGTAGCTAGTGTTAACATATCGGAAACTTGGCTATCGAAGATGGCTAATTGTATGTATATGTCTTTCATTGCATATTCAACATTTCCACGGAGAGGTAGCCAGGCGTTTCACGGGGTGTTGATATATTTTAAATAAATAAATAAATAAACAGGAAAGCAAGAAACCCAAATGGGCCAAAGAACGATCATTTGGTTGACGTCTTCTTAATAGCCAAAATGCAAGGGTAGTTGGCCAAGAAATATTGGTTAGTATGATTCTTTCTACTGAAACTATTTTCCATGGTGTAGATTGCGTGCGTTATGAAAACAACTGTCTCAACGGACCTTCCTAATTGTTGTATCTTCATCCCCATTTGATGGCACAATATGCCTGATATCAGTATGAGTGAAATTGTGTTCAGCGGGCGAATGTGTCTGTGTGTGTGTGTGAGAGGCAGGCCCGACTAGGGCAAGGCGAACGAGGCAAACGCCTTGGGCCCCACGCTTTCAGGAAATCAACTCCGCAATGCAAATTTATTGCTTGGGGCCACATACTCATCGCTTGCTGCCTTGGTCTCCACATGCTGCCTTGGGTCCCGCACATTCTAGGGCCAGACCTCTGTCTGTGTGTGTGTGTGTGTGTGTGTGTGTTAAAATAGATTAATTTGTGTAAATATTTCATATGTTTAGTAGCGGCATCAACATTTAATGGCAAAACAGCATCATTTGCTTAAATTTGAAAGGCGATAAAACTTTCTGTTTGACTTGGTCAAATTATGTTAAGAGATTATTTTAAAAAACGTTATACGTATTTCTATTATATTCCTTTACAAAATTTCGTTTTTAGTAACGGCATCAATATTTGACAGCGAATCTCCATTATATGCATAATTATGGAACCCGTTAATACCATAATGTTTTTTGGTCAAATTTGGTAAGAGTTTTGTAACAGCAGCCATATTAGTTGGTAGATTCGCATCATTTGTAGAAACATGTAGCATTTTATGCGAGAATGTAAAGATTGGTTAAATTATATTAAGCATTGTTCAAAAGAAGTCGCTTAAGTATTTTTTCTTTTTTGTAATGTGGGGAATATATGAGAGTGTATCGACAATATTTGTAAGATTCTAAAGCTACCCGCATTAGGATTCATTTTGTCAAATATAGTCATCTTCCGTTAAGGTAGGGGTTTCTGTTGACTTTGATTTTTTTTTTAAACCACTGACATTTCAATTTCTGTCTATCTTTAGTTACGGCAGCAAAATATGACGCTAAATTGGAATCGACATGCTGTGAAAATAAAAGAAAACTGAACAAACTGGCTACTTTTGATGCCATCTTGAAAATAATATATAAGCAATAAGAAGTACTACAACAAATAAAATGATAACACTAAAAATAATTAGAGCTATTAACACGTCCTCAGCTGTAGTTAGTTCCATATCAAATCGTTTGAGACGTGGTTGGTCTGATGGACACTGCTTTTCCTTGCACTGGCTAACAGCGGAATATTTTGACAAGTAGTGGGGTATAGATAATGTCAGCCTATCCCAGAACGCCATGCGAATCTCTTCTGGACGTTGCTTAATACTGGATGGTGTAAGGTTGGTATTCAACAGAAAATAGTCACGTGTTCCTTTCTTGTATTCTGGCCAATGAATTGGTAATTGAACAGGTTCATTTGGATTTCTGAAACATAAATAAATACATATATACATACATACGTACGTACGTACATACATACACACATACATACATACGTACGTAAGTACGTATATACATACATACAGACAGACAGACATACAGACATACGCACGCAAGTACGCAGGCATGTATACATACATACATAAATACATACATACATCATGCACGCATGCATGCATGCTTACGTACGTACACACACACACACACACACACACACACACACACACATACATACATACATACATACATACATACATATGGAGTATGTACATTTGGTTATAGCGCCCCGTTTTAAAGAATTCTTGGATTTGTGTGATTACTTGTGTGATTATTGGAATTCGGCGCAATGGAAATATTCCTAGCCAGAAATAATTAACCAATTATTAGGAGCAAACGTCACGGAGTGAAGTGTTAGTGAGTTTCCATGATGCTATGGTTCACTAGTAGTGAATTCAAGCCAAAACCGAAGGAATGTCCCTGTCGTAAGATAGTCCATAATAAAATCTAGTGGTGTACATTGGTGGTGTGACTGCAGTGGCAGTATTTACGGTAGGAAACCGGTAAATTGCACAAAGGAATAAGTAAGAAGGGACTTGGCCCATAACGTTTACGTCGCTATGGGGGCAAATGTGATGTAGTTATATTGGCGAAATGTGCCTGGAAGGCATACATTGACTGTCATAAGGTGGCGGAGTTAAAATAGTTCCCAGTGTTAGGGGATACTCGTATATTTTCTAAGACGTGAACGGTTGGCGGTACGGAAACATGATGAAGATAAACCATCCAGATGTGCGGTTGATATATAATTGGCAGGTTGTTTTATCTGTGGTCTTGCATTAATTAGAGTAAAATTTAGGTATAGAATGAACACGTCGGGCTTTCTAATTTACAATTGAAGTTTTATGGAAGTCTTTGGAAAGTCGGGGTAAACTTATGACTTCTAGCGAGAATCGCGCCAGGGTTTGACAACCGCTCGGTCAAGTAAATACCCCTGTGCGTATAACAATACATACATACATATAGGGCCTTCATACGTACATACATACATACGCACGCACGCAAGTAGGCACGCATAAATACATATATACATACGTGCGTGCATGCATGCATATACAAACATACATACGTACAGACATACATACATATATACAGAAAGCCAGACAGACAGACGCACGCAAGTACACATCCATCCATCCATCCATACATACATACGTACGTACGTACGTGCGTGCGTGCGTGCACATACATACATACATACATACATAAAACTTACCCCGTTTTTGCAAAATTAGTCCACTTCGTTATAATGTATTTGCCTAAGAGATACTCATCAGCAGATAATGTGGTCTCTTTTGGTATGCTTAAAAAAGGCTTAAGTCGATCAGAAAGGGCGAATACAAAAGGGATCTCCATACCATGGTTTGCCCCTTTTACCCACTTCGGTGTCACTTTATCTAGGATGGGACGATGAGAGAATAGATAAAAATAAGTTCCTGCGGATGTATTATATCCCGCATGAATATCAGCTAAATGAAGAGAGGGGTGTAAAAATGCATAATCAGTAGATAGATCTGCTAGCATGTCTCTTGTATTGTACGGACTTTCAGGATTCTTCCAGTCAGTGTACTGAAATATTATTGCATCCTCTATTAATTTTGATGAAGTTCCGTAAACTTGGTTCGCAATGATTGGAACTAGTGCTTTCTCGAACTTGTCTCTATGAACTGGAAAGTCAGAAGTTGCCCACACATTTGAAAGACCCAACATTGGTGCCCATAAATACTTCAGGATGAAAACTCCATCTTTATCTGTTACACCGGATAAAAAATCAAGACTGGAGAAAAATTGTGCTTCCTCTGTCTCTGGATTTGATAGTGTTTTAAGAACCAAAGTGGAAGTTTCTTTGATGAAATCACCGTCGACTACTGGTTGAAACTGAAGACTGCGCAATGGTGAACTCATAAAAATCTCTCTGATTTCATCTTCTCTTTTGTTCTGGAGACACTTTATTACCTGTTTAATCTCCTTGTGGTTACAATTAAGAGCTACTGCAAAAGTCCCAAGATTATTCCTTTTGGTAGATGTTACACCGAGCGTTGGAACTCCGCTCTGCGCAATAACTCGTTTAAAAAGTCCTTTATTTGGGGGATATACTGCATGTAGTGAGGCACTTATCGCACCTGCTGATTGGCCAAATACAGTCACTAAATTCGGATTTCCACCAAAAGCTACAATGTTGTTATGAACCCATTGCATGGCTAATCGTTGGTCCCAAAATGCACAATTTCCAGCGGCGTTTTCATCTCCCGTATCGAGAAAACCATAGACAGAAAGGCGGTAATTTATGGTAACCACTATCACCTCACCTACGGCACTTAGTACGTCTCCAACGTAGAGATCGGAAAACCCCTGTACAAATGTACCACCATGGATCCAAATCATCACGGCATATTTATCATTCGTTTCTTTCAACGCTTTACCCGGTACATAAATATTTAAATACAGACAATCTTCTGAAAATTCAGGAAGTTTTCCCATTGACTCTGTTGGAAGCTGGGGGCATGCTGGTCGGTGAAAAGTAGCATTATAAGCTCTCGTAAAGGGCGCCTTCATAACAGGCCTGCTGAATCGTAGTTCCCCTATTGGAGCCTGAGCATACGGAATTCCAAGATACATCAATACTTCCCGTTTTTCACTGTCAAACACAACCACATCTTTCAAACCAATTACATCTCCAATTTTTGAAGTCACAGTATGGTGCTCTACTCCGTAGGTTAGAAAGAAATTTATCATACTTATAATACACACCAGTATGCATCCCTCCATAGCTGCAGGACGTTACTCCTCAGTCTCATTAGTTATATTATTGATGGAGATCAGTATATCCCCCATGTCATGCGCATCACCGGCCTAATTATGCACTGCAGTGAGTTCTGTCTGCTGCATGAGAGGTGGGCCAGCCACTTCCATATGAGAGATACGCCTTTGTGAAATAGTTTACCGTACAAAGCAAAATACAGTTTCTCAAACTAAGGAGTGATTTCTCTTAATATTCGAAAATGACTCGTGGTGAGATATCTCTATTTAAATTTTTTCAGGCATGTCTAATTTTATATTTGTTTCAATTGTTACGTGATGGCCAAAACATGCACTATTCAGGTGATGGTGGTGGTTTAATTTCATAATATTTGAGATAGGAATGTGCCACCCGATGCCACCCATTCCACCCTTCATAATAATATATCCAAATATGTAAGTTGAACAAAAGATCGCACCCATCGTCACTTCAATGAGTGTTCCCTCAATCTCAAGGAATGTTTCTAAGCGAAGACATTCTTGCCACAGGGTTATATCACAACTAAAGGGTGGGAAACCCGAAGCGGTTATTTTTTTATAATTTTTAGAGCCATTTACGTATCGAGTAAGTACGGAAAAAAGAATAAAAACTATACTATTGTGCAAGTTTGAACCCAGTTTAAAGAAAAAGAATCATGTATTGACCACCTTGAAAAACCAGACCAAACATGGCGGCTCATTTTTACATGCCTCATACGAGAAGTTATCCATCGGGAAAACTAAATACTGGTATTATAATGAAAGATTAAGTTAGATGAACCACAAATGTACTATACCGGCAATACATGTAAATCTATTGCAGCTTTTTAAAAAAAGGGCACATAAATATCCGTCATTGATCAATTGAGGTAATCGCGATTACCTGCATACTTTGGAAACAAAACAACACCTAAGATCAAAAGCGACGGAATCTTCGATCACCAAGCTTAAATTAATGCACACTGCACAAAGACTGCTTCTTGGGAACTGACCACTCTACGGCAGGAAAATTGGTTGTTTTACAGCAATAGTTTTGTTCAATATGCCAGAATAAAATACTACAAGATTGTTAAGTTTATTATGCAAATATATGAAACGTGCCGATAACGTCTTACAAAGAAGACAAAATACATATGACAGTTGATCAAAATATTTGTACATGTTTTGTAATTACGATCATAGTTTCTGCAATGCCTATTTGTAATTACAATGCATAGTTTCTGCTACGCCTATTTGAAGTCATATGGTCAAAATACACGGTGTAATGACCAAAACAGGCACATACATCTTAAATGATATCTTTTTGAAGACTATGCAGTGTTCTTTTTAAAACAAAATATAAACAGATGATCATATATGTGTGTTTATTTCATACGAAATGTACTAAATAAGTTTAATAATTTTTATCCATAGTGAATCTTTTCGAGCAACATCATAAAGTGTTTCTTTATCCCCCGCCTTCGGTTTTCAAAACCATACGTATCATTTAGGCAAAATCTGAACATTTCAAAGCATGTATGATTCCATGATTCCAATATATATATATATATATATATATATATATATATATATATATATATATATATATATATATATATATATATAAGTTTAAATAATGTTAGTCATGTTAATGTCATCATCAAAAGATTCGAACATTGTACAAATGGAAGTGCTGAAGTACCTAAACAATGATACATTTATATATGAAATCTAAGGAAATGTAAAGAACAGAAGCAATAGAAACTGATTCAAAATTAAACGCACCGGAGGGGTGTTAGATAAAATGGTGATGAAGAACTTGCTTCGCACATCTGGTAACTATGTTTCCACTCATATTCTACTAATGTCGGAGACTCGTTACTTGCCAGTCCATAAATACTGTACTTTTGTTCATAACATGTATTTCATAGGAATTACAGCAAACGGCAATTTAGTGCGAACAATCGATGTAGTGTGCAGTTATAGTATTGCTAGCTGTTGGCCGAGACCCATTCACTAAATTTAGTCCTCGTATAATCAGTTTTCAACAATAGTAAGCGATTGCCAAGCTCAAAAAGGGCTAGATCTAATTCTGTTTATTTTTTAAAGTTTGAGTGGTTCAATTAAAAAGGAGTTTGCTTTTATTGCTATCATTTCCACTCCTATGTATCTGCAGGAATGCGATTCAAAAATACATTTTTACATATCACAACTTAGTCACTGGTGCATTTCCAAGCAGACAACTTTGTTTGTAGGCGAGGAAATATCAGAGTTGTAACATTAATACTGTGCAAGGCAGGGCATATTCTAGTAAATCGTCGTTCGTAGTAGTTACTGCTGGTTATCTATTGCTGAGAATTACATATTGTTTTTCCAAATATGTCAGTAAATTTAGCCAGCCATGATAATGCTGAACAATTTCTGGAGAAAAAAAAGTTCTCCATAATGTAATGCATTAGGATTAGCACAATAATAAGACGATATGACTTTACATATTTCTCCGTATAAAAGGGACAGACGAACTCGGACTGAAATTCTTCATCACCTGGGGCATATTTATCGCATACAGTGTATTTTCTGTCTTGTCTTGGTGTTATTCCAACGCATAAAGTTTGTCTTCGTAGGATGTTTCAGCTATACGTAAGACGTACATTATACCTGCTAATTATTCGTACGTAAAGAATGCAGAATTGACTTAATGATGTAGAAGGCAGCCGTAGTAGTCCACATCGGCTGGTTTGGCATGTACCTGAATCAAAAGCACTTAGCTCCCATTTTCTCTGCATGATAAAACCAGGAATGTCCTCAACGCGCCGTTATAAAAACAATAGTGCAATATTTCATCCATATTTTTGTTTCCATATATTTTTAATTATCTACCTACAGGACATACACTACATTCCGGTATTTAAATATAAACTTGGCAGAAAAGGAAGGACGTCTGGAGGAATAGTAGCTGTGATGGAAACAAAAGACGGAGAATAACGCATAGCTTTACACTTTAATATTACACAAAGCTGCTATAAAAAAAAAACATTATCTATTAATGTGATATGCAAACATCAGGGAACTGGTAAAAATCAGGAATTCATATCAGTCGGAGATAAACAAGCTGTTCTTACATTTCTTAACATTACTTGTTGCATTTGCCACGGTAAGGGAGGTGATTAATTAATATTTTAAAAATATATGGTGTTAGAATCTAGCACGTGCATTAGTCAATAGAAGATAATATAGCTGTTTACGTCGTTGTTTTTATTATTATCATTATTATCATCATCATTTTGCATTTTGTTTTTATTTATACTGTTGTGGGTTTTTTGTTTTTGACGGTGTGTGTGGATTTTTTTGGGAGGGGGATGGATTGTTGGTTGGTTGGAGTTTCACGTCACATCAAAACATAAAAGGCTACGTCGTGCCGAGGCAGTGGGAGAGGGAGTAAAGTGTTGTACACTGAGGCAAACCGCAGCAACTGACCCAGCCTGTTCTGAGTAGGATTCAAACTTGCTCCCATATGATCGCGAGTCTGGATGCACACTGACCACTGAGTCACCGCCGGGAAAGATTTAGATAACTATAGTGTGCATGGAGATCCACCCCTTGTTATGTGGATAGACCAATTTGAGTGAGATCCGGTTGTTCACGTATTGAAAGGAACTCTTTACGTATTTTATATACCTTTGACAAAACTATATAAAGTTGTGGTCTTTATCTTTATTACAAACTTATAAACAGACTGTACCAAAGTTCTAGAACGTAGATGATATTGAAAATTTAACCAGATTCTACTCCGATTTGTGACACATGTGTTTGTTGTGCCACTAAAACACATGTGTGTTCCTTAGTACTTCAAGACTGGACTATTGTAACTCAATTCTGTCTGGTTCTTCTCAATATCTACTCCAGAAACTTCAAATAGTTAACACAGCTGCTCCGATCATACTTAAGAGTATCACGATCAGTGCACACCTCCCCGCTGCTCTGTACCCTACACTGGCTATCCATTATATCCAGAATCAAACACAAAATTTGTTCTCAAAATGTGTTATCTGTGCTACGTTTCACTGACGGGCTCCAGTCCAACATGCCTATCCGGCCTCACCCATGCGTTTACACCAGCAAGATACTTATGCTCTTCTTCTGACACTCGTATACTCATTATTCCCACTATGAAAATGATGTCATAAGTACAACGTTCTTTTGCATACCAGGGCCCAGCAACTTGCAGTGAATTGCCCACTGCACTTAGACACAAAGACAGAGTAATCTCATTCAAGAGCGCTCTTAAAACTCACCTATTTCGACTGCAAGAACAGACTTAATTTTTTAACCATATCATTATGTTTTTTCGTTAGATGTTGTCTAATCATGTAAAGCGCTTAGAGCTTCTAAAGATGAGGCGCTATACAAAGTCACCATTATTATTATTATTATTATTATTACTGTGCGTGCGTAGTTGCTAATGACTGTTTCGGAGAACATAATATTCTTTAAATTTAGGTTTGATGTAAAGAATATTGAAACTTAAGAATTTTTTTTAAAGTTTTTGTCAAAACTGTAACAAATTTATCGCAAAATAGGTACTAGCTATCTAATTCCATATGCATCAATAAGACACGCAAAATGAAAAGAGCTGGACAGCTATAAAATGGGGTACCTTATATACTCGCTATAAATCTGGTCAAACTGCAAGCAACGCAGATCCTGATCTGCCAAGGTATAATGCGCCCGCATATCGGGGTCTATTTTTTTGTTCCACTGATTACCCTAACAGACTGCACAGGCCCAGATCTGGCGGAGCATTATGCAACGGTAGATCTGGGTCTGTGCAGTTAGCAGTTTGAATTGTCTTATAAGCGAGTTAGGACGGTACGTAAATCCTGCAAATACATACTAAATAAGGAATACATAGATTGAACTAGACATACTTCCATAGACTCGTGGTAATGATAACTCACTGAAGCAAGAGATGCACGAACAGCAAAACGGGCGGGAAAAAAAACAACAATCTACTAACTCACACAAATGCTAGAAGTATTACACGTGGAATGAAGTTATAGCTTGTAGGAATTTCAGTGTTTCTGTTTTCTCCATCAGTAAAAGGAGGTTCTGATGGAAAAGGGGTTAAACAAGAAATGGAAATGTGGAGTTCAAAGACGAGAATTACACGACAATAACGATATTGCTTTAACGTCAACTTTCAACTAAATATCAGACCTTTGCTAACATTTTTAATCTCTACAATCAATATTTTCAGATATTATAGTCGCACTTTAACGTCAAAAGTGGTTTTTTGCGAACCGTGTGCAACCAAATTTCTGAGAATGTGTAACATTAGACGTTTACAGCATGTTGCCTATCAAGTAACTTCGCTCATACCGTTAAATGAAGCCAAGGTTTCTTCAGCATGCATAACTGTGTCCAAATGAGAAAGAAAGACCCCAACATTAGTTCTTTAAGCTAAAAGATGTGAGCGCCTCGTAAGAAATGAAAATTATGATCATGTGCGAATCATATGTATATCATCGGATTTTTGACGTGCTCACAACTAAATGATTAATAAAAAGCGGATTGCTCTTATTACAAATATAAACAAAATCCTACTTTATTATTTTTAAATTAGGTACAAGGGGACAAGTGAGGAACAACTTTCGGTGGAAGAAAGCGAACTACACTTAGGAAATCAAAGATTCGGAATGTGCAGCTACTCTTTATTGCATACAATTGAGCTCCCCGAGACCCATTTAATACAAATACGAAACAACAACAATATAACGACAAATCATCTATCAGACGCTCCAGTCTCAGCCGACAGCTATGACCATTCTGTAATCAGCCCAGTGCAATTTAATGTAGCTTCCTGGTATTATTGACTAAATCAATATTTATATAGAAGTAACACCACGCTGAGAACATCTGTCGTATCAATACTAGGCATTCGGGAGCGAACCTGGCGATCGATGTGGACACATTTTTTTTCTTGAACACGATAAAATATATACAAGCCTGCGGGTGTCCAGCCAGTGATACTGACAGAACATCGCCTGTCTCCAGGTCATTATGCAACTAGTCTGGTTGCCTGCTTCGTATGCTCCCTGCGCTGCACCCCGCTATAAAGAGTGCAACGTAGGGAGTAAAAGAAGCAGGGAACCAGACTATTATGCAACACACCTTTCCTGTTGATTTCGGAAAGATCACATACGAACTAACAGTAGAGAGCTACTACACGACTTCGGACAGAGTAAAATTGTTAAACGGTTTAATTTTATACTCAAGTCATAATTTCACCTCCACCCACCTTCACCTAATACCAGGAACATCAACTAATCGTGACTCAAGAGATCTTTAAAATTTAAATATTTTTCTTTCGGAAATGAGACCAACTGCTCAGTATCTCAGAGTACGATGTAAAAGATCATTCAATATTTCCTTAGAAATGAAGCAGTGGGATTAACACAATCATATTGCGAAACAAATCGACCCCACCTCCACCCAAAAGAAGAATAAAAATTGCAAAACTATTCCAATTATGATGAAAATTATGATTTATACAGTACCATAGTATGAACCTAAATGTGTGCTATTTATCGTCTAGTTGACCTCTAATTTATCGTCTAGTTGACCTCTAATTGTACTTCTTATCTCACAATCCCACGTCCACTCCCGTAATTATAGTTTGTTTCCAATCTTTGTATTAGGATAGTGAACTATTTAAAGTCTTTGGTTACTTAGCATATTTCATTTAATCATTTGATGTGTCTTAAAAGAATCAAGAATGAGACTAATATAATTTTGTTCACAGGGGCTCAATAAGAATTGAAAGATACCATTTAAATACCATTCCATACCCAACTTTTACTTCATAATCTCTTGCGAAACTTATTTTTGTGAATATTGTAACTGGATACAGATTTCCAAATTTGTTTTTTTAATAATCGTCGTTGTAAACAATGACTGAGAACGACGTATGTTGTAATTTTAATTGCCCAATTTAGATGCTTTATCATTCGTATCTCAAGATTGTTGTATTAAAATTAAGTGATTTTTTGAAAGGTAAATTTCAGCCCATAAAGCTACATTAAATTTTGATGAAATTGCTGTACATGCTTTACCGTCAGGTCTATTTCAAAAACTCTGACACTAACACATCTGATATGACAGCCTGGTAGTATTTAGCGTCCACATCCAATGAACGGCGTGGCCGAGTGATCTAAAGCGCTCTCCGTTACGGATCACTGCCATCTCACCTCGGATTCAGCCAGTGTGGGTATATGAGAAAGCTTGCCAGTAGCTTCTCGTGGGACGGTGGTTCTTTCCGGGGGTTTCCCGGGTTCTTCCTTCGCCATTAATACTGGCCGCCATGTATAGCCTTTCGTGTGCTGAAAAATGGCGTTAAACCCTACAACAACAACAACAACCAATGAACGGCACACAGTTACACCGTCATACCAGCCAATGATACTGAACTGAACTGAGGTGTTAAGTACCCAACATAGGTTTGAAGCCAGGACTTGATACCAGTAAGCTAAACATTAGTCACTTCTCATTTATTGTTACTTGTAAAATTTACTTGCATAAATGCTATTTTATTCATTTAACTTTACTTATTCAAAAATGGAGAAATACAGCGATTTGTTGTGAGGAATTATTATAAACAAAATACACGTCACACCTAAATAGAACAGTAGAAAATACACCATAATCCACCAAAATATCAAAGTGATTTCACATGAAAATTTCAAAATAACACCTTAAAAAAACCCCACACAGATTTCTGCCTGTAACACACGTTGGCATACCTAAAAACTATATATATATTAAAAAATAAAAAGCAGAAATAAGCAGATCACCTGCATATAAATAAGAATACTTGTATACCTAAGAAATTTCATTTACCTGTTAAATGTTACTGTACTGGCAGCGGTGTGAGAAATATAACACAAAAACCGTATTCTTGGAAATGGCGCCTGACAAGCAGGTCTCATTGTCCTAACGTTTGTAAAGTATTCTTTTTTAAGCAGAATGTTTCAACATACCAAGGAACATACTGCCTGCAAATGAACCCTAAATAAGGACTATATACATGCCACAATTTTAGAGAAACGTAAACGTAACGACACTCTGAATTAATTGGACTTTGTAGTATGATATAAAGAATTCTTTTCTTCTTATCTTATTTTAATTGTAAGATTTTACTGCACATGTTTAAAGGGAATTGCTTACATTCTTCACAGACTGACGTTGAGCAAATTAAATGATAATCCTCAAGTTATGTAGAAGTTAATTTTCTCTGGCGAAGAGTCGTCGATTCACTTCATTCCTCATAAACCCTTCAGTCCTATGATAAAGGTATCATCCCAAACTGAGCAGACTGCTTCAGGTTATGTTATCGTCGTCTTGTCAATTAGATGACACAGTTCTGAAATTCTAAGTATTTTTGTCAAACAGTATTGTAACAGATACATCCACAAATGAGGATACAAAAGTATGCGCTTGACAAACATTGTTTAGGTAGGCAAAAACAGAGAGAGAATTTATAATGATGACGGTATTGTCGTCCTCATAAGATATAACAAAATGTCAAAATTTTTAATAACAGTTAATTGATTTGATTGCCGATTAATACTAGGTCCAATAAGAAACTTACCGGCATTGCTAATTAAATGATGTTCATCGATGTATGAAGAAAATTCATAGATATGTGAAGTACAAGAACTTTGATGGGGTATACACACTTAAAAAGGATATTCAATTTTCTTATTTGAGTGAAAAAGGAGAGACACCGAAAATACAGAAGCTGAATTAAAAATCTTAATCTATAATTTGTTATAGTTTTAATGTACATAAAGTTGCGATCGTTAGAATAAAGTTGAAAATTCAACAAATGTTGTCATATACAGACACACGATGAGAAATAATACAAGCGCAATTACTATGAAACAATAATGGACATGACGTTTCTAAGTTTACATGGGTACCGAACAATTTAAATATCACTTCTATAAAGACCTAAACTAATAAACTACACTAACATCTGACTTAATTATGAACTCGCTAATTTTTATTTATTTACAGCTTTTAGATACTTAATTGTATAGCGTTTTCCTATTTCAGTAACATATTAACAACGATAAAGTAAAATTCATTATTTTTGTGAGGCATACGATTCACATTTTCTTTCAGATATATCCAAATTGTGGTACCTTCCAGTTTCAACAGGTAACCCATGATTCACTTTACGAAACCTCATTAAAATTATTCTGTACTTTTTGTGATGAGTGTAATAATTGTTCAAAATTAAAAGACTTTAAATATCCGATTAATTCTGTTTTTTGAGGAATCAGAAATACAATGCTGCCATGTCCGTACATATTTTATCTTTCTGCCAATTACCAGAAGGGAATGACTAAGATAACCGTAAATTACTCCGTCCTAAGTCACAAGAAATTTGTCTGATAAAGGAAAGCCATTTTCAATTGTGTACAACAGCAGCTGCAAAGTAACACTATCATATAATACCCGTGCAATTTTGCTCATTTTTCCAGTAGCAATTCTATTCACAAACAGCTCCAATTTTAAAAAAATATAAAACTGCTTGTAGGAAATATACTGGTCTATCCACATAACATATACAGTGGGGTACATTTCTTGAATATAAAACTTTTGTACAAATCAATGTTGATGAGTGATGTTGCCATATACATATATAGTGTAGTACCAAACAATATCCCAATGATCTTAAAAGCTGTTTCACCTAAATTGCCAGATATATTCAACAAAAGCCATTCTTACAAAATTGACTATATCATTTTTCAAAATAGTTACACAGTCTATTCAATGTCCTTATTATGGTCACATAAAGGCTGTTAACAGTCTAGCAAAGAGAATTGATTTCATTTGTATCCAGACCATAAACGTATATTCTGACACTTAATTGTATGAAAGGATTTCTGCAAAACCACATGGCTTTCTTTCAAGCACATAATAAAAACACAAGAATCGAATCTGATAGGCTCCTCTTTTCTTCTATTTTTGCGTTTGTACTCTCATTAATATATTTAATAATATAGCAAGTATTTTGCACTTGCACTGCAGTTCATAGCACATTGTCAAAAGATCAATGCAACTTAATCGATATTCTTAATAATATATGTTGAAACAAATTCAATCCAATCCTTTTTGTAAGGATATTGAATGGTTAGGGTAAGTGATCCTATCTGGTGAGCTATCATGTAAGTTTAAACTATTTTCACATGCAAAGGCAAATACAATTCTGAATAAAACATGACCTACTCAAAGGTCCAAGCTGAAGGATGGTTATTCTCTGAAAAGGAAAATGTGTTCATTGAATGTATGCATCTTCTAAGCCATTTGTAATTTAAATATCTCAATGTTTGAGTCTCTTCTGATGCAAATATATACAAGTCCACCCATCTTATAAGAACATTCTTTTGCTCGCAGATGGGACTATTTTCAAGACAAACTGTGCTATGTATGTATGTATGTATGTATGTATGTATGTATGTATGTATCCTTTAAATGGGGGGGATATTATCAAGTTGATGGTAAACCTTTCAAAGGTTTATGCAATTGTTTTGACAGCTTCTACTACAGTTTAATTGTTCTTTCTTTCTTTATTTCACTTACAATAACATGTATGCTGACTTAATTGTCAACATGTAAAAACTAGACAGATACAATTTGTTTTAGTTGTACAGAGTAGTCAATGGCTTCCATATAAATAGTTATCAGCTGTAAGGCAATCATGCTGATTGGAGATATGGCTGAGTTTCAAATTTATTCAATTAAACAACACTGTTTTGGCCTTTGCAGAGCCATTTAGAATTTGTTAAAATTTTGCGGATTTAGTATTTTCAATATGTATGGAAACAAAAATATGAACTGATATCATCTTTCTCTATTTTTATACCCCCTAAAAATTTATATATAAAGATAATGTTATACTGAGGTATATTGCATGAGAAAGTAGAATTTAACCGGTGTAATGGGATTCATGATCATACACATTGTATCAAGGACAGTGATACTGAAGTACAATAAATGGAAAAATATAATTCAATACAATTGGATCTATTATCATATTATTATTATATCAGAAACTGTGTATACTGGGAAGCTTTATCATGAAGGATTGCTTTAGTTGTAACGACAACAGAAGACCTTAAGTAAAGAATGTGCTTTATTTTGTTAGGTAATTCAAATAACGACAACAGAAGACCTTAAGTAAAGAATGTGCTTTATTTTGTTAGGTAATTCAAATATTCAGGTGTTTCTGTGACTTCTTAAACATCTTAAATTAGGCATATGTATACAAAAAAATCTCTTTCTTTACATCTCTTACAAAAAAAAGTAAAAAACAATTTTTTTTAAAAAAAGGACAAAATTATGTTCATTACCGATTATACAAGAGCAAAATATATAAAAACAAGTGACAAAAATTCATGTCAATCTTCTATACTGCCAGCTATGCATCTCAGATATTTTACAGCACCAAGTAAATAAAATATTGGTGGTAATAAAAGATAAATCCCAAGATGGTGGTGACTTCTTGCCACTAATATAAATTTTAACAGGAATATGAAACAATTAAACAAAACACAAATGATGCATAAGAGTTCAAACATGACAAAAACCTAAATAAGGCAAAATCTCCTTAATTCTGATACTTTATTTATTTTGATGAATAAACACTGAATCTGTATTACTTAATTGTATTCAAGAAGAATAGGGGAAATATATTCTCAGAAACTGTTACCATAAATATTCCAATAAATGTCAGCTCCAACTGCAAACTGTACAAACCCAGATCTGCCATCACACACTGCACTGGCAAATCTGGTTGCTCTGTGCAGCTTTTTTAGGAATAATCAGTAGAACAAACAACACAGAGCCTGAACTGCATGCATAGTATGTGATGTGATAATGAAAAATTGTGGTAAGTATAGGCACGTTAAGACAAGACATAAAAGTGGTTAAATGTATAAATTTAAAGTTACCAAGAATCCATGTGCTCACAAGTAACAAATTCTTCAGCCTAAACACGACACTTTGCAGATTTTAGACCAAAAATATGGTACTTTAAAAAAAAAAACACAAAAATTTGAAATTAAATGATGCAAATTAACTAGGTTTAACTGTAATTAATGATATCACAAGAAATAACTATGCCAAATGAAAAAAATGAAGCAAATCAAAAGACAAACATCACAATAGTTCTTCTATTTCTATGGCAAAAAAAGGCGTTAAATGTACAAATTATTCTTCAAAAATGTAAGTGTCCTTGAGATTTGTAAGCAACAAGGCATTATACAAAAATTTTAATTACCACATCTTTCATACAGTCTCAAACACAAGCAAAATAATCTCAAGTGAAAACTGTTTAACATTCTTTACTGCAGACTTGATTCCTTATCCCACCCTCCCTCTTCAAGGAGCCATTAGCTGTGACACTGCTGTCAACCTTTCTAAAAGAATGTATCAAGATCAGAAGGCAAGCCAAAAGATACCAACAAGGTGATGTACTTAGACAGAAAGTATGGAATATCCTGTAATATGGATCCAGAAAAAATTGTATTTTGGGTTTACATTAAACTTGCCATCTGAAACTAGTAGTAATTACTTCAACCCCCTTCCTCCATTTTTTGTAACATATAAATTTAAACTGTATGAACAGCACTTTACTAATGTGATTTATTTTGTAAGAATAAACAGTAATACACAATATTATTGTGAACAAAGTCCCATGTCGACTAGAATCATAGGAAACATAATGATATCTTTTTTACATGGTAAACTTGACTGCAGATATCATTACTAGAAATATTCTATTGTATCCTCGGCTGTCTTTCCTTCCACAACAGCACTCAGCTCCACTGGTTTATGTGTGTGGGGCAGTGGTTCATACAGGCGTACATGGATGCACTCACTTGGACCAACCTTGATCTAGGTGAACAAGATAATTTCATGTCAAATTGATGTGAATGATACATGTAAAACGTTTTCTCCAAGACAAGTGATTGTGCAAATCCCCACCCCCAATTTAATGAATCTCTCCTTAAAAATGAGCAAGCATGTGAAAACCATACACAGTAAATCTGCCATAAGCTTAAATGTAACATCAAAATAAACAGCTTATATAAAAACTGCTAACCCCCATTTTATAAACTGAATATCCCCTTACAAAAATGTTAGATGGGGAATTTCTTTCCTGTGAGAATATCCAGGAGAAATCACTATACAAAATCTCAAGAATCCTTAGGCAGCGTGTACATAAATATGACCTAGATACAATAAAATGTCCATTTAAAGCCAAAATTGATATTTTTCATTTACATGTACAGTTTCTCAGTGTATCCCCCAGGGGTGTAAAATTGAGGGTAAGAAAAAAACCTTAGAGTCAGAACTGGGGTCAAATAAAAAATGTGGGGGTCAAAATCGTACTGACAAATTCTCATCTCACCTGTACTTTTCAGCTTGAATTAGGATATTGCAACTTGCACAACATACTCTCTCTCTCTAATAATACAAATAAACCAACATGCACAATTAACAAACAAATGCACTGTCCATTCAAAGAATACTTTTAATAGTTCATTTTTCTTTTTAGTTTAAAGTCATACTTTTAACAGTCTCCTTATAATCTTTATGTAGCAGTATTATGGACCAACACATTACATAAAAGCCAATACAAAAGCAAATTAAATCTTTTTAAGCAAATGGCAGTTAATTTACTGCCTGTCAAAAAATGTGTACTATCATCGGTTTCACTGTACTTCGTCCTAGAACACATTTATCCAAAAATCAAAAAGGTTCATGATTAATCTTCTTTCTTATAAGTTACACTTGAACTTTAAGATCTTTCTTTTATTCCAGCAAGTTATAAACCAACAAAATCTGCAATGACCCCCTGACTTTGTAATCCAAATAACACATTTGTCTCAGCACGTTTACTGATTTCTTTGTTGTGAAAGAATGTCTTGGGTGATAGTGTTCTCCAGATATCTTGCGGCAAACAAGGGCAGATTTTTTTAAATTCTTAAACCCAGTCATGAAAGGATTATTCACTTTTGAAGTTTTCGTAATCATGTGATCAGAAGTCACACCGGTAATCTTAATGGATGTGCCGTATTCCAGTCATGGGAATTATTTTCTCCATTTTTCATTAAAGTTAGATCCACAATTACTCTTTTGTGTCTGCTTCTTTCACTTTCTTTGCTAATGATTCTTAGTCCAAGCCATTTAAATCTGGTGATCATTTTCTAGTGCAACAATTATTGATGTTAAACATATGGACAACATATTGATGAGCTCAATGGAAATCGTGAGACAGCTCGCAAGATTAAGAGAAGATACTTAGTCAGTATAATGCCTACGCTAGTCTGGCCCCCGGTTTCGTATGCTTCCTGTGTTGCACTCCGCTATACAAACATAAATAGCAGAGTGAAATGCAGGGAGCATACAAAGCAGGGAACCAGATTATGCCTATGCTTGAAGTCTTCACGATGCCATCCCTCATCCAAAGCATTGGATATTAAATAAATCCTGATCGATTTATGCGAATCCTTTGTGTCCAAAAATCACAGGGCAACAAAACGTGTGCATCAATTTTCTTCAGCATGCATCCCTGATGCACAAATGTGTGTAAAGGGAAACACTGGTTGCTACTGCTTGCAATTTGGCATCCATAAGTATATATGAACAAATAGAGTATAAACCCTGCTTGATAATGTTTGTTGTGAATCCTAAACATGTAGAACAAACCATTAGTGAGAATCTCTATCTTAGAGGCTTAAATGGAAGCATAGTAGCTAAACTAAATATACTGCAGTTTATTTCAAGCAAATACAACAATTCATATGAAAAGATACACAACCTTTTGAAAACGTTTATGTAATGGCTTTACAGTTTCTTTCATGATGTCATTTGTTTTACCATGATGTTAAATTGTCTGCTGCGACATTTTCTTGCATTATGCACAGACAGATCAGATCAGATTCTACGTTGTTTGTTCTACTGATTTCTCCTAACAAGGTGCAAAAAACATAGATATGATGCTGCACTACAAGATGACAGATCTAGGTCTGTGCAGTTTGCAGTTAGACTTGACTATTAAGTGAGAATAAATAGGACAGTTTTAAAAACAATCCTCCATCTACTCAACTGAATCTAAACTGGTTATATAACTATGATAGATATCCAAACGAGTCTAAAACAAAGTAGGTCATGCATTACACAACCCGTCATGTGTTGATAATTCTCTAAGGGAGCCACTCACCTTAATAAAATAATTGGTCCCTGCTACCAGCTGTGTTGCATACTTCAGGGCTTCAAACTCAGCATAGTTTTTCCCCGTTTTCTGCTCAATTTCATCTCGCAACTGTAAGAAAATCAAGGAATAAGTCAACTTCAAGCTCATGAAACAATAAATGATAATATCAAGAAGCTTGTGACAAAGCAGCATCACTTATTCACCCATCCCCCCCTCCATTACACATATATGCGTAAGCGTACTTCCCCCACCTCTACTGCCCCAATTATATATGAATGAGAGATGCTAGATGCATGTACAAGAACATTAGTTATTATATATCACTGTCTTGAATGGGACTGATTATTATGTATTATATTTTTGACAAGTTTGTGAACAGTGGCAACATTTGTTTGAGGTAGGATTTTACTGCATATATAGAATGCAATGCATGATCATTTCAGTTGTCAGAATACTCATATGTGTAGTCATTTTTGAGCTGATTTAAGAAGCAATTAACTATCAGCAAAGCCAAACAAATATAAATTTCAGATCGTTTGGTTGATGGAGTTTTACTTTGAAAAGCACGCTAGCTAAAAAACAAATAGATAAGGTGTGTGTGTGTGATTAGGATTTTTCACTCACATCACTACGATGACTGCATTGGGGCAGTTTATAGTGATGTCTAGCACTGGGGCATCATGCTACAGACATGTAGTAGTCACATTATCCTGACGCCAGGCCGACCAGTCCTAACACTAACCTCTTAATACTGAGCACCTAGCGAGGCAGCTGTTAGTACCATTTTTTAAGTCTTTGGTATGACTTGGCCAGGATTCGAACCCACAACCTCCCATATCCGAGGCAGACACCGTAGTCACCAGGCCACTGGAGCAGTCCTAGATAAGACAGATAAGGGGGAGGGCTATTAATTCTATGCACATACTGCAAATAACACATCAACATACATCAACTCTGATCAGGATTCACTTAGAGAATCTAACAGAGAAGTTTGAGCACTAGGTCCATCCTGTCCCTAGTTGAGTGTAGTGATGAACACTAATGACTAATGACACTTGCATTACCTTCAAGTCCCTTTGAACCCTATTGAATTTATATTCAAACTGTAAATATTGCAACGAGGTGTGATAATACACTGTATTTAAAAAAGGGGAAATTTTGGGCATGTGGAAATTCAGTCAAAGTTTGTGAGTTTTTTAAATTTACCAGCCCTTGGCCTGTCTAAAAATTGTTTTCTTTGAGCGCTGTCACTGAGCCATTAGTTAGGCTGATGTGAAACTAAGACATGTACCTCTACAATTCTGTTTGCTTTATGAGTGACTGATTCATATGGAAAATGACACTATTACTGATTTATTCCATTTACTAACTAGAATTTTGCATGGCAAGTCCAGAGTTTATTTTTTCTTTTGTTACTCTCTTGCTGACCTGATAAAGTTAAGAATGTATACTGATTATCTCACTGATAATACTGATTGATACCAGTTCATCTGTATCCTGATAATATCGATCAATACTAGTCCTACAGTGTAAGACCTCACCAATGATATTTATGTTTTGGGCCTCAACGCTCAAAACGTAAATATCAGTGGCAAGTTCTTACATTGTAGGACTATGATCGATACCATTTCATCTGTATCCTGATAATCTATTTCTTTTGTCAATTTTTTTATTTATCATCATTAAGTCTGGGTACACTAAGAATGGCCTCATCATTAAGTCTGCGTACACTAAGAATGGCTTCAAAATGCCCATCATAAAGTCTGGGTACACTAAGAATGGCTTCAAAATGCCCATCATTAAGACTGGATACACTAAGAATGGCTTCAAAAATGCCCATCATAATGTCTGGGATACCTAAGCATAGCTTCAAAATGCCCAGCATTAAGTCTGTGTAAACTAAGAATGGCTTCAAAATGTCCATCATTAAGTCTGGGTACACTAAGAATGGCTTCATAATTAAGTCTGGGTACACTAAGAATGGCCTCATCATTAAGTCTGGGTACACTAAGAATGGCTTCATAATTAAGTCTGGGTACACTAAGCATGGCCTCATCATTAAGTCTGGGTACACTAAGCATGGCCTCATCATTAAGTCTGGGTACACTAAGAATTGCTTCAAAATGACTGTCATTAAGTCTGGGTACACTAAGCATGGCTTCAAAATGCCCATCATAAAGTCTGGGTACACTAAGAATGGCTTCAAAATGCCAATCACTAAGTTTGGGTACACTAAGAATGGCTTTATCATTAAGTCTGGGTACACTAAGAATGGCCTCATCATTAAGTCTGAGTACACTAAGAATGGCTTCATAATTAAGTCTGGGTACACAAGGAATGGCTTCTTCATTAAGTCTGGGTACACTAAGAATGGCCTCATCATTATGTCTGGGTACACTAAGAATGGCTTCATAATTAAGTTTGGGTACATTAAGAATGGCCTCATCATTAAGTCTGGGTACACTAAGAATGGCTCCAAAATGCCCATCATTAAGTCTGGGTACACTAAGCATGGCTTCAAAATGCCCATCATTAAGTCTGGGTACACTAAGAATGGCTTCATCATTAAGTTTGGGTACACTACGAATGGCCTCAAAATGCTCGTTTAAACATGAATTTATTGCTAACTGAAATTTACATACATGTCACAAACTTTTACATTTAAAAAATGAAAGAAAACAAAGACATTTGTTATGCATTAAGGTAACTCAAAAGGAACAACAAAAAGGTCCTTATGCCACTGCTAAAAATAAAACGTATCTACTGTCTGAAATACGTTCTTTTCATTTAAAATTATAACGTACACTTTTAATGTCTCTAGCATATTATTCTTGTATTTACTGAGCAGGATGAACTTGTGTGCTACCCAGTCCAGCAGATAAATGTAAGCCGTATCACATGTTATTTATGTTTTAGTGCTACAGATTCCCAAAACATAAATATTAGCGTCGAGGTCTTCCATGTAGGACTATACTTCACTGCACTTTTACCTCAGCAATCATGCTGTGCACTTTTTCAATGGGTTTCATCTCTTCCCCAATTCCTCCAACCATCCCGGCCATTTTAAAAATCTAAATTAAGAAGAAAAACGTTGACAAAATGCTGCAACAATTATTAAACATTTTTTTTCTAACTCAGATCATGTGCCAAAGACGCTTCCGCGTTAGAGTTGCTTAGACGCATTATTTTTCGTGCTAGTAACATAAGCGTCTTCGTTTTAAGCACAAATATGGCATTTTCACGAGAAAAAAAAGGGACTGTATCACGACCGCTGTATGGAAATTCTCGGGAAGCTAACTTTGATAAGAAACAGGAGAATATTTTGCACTACCCCCTCCACATTTCTTTTTAAGGCTGACCATATGTAGATGACTGTACATGTACTTATTTAGATAGTACTAAACAGTACAGCGTTATCGTGTTTTTATCAGGGACTTCACTTAACCGACCAGTGTTCGTAAGTGACATTACAGTGGGTAATAATATTGATTAGAAATAACTGAGGAGAAAGTATCAATCAAACGAAATCAATAACTATGCGGTACATCTTTTCTTAAACGCAGTTAAGTGCATAACTTTAAATTGTGTAAATAACACCCTCCCCAAAAATAAACATAAATGAATTAAACTCTTTAAGCGAAATTGATAACTATGTTGTACATCTTTTCTTAAACGCAGATAAGTGCAAAAAAAAAAGCTTCCTACGAAAAATAAAAACTACACGGTCACTAACGTCAAACCGAGGTCTCTAACCGAACAAGATTTTCTCTAATTGGGTTAGCTCATTTTGTTACTTTATCTTTGTCGCTTGTGCTTTCAAATCAGTATACGTGTTCGTTTACCCGTCGGACACTCATTGTTGGCCGCCACTCTCCCAGCTGCTGCTTCTTAACCAAAGATTTTATCAAGACCTACGCGATATCTCGACCGATGATCATGTAAGTTTATCGTGATAAATCCACGAGGAATAGCTTGATGTTGTGAAAAGAAATGTTTAAATTTGATCATATCCATGTCCCCTAGCAGCAGGGAGCGTAAACATACCAATTTTGGAGCAAGTCTTCTTTGAAAAAAAAGCTTTATACGAAAAAAAAAAATAATAATGAAACTACAAGGTCAATAACGGCAGTCTGAGGCCTCTAACCGACCGAGATTATCTCTAATTGGGTTCGCTCATTTTTTTTACTTTCTTTGTCGTTCGTGTTTTCAAATTTATATCCTTCTTTGTTTACCCGTCGGACACTCATTTTTGGTCGCACCCTTCCATTTTATATATCAAGACCTGCACGATATCGTGATCGAGGATCATGCAAACTTGTGATAAATCCGTGTGGGGTAGATTGCGCTTTTGAAGAAATAAAATTATAAACTTAATCATGTCCATATTCCCTGAACACAAAGTCTGATGAATATTTCTCAGAGTATGTGTATCAACTCCATTAAACACAACTAAAATATTGCAGTTATCTCTGATCACTTTAGGTATTTGTGTATATCGATGAGTAACATAAATCACGTCTGTGTTTTCGTGTCTGCCTCGAGAAAATATCCGAGCTGGATTTGATTGTTTGTCCAGCACCACATCATCGTATACTACGATATTATTTATAAATCCGTCGAGGTCATCTGCAGATGGGGCTTTATCAATATCGATGATAAAATCAATAATATCATTACCATCATCGTCCAACAATTTTGCGTTTTCATTAAAATCTTTAAGCACATTGTAGCATCTTTGATCATCTACATATGGTGCCACTAAATATACCTTATCCCACTTGAGCGATCTCATTATCAGATTAAGCAACAATTGCGTCTTACCAGACCCAGATGGCCTATGATAATTGCTCTGATAGAATTTGGTAGTGCTGGATGATACTTGACTGGTTCTTGCTTTCGGGTCGCTAAGAGATCAATGATATCAGTGTTGTACAAATATAATAAATAGTATGAATTTATTTTGTGTTCGATGCAGAGCATCCACCCCTACAAGTGGATTAACAACAATAAAAACAAAAAATAAAAGCGTGCACTTACAAGTAAATGTATGAAATGTGGTACAAAAGATATAAATTTATCTCCGGACACAAAGTGCCTGGTGGTGATATCGCTGCTTCATTCGGAAAATTACCAGGAGCTCCATGAGCTAAATACCCATGAGAAAAACAACTTCCTGGATATAATTATTGTGGACCTGGAACCCGACTTGATATTCGACTTGACTAGCGAGATCAACCAGGACCTGGAGAGTATCCAATAAATTCAACTGATTAAGCATATTATGTTCATGATGTAGCATATAAAAATCAAGATATTCAACAACGATATATTGCAAATGTGAAGTTGATTCACTCGTTAAATTCCATAAAAAATAAATCTCTCAGAGAAAAATTTGCTTGCTTCCAAGTAAAATCCGCCATGACAGGTAAACTGGTATTGAGGCCGGTAATTAATCAACCGATTATTTAAATAATGGAATCGATTTATTATAGCTCAAGAGGATACTGGAAGGTAAAGCAGCAATTAGTAAACTAGCTGATGCAGCAAGTGTCACGCTTTCTGTTGCTGCAAATTGCTTAGCACGAAAGGCAATATGTCAATTTGCTACCACCACCTAAACAAATTTATTACGCACATTTTGATGTAAGCGCCCCCAATGAGGTTCATCAAGCAGATATTTTATTTTTACCACACGATACCGTTAAAATTGGTAGACGTCCATCGCGCACATACAAATACGCGTTGACTGTCGATGACGTTGCAAGTAGGTATAAAGAAGCAGAACCACTATCAACTAAAACAGCAACTGAAGTTTCATCTGCTTTTGAACGAATTTATCAGCAAGGATCAGGACCACAAGGTGGTCTACGATGGCCACAATTGCTACAGGTTGATCGTGGCAAGGCATTTCTTAGTGCAGTGTCATCTGTGATGAAAAAACAACGTCAAAATCAGACGAGGACATACCGCAATTCATCGTGATCAGGCAATTGTCAAACGATTTAATCGAACACTTGCTGAGACATTACTCGTGCAATTTATATGAAACCCATCAATGTAATCATTAAAAAACATATACCAATACAACTATATGACTCCTTCTCAAAACAATCAGTACTAGGTAATGTGACTGTACGATATTTATTTGAACCTAGTGAACTTAATGGTGGCAAAGAAAAAGAGAAACTGATCCTATCTGGAGTGTGACCACGTATACAGTTTCCAGCGCGGTAAGATCCACGGGTAGACCTGCAATCTACAGTTCGTCGTTTACATTTAAGACAGGTCAGCATCACATTTTCGAGTGTACGACCAAGACTACTATTAATTCTAGCCTCTGTAACCTGTCTTGGATTATTATTTGAATATTGCAACAAGATTACTATGATACAGCTTCCACAATGATTATTCTGTCGTTGTTTCAGCGTCATGATAAATTCAGGATCGAGATCAAAGTCGTGTTCATTATTTTTTTTTTTTTTGGGGGGGGTTACATTGTTTATAACCAGTTAAGTTTTTTCTTACTATATTATCGCCATCCCTAGCAGTTTGATTATTATTTTATGTGAAGTCTACGATAACTATCCGCAGCTGATAATATTCTTCTGACTCGAGACACTGGAAGATAAACTAAATTTGACCATTCAATACGATCATCAACAATCCACATATTAGTGTCCGAAATAGTTATTCCTTGTGACGTGACTAATGAATCGTTATAGCATATCCTAGAGTCCATGGAGTTTTGTTCATTGTCAACGCGCTCTCAACAACGCTGACAGGAACTAAAATAATATCATTTAACATGATTTTGTTTCCTTGACTCTGTCCAGGAGCCTGGAATTTCAACGTCGGTATTTTGCCGTCGATTATCTGCTGGTCGATAACACAATTGTACGGGTAGATTTGACAATTTTTCTTTATGTAACTGAAATAATTGTTGTTTAAGTTTATCACGAACTATCTTTCTACTTGCCACTAGCAAATCATCTGGTCTCCATAAATGCCAAAAATTGTTCATAGGAGTTTCTGAAATTATCTCACGCATGATTTCACACTGAATTTTATTTGGGTGTAGTCTGATTAATTTCTTAAGTTGTCTTAATTCTGGATCAAGCGCTCTATGATCATCATTTATCTCCTTATAATAATCAAAGAACGTTTTTAGCCATTCATGCGGAGACAATCCAACAAAAGGTGGCGGTTGACCATGATCACTACACATTATCAGAGCAGTATTTTTTGTCAAAAACTAATCAAGAAATATGTTAATGTTTCCAGCGACACTGTAGATATTTCATCCCAGTTATATTCTTTGGAATATATTTTCACCCATTCGTTCAGAGTCCATGTATCTCCTTTCCAGCGAAAGAAGCTGTGATAAGTATAAGATTTAACTCCTCGTTCGTTCATTTCTCTGGCGAGTCTTTGTGTAAGGGTTAACACAATTATATCAAGTCCACGAAATAATTCAACTGCTTGTGTTGTCTTTTCTGACCTCCTGGTCCGTTTAAGTTAACTGTTTTATGTCTGGCGACAGGATCATATACCGATGGTGCAGATGATAGTTCTGATATTTGATTATTTTTGTAATATATATCTTTGATTTCAACGTCAGCAGATTCAGAATAACTAAGTATCTTTTCTTGTTTTATTCTCCATTCGTTTCATGGTGCATCAGCGCCGATATGTTGTTGTTCTAGCAATCCTGTATTTTTATTGATATAAAATGGATATGTGGCGACTCTAACCGCGGCATCAGGATATATATTTATCATCGATAATAAATTTATCGAAACGTACGCGAGCATTGATGATCTAAAATGAGTCCATCAGTGTAACTCACAACTGTACCTAATTTAGTTCCGGCCGATAAAATTACTTCGACTTCTAAATGTGTTTTTCTTCGTTGTATCAGTAATTATAAAATCAAGTGCAGCATCGTCTATAATTAATCTTGTACAATGTCGTTTATGATCATATGATCCTCCTTGCGTAAATTTACCAATTATTTTTCTGCCAAGATATTTTGCGATTTTTTTCTCAAAATCAATTAAATCAGGATTTTCATCACCAAAATATTTCTTTTGCTGTGATAACCAAACTTGTTTCTGCAGACTATATGATATAATTGTTTCACTTACAACAAACGATATGAATAGTTTTTCCATCAAGCATATAATGTAATAAAATTATTAGTGCCCACATTTTCTTTGAAAAGTGTTTGCCAAACCAGGCATTATAAATTATATGGAGATCTTCAGCAAACTTAAATGACTTGATAAAAGCGAATCCAGTAAATTCAAAATCTTGCTATGGTCTGTTTATCGCAACTCTGGTCATCTCGTATATTGTATGTCCAAATCGCTCAAAATGTTTTGAACACTCTCCCATTCCAAGAACACTTCCAGGATAATATGCAACCATATAAACCGAAATAACATCCGTATAATCGTATCTAGTATTCCATAATCCTCCGTGTCCTTATTCAACACAACTGCGTTGTACTTCTTCAAGAAATTTCAACCGTGTTGGGTTCCATGAATTTTCCTTCTGAGCAAAATGATCAGAGACTGACGGGACGATAAAACAAGTACTCAGTAATTGTCAGGCATCGTCATGGTTATATATCAATGCAGGAGTTTTCATTCCTTTATGGAGAGATTATATACGATAAATAATAATAATAATAATAATAATAATAATGAGGACTTTGTATAGCACCAAATCCTTAGAAGCTCTAAGCGCTTTACAACATTAGACAACACCTATAAGATAAAAAACATATATAATGATATGATTACAAACACAAACACCATGAAATTAGAAAACATAGAAAAAAACATGCTGAGAATATTTAAGGTAGGAAACATTATTAGGTCTTTCAGTTTGATCTTGCAGTCAAAATAAGTGAGTTTTGAGACCACTCTTGAATGTGATCATTGTGTCTTTGTGTCTAAGTTCAGTAGGCGATTCATTCCACGTTGCTGGGCCATGGTATGCAAAAGAATGCTGTCCATATGATTTTGTTTCATAGTGGGAATAATGAGTATACGATTGTTAGAATATGAGCGTAAGTATCTTGCTGGTGTGTACACATGGGTGAGGTCGGATAGGTATGTTGGACTAGAGTCTGTCAGTGAAACGTAGCACATATAACAAATTTTGAGTTTGATTCTGGATCTAATGGATAGCTAGTGTAAGGTACAGAGCAGGGACGAGGTGTGCTCTAATTGTGGTACTGTAAGCAGCTGTGTTTTGAACTTTTTGAAGTTTTTGGAGTAGATATTGAGAAGAACCAGACATAATTGCGTTACAATAGTCCAGCCTTGAAAGTACTAATGAACACACAAGTGTTATAGTGGCATCAACTGAAAGATATTTGCGAATTGAACTTATGCGTCTCAGCTCAAGTTATGCAGCCTTGCATATGCTCATGACATGTTGGTGCAATGTGAGAGTACTGTCCAGAGTAACACCTAGGTTTCGTACTGATTGTGTGAATGTAATGTAGGTGGTGCTGATATTTATTGTTTGAGGTAAAGGATGTGAATGAAAAAGTCTTTGTGTTGTGATCAGAATAGCCTCAGTTTATCATCATTCATCTGCAGCTTGTTACATGTCATCCATGATTTCACATCAGAAATGCAGGTCTCTACACCTTGGATGGTAGCATCAAGTTCAGCTGGTGGCTAAATTTGTATATTTGGGTGTCATCAGCGTACAATTGGTGAGACACTGGGTTATGATCTATGACACTTGAGAGCGGCTGAGTTTATAGAATGAACAGAACAGGTCCAAGAACAGACCGTTGTGGAACACCACAACATAGATCAACTGGGCTGGAGTGTATTCCATTTGCAGACACAATTTGTGTCCTGTTGAGCAAGTAGGACTTGAACCACAGTAAGGCTGTATCATAAATGCCAAATACATGCTCGAGAAGGTGAAGTAATATATCATGGTCTATTGTGTCAAATGCTGCAGACGAATCAAGGAGGGTGAGGATTGTAATCTTTCCGTTATCCAAAGCAAAGAGAACATCATTATCTACTTTTAGAAGAGTAGTTTCAGTACTGTGGCAAGGGCGATATGCAGATTGTACATCGCTAAAAAGACTGTTTGAATTCAGATGAGATCCAAGCTGGGATAGAACAACCTATTCTAAGACTTTTGATATGAATGGGAGATTAGAAACTGGGCGGTGGTTCTTTAAGTCGTTATGGTCTAGTGTTGGTTTCTTCAGCAGAGGTTTTACAATGGCAGTTTTGAAAAATGATGGGAATTCCCCGGATGAGAGAGAGGTATTAATAACATCAGTTAGTGAAGGCAATACTGGATCTAAGCACTCAAGCAGCAGTGATGTTGGAATTGGATCAAGTTCACATGACTTTTGCTGCACTCTTCATCAGGAATGTACGTACGAAATCCATAGAGACAGGTTCAAATGCTGCTAATGGTTGCCGCTCAAATTCTGCATTCCAACTGTATGGTGACGACGAGTCAATTGAAATTGTGGTATCAAGCTTATCTCTAATGGTTTGTATTTTGTCACGGAATACATTTGCAAACGATGTGTGGTCGAAATTGAATGTTGTGATGTGGTTAAGACGTTTGGTCATGGAGTTCTTTCAAATATCTTCATTAGGCCGGAGGAACTGATCGTAGTTTCCGTCATTGGAAGTTTGAAACAACGACACGGATACGTGATCGCTTTTTCTGATATTTCTGATAAAATCAAACATTTCACCGTTATAGAACTTAAAAGTTCGATATCGTTGAAATTTTGTTATAGCTGAAGTCCACACATGCGCATTATGATCAATAATATTTATCGGAGCTCCAGTCGATTTATATTTCGATTCGTACAAAAGCTCTCTGGTTATTGCTTTTACAATTATTGGAAATTTTAGTATCTTTCCCAGTTCAGCAGCATCTTTGATAGACGCTCCAGTATCTTTAAGTGTTTCTGGCCATTTGTTTATTTTTTTCACGTCGTAGATCTTTCAGTTTATTTCCATGTATCGGGTTTGTGAAGTGTTCCGTAACTCGTTCGGCTAATTTATTTTCGAAAATGTCATTATTTTGAGATCATGAACGCTAGGTTTATTATTCAGAGGATATATTGCATAAATAACTGCAGTCACAGTATACGCTCGTTCATAATACGGTCTGTCAATACCAGTCAACATTTCTGCTTTGGAATTTTTGTTTAACGTAGCAATATTTCCAGTGTGAAGACGGACAGAGTCAAGACTGTCACGGATAATCCAAGTATCGTCTCCTTTCGCAATACATATTTTTGGTTGTCGAGATTATTGATAATCGTCTCTGCTCGTTGGTCATTCATTGTAGCATCAACAACACCTGTCGGTGTCGCATGCATAATTCTGAATGTTGACCACACATGAGCTGCACCATCATCGCGAAATTCTTTCAGGATGTCATGAATTCTTTTAATCAGAGTTTTATTCGTCGGATCATCCAGAGCTTTCTTGGCAAATCAGGGGTTCTTCTGCCAAGATCGAATCTAGCATTAGAAGGTTCGATTGTAAATAATCTATCAAACTCTTCCATGTTATAATTAAGGCAAAGGTTATGTGTGTAAATATTTATTTCATTTTAAATATATATTTATTTTAAACAAATATTTATTATATAATGAAGTTCGAAAATATTAATGCTATTAATAATGAAATTTAAAAATTACATAATAATGATATACAAATTTCTGATCCTGAGAAAATTATTTGTGATTTTGAATCATTACAACAACGAAAATTTGAAGATAGATGTACACTACCAGCATAATACAGATTCATTAGGCTGATTCAACAATCTATGTTACAATCCTTGGCGACAGTGAAAGATACAGAAGTTGAGCAATTCGTATCTCTCGCACGAGCAAATGAAAAACTTAGATCAGAATTAGCTCACGAATACGAAACAAAAATGAATGTGAATAGGCTCGTAAGTAATGGAAAAAGATTATGTCTGTAAGTGACTCTGTTACTGGTGAAAATGAAAACGCTGTCACCAGTGACCGTAATGATTGTGAAAGTGAAAGTAGTTAAAGAAAATTGTGAAAGTAGTGAAAACGTCGCTGATGAAAATGAAAGTTATGGCAACAGCGAGTGTTTCAGCTTTGTCTGGGGTGACGAATTGTGAAAGTAAAAACAATGGCAAAGTCACTATTGACCATGTAACAGCTAAACAGACAATTCATTTCTGAGTATAGTAAAAAAAATATTTATTCAGATTATAATATTTTTTTCAGATAATAATATTTATTCAGATTATAATATTTATTCTGATAATAATATTTGTTCTGATAATAATATTTATTCAGACTATAATATTTATTCTGATAATAATTTTTGTTTTGATAATAATATTTATTCAGACTATAATATTTGTTCTGATAATACTATTAATTCAGATTATAATATTTATTCAGATTATAATATTTATTCAGATTATAATAATTATTCAAATTATAATTTTATTCAGATTTAATTATTTATTCAGATTGTAAAATTTATTCAGATCATAATTTTTATTCTGATGACAATATTTATTCTGACAATAATATTTATTCTGATAATATAATTTGTTCAGACTATAATATTTATTCAGATTATAATTTTTATTCTGATTATAACATTATAATATTAAATATTAATTCAGATTATAATATTTATTCAGATTATAATTTTTATTCCGATAATATTAATTCAGATTATAATTTTTACTCCGATAATATTAATTCAGATTATAATATTTATTCAGACTATAATATTTATATTCAAATTATGATATTTATCAGAATCAGATATTTTAAGCTGATAAATTTCAATACAAGAATGTGCATATTTCAGAATCTGATCTCTATCACAATGTAATTGTAATAATATGTTCTTGCTGCGGTTCATTTAACTGTTCGTGCGTTAATCGCCGTATTCATCAATAATTATATTGGCACTAAATGTTTCTGTGTGTGAAATCGTCAGTATTGTTCTGACGGTACTTTCGAGCATCTCTTTGTTGTATACAAAAACTCTCACGTATTAATACATTATATAATACCCCTTAATTAAATCAAGGAATATTTATTTGTAAAACACAAACGTCGACTCAGAAACAGCTTTTACAAAATCCTCTTGGAATATGAAGATCTATGAGCTTACATACAGATTTAAATTCAAAACTTCATGTCTCAAATCAATAAGAAGGCGTCCGGTTTGGTCAGGAGGCTTGAAATGTATCCTTGATAATAGCTGACATCGCAGATAAACCGGATTAATGGGTTCTTGTACGATCAAATATTCAGGAGGTACTTGAGGTGTAAAATGTATATAAAAGATATCCCTGTTGAGCCTGACTGGATTTTTCTAGCTCTACTTGATAGCTACCATCAATTGCATCACATACAAGATTGACTGCGATCTTTGATGCTATATTAATAATACCTGGCAAAATATGCCTGCCACAGCCATATGGATCATTGTTATACCTGAGAATACCTGCTTGGAGGGGGGATACTTTTCTCCATGACTCGAAGTTTTAGGATAATATTCACTGATGACGTCGTTGAGTGATTTTTGTATAATTCGTCGGTATTAAATCCTGGTACTATTAAATTTGGTATTTGTTCTTCTGTGATCGCGTTTTTACGATTGGGTATGGAGGAATTTGATACATTACATGATCACTCCTTTCGATCACAAATGCAACGATCTGTTTATTGATAAACTCGAGGTCTGATGCAACCTGGTTGAGATGCTGTATTGACTCAATGATTTGTTGCGAATATATCATCGTTGTAATGTTGTGCGACACTGGAAAATAAAGTTCGTAGTTTATTACTTACTTGTTTATGCTCAAACTTAATAACGTCAGAAAATGATTTGATATTTGTTTCGTCGATGAAACATTTATTTTCCTCGTCCATATGTTGTAAATCGTTTGTATTTAATAACATCGGATATCTTGTGCCATCAGAATCAGTGACATAATCGGATATATTTGTTTGGTTCTATGGATGAGTTTTTCGATACTCTGGAAGTTTTATAAATATTTTCTTATCCGTGAGGAAATCATCTCCTGTTGATTCTAACGGTCTTTGATAAACAGGTGGTATCTCCGGCCATCATAATACTGTTCGGATTGACGATTGATATATGTCTAAAGCATAATCTAGAGAGTTTATTAAGATCGCGGCTGATAATGTTGGTTCGTTAACAGTGATAGATATTTTAGAGTCTTTTTTCGTGAGAGATTTAATTCTGTGCTGAAATTCATCTTTGATTTGTTCAATTTGATAATTGCTTGTGGGAATACTAACAACTTGCGAATCGGGGATTCCGTCTGGTTTATTTTTATGTGCAAACACGAGTGAATTATTTGCTTGCAATCCACCGAATAAATTTGATCTAATATTTGGCCAAGTATGATATATTCTTAATTGTGCTAGTGACATTTCCCTTGCTGAAATTGCAGTTGGAAAGTTGACGCTAAATTCAGGATTGGTTGAGCATGCTGATATCATGGTGGTTTGTGATGGAGTTGTATTAGCGACGATCTGTTACAGTAATTCTTGCGATGATGACATTATTGTTAAATCTTGATTCTAAATCGGACACAGAAACTGATACAGTCATTGCCTCGTTGTAAATCTTAATCATTTCTGTAAACTCAGTCTCTGATATTATTCTATCGTTAAGGCCTAATGATATCAACGAAGATAATTTGGAGTATGCTAGCGTCGCTGTATGCAACTTTATTGTATACTCATTGTATGTGCAATTTTGTATTTGTACATGCAGATATTTTGCGATGATATTAAGAACACCAGCAGTTGTTGTTCCAGCTGAAACACAAATTGTTATAATTAATTCGAGGATAACAGCGGAAGCCTAATACATAATTATGTCAACGACAACTACACGTCTGCGATATTTGTTATTTTTACTGTATACCCATCAACATTATTTTTCAGTTTGGTTTGACACTTACATACCTGATTGTATATTTAATGTTGAACGTCGTTTGGGGAGTTTATTATATTTTAAGTAGGTAGCAGTTTAACGACTAATTCAAGGCACCAGTAATACAACACGAGGTTGCCTTTTTCTTCAGGTGCCTCCACCAATGTTCCCTCGTCGTTTGATCAGACATAACAAACACACATCCAGTAAACTCGTTAATTAGATAACGCCGTGGTATTGTAGTGTATATTGTAAATGTCGTAGTATCGAGAACTGAGAACCTGTAAATACCGGCAACCTCAGCTCGATGTTTAAATAGATGTATTGAGTGGTGGCCATAATGTTGATACAGATGCTACCATATATACTATACTACACTGTCGGTAAAAGCAATTTATGTCAGAGAGCTTAATGTCAATGACTGATGGACTCCCCAATAATTCATTAATGGTTATATTTATCTTTTTACGAAAATTCGAAAACGTTCGTACATGATTAGAGTATTCAGATATAAATGTGGTCATTCCATCATTGATTGTCATTAACGATGTCATCATCGGAATGTTGTTGTTGTCCACGTATATGTTCTTTGTAGCTTCATCGTGTATTATTGGTTCTCTCAAATAAGCAATGGTAGTACGAGACATAGTGAGATTGCCATTCATTATATCACCAGCTTTAGCAACATATTTACTGATCTCAGTTCTGATCGTGTTGTTGTTGCTGTCTACGCATCTTTTGTTACATCATCGTCTGATTTTGGTTCTCTCACATTAATAATTGTATATTTACTCATATTGAGATCGCCAAACATAATATCTCCAATTCTTCTGATGCGTCCAGAAATCCCCCCCCCCCCCCCGAGTGTTGAGACTGATTCCTCCGATTTTTTAAAATTTCACCGCTTTTAGCAAACATCACTAAGTTATCTTCGGTCGCACCTCGAACCCGCAGAATTATATTTGTCAACGGGATATTGCTCGTCTTTAATCGTCCTTGTTCATCCTGAAAAACAACGACTTCATTTTGGTCCACATTTGCGAGGCTCAAAAGATTAGCTAGTTCATCCTTGACCTCGTCATGGGTTGCATCTTTAGATAAGTCGCCTTGATGTTTGCCCCGAGTTTTACTCAGAGTAGATCTTCCGTAAATATCTACCATTATACCTTAAGATGTTTAAAACGACGGTGGACGGTTATACCGTCTACTTGTATACTCGTGCACGACTTTATGAGGTGGTGTCAGCGACCTTGACACAGTGTCGAGTACAGCAATTACTTCACGGCCTCTTATTGGCGGATCGGTTATTGTCTGTGTTGGTAATATTGAATGCCAGACGGGAGAGTTTTGAAGATGAGTGCTTTGCACTCTGCCGACATATTCTAAAACTTCTTTTGGTGACGCCAATCCATACGAATCAAAATAAATAATTCCATGTGAATCAATCTAGTATGCAACCCACTGAGTACCTGGACTAGAACTCATATCGAGATTAATGATACCGGTTTCAACACGGTTTGGTTGTTTTGGTAATTAGTCACGCATAAAAACACCTCTGAATTTTTTTAATATTTAATCGCTTAGCAGACATCGATTATGTCATCATCTACAACGACACCTGGAAAGAATATTTAGCAACAATTAGGAAATTCTTTGATAGACTCACTGATGCAAGTTTGATATTTTTTATCAAAAAGTTAGTTCTGCCGTACTTGTAATAATTTAATAGTATGTGTGCTTTCCTCCTTATAGAAACGTATTATTTCATGTACACTTTGTATAATTCATAAGATTTCTTATTATGTTATATTTTTTCAATCTCATATATAATTCATCTATGGTTGTTGTTGTTGTTGTTGTAGGGTTTAACGCCATTTTCAGCACAAGATAGGCTATGCATGGCGGCCAGTATAATTGGTGGAGGAAGAACCCTGGAAAACCCAGGGAAGAACCACCGACCTACGAGAAGCTACTGGCAGGCTTTCTCACGTACCAACGTTAGCCGAGGCTGGACTCGAACTCACGCAGACAGAGGTGAGATGGCAGCGATCCGTAACGGCGAGCGCTTTAGACCACTCGGCCACTCGGGGCCCCTCATCTATGGTAAAAAGAAAGCTTCATTATATCAATATTTCTTTTTCCTTATGGGGGAGTATTATATATATTTGATTTAATTTACATTTGATTTAATTTAATTGTTCGCTTGTTATTTTTAAATGTTTATTTATTCCATTACATGCTATTGCAATGTAACTTTATTTACTGGCTTTGACATAGTCTAGAAATTCAGTTAAGTTTTATTTGACCTGGGTTTTGTTTTTGTTGTAAACAACTAATATAAATTTTTTATCCAGTGCTGGCATAGTTCCTGATGTTGATTCAGAACAAATAAGAGTTGAAGTAGGCTACATTTTTTAATTTTTTATCAGAGTAAGATTCATAAGTGAAATCGAGGCCATACTTGGAGTACGTGAAAAAAAGCATGTATCAATTAGGTTTTAGCAGAGGATTGACCCACATCCGGATATCTGTTTTGCGTCGTAGATAGATTTATGATTGATATTTTGAGAGAGAATAGTCATTACATGCCTTAACATTTTAGAAGTTAAAGTGTTTTATGTTGTGACCTGTTTTTGGGTCAATTATTTTTATTTTCTTCAAATTATTTGGATGTCAGAATTGTTTTCCCTGGAAATAATAGTGCTCTAAATTAATTCTTGGACAAGGACAGTTATCAAATTTTACACAGAATTCAAACACTTGAATATTATTGTCTGTGATTCAACAAAGAACTGTCGACACATCAGTACGGCGTTGACCACATCATATGTCATCGCCATTTTGGATTTTATCGGCATTCGAACTCAGTTCCATTATAACTTTTTATTGCTATGATTTCTATTTTTTTTTAATTCTTGAATTATTCTTGGATTATTTTTCTGATTTGTAAAACCTTATGTTCTTTTCCTCACTTTTACCTTGTTTTTCTAGGGAAATAAATTATTTGTTGATTTTGACAAAGCCTGTTGTCTTTACTTTTTTCTTTTCATGTTTTGTAAGTGCCTATACACATAACAATATATATATATATATATATATATATATATATATATATATATATATATATATATATATATATATATATATATATATATATATATTAGCCATATTGAAGTCGTCATTAAAAGGTTCGAGCATTATACTAATGGAAGTGCGAAATATGGTTTCCCGTGCTGAAGTACTTGAACAATGATAAAATTATACATGAAATCTAACGAAAACTAAAGAACACAAACAATAGAAGTGGATTCAAAATTAAACGCGGGGTGGGTGGGATAGATAACATGGTGATGAAGAACATGTTACATACATCTGGTAACTTAGTTTCCACTTATAATTTACTAATGTCGGAGAGTCATTACTCGTAAGTCCATAAATACTATACTTTTGTTCACAACATGTATTTCATAGGAATTACAGCGAACGGCAATATAGTGCGAACAATCGATGTAGTGTGCAATTATAGTATCGAGACACTAGCTGTTGGACGAGATGCATTCACTAAATTTACGCCTCGTATAATTAGTTTTCAGCAATAATAACCGATTGCCAAGCTAAAATAAAGGGCTAGATCTAATTCTTTTTTTGTTTTTTTATGTTTGAGTGGCTCAATCAAGAAGGAGTTTGCTTTCATTACTATCACTTTTACTCCTCTATATCTGTAGGAATGCGATTAAAAAATACATTTTTACATATCGCAACTTAGTCATTGGTACATTTCCAAGCCGACAACTGAGTTTGTAGGTAAGGGAATATCAGAGTGGTAACATTGCGCAAGACAGGTCATGCTTATCCTAGTAAATCTCTGTTCTTTATTGCTGAGAATTACTTAAGTTTTTCCAAATATGTCAGTAAATTTAGCCAGCCATGTTAATGCTGAACAATTTCTGGAGAAAAAAAGAAGCTTTCTATAATGTAATGCACTAGGATTAGCACAATAATAAGACGATATGACTTTACATATTTCTCCGTATAAAAGGGACAGACGAACTCACACTGAATTGTTTTATCACCTGGATCATATTTATCGCATGCAGTGCATTTTCTGCCTTGTCTTGGTCTTTTTCCAACGCAGAAAGTTTGTCGTCGAAGGATGTTTCAGCCAAACGTAAAACGTACATTATACCTACTAATTATATTTACATAAAGAATGTAGAACTGACAATGCTGTATAAGGCAACCGCAGTAGCCCAAGTCGGCTGGTTTGGCATGTACCTGAACAAAAAGCACTTAATTCCTATTTTCTCTGCATGATAAAACCAGGAATGTCCTCAAAGCGCCGTTATAGAAACAACCAGTGCAATATTTCATCCATCTTTTTGTTTCAATATATTTTTAAATATCCATCTACAGGATATACACCACATTCCGGTATTTAAACATAAACTTGGCAGAAAAGGACGTGTGGAGGGATGGTGGATGTGAAGGAAACAAAAGGAGAATAACGCATTGATTAGGCTTCACTCATACACAAAGCTGCTAATGTGATATGCAAACATCAGGGAACTGGTAAAAATCAGGAATTCTTATAAGAGTCGAAGATCAACAACCTGTTCTTACATTTCTTAACATTACATGTTGTTGCATGTGCCACGGTAATGGAGAAAGATAATATAGTTGTTTACATCGTTGTTTTTTTTTAAAGTATATTTGTTTTGTTTTCTTCTTTCTTTTTTGCATTTTGTTTTTATTTATGTTTTGGGGGGGGTTTTGCAAGGGTTGGGTGGGCTTTTTTGGGTGGGTGGGTGGGTGGGCGTTTTGTTGGTTGGTTGCTTGGTTGGCGTTTCACAACACCACAAAACATAAAAGGTTACGTCGTGTTGAGGCAGTGGAAGTAAAGTGTTGTACACTGAGGCAAACCGCAGCAGCTGACCCCGCCTGTTCTGAGCACGATTCAAACTTGCACCCATATAATCGAAAGTCTGGCATGCACACCAGCCACTGAGTCACCGCGACTCCATTTTCGAATGTAATACAGTTGTTACGATTCAGTCGGGGGCTTCGAGTGGCCGAGTTGTCTAAAGCGCTCACCGTTACGGATCTCTGCCGTCTCACCTCTGTCTGTGTGGGTTCGAGTCTCGGGCCCAAATGTGGGTACGTGAGAAAGCTTGCCAGTACCTTCTCGTGGTTCTTTCCTAGATTTTCCCGGGTTCTTCCTCCACCATTTATACTGGCCGCCATGTATAGTCTATTTTCTGCTGAAAATGGTGTTAAACCCTAAAACAACAACTACTAAATCACAAATGTTATTTATCCACGTTGATACCACTTTCTTAAATAGAATATCCAGCATTCTAGCGGCTTTCCAAAATGTGTTGTTGTGCCTGAGAACTATGTGTAAATTCAGCGACTTATAACTTCTGGTACAATTATTCCTAATCAGTGGTGTGTGTGTGATTTTTGGATTTGTAACAATTTTCCAGTCATATCTCTACGATCTCTGCAGTGTGTCAGTTTAAAGTGATGTCTAGCACTTGGGCATCATGACGCAGACACGTAGCTTAATGTCCCACGCGTCACATTATCCTAACACCAGGCCGACCCGTTCTAACACTAACCTCTTAATGCTGAGCTCCTAGCGAAGCAAATGTTAGTACCATTTTAAAAAGTCTTTGGTATGACTCGGCCGGGGTTCGTACCCACGATCTCACGCATGCGGGGCGGACGATTTAACCACTAGTCCACTGGATCGGTCTTGAATCGATGGTATTCATACAGTTGTCAAACATAAAACAGAGAAGATTTTCTTTACAGGGAAAGATTTTGATAACTATAGTGTGCATGGAGATCCACCCCTTGTTATCTGGATAGGCGAACTAGAGTGAGCTCCGGTTGTTCACGTATTGAAAGGAACTGTTTACGTATTTTATATAACTTTGACAAAACTATATAAAGTCATGGTCTTTACGTTCATTACAAACTTATCAACAGACTGTAGCAAAGTTCTAGAACTTAGTTGATATTGAAAATTGAACCACATTCTGCTCCGATTTGTGCCACGTGATTGTTGTGCCACGTTTTTGTTGTTCCTTAGTAATTTCAAGACTGGACTGTTGTAACTCAGTTCCGTCTGGTTCGTCTCAATACACCGCTCAATATACCGCTTCGGTGGCCTAGTGGTTAGAGTGACCGCCTCGGAAGCAGGAGGTCGTGGGTTCGATCCCCGGCCAAGTCATATCAAAGACTAACAAAAATGATACTAACAGCTGCCTCGCTTGGCGCTCAGCATTAAGGGGTTAGTGTTATGACTGGTCGGCCTGGTGTCAGGATAATGTGACTGGGTGGGACATCATGCTACATGTCTGCGGCATGATGCCCCAGTGCTAGATATCACTATAAACTGCCACACAGCAGACATCTTAGCGATATGACTGAAACATTGTTAAAGCTATGTTAAAAATCCAAATCACACACACACACACACACACACACAAACACACACTCGTCTCAATATCTACTCCAGAAACTTCAAATAGTTAACACAGCTGTTCGGATCATCCTTAGAGTACCACGATCAGAGCACACCTCCCTTCTGCTCTGTACCCTACACTGGCTATCCATTAGATCCAGAATCAAACACAAAATTTGTTCCCTATGCTACGTTTCACTGACGCGCAACGTTCATTTGCATACCAGACCCAGCAACTTCGGCCAATGTTGGTATGTGAGAAAGCTTGCGAGTAGCTTCTCGTGGGTCGGTGGTTCTTTCTGGGGTTTTCCCGGGTTCTTCTTCCACCATTAATATTGGCCGCCATGTATAGCCTATCTTGTGCTGAAAAATGGCGTTAAACCCCACAACAACAACAACAACAATACTAAATAAGAAGTACATACATTGAACTAGACATACTTTGATAGACTCTTGGCAATGGTGACTTCTTCAAGCAAGAGATGCACAAACAGCAAAACGGGCTGAAAAAATCTACTTACTGATGCAAATGCTAGATATCGATCAAAATATTTACCTTCATATTATTCTATTCTGCATGGGTAGTTTTTGTCGATGTACGTTTTGTAGATAATGTGACAGTATCTTACAAGATATTTTATGATTTATTATTCCATAATAATAAAAAAACAAATATTACACGTGGAAGGAAGTTATAGCTTGAAGGAATTTCAGTGTTTCTGTTTTCTCCATCAGTAAAATGAGATTCTGATGCAAAAAAGGTTAAACAAGAAACGGAAAGGTGGAGTTCAAAGACGAGAAATACATGACAATAACGAAGTTGTTTTTACGTCAAATCTTTTAAATAAATATCAGACCTTTACTAATATTTTCAATTTTTACAATCAACATTTTCAGATATTATACTTGCAGCTGACAATGAAATGAAGCTACAAATCATTTTCCCCTGGCTGCTTAATTGTCTGAAACGGTGTGGGGAACGTAACCGTGAACTCAAACTAATCACAGTTTATCAAGTGTAGGTTTTCGCGAACCGTGTGCAACCAAATTTCGGTAAATGTGTAACATTAGACGATTACAGCACGTTGCTTATCACGTAGATTCGCTTCGTAGCGTCAGACGAAGCCAAGGTTTCTTCAGCATGCATAACTGTGTCCAAATGGGAAAAAATTAACCCAGCATTCGTTCTTTAAGCTAGAAGATGTGAGCAACTCGTAAGAAATGAAAGTCATGATCATGTGAGAATCATATGTATATCACCGGATTTTTAACGTGCTAACAACTAGACGATTAATATAAAGCGGATATCTCTTATTACAAATATAAACAAATCCTACTTTATTATTATTAAATAGGTACTTGGGGACAAGTGAGGAACAACTTTTGGTGGAAGAAAGCGAACTACACTTAGGAAATCAAAAATTCGGAATGTGCAGCTACTCTTTATTGCATACAATTGAGCTCCCCGAGACCCCTTTAATACAAATACGAAACAACAACAATAACGACAAATCATCTATCAGACGCTCCAGTGTCAGCCGACAGCTATGATCATTCTGTAATCAGCCCAGTGCAATTTAGTATAGCTTCCTGGTAATTTTGACTAAGACAATATTTATATAGAAGGAACACCACGCTGTGAACATCGGTCGTATCAATACTAGGCATTCCCTCGAGAACCTGACGAGCGATGTTGATATATATAGCATTTGTTCTTGAACACGATAAAATATATACCAGCCTGTAGGTGTCTAGATCAAAATCTAACGAAATAATAGGGCTAGGACCAGTGATATTGACAGAACATCCAGGTCATTATGCAACTAGACTGCTTCTCTGCTTCGTTTGATCCCTGAGTCTCACCCCGCTATAAAGAGTGCAACGCAGGGAGCATACGAAGCAGTGAACTGGACAGTCATACAACGTAAGACACATCACCCGATAGTTTTGTTCTGGGGGGTGGGTGGGTGATGGGATTTACTGCTTAACTAACGGTGCTGTGTAGCGTGTTTTGATCTCAACTAACAGTATAACGAAAATCTTAGGAATATTACACAACTGGCAACCAATAACAACGCTTTTCGACAAAGAAAAGTTATACAATGTAATGATTTTGCCAGACTTTACTTACTCTGATGTTTTTCTCTAATAAATTCAAATTCTCACTAAAGAAATGGACAGGTTTTCAAATTTCGTTGGCTGGAAAGCGATGAAAGCCGCGAATGCCAAAATCGGGTTACGTTGTAATATTATTCTTTCATGAAACGAATAAAAATATATTATGCATATTGGAACTGTAAGCAACGTTTCGTTTCGTTCAAGAAACATATCCACCACATGAACATACTTAAACATACTTCGGCATACCTCGACTATCGCATTGCAACAAATTCAAATGTATGTCAACGGAACATGAAAATGCGTCCATTTGCTAGTGTTATATTTTCATTCCGCCATGATAAAGACAGCACAGTAAGTATATTAATTACAAATAAATTAGTGTAAGAGTGTCGATATAGGCGGTCAAGTGTGTGAGTTCAGTTTTGCCCGTCACCCCTGCCGGAGTAAAGGCCACCCACAAAAGATCTCCAGAGGCTTCTGTCTTGCGCCATCCTCTCGAGCTGACTCCAGGTGTGACCCATCTTAGTGATGTCTGCCTCGAGTTCGCGTCGCCAGGTGTTTCTTGGTCGGCCCCTTTTGCCTTGAGGGTTCCACCTCAACGCCTATCTGATAATGTAGGTTGGCAGCTTACGTAGGGTGTGTCCTATCCAACCCCACCTTCTCTTCTTGATCCCGTCCTGGGAGGTTCACTGCCACAGGCTGGTGTTGCTGATGGTGTCTGACCAGCGGATCTGGAGAATTTTTCTTAGGCAGTTGTTGATGAAGGCCTGAACTCTCTTTACGGTCGACTTGGTGGTTCTCCAGGTCTCTGCTCCATACAGTAGGACTAACTTCACGTTGGAGTTGAACAGTCTGATCTTGGTAGCCAAGGAAGTTTCTTTGGAGCTCCAGATGTTCTTGAGCTGTATGAAAGCTGCTCTCGCCTTTTCGATCCTTGCCTTGACGTCTGCGTCTGTGCCACCCTGCTGGTTGATAATGCTCTCCCAGGTACGTGAAGGACTCCGCCTCTTCCAGGGAACTTCCCTGAGGTGTGACTGTGTTGTTACTGACATAATTGATCTTGTTGATCTTGGTCTTGTCTTTGTGGACGTTGAGGCCAACCTGTGCTGATGTGGCTGCCAGCACCTCGGCCTTGTTCTGCATTTGCTGCTGACTACTGGACAAGAGCGCTAGGTCATCGGCAAAGTCCAGGTCCTCAAGTGGACTCCACAATGTCCATTGCTGGACGTCTTCATAATCCAGTCGATAGCCAGAAGGAAGAGATACGGCGACAGCAAGCAACGTTGCCTCTTAGTGGAAGAGTGCTGATATAGGCGGCCACGTGTGTGAGATATTCATTAAACTTTGACTACTCATTCCGAGGTCAACCGATATCGGAACAGGCTATACAAGGCAGTTATTTGGCTAGTAAGACATAGCACTAAAACAAAAACATGTGATATGTCTTACACTGTAGGACTAGGAACCAGACTATTTTGCAACGCACCTTTCCTGTGGATTTTGGAGATATCGTATACGAACTGGAATTAAATGGAATATAACCTAGAGTGTCTAGAGTATAATGGTGGTGAAAAACTAAGAATACAGACCAATTACGCGGCTTCATACAGAGTATAGTTGTTTAATGGTTTAATTGTATACTCAAATCATAATTTCACCTCCATCCCCACATTCACCTGACACAAGATAGGTTTAGCTCACAAGATAATCAACTAATCGCGACTCAAGAAGATATTTGTCCAATTTTTTTCTTCTTTTCTTTTGCAAATCATGCCAAATGCTCAGTATCTCAGAGTACGGTGTAAAAGATCATTCAATATTTTCTTTGAAGAGAAGCAGTGGGATTAAAAAAAAACTCATATTGCGAAATAATTCGACCCCACCCCTATCCAGAAGAAGAACAAAAACTGCAAAAATATTCAAAATATGATGAAAATTATAATTTACATATTACCTTAGTATGAACCCAAAAATGTGTTATTTATTGTCAAGGTGACCTCGAACTGTACTTCTTTTCTCCCAATCCCATGTCCACTCCTGTAATTATAGACTGTTTCCGGTCTTTGTATAAGGATAGTGAATGATTTAAAATCCATATTTAATTTAATCACTGATGCGTCTTAAAAGAACAAAGAATGAAACTAATATAATTTCGTTCACAGGGGCTGAATCAGAATTGAAAGTACCATTTAAATACCATTTCATACCTAACTTTTGCTTCCTACTCTCTTGCGAAACGTATTTTTGTGAATATTGATACTGGATACATATTTCCACGTCGGTTCTTTGATATTCTTCGTTATAAACAATTACTAAAAACGTCGTATATTTTAATTTTAATTGCCAAATTTAGAGGCTTTATCATTCGTATCTCAAAATTTACTATTAAGATTGTGTGATTTTCTGAAAGCAAAATTTCAGACCATAAAGCAGTGGTTGCCACACTTTTTGGGGCCAGCTCCCCCTTGATTATCTTCAGCGCCCCCTACATTACCCCGTAAGAAGCATTATTCAGCACTAGCGCCCACGTATAAAGAAAAAATAAGCAGATCACCTGCATATAAATAAAAATACATGTATACCTACCAAATTTCGTGTACTTGCTAAAATGTTATGTACCGTCAGCAGTGTGAGAAATAGAACTAAAAAAAAAAAACCGCACCCTTGCAAATGGAGCAGGTCTCTATGTCCTAACTTTTGTAAAGTATTCTTTTGTGAGGGTTGTTATGGTGACGGTGGGGTGGGCCCAATATTTTATTTAAATTATTATAGAAGTCCCCACCCATGCTCAATTTTGGTTGGAAGTTAAATTAGTGAAAGATAGATGTACAGCTCTGAGCTCCCAGTCATCAATGTCGACGGTTAAATGATTGAATATACATAAAAGTGAAATTCAACGAATAACAATTTAATAACAATTCAATAGTCAAATGATTAAAAAAAATCCCAAGTACTCTCCTTCCGCTCGATCCTGTAATGGACAAATGCATCACTTGATTAGTATGGATTCTACTCATCTGTGTATTCTTCTCTCCTACTTCTTCCACTTCCTTCTCTTCCTCCCTAATTTTCTCCATACTCCTTCTCATTCTCCTCGACTTCTTTATACTCCTTTTCTTCCTCTTCCACTTTCTCCTCCAGACTACTTTTCCTCCTCCTCCACCTTCTAACCACCGACTAGACTTTTGCCAACTCCGACTGTTCGCTAGTCTCGCTTCAATCTCCCCTCTTGGATACTCGGGACTCAACTGAACCCGAAGTTCTGTGTCCCCTAAAAAGCTTCATGTGAAAACACAAGGACGGTACAATATTTTTCTTTAGCCCTCTCATCTCACACTACACCCAGCCTATCATCAGATAACGGTTATTAAATTTCTTCGGTCACGCATTCATTCACATCGAAATACTCATACGTACTTGTACGGTAAAACAACGTCGTAATAAAAACACGGTATTAAGAAACAGAATTTAGATCCAAATTGTTAGTTTAAAACATAATTTTGATGGGTATTTTTGGTTCCCTAGTGTGTTCGAAAGGGTTGTTCATCCGATAAAGGGGTTTGATCCCCCCCATCAGAATTCCTTCCCTAGTTTGTTTCTGGCTATCTTTACCAGAGATCTCCTATATCCCACGTGTGCTATGTGTATCAGTGCTGTATTGTATTGTAATAAATTTGGTGTATGCGCATTTGGTTATAGCGCCCCGTTTTAAGGAATTCTTAGATTTGTGTGATTACTTGTGTGATTATTGGAATTCGGTGCAATGGAAATATCCCTAGCCCGAAATAATTAGCCAATTACTATGAGCAAACGTCAAGGAGTGAAGTGTTCGTGAGTTTCCATGATACCATGGTTCACTAGTAGTGAATTCATGCCAAAACCGAATGAATGTCCCTGTCGTAAGATAGTCCATATTAAAATCTAGTGGTGTACATTGGTGGTGTGACTGCAATGTCATTATTTACGGTAGGAAACCGGTAAGTTGCACAAAGGAATAAATAAGAAGGGACTCGGCAGATAGCATTATGTCGCCATGGGGATAAATATGGTGCAGTTATATTGGCGAAATGTGCCTGGAAAGCATACTACATTGACTGGCCGAAGGTGGCGGAGTTAAAATAGTTCCCAGTGTTAGGGGATACTCGTATATTTTGGTCTCACTGTACAGTTTATCTGGTGAATTTTCATCCAACAATGACCAATTACAGAAAAATGAGAATAATTTTACACTGAAGATACAAATAAAAACAAACTAATGATTTTTGTAGAAAGCATGCATGTGAGATTTTGACTGCAGTAATCAGGTTAATTCTTGATGCAACTGGTGGCTTTATACTGAACCAACACTGCCACCAACCCCTAAATTTTACATTCATTTTTTACAAGAAATAGCTATTTTGAATATTTTCCTGTGACAAGGCAGCTAAAAGAATCAGTATGTGCCTTATGCACGAATAAAGTTCACTAGTACTATAACAAATTAGCGAACTTTTCATCACCCCTCAACCATCTAGATTTTTAGATATTTACCTCTGTAGCAGACACACATAAATACGTAAGCCAAGTCGGCAGGTCATTTGCAGCCCAAGTTACGCATTTGATCTCCCATGCTCATCTAACTGTGACAGGCAGTCACCATCAAGCCAACCTATTTCCAAGCCTAACTCAAAGTAAATCTAAACCACATTATAGATTTAGCTTATGTGTGAATTTATAAATGCTAGGCTTGTGATAATTAAGTTCATGCCTTCTACCTTAAAAATTAGGGGGGTGTCAAAATACGAAACTATCCAGTGAGACCTTTATAGGCCTGTTCGATAAGGGTTGTTACCGCCCCTGAAAATAAACTCCCTTGAAGAGCTCTTCAATGAATTGAAAACAGACACCGTATGCACGAATTTACAATCTCTATTTCCGGTGAGCAATACCCCCTTACGAATGCGTCAACTTAAGTGCTTAAATTTAGATAAAAGTGTGATAGCGTGTTTATGTGTTTCACAGACTGAATTTATATTATTATCATTAAAATTCACCCCATAACACATAAATTCTCCTATTTAAAGCATTATTACTATTGTTATTATTATTATTATTATTATTATTATTATTATAAATCCTCATACACATATTTAAATATATTCATTGTTATCTTGGCAAACTTAGATAATATAATAATCAGTTTTTAGTGAAATATATTTTGCTTAGATAAAGAGGAATATGAATTAGATTTGTCAGGAGATGACACATTAGAAACAAAGCAAATTATCAGTTCTGTCTGATATGCAATAATAATGTGCTTTTTAAAAATATCAAATACGTGTTTGAATTAGATTATGAATGCCAATTGTCAATGAATAAATCATCTTATATACTTGTATATACTAACATGAGGATAAAAAGAACAGACATATATTTCATGTTTTGTTTTCTGTCAAAATCCAGTCCCTAGATTTACCATAACAAAGGGAATTTTCGGAACAAAATTGAAATTACTGAAGAAAGGTAGAACTTAAAAGTTAGCAGTATTGTCCATGCAGAATAAATTATATGTATAATTGGGCTCTATGCTTCACATCTATAGTATTAGCATCAAAATATGTGGCACCACTGCACCAGTGCAAAACGGCATGGGTAGACGCATGTAGCAAGCATATGAACATCGGTAACGTTCATATAGGAAAGCATTAGGGGAACGGACAGACAAATGAAGAAGTAATTAATAGCATATCTACACATATTATATGCTGTTGTATAGCTTGAAATCTTTTCTTCAAATATATTGTATTAGCATCGAAATATGTGGTACCATCGCAAAGCGGCATGGGTAGAGGCACGTTTGAAGGATATGAAAATCGGTAAACTCGTATGCGATACTGATTAAAAAATAAAAAATAAATTTATTTTGCATTTTAACACATTTTTATTAGCATAGATCGATTTAGACTGATGAGAACCTTATAAATTGATATCAAATGAAGACGTGATTAATAAGATATATACACACATTATATACTGTTGGATAGCTTTAATTCGATGCTTTGTTGGCCTCCATCATAGCATATAGATTTGCTCGCCGGAAGAGCGTTGTATTATGGGTAAATTAGGGGACTTAATAAGTCAAGGGACGTAACAACCCTTATCGAACAGGCCTATAAGGCGTGAACGCGGTACAGAAACCTGATGAAGATAAACCATGCAGATGTGCGGTTGATATATATGTAGCAGGTTGTTTTATCTGTGGTCTTGCATTAATTAGAGTAATATTTAGGTATAGAATGGAACGTTGGGCTTTCTAATTTACAACTGAAGTTAAATGGAAGTCTTTGGAAAGTTGGGGAGCAGCAGAGGGGGCGAACAGACCACTTGTAAAATATAAGCTTCTTCCGAAATAAAAAAATAAGGTCACTAAACCAAAGCGTCTAACTTAACCGAGAGTTTTTATCGAAATCTGTGTTTACATACCGGAGGTTCCGCCCCCTCTGCTGCTATAATTAAATCATCATCATATTAATAAATGCCACCGGCTAGTAAATCTCACACCGCTAGATTAGCTCGAGAAAGACAAGAAGCAATAAAGAAATTTCTTCCTGTTAGAGATTCATTTAGAGAAAACTTACGAGCGCAGCAGGAAGCACAAGTTGAGTACGAAGAAGACACTAAAAAAACTATTTAAACCCGTCACTACAGCTACTGAAAAAGCTGTAGCGGCTGCTGAAAAAACTATATGGGGAGATATTGAGGAGGATGATAAGGAGAGGAAAAAGGGTATTTTTCCAGTATTAAAACAAACCGCTGAGCAAACTGAAAAAATAGCAGCGACAACTAAAAAAACAAAAAAGATTTTACGAGAACTTCCAACTAATATAGCTGCAGCTCAACCTTCACCCGTCGGCGAAGAAATACTTGAAGGTATTGACAAAATTCGTACTGAAATAGGTGATATGAAAGATCGTGTACCAGAAACAGAAACAGAGCAAGCCAGGGCTAAAGTTGATATAAAAGATAAATTTACCGGAAAAAGTATTAACGCCATAAAGGAAATTAAAGACGTAAATGAATTAGCTAAGTTTGCCGTGGAAAGTTATGATAAACGAGACAGAGTTTTAAAACCCGAGTATGCCAATGATGTTATAAGTCGTAAAAATTGGTACAAATGGATATATCGCATATACTATGGAGTTGATCAAGCTAGAGGCGTTGATACTAAATATGTTGCATTTACTAACGCAGTAGATAATTATTTTACACGAATACAACAACAACAAGTGCAATTTTCCTCACCGCAACAACCTTCTTCATCAGGAAAGTCAAAAATCCCTCGACCAGCGCAGCAATATCCAGAAGAAGAATTTCATGATGATGCACCTGGAGCAACTGGAAGTGGGTTTCCTTTGGTTACTCAAGGAAGTGGTCTTATTACCTGTCCTAACAATGTTCTTTCTGACGTGGAACGACTAGAAATACTGATTGGAGGAAAACGAGCTGGAAATAATTCTACAGAAATTGTTAATGAAATATCTCATATTTGTCGAAGATTATTTCAAGGCGGTATTATGGATCATAGCATTTATCGTTCTCTTATTGATGAAATTGCTGATGATTATCACAGCGACTAAACAATTAATTAATCAGTATATAAAAATGATTGTACACACTGCTCAACGTGGACCAATCATGGTCAGGGTAGTAAACTCACGACTGCCAAATTACAAAATAATTTACGGAGATAGACTTGGTGATATTTTTCAAGGTCTATTAGAAGGATGGCTCCAAAAGCAATACCGATTGCAAAACAATTAGGGATGAAGGCTATAGAGGCTGTTCGTGATAAAATTCCTGGCGCTATTGGTAATCTTGCCAGTAAAGCCTTCTCGACAGTCAAGGACAGACTAGCTCGATTAGCACGAAGGAAACAGAAACTGGCCAGCACTGAAGTTATGCCCGCAAATGTCAGTAAAATAATAAATCAAGCCGCAAATCAAAAACTAGCGGAATTATCTGAACAAGCAGAAAGAAATATAACTGCAAATTTAATAGCAGGAAGTGGTCTTCGTGTCAGACGACGATAATTTAGATCACCATTTGAAAAAATGGGTAATTATGATAAAATGTTCAAGCGGATATCCGACCCAGCATTTGACATGGATGCACCAGTCCTCAAAGATGAATCAGTACGTGATTATCAATTTTATTCCTATGACGCAAAACAACCAGATCAACATCGTCGAATCGAATTACAAGTTCAGGATACAAGTAGATATTTCTTACCCGCTGAGGCATTTATTGAGGTAGAAGGTGAACTTGTAAAGGCGGATCGTACTAACTACGGCGTCAATGACCGAGTTGGTTTTGTCAACAACGGTATTATGGCGCTGTTTGATAGCGCTACATACATGATTGATGGAAAAAATATTGAATCAATTCGGAAGGATGTTGATGTTGCTACAACAATAATTGGTCTAGCGAGATATTCTGATGATTACACAAGATCAGCCGGTCCAACAATGATGTTTGCTAAGGATATTACTAACCACGCTGATCATGTTCAATATACTAAAATACGGACAGCACAGGGTACTGCAGCCGATCCACAACCAGCTGATTTTGAACATGAAGCTAGACCAGCTGCTGCTTTTGAAATCATGGGAAAAATTAATGCAAATCACAACTTAGGATTTACAACACGCCGATCAGCGTTGTCAGGAGATAATATAAATTTTTCATGTGCAATTCCACTGTCTCACATCTTTGGCTTTTGCAGAAATGTTAGAAAGGTCATCTTTGGAGTTAAACACACAGTTGTGCTCGTAAGAAAAGGTGAAGATAATGATGCAATCTGGCTAGGTGCTGGTGTTGCTGATGCTGGTAAAGTAAATATAACGAAGCTTTCATTGTGGATGCCTGTAATGATTCCATCTATTGCTGAAGAACAAAAATTACTCTCTTTTACGGATCAAGGCGGTAAATCATTGCTGTCATGGTTAACAGTAACCACAGATGCTTTTCAAAGTGCTGTTCGAGATGTATTTAATTGGCATATAGCATCACAACAGGGTGTTTCTGCGCCACGACATATTTTTAATTGCGCTGCAAAATAATGATCGGACGAATAGCCAAGAACGTTCACATATGATATTTGACAAACTTGGAGTTAATGAAGTTTCCTTACGGATAAATGGACATCAAGAACCAGCTGAAGATATATTGTTAAATTTTGGTCAAAATCACGTAGCGCGTGCATATCATCGTTTGATGTCATTTATGGGACGTGATCAAAATGTGGATACTGGGCTGCAAATATCACAGTTAGATTTTATAAATCTGTATCCGATTTATTACTTTTCGCTGGATCATCTTGATTTACCCAAGCAATCTGTCGTTGATATACACTTTCGAGCTCGTGTTAATGAACCGCCAGGTGGTGCTGCCGCAATCGCGGTTATACTCAGTGACAAAGCGATGTTGCTTGAAGGTGGTAGTGGTCGAATGAGGGTTATTGATGCACCAGTGGAAAATCTTTAATCACCATTTGGAAAATGGCGAGTATTAGCATAAAATGCCATATCATCACGTTAGTGTCAGTCTGACTCCTGGTCAGATTAAAAACCTTCAATCAAATTCAGCAAAAAGCTGCGGAATGAAAATATCACTAAAGCGAGATCAGATCATGGGTGGTCAAAATAAATTATCATTATCAGAACGTCAACTTAAACATTTCAACGGCGCTAAACAATCAAAGACAGGCGTCAAACTTAATCTCTCTGCGGGTGCGGTTAAAGACTCAATTAAAACAGGTGGTATTTTCCCACTTCTTGCAACAATACCAGCGTTAATTGCCGCATCCGCACCTGCCGTAGCAAAAGCAGCTGCATTAGGTGCTGTTCGAACCGCTGCTGGAATGGCATAAAAGAAAGCAACAGGGCGAGGATTAAAAAAAAGAGGGACCGGATTAAGACTGCCGCGATCTCGTTGGGGAAGAGGTCTGAGGTTTCCAGGATCACTTCGTTAATTATTTCAGCATCAAATTTTGATTTACTTGATGCTGCTAAACAACTAAAAATGAAAAACTTCAGAGGTGTTTTTATGCGAGATCAATTGCCGGACCGACCAAACAGCGCTGAAACGGGTATTATTAATCTCGATGATAATTCAGGACCCGGTACTCATTGGGTATCATACGCAATTGATCCACGTGGAATTGTTTATTTCGATTCGTACGGGTTAGCTCCACTTCGTGAGTTTATCAAGTATGTCGCGCCACTTCACGCAGCAGTTTGGTATTCAACGCTACCAACACAAACAATGACAGATCCGCCAATATGCGGCAGTGAAGTAATTAATGTACTCGACGTTATATCAAAGTATCAAAGTCCTCCGCTGCACCTCATAAAGTCGTGCATGATTATACAAGTAACCGCTTCGTTTTAAACAGGTCTTAAATTATAATGGTTGATATTCATGGAAGATCTTCTATCAGTAAGAAAAAAAAATCCGACATTGATTTGTCGAAGTACGCGACTAAAGATGAACTCGCTGATATTATGAACCTGGCTGGAGTTGACCGAGATGAAGTTGTTGTTTTTTAGGACCGATACGGAAAACTAAAAACGAGTAACATCAAATGGAATGATATAGTTCGACGAGTACTCGGTACGGTCACGGATAACATCCCTGTGTTTACTGACGGTGGTAGAATCAGGGATTCAAGTATATCGTTTATAACCATCAGAGATGAAATTACAGAAAGTGTTGCTAATCGCTTAAAAAATACCGTTGACATAATCACAGGTGAACTCTGCATGAACGGAAACAAGATAACAGTGTTAAGAGATCCAACATCGGACGAAGATGCCGCGACGAAAAAATATGTAGACGTTAACTATGGCACCGTTGACGGTAAAATATCCACGTTGCGTGCCGAGAATGACGTTAACTACAATACCGTAGATGGTAAAATATCCACGTTGCGGGCCGAGTATGATTTGCACGTAAGCGCTTTTGGAAGATTTCGAAGAAATTTTCAAAAAACCAATGAAGCGATATATAAATTCTTCGGCACTCCGCACGCCGTTGACATAAAACTTTCTGATATCAAAACTAACCTAGACACAACTAAAAAAACACTCGAAGATGTGGAATTCCTGATATCGTTAACAAAATTAGTCTGATTAAAATTTCAACCGGAATAACTCCCGGGCATATTACCAAATCGTATGCACGGTGTCATCTGGAATCGCAACATGGTCGCAGCAAAATAAAACTATTAAATATACCGCAGCAGTCACTGGCGTGTACAGGCTGTCTGTGTTCAGTGCTGCAAAATTCGAGATTTTCACAAAGTACCCATGGCGTCATTCCACCGACAAGTTTTCTGGAGTTGTGTCTATCATATTAAATAAAGGAAGCGAAGAAATATTTATTCTGGAAGCAGCTGATAAGAAATCAACAGCAACATCTTTCTGGTGGTGTCTAGAATTTGTAGCTGAAACGCCTCAGTTGGTTACTGTATAAAATATAATGAATACCTCAGCATCGCGACTTTACAGGTACAATCAAGCACGTGAATGGCAAACGAACTTAAAAAATCGAGTCGAACAATACACGGTAAAAATAAAGAAATATCGACGACGACTAGTTATTGTCGACGTAATCGTTTATTCAGTATCCGCTGTTGTTGTGTCCATCGGCGTATTATTATCAACGATAACAATGATGGCGCCAGTAGCAGTAACAATTTGTATTTCAGCTACAACATCAATTGCAGGTGTTCTCAATATCATTACAAAAAAGATAAGTACTTGCACGAATAAAAAACTATCCGATTACATGATAAAATTACAAACAGCGACGGTAGCATACTCAGAGTTATCTTCGTTGTTATCAGTGAGTCTTAATGATGGAATCATCTCCGATTTTGAGTTTACAGAAATGATTAAAATATATCACGAATGCGATGGTATTAAAGGCACAAATATATTAAATAATGACATCACTAGAGCTACTCCAGCAGATCGTGACAAATACAACTCCACCAAAAACAGCGATGATCTCAGTAAGTTCGACTAATCCTGAATTTAACGTTAGTTTTCCAACTGCGATTCCAGTAAAAGAAATTGCACTAGCACAATTACGAGTATATTACAGTTGGCCAAATATCAGATCGAAATCATTTAATGGTACACCAGCAAATAATTCGCTCGTATTTGCTAATAAAAATAAAGATGATGAAACACCTGACTGGGTCGTTGTTGGAATACCAACTGGCAGTTATGAGATTGAGCAAATCAACGATGAATTTGCGCGTAGAATAAAATCAATAACTGGAAAAGAAGCAAAAATATCAATTAACTTTCATAAGCCGACGCTATCTTCTGCGGTTGAGATACATTCTCTTGATTACGCCGTTGATATTTATCAATCATCGATAAGATCCGTACTAGGTTGTCCTGATATTGCGCCAGAATATCATGGACTACCAGAACCACGTCGGGGAGATTTTTAAAATAAATGAAAAGAAATTTATAACAATTTCAAATTATTGAGGCAAATACCCGTGGAGACAGACTGGAATTATCAGAATTACTGTTGCTCCTGATGGTGAACAGCTTCCTGGAATAATAGAGCACATGTATATCCATGATGATAAAATGAAACTAATCATCAGTGAAGGATTCATTCAGTCATATTTCGATCCTGTTAATTCTGAAATTAGAAAATCAATCAAGAAACTACGAAATTTCTTTTCTGACATTACAAAATACTACAGTGATGATGTGAAACAACAAATCGTTGAGACGATAAAACATCTAAATCAGGTTATATCAGATCTTAGATACATCAATAAAACTGTCATTTGGAATATGATTCACTACGGTGATGATTTCTTTGATCATCATACAAAACTACGCACAACAAGGACCCTTAAAAAGTTGTTTCTCAATCACTGCAAAATAACTGAACAACAATTACCAACATTTATAATACCAGGATTTAATATCGACGAACTAGTAAAATCACTCAACGATCTTATCAATGAGAACTTTCCTAAAATCATCGAATCATGGAGAAAAATAGCACCACCTCCGATTGTCCTTAGACATGACAATGATCCATACGGCGGCGGTAGACATGTACCCCCCAGAATCGTTAATATAACATCAACGATCGTGGTTAATCTCGTTTGTGATGTGATCGATGGCAGCTATTAAATAGATCTTGTAAAGTCAAATCAGGCTCAACAAGGATACATTTTATACACTTTCACACCACAAGTTTCCCCTGGAAGTTTAATCGTGCAAGTACCAACCAATCCTATTTATCTGCGGTGTCATACTAATATGTTAACACGAATAAATTTTAAACTAACTAACCACCTTGGACACTTAAGTGACCTGCGTGGAGAGGAATTAATTGTGAATCTGTACGTAAACTCGTAGATTTTTCAGAAATATTTTATTCTGAAATATTTTATTTATTCAGAAATTGATGGGGTGGTTTGGTACAAATCGATCCGTTTGTTAATTCTGATGGGGTGGTTGGTACTCAAAATCGTGTAAATCAATCAGATTGTTAATTTTGACGGGTAAAATGGTACTCAAAATCGTGCAAATCAATCAGATTGTTGATTTTGATGGGGTAGCTGGTACTTAAAATTGTGCAAAATCAACCAGTTTTGCAATAATTATTATAATCTGAAATATTTTATTCTGAAAGATTTTATTTATTCAGAAATTGACGGGGTAAATGGTACTTAAAATTATGTAAATCAATCAGTTTGTTAATTCTGATGGGGTGGTTGGTACTTAAAATCATGTAAATCAATCAGTTTGTTAATTCTGATGGGGTGGTTGGTACTTAAAATCATGTAAATCAATCAGTTTGTTAATTCTGATGGGGTGGTTGGTACTTAAAATCATGTAAATCAATCAGTTTGTTAATTCTGTTGGGGTGGTTGGTACTCAAAATTGTGTAAATCCATCATTTTGTTAATTCTGATGGGGTGGTTGGTACTCAAAATCATGCAGATCAATTCTGATGGGGTGGTTGGTACTCAAATCGATCAGATTCTATGATGAATAAAAAATATTTCAGAATGAATAAAAAATACTTCAGAATTTAAAAAAGTACTTCAGAATAAATAAATTTTAACAAAAATAAACAGTAGCAATGATGAGCGGTTAACATTCATGGGTTTTCCTGCACTGGCCTGTGTGTCTCCATGGGATCCTTTGTTTGAGACTTTTGTCTTCATTTGAGACTTTTTTGTTTTCATTTGAGACTTTTGTCTTCATTTGAGAGCTTTCTTATGGTCTTCTCGGCATCCCATGATCGTTTCTTTTAGCCAACATTCTTTCTGAATGCTTTGTGTGGGCATCCATTTGACTTAGAGCTATACATCCACGCTACTATTTATTTTAGGGGCGTCTAGGACATATCTCCAGAGAATTTTTCTAACCGAAACGAAATGTTAGAATATTCAGAAGATTGTCCATGCGCCATGTACACACCCCAGGAGAAAACCCGGGGTTGCAAAAACGCACCCACACTACGTGGTTTTCGTAGTGTGAGATGTACATGGGCTGCTGCCGCCCCCTCTTTTATATAGGAAAAACCTTACCATAGGTACCGTCGACAATATGTCCGTTACGAGATTCGAACCGCCGACCCCTTGACTGAGGATCAGCTGCACTACCACTTGCGCCATGGTTCTAATCTGCTTGTATACGCTTTAGAAAATATTATATGGTTAGCCATTCGCTGAAGAAATCAGTATTGGGTATGTTTCCCCAAATACAACTGATTTTCAGTTCTCAACACAGATAAAACGTACAAGTCAGATTTAAAAAGTTAGCTATTTTTCGGGATAATATATGTACCTGAAAACGATTCGAAAAACGTTCTGGCTACTTGCTATTATCGCAGAAAACAATCAGTGCTAGACATCACTATAAACTGCCACAATGTAGACATCGTAGCGAACCAGGAAAACCGAACGAATTTAATAAAATTAAAAACAAGTATACTTTTTATGCTAAATACAGTCACTGATATAAAATAAGGGAGATAATTGATACTCTTCCTGTAAGACAACGGAAAATAACTGATATTCTTCCCGTTAGCCAGCTCTAGACAAATCAAAATTAAATAAATACGGTTTGTCGAACTCAACTGACTTTAGAAATACACAGAAAAAATATTATTTACAAGTTTATATTTATGTACAACAATTTTCCGCTTACCATCGTAAACACGTCTGCGGATCCGTGACATGGTCAAAGGGAAGTAACTCAATTACAAGAGCATGCTCAATGGAGTTATACCCCTTCTTCAGGTAAGTAGCATACGAGTACAATACAGACCCAAATATTAAATAAATAGTTAATAAATATAATTCGAGGTAAATATTAAGTTTTACATTGGTGTTAGGATATCATGAAAACAGACCTTTCATGGTGTAGATAGTTTATCTCATTACCAATAATAGAAAATAATTTTTTGTTTGTAATTTTTGGAAAAGGTAGTTTTGGTTATATTTTCTGCGACATATTTTACCACACGCCGGTTAACATCAAAATATCTCGCAGCTGCATACATTGATTGAAACATTTTTTCTTCACCAGTATCTACATATGTAGATTTAATCGCTCTCCTTGCAACTGTTTTTATATTTACCTGTCCCTCCCCGTGCAGAGTTCTCGCTTTGTGTAATAGCCTGAAGATTGAATAAATTATTATTAAATTTATTTCCGTCAATATGATTGATCACAAGACCGTCTTTGATCAACCCCTTGTGACACTAGTATATGAACCGATGACAGTGATAATTTTTCTTCCCATCAGCAGTAAATCTTAGATAACCAGTATTACTAACAATACCAACTGGTTTTTTCAACCTGAAATTTCTGATCACGCCATCATGATTTGCTTCGTATTTCGTTATTATATGATGCTTTACAAACTCGTGGTTCATATTTTGCTCCTTTTATATAATAATAGTATTTGTTTAGATCATAATTTGCCTGAAAACTTATTTAGATAGTCTTCTACGGATTTTATAGATCTGTCACTGTCATTACATTTTTTACCATAGTATCTTTTAAGCTCGCAATATTTTTTTCTAACACAATTTACACATAATTGTGTTTTTCCTGGTACTCCAACATCACATCGCAGGCACGGTATTGGTCCCAAGCTTCCACGGTGAACGCACTGCAAGTGTTGTCCGCAGAATTCGTTTTTACAGGATTTATTACAAGGAGTCAATGAACCGATCATCAACCATTTACATCGAGACATTATGCATAATATTTTGATTTAAATACTTGTTTGAAATATAATATGAGCGAGTTCGATAGATTGTCCCGAATCAAGCCCTGGAGCGCAGATAAATTTAATCTCAACAGAATATCTACCGACCTACCGATGCGAGATCTGGTTGATCAGAAAAAATAAAAGTTTGATTAATAAAATTCACGGTGCCAAGAAAGAATTTCACACAGATGGTGCATCTCATGTATGGTCAACGTTCAAGATTATACGCAACGGTGTCATCGACGATACGATGAATGACGAACGAGCAGCAACTATCATTAACTACATTGATAATCGCAAATATCTTTTCAGAATAAAATTTGTCGTGCTAACAGAAACAGGTAATTGGATTATCCGTGACAAATATGATCCTGTACACAAGGGTGAAAAAACTGTCATACGAAGTAAAGATTCAAAACCAGGTCTATTGACTGGCATTGACAAACCATATTATGAGTGAGCGTATCCTGTGACAGCAGTTATTTATGGAATCTATGTGATAAATTAAAAACCTAGCGTTGATAAACTGGCGCCAATGAAATTTTCAAGAAATAAACTGTGTGGCTGAACGAGTAATAGAACATTTTACCGTTTCGATTCGTGGAAACGGTATAACGGATAAAGGACGTAAAATAATAAACACGTAGGGAGAAATGGTTAAAGATACCGGGGCGTCAATCTAAGATGTGGCTGAGTTAGGAAAAAAACTAAAGTTCGCAATAACCGTAGCGACGATAACTGGAAAAATATTATATGAATCAAAATATAAATCAAAAGGAGCTTCGATTAAAATTATTGATCATAAGGCGCATGCATGGACCAGCGCAGTAACAGTGTTTCCACGAAATCGAACTGTTAAAATTTACCGCGGAGACATGTTTGATTTTATTAACGAAATAAGTAAAGACGATCCTGTGTCAGTATGGTTATTTCAGAGTTCTAACGACGAATCTTGTATGGAAGAAAAAAATAAATTTGATCAGTTTGTACGACCTAATGGCGTTATTTATCGAACAGATCTTCTCCACGAGAAAATAAAAAATCTTGCACTGCAATATACTGATGATACTGACGAACTATTGAGCAACTCTTTTACTGTTTCGTCAGTTGCGGCTCATTTTGCTAGAAAGAAAAATTCGTGGAAACCAACTAGATTTGATTTTCTCAATGACATACTATCCAGTTGTGTCGAATACGGACACGGTGGACTATGGAATACTAAATACGATCACAGAGAAGTTATTTCGGTTGATATGGTCGCGTGTTATCCCGGAAGTTTTCTCGGGATGGGAGATCGTTCTGTGTACTTTAAAAAATTCGGTCATCCGACGTACGAAATGACACGAATATCAGTAAATGGACCATTACCGGATTTTGACCTGACTGGATTCGCTCGTATCGAGTCATTCGAGTTTGCTATGGGACTTCATCCAATTTGTTATGTTTGGTTTGGAAAACATTTTTCAGAAAAAATGTTGGTACCAATAGTACAGTTACGGTACATGCTTGATTGTGGGATGTTAATATCGTTGATTGTAAACGAAGCAATTATATCATATCGGAAACAAACCGAAGTTTGGTTGCCACAACAAAAACAGTATTCTGATGATGAAAACCCGGATAAAACAGATTACGAGAATAAAATTACGAAAGATCTTGGCAGAAAAATAATTGGCAAGTTCACTCAAGGAGGATCATACGATTATAAACGACATTGCGCAAGATTGATCATGGACGATGCTGACTTAGATTTTATAGTCTCTGATACAATCGAGTAGAAACACGTTTATAAATCGAGAAACAGTTTTCTTGCCAAATGGAAATAAACTAGGTACAATTGTGAGCTACATGGACGGTGAGTCACCGCAATTTACTCATTTAAGATCATCAATGTTAGCGTACATTTCGATAAATCTATTATCGATGATAAATAAGGTTTCTAAATTTGCTGTCAGAGTTGCTACTGAATCGTTTTATATCAATAAAAAAATATTCAGGATTGCTGGAACAACTACATATCGATACTTGTGCACAGTGGGGTTCGTGGAGAATGAAAAAGAAAACATACTCGATTATTCCGAATCCGCTGATGTTACCATTAAAGATATTTATTGTAGAAAATATCAAACATTAAAGCTATCTTCTGCACCATCGGTGTACGATCCAATAACCAGAAATAAAACGGTTTATCTGAACGGACCGGAAGGGTCTGGTAAGAAGACTCGAACAATTGAATTATTTCAGAATTCAGATATGATTGTTTTAATGCCTACACATAGACTCGCGCGAAAGATGAAACAACGAGGAATGCAGTCGTGTACCTACCACAGCTTCTTCCGATGGAAGGGTGATGCATGGACTTCTTCAAGGATGGGTGAGAAATATAGAAATATATTCCAAGGATTATCGTTTGAGATGAAATATGTACAGTACCGTTAGAAACATTTCTTGATTGGTTATTAACAAGAAATACTGCTGTGATAATGTGTGGTGATCACGGTCAACCACCACCTTTTGTTGGACCATCTCCACATGATTGGCTGAAAGATTTTGTTGACCACTTCGAAGAAGTGACTGATGATCATAGAGCACTTGATCCAGAATTAAGGGAGTTTAAAAAATTATTCAGACTACAGCCGAATAAAATTCAATGTGAAGTAATGCGTGGGATAATTTCAGAAACACCCATGAAAGACTTTCTGCAAACGTGGAGACCAAACGATCTGATAGTTGCAAGTAGAAAGATGGTCAGAGACACACTTCAGCAGCGGTTGTTTCAGTTACAACGAGAGAAGTTTCCATCGTTGCCAGTGCCGTTGTGTTATCGACCAGCTGATCCACGGCGGCAAAATATTGATGTTGATATACCAGGACAGATCGAGAAACAGAATTTAGTATTAAATGATACTGTCACAGTTGATGTCAATGTTGTTGAAGATGCGCTAAAAACAAATAGATCCCCGTGGACGCTAGGATACGTGATGACAATTCATTCATCTCAAGGATTAACTATTACTGATACAGTTGTTTGGATCGTCGATGATCGTATCGAGTGGTCAAATTTGGTTTATCTCGCAGTATCCAGAGTTAGAAGAATATCTCAACTACGAAGGATTATCATGAACGAGTCAGTGATCAATGATGATGATATTGACAGCGATATAATAAGAAAATAATTAGCTGGTTATAAACAGTGTGATAAAAAAATAAACGCGACTTTGATCTTGACGTTGAATTTATTAATACGCTGAAACAGCAGAATAATCACTGTGCGAGTTGTAATTGTATAATGTTATGGCGGTATCTGAAAAATGATCCAAGACAATTTGCCGTAGATAGGAAAGATAACCATCTTGGCTATACATGCGAAAACACGATGTTGACCTGTCTTGAGTGTAATCGACGTGGGGTGCTAGTTAAGTGATTGCGGTGGTAACTGTGTATCTTCAGGAATCACCTGCAATTGTTCACGTATAAAACCATGTTGAGGAGCAGTTGAATCCAGTCTGTAGATTGCGGGTCTACCAGTAGATCTTGTTACGCAAGATATCTTGTGTGTCGTAATACTCCAAATAGGATCAGTCGCTCTTTTTTTACCACCTTCAATTTCACCGGGCTCATATAAATATCTTACAGTGGTATTACCCATTACTGGCTGCGCTGAAAAATCACGTCGTTGTACAGGTATAGTTTTTGGTAATTGCGTTAATAGGTTTCATATTGGTTGTTCGAGTAATCTCATTATTTAACGCGGCTATCACACTTGGTAATCTTGCGACCCATTCGCGAGATCTTTTATCTTGAATGAATTCCTTCGCGTATTGATATCCAAATAACCGCTCAGCAAGTGTTCGATTAAATCATTCAACAATTGCCTGATTGCGATGAATTGCGGTGTGTCCTCGTCTGATTTTGACATTATGTTGCTTCATTAACGATGATACTGGACCAAAATATTCTTTGCCATGATCAACCTGTAATAGGTGTGGCCATCGTAATGGTCCTTGTTGATAAATTCGTTCAAACGCATCGGCTACTTCAGATGATGTTTTCGTTGATAATGGTTCTGCTTCTTTATATCTACTTGCAACGTCAATGACAGTTAACGCGTATTTGTATGTTATTTGACGTCTACGTACTTTAATCGGATCGTGAGGTAAAAACAGAATATCTGCTTGATGAACTTCATTAGGAACACTAACATCGAAATACGCGTACTGAATTCGTTTCGGTGATGGTAGGTAAATTTGCCATATTGCTTGTTTGGATAACCATGCTTTAGCAGTAGAATGTTTAACCGCTGCTGCATCAGCGAGTTTACTAATTGCTGCTTTACCCCTCCAGTATCCCCTTGGACTATAATAAATTGATTCCATTTATAATTAATTACTAGCTCCTAATACGAGTTTACCTTTCATCGCAGATTTTACTAACCAATTAGCTAATGATTCTCTGATATTTTTATTTTTTATGGAATCTAGCGAATGAATCAACTTCACATCTGCAATATGCCTATGTTGTAGATCTTTAATTTTATAAGCCACATCATGAACGTGACATGCTTTATCGATATCATTTATGGGATACTCACCTGGTTTTGGTTGATCCTGATTGTCAAGCCTGATATCAAGTCGAGTACCAGGACCACAATAATTATATCCTGGTACATGTTTTTCTCCAGGGTATTTAGCCCATGGGGTTCCTGGGAACTTTGACATTAATGCAGCAATATCACCACCGTCTTTTTTGGGAAAAAACGAAAACTTTTTTTCTGTTACATACTACACATCTTCCACCATATGGTATTCTTTTATTTATTTTTTTTTTGTAACAGCAGATAGATCATTAGTTGGAGTTTTAGCTCTAGAACGTAAACAATATAGATTCATATTATTTATAATATGGATATAATTGATTTCTCAGCGACACGAAAACAAGAGCCAGTTAAACACCATCCTGCGTTGCCAAATTCGATCAGAATGATAATAATAGGTCCATCTGGATCGGGTAAGACGCAATTATTACTTAATCTGATAATGAGATCATTAAAGTGGGATAAGTTGTATTTAGTAGCACCATCAGTTGATGATCAGAGATACTATGATGTACTTAAAGATTTTAATGAAAACGCAAGATTACTGCACAAAGATAACGATGTTATCGAGTTTATAACCGATATTGATGAAGCGCCGAGCGTTGATGTTTTAGACGGATTTATTAATAATTTAGTTGTATACGATGATGTGATGCTGGACAAGCAATCAAATCCTGAAAGAATTTTTTCACGTGGCAGACATTAAAACACTGATGTGATTTATGTTACTCAGATACGCACCAATACCAAAAGTAATCAGAGATAACTGTAATATTTTAGTTATGTTTAATGGAGTTGATACGCACACGTTGCGAAATATTCATCAAACTTGGTGTAGCGGTGACATGGATATAATTAAATTCAGAAATTCTTTTCACAAGCACAATCAACCCAGTACGGGTTTCTAACAATAAATTTACATGATCCTAGAACAAGATATCGTATTGGACTTGATAAAATGTTTGGATAAATTTATAGAGCAGAGGGGGCGGGACCGCCGGTATGTAAACACAAATTTCGATAAAAACTCTCGGTTAAGTTAGACGCTTTGGTTTAGTGACCTTATTTTTTTTATTTCGGAAGAAGCTTATATTTCAAGCAAATGACGTTTCAGACAAGTGGTCTGTTCGCCCCCTCTGCTGCTTGGGGTAAACTTATGACTTCTAGCGAGAATCGCGCCAGGGTTTGACAACCGCTCGGTTAAGTAAGGACCCTTGGCTTGTAACAGTATGTATGTTGTATTGTCTGTATGTAGGGACGGCAATCTTCATCAAATATATCCCAGTTGTCTTAACGTATATGTTTTCAACTTCATAAGTCTAAAATTATTGTTGTGATTAGTTTAGTTTTTATTATCAATTTAGAAATTCGACAAGAGAACGGTGTACTAAGTCATTTAAATAAAAGAAGACCTAATGTTGTATGTGTCTACTCAAATACATGTCGTTCCTCGTTAAACTAGTTCTAACATAATTGAAATAGGCTGTACCCGAGTAAAGGGTCCACATTTCCTTTATTTCGTTATGTTTCACCTTTCTCGGGTCAGGCCTTGTCTTTTTATTATTTATCTTAATCAGCTAATAAAATTTCAAAAGGGTTTAAGTTTTGGTTTAATCCTTAAAAAGTGAGAATGGGTAACCTTTTGTTAGTTCCTGTGTTTGTGTCTGTTTGTCCATATGCTTCATGTGGGGTTTTCTGACACTCTTTCGCAAGCCTGTTCGCGTGGGTCCTTGTGACATAACCCTGCTACGTCTGTGCATCTTACTTCATCTACACGAAGGTCCCCTGTATTCTCTCTAGTTTAGGAAGGTTGCTGTATACATTGTCATATTTATAAAATAAAATAAAAATTATATTAGTATTCCTAATAGAATTTAGTTACCCTGTTAGCTATTTTTGTGTGTTGGTTAGAAGAAAAAAAAAACTTCCAAAAATGTTTATAAAAATAAAACCAGTATAGGTAATTATGATTTTATAATTTGAGGTCATATAGTTATAAAACTCAACATTGCTTAAAATCGAAGCATCCCTGTTCAGTCCAGTCAGTATTGAAAATTATTATGTCAGTTATTAAAAGATTTATGAGATGTTTTAGATTTTAAGTTTCAAAACAGCAAGGCCAGAGAGAGAGAGAGAGAGAGAGAGAGAGAGAGTTTGTGACCTTTTTATATTTGGAAAATAATTGAAAACTTAATTTTAACCATGAGGAGAGAGATGAAACTGGGGCTCCAGCCCGTGCTCGACGGAACGCACACCACCCTGGGCGGTAAACCGAAGCCCCCTCCCCATTCCCACCTCCCCGTATAGTATGAGCCATTAAATTTAAATTTTAAAGGAAAATAAATTGCAACACCCAGAAAGAGATACTGCGACTTTTGTATAGTTGAGAATTAATTAAAACATTTTTTACCATGTGGAGAGAGATGAAACTGGGACTTCAGCCAGTGCTTGACGGAACGCGCCCCTATATGGACGGTAAACCGAACCCTTTTCCTATCTACCCACCCCCCTGGTAAAGTACGAGCCGTATAACTACTTTATTATTCTTATTACCTAACCACAAAGTACGCTGTTTTTGGTTCAGGTTGTACTTTTTTAAATCTATTAATTATATTTGAGACGTTTAGTAGTAGAGGGCTGGACATCCCCAGTCCCCCTCTGCTATTTGCCCTATCTAAAGTTTCTTTCATAATGTAGTGCGTTTTATAATTCCATATCTAATCTATTATGTCCCCATCAAGTTTATTGAGATTTTTGTTTTCCATATCAATTGATTTAATTGTGTAATTTATATTTGAGTATAGGTAAGTTTTTGCTACTTGTCCACGCTCCATGATGCATAGTGACGTTAAAGCCCAGATATTTGCATTGTCTTTAATCTTTTTTATTAAGTGTTTATAGTTCTCTAATTTATTATTTCTACCAAAGAAAACTCCTAGAGTTTTCACTTTATCTCTCAGGAGATGCGAAGGTAAACCTGGGTGGTTTCCGCACGAGTTACCTATTTTTAATATTTCGGTTTTGTCATGATTTATTTTGGAACCAGATGCTTTACCGAAATTTTCAAATTCTTCTTGCAGATAAACATAAAATTTAGCATTTCTTATAATGTTGGTGCAATTATCAGCCTGTTGGAGCATTTTAAATTCTTCTTTGAAATTTGGAATATGAATACCTTGTATTTGTGAGTTGTTTCGGATTTTGTGGCTTAGAATTTCAATTGCTAGCACATATAATATCATTGACAGTGGGCATCCTTGCCTCACTGATTTTTGTATATCAAATTCTTTCGTGCATTTTCAATTTAACTGTACACCATATTCCAGTGTAAAGAATTTCGGTCCACTTGCGGAAATTTGTTCCAAAACCAAATTTTTCAAGTACTTTCTGTATATAGTTATGTTCTAATCGGTCGAAAGCTTTTTCTTGATTGAAAAGTACCATGACACCTTTTGATCCTGTTTTGTTTATATAATCAATTATTGTTTTTATGTTTAAAATGTTACTTTGTATATCCCTCCCTTTCCCCGCTTAAGTTTGATTTACATTCATTATTTTTCCTAATCACGCCCTTACTCTATTAGTTAAAATTCTATTTAAAATTTTGTAGTCCGTGTTTAAAAGCGAAATTGGTTTCCAGTTTTTAATATCTTCTTTATCACCCTTCCCCATATAAATAATTGTTATGATTCCCTACCACATTGATTTTGACATGTTTCATTTTGCTTAAAAATATATTATTGTACAAAGCATTTAGGATCGGCGTTATCTCACAGTGGAATTTTTGATAGAATTCCGCGGTGAGTCCATCCTTCCCTAGTGATTTCTTCTTTCTGACTGTAGCAATATTCTTTGATTTTTCTTCGTCGGAGATGACATCATCACGCATGTTTTTGTGTTCTCTTGATATCACATTCGACTTCATTTAGGTAGTTGTCAATTGTGTCAGGATCAATATTGTGTGTTGTATATAGATCCTTATAATATGAATAGATATTATCTAGGATATCGGATTTTTCCGTGTACGTAACATTAAAAACTCTAATTTTATCTACCCCACCCCCCTTTCCTTAATTCTTCCCGTTTGTATAAACTTAGGGCTTTTTTAAAAATATATTTCAGTAAATGTTCCTGCCCTGATTATTTTCCTTTGAGATTCTTCTTCTTCAATTTCTTTCATTATTATTTTTCCAATTATTTTTCTATCTTCTTCATGTGTTGTTATACCTAGGGTTGTTTTTAGTTGGTTCTTGTCTTTCTTTAATTTTTCTGCTCTTTTATTGGAAAACGGGATTGCTTTCCTTTTTATTGACTTTTAAAATGTCCCATTCTTTCATTATGTATACAGTTTCATCATTTTTAAAATATTCAATTATATTTTTTATTATATTCACAAATTCTGCATCGTTCAAAATTTTGTTTAATTTCCATTGTCCTGGACCCCAGTTGCACCTATTTCTAATATTTAATTCAATATAAACCATTTTGTGATAATTTAAAATTGGTTATTGTAACATTTTTATGTATCAGTGTATTAAAATTAGTACCATAAAATCTATCGAACCTGCTTGCCTGTCTTTGTATTCATATGTGTATTCTCATCTGGCTAAATTTAGTATCATATATATATATATATATATATATATATATATATATATATATATATATATATATATATATATATATATATATATATATATATATATATATCACATAAGTTGTTTGTTGATTAAATTTAACATTTCAAATTTTAAAAAATTATCATTTACTGTTAAGTCAGCTACTCTATTTCATCACCTACTCAGTTAAAATTCCCTCCTAAAATCAGATTTTCCATTGAAAAATTTAACCAAAAGTAAACAAGTTTTCTATAAAGACTTGTTTTTTTACTTCTGTTAACTGGAAAATATACATTTATTAAATGCCAGTGGTATATCTTAATGTGTAATAAACGTCCTTTAAAAAATTCTCCTACATTCATTTGTTCCCAACTTAAACCCTGTTTATCTTTTATTATTGTAGCCACCACCCCTCTGGTATCTTCATTAATGTAGTCATTACAGATAACTACTGAGTTTAATTTGTTTTCTAAGAGGTATTTTAATTTTCTACCTTTTCTTTATCCATTCCATTGTTATTGATGGTCGCAATTTGGAAGTTTATTCCCTCCATTTTTGGCTACACTTTACCAGGTGCCACATCACTTAAATTTTTTGTTCCTATTTAAAATTGTGTTAAAATGTATATAGGTATTTTAATTTTCTACCTTTTCTTTATCTATTCCATTGTTATTGATGGTCGCAATTTGGAAGTTTATTCCCTCCATTTTTGGCTACACTTTACCAGGTGCCACATCACTTAAATTTTTTGTTCCTATTTAAAATTGTGTTAAAATGTATATAGGTTATCTAAGATCAAGTTATTCTTGTATTTTTGAAAGGCTCTTGTCTATTTCCAGAGCCTATTTTGATTTCTGGACTTCCTCCTCTGTTATTTCTTCAATATTTAAGTTAGAATCAAAATCTGTGTTTGTTTCGTTCGTGTTTTCCATTTCCGAGTCCGTTTGAGAAGCTTACTGGCATTGCTAATTAAATGATGTTCATCGATGTATGAAGAAAATTCATAGATATGTGAAAGTACAAAAACTTTGAGGTATAAACACTTAAAAAGGAGATTTAATTTTCTTATTTGAGTGAAAAAGTAGAGACACCGAATAGAGAGAAGCTGAATTAAAATGTGTAATCTATATCTTATAGTTTTCATGCATATAAAGTTGCGAGTCTTAGAAGAAAAAAAATGAAAAATTCAACAACTCTTGTCATATACGATGGACATATGTTTGGAAATAATACAAGCACAATTGCTATGAAACAATAATGGACATGGCGTTTCTGAGTTTACATGGGTACAGAAAAATTTAAATATCACTTCTATAAAGACCTAAACTAATAAACTACACTAACATCTGACTTAATTACTAACTCACTAAGTTTTATTTATTTACAGCTTGTAGATACTTTTTACTTGTATATGTTTTTTTCTATTGCAGCAACATATTAACAATGATAAAGTAAAATTAATTATCTATTTTTTGTGAGGCACATAATTCACATTTTCTTTCAGATATATCCAAATTTTGCAACCTTCCAGTTTCAACTGGAAACCTATGATTCACTGAAAGGAACTTTGCTAAAAATATTCTGTATTTTTGTGACCTGTGTAATTGTTCAAAATTAAAAGAATGTTTAAATATTTTTTCCGGAATTAGAAATACTAGGTTGCCATGTCTGTACATATTTTATCTTTCAGCCAATTACCAGATGTGAAATCATGGATGACACGTAACAAGCTGCAGATGAATGATGATAAAACTGAGGCCATTCTGATCACAACACAAAGACTTTCTGTCACGTCCTTTACCTCAAACAATAAATATCAGTAACACCAACATTAAATTCACACTGTCAGTACGAAACCAAGGTGTCACTCTGGACAGTACTATCACATTGCACCAACATGTCATGAACATATGCAAGGCTGCATATCTTCAGCTGAGACGCATCAGCTCCATTCGCAAATATCTTTCAGTTGATGCCACTAAAACACTTGCATGTTCATTAATACTTTCGAGACTGGACTATTGTAACTCAATTCTGTCTGGTTCATCTCAATATCCACTTCAGAAACTTCAAAACACAACTGCTTGGATCATACTTTGAGTACCACAATCAGAGCACACCTCCCCGCTGCTCTGTACCCTACACTGGCTATCCATTCGATCCAGAATCAAACACAAAATTTGTTCTCTGTGCTACGTTTCACTGATGGACTCCAGTCCAACATACCTATCCAACCTCACCCATGTATACACACAAGCAAGATACTTACGCTCCTCTTCTGACAATCGTATACTCATTATTCCCACTATGAAAACAAAGTCATATGGACAGCATTCTTTTGCATACCAGGGCCCAGCAACGTGGAATGAATTGCCCACTGAACTTAGACACTAAGACACAGTGATCACATTCAAGAGTACTCTTAAAACTCACTTATTTCGACTGTAAGAACAAACTTAAAGACCTAATAATGTTCCCTACCTTAAACATTTTCATCATTTTTATTATGTTTTCTAATTTCATGGTGTTTGTTTTTTGTAATAATATGATTATATTTTTTATGTTATAGGTGTTGTCTAATGTTGTAAAGCGCTTAGAGCTTCTAAGGATTTGGTGCTATACAAAGTCCTCATTATTATTATTATTATTATCATAAGATAACCATAAATTATTCAGCCCTAAGTCACAAGAAATTTGTCTGATAAAGGAAAGCCATTTTAAATTGTGTATAACAGCAGCTGCATAGTAACACTATCGTATAATTCCCATGCAAATTTGCTCATTTTTCCAGTAACAATTCTATTCACAAACAGCTCCAATTTTAAAAAAATATAAACCTGTATATAGGAAATCTACTGGTCTATCCACATAACATATACAGTGGGGTACATTTCTTGAATATAAAACTTTTGTATTAAATCAATGGTGATGAGGGATGTTGCCATTTACATACATAGTTTAGTACAAAACAATATCCCAATGATAATAAAGTTGTTTCACCTAAATTGTCAGATATATTCAACAAAGGCCATTCTTACAAAATGAACTATATCATTTTTTTCAAAATAGTTACACACTCTGGTTATGGTCACATAAAGGATGTTAACAGTTGAGCAAAGATGACTGATTTCATTTGTATCCAGACCATAAACGTATATTTTGTCACTTAACTGTATGACAGGAATCCAGTACAAACATGAGAATCAAATCTGATATGCTCCTTTTTTTCTTCTATTTTTGTGTTTGTACTCTCATTAATATTTTTGATAATATATAAAATATTCTGCAGTTCATAGCACATGGTTAAAGGATCAGTACAACTTAATGGCTTCTTTTCATAATAGAAGTTGAACATAAATTCAGTCCAATCCTTTTTGTAAGGATATTTGAATAGTTAGGGTAAGTGATCCTATCTGGTGAGCTATCATGTAAGTCTGAACTATTTTCACATGCAAAGGCAAATACAATTCAGAATAAAACATGACCTACTCAAAGGCCAGAGCTCAAGGATGATTATTCTCTGAAAAGGAAAATGTGTTCATTGAATGTATGCATCTTCTAAGCCTTCTGTAACTGAAATATCTCAATGTTCGAGTCTCTTCTGATGCAAATATATACAAGTCCACCAATCTTATAAGAGCATTCTTTTGCTTGCAGATGGGATTATTTTCAAGACAAACTGTGCTATGTATGTATTATGTATGTATGTATGTATGTATGCATCCTTTAATGGGGGGGAATATTATCAAGTTGTTGGTAAACCTTTCAAAGGTTTATGCAATTGTTTTGACAGTTTCTACTACAGTTTAATTGTTCTTTCTTTCTTTATTTCACTTACAATAATATGTATGCTGAGCTACTGTCAACATTAAAAACTAGACAGATACCAATTTTTTGAGTTATACAGTGCAGTCAATGGCTTCCATATAATAGTTATCAGCTGTAATTTAAACATGCTGATTGGAGATATGGCCGAGTTTCAAATTTATTCAATTAAACAACATTGTTTTGGCCTTTGCAGAACCTACACATTTAGATTTTGTTTCAATTTTGTAGATTTAGTATTTTTAAGCTCTCAAATAAGAAAATAAGAAACTTAAATCCTCTTTCTCTAATTTTATACTGCCTCACAATATATATAATATCTATATATAAAGACAATGTTATACTGAGGTATTATACAACAGAATTTAACCAGTGTAATCGGATTCATTGTCACACACATTGTATCAAGGACAGTGACACTTAAGTACAATAAATGGAAAAACAGAATTCAGTACAACTGGATCTATTATCATATTATTATTATATCAGAAACTGTGTATACTGGGAAGCTTTATCATGAAGGATTGCTTTAGTTGTAATGATAAAAGAAGACCATTTAGTAAAGAAAATGCTTTATTTTGCTAGGTACTTCGAATATTCAGGTGTTTCTGTGACTTCTTAAACATCTTAAATTAGGCATGTGTATACAAAATAATCTCTTCTGAGCTTTTTTTTGCCATATCTTACGAAAAAAGAAACTAAAAAACACATTTTTAGAAAAAAGAAGACAAAATGATATTCATTGCATATTATTCAAGAGTAAAATATTAAACAAAAAAGTTGTAAAAATTAATGTCAATCTTCCATATTACCAGCATCTCAGATATTTTACAACACCAAGTAAATAAAATATTGGTTGTAAAAAAAGATAAATTCCTGGATGGTGGTGGCTTCTTGCTATAAATATAACTTGTAACAGGAATATATGACAGTTAAACAAGTCACACAAATGAGGCATAAAGAGTTCAAACATGACAAAAACTAAATAAGACAAAACCTCCTTAATTCTGATACTTTGGTTTAAATCATTTTGTTTTATGGATAAAAAATGAAGATGTATTATTTAATTGCATAAAAGACTAACAGGAGAAATATGTTTTCAGTAATTGTTGCCATATATACTTTATACACTCCTATAAAAGTCAGATCCAACTGTATAATCCCAGATCTGCCATCACATAATGCACTGGCAGATCTGGGTCTAGGCAGATTTTGACGAGTAATCAGCAGAACAAACAACTGCATGCAGGTTATGTGATGTGATATGTAAAAATGTGGTAAGTATAGGCACAGTAAGACAAGACATATAAGCAGTTTAATCAATTTAAAGTCATTTAGAATCCATGTCCTCACAAGTAATAAATTCTTTAGCCTAAACATGACACTTTGCACAGATTTTGGACCAAATGTAAGGTACACTTTAAAAAAAATGAGATATAAAAGACGCAGATGGTTTAACTGTATATGACCAACATTAATCACCCATTAATGATAACAGAGAAAGAGAGTAACTATGCCAAATGGAAAAATAAAGCAAAACAAAAGACAAACATCACAGCTTTTCTTCTATTTCTATGACAAAAAAGGCATTAAATGTACAAATTATTCTTCAAAAATTTAAGTGTCTTTGAGATTTGTAAGCAACAAGGCATTATACAAAAATTTTAATTACCACATCTTTCATACAGTCTCAAACACAAGCAAAATAATCTCAAGTGAAAACTGTTTAACATTCTTTACTGCAGATATGATTCCTTATCCCACCCTCCATCTTCAAGGAGTCATTAGCTGTGACACTGCTGTCAACCTTTCTAAAAGAATGTGTCACAAGGAGTCATTAGCTGTGACACTGCCGTAACCCTTTCTAAAAGAATGTATCAAGATCAGAAGGCAAGCCAAAAGATACCAACAAGGTGATGTACTTGAACAGAAAATATGGAATATCCTGTAATATGGATCCTAAAAAAATTGTATTTTGGTTGTGGGTTTACATTAAACTTGCCATCTGAAACTAGTGGTCCTTACTGCTGCCCCCTGCCCCCATATTTTGTAAAATAAAAATTTAAACTTTATGAATTGCACTTTACTAATGTGATTTATTTTTGAAAGAATAGACAGTAATACACAATATTATTGTGAACGAAGTCCCATGTCGGCTAGCATTATAGGTATCATAATGATATCATTTTTACATGGTAAACTTGAGATATCATTACTAGAAATATTCTATTGCATCCTCGGCTGTCTTTCCTTCCACAACAGCACTCAGCTCCACTGGTTTATGTGTGTGGGGCAGTGGTTCATACAGGCGTACATGGATGCACTCACTTGGACCAACCTTGATCTAGGTGAACAAGATAATTTCATGTCAAATTGATGTGAATGATACATGTACAGTGTTTTCTCCATGACATGAGATTGTGGGGAAAAAAACTCCCAAATTTAATGAATCTCTCCTTAAAAATGAGCAAGTATATGAAACATATGCACAGTAAATTTGCCATAAGCCTAATTAAAACATTAAAATACATGTAGCTCTGTCAGATTATGTATACACTGGACTTTTCGATCTACTTCTGCAATCAAACACTTACTATGTGACGTTTTGCAATTGATCCATGAGACATTCTGATTGATTCTGTAGTTATTAAGAGTTTTGCTAAGTGCACCACTTGGTAAGTTGTAAAGTTGCAGGGACATATAAATCTGGGTGTTCAGTTGTAATGTCTCTGATAATACAGGTAATTCTAATACATATGACGTATAGTCATGGTCATAACACATGACTGCTGTGCTGATAATTAATATAAAACAAGGATTAAGTTTTCTCTTTATTCACTACATGTTATTTATCACATACACATTTGCTGAAACATGCTAAAAGGTGTTTCTATTCATAGATTCTATTATCATATAAAAAATGCTACCCCCCCCATTTTAAAAACTGAATATCCCCTTATAAAAATGCCAAATGAGGAATTATCTTTTCTGTGTGAATATCCAGGAGAAATCACTACACAAATATGTCATTTTAAAGCCAGATTGACATTTTACATTTGCAGATATGAGTTTATACTTCCTGCAATTTGGTATCAATCAGTATATATGAAGAGAGTATAAATCCTGCTTGTCAATGTTTGTTGTGAATCACGATTATGTAGAACCAACCATTAGTGAGAATCTCTATCATAAAGACTTAAATGGAAGCATAGCAGCTAAATTTATATGAATATAATGCAGTTAATTTCATGCAAATACAAAAACAATTCATATGAAAAGTGTTACAATGTTTTGAGTACATTTATCAATTTTATGTAATGATGAATGGCTTTACAATTTCTTTCATGATGTCATTTCTTTTACCATGATGTTAAATTGTCTGCTGGGACATTTTCTTGCATCATGCACTGGCAGATCAGATCAGATTCCAAGTTTATTGTTCTATTGATTTCTCCATACAAAGTGCAGAGACCCATATCTAATGCTGTACTACATGATGACAGATCTGGGTCTATGCAGTTTGCTGTTGGACTTGACTTGTAAGTGAGACTAAATGGGACAACTATAAAAACAATCCTCCATCTACTCAACTGAATCTAGACTGGTTATGTACATAAATAATAAATAAAAATATATAATAATCATAAATAACCTGAAGAGCCTAATCAAAAATGCAGTTGGGCATTACACAACCCAACAGATGTTGATATTTTGTTTTAGGAAACCACTCACCTTGATAAAATAATTGGTCCCTGCTACTAGCTGTGATGCGTACTTCAGGGCTTCAAACTCAGAATAGTTTTTCCCTGTTTTCTTCTCAATTTCATCTCGCAACTGTAAGAAAACCAAGGAATAAGTAAACTTCAATCTGCTTAAACAATAAATGATAATATCTAGAAGTATGCATCAAAACTGCACTACTGATTCACCCATCCCCCCAACTCCATTACACATTCATGCATAAGTATACCCACCCACCCCACTTCCACCATCCCAACTAGCTATTCTACAACTATGGCACAATGAGCGAGGATAATAACCCCCACCTTTTCTTTGAAAACTTTGGATAATAAAACAGTTTACTAAATATCAACTTAGCCTAGCTAAAACATCTGCAGTTTTATCAATTCAGCAATTAGGCAATCATTCTGTGACAATTTTGACATGCCACTGTACCCATTCAAAACAAAGTTTTCAAACTGAAAAAGCTTGGAAAGTGGATGCGAACATTAAGAATAAAGTAATGTAAAATCTCAACAATCCAGATGTTATCTGAACCTATCAATCACATAGGAAAAGGGAAAGGTTTCCCAGATACATTATACATAACACTAGAAAGGCCTTTATGCAAAGCCTGTATTTTATTCAGACACAGCAGGAAAAGCCAAGAGACATACATGTGGATGTCAATGCAACTGCCATGTCAAGCTTCCACCAAGGCAGGGCTCAACAACTATCAGAATCCCTTTTTCAAACGCACGTCAGCCAATGGGTCTGTATGATTAACTCATTAACTCTGAAAAAATTACAAGTCAAGGTCATTAAATTTTGTTATATTTTTCCATCTTAAGCAAAAACCTCCATGTATGAAACGTTTTATTACTGGGTATTGTAGGTGATCCTAACCTTGGTTTCATTGAGATTAAAGCTCTGTCTGAAGTTTTGCTGCTATTATTTAACCGACCTGCCAACTATAATCTGCAACCCATTAAATTTAACCATGTACTCTCAACTTTTCCTCAAGCAAGTCATTATAACTGACCATGTACTCACAACTGGTGCTCAAGCGCCAAAATCAGTATGACACGTAACTTCTTTAAAATTAAAGATTCTGTAGTGAAACTAGACACATATTCTTTAACAACACTGCCAAATGTTTTGTCAACATTGAACAGAAAAAGAAGTTACAAGACAACAGCTATTTAGGGACTGGCCATCTTATGGATGGGTGAAAGGGGAGGTCAGTATCTTATATAGGCAGAAATGTCCTTATCTTAAGAGTTCAATAAGCAGGGACTTGGACAAACAAACAGTTGAGAGATAATGGCATAGCAACTGTCCATCAGCTTCATATCCAACAGTCAGTTATCTAGTGTGATTATCGATGAACAGTATCTGGTTAACAGTGTTCATAGATCCAATGAACACTTTAGTTTCAATGCAAACTGTTTCCATTGTTATGTTACCCTTTACAAAGAAATGCTACACAAGGACATTTTTCCAACATCAGTATGCAGATTGATGAAGCGTTATGATTCATACTCTAATTTGCAATTGTGGATTGTACAACAGTGTGTGTGTGTGATTTGGATTTTTAACGTAGCTTTAACAATTTTTCAGTCATATCGCTACGATGTCTGCAGTATGACAGTTTATAGTGATGTCTAGCACTGGGGCATCATGCCGCAGACATGTAGCATGATGTCCCACCCAATCACATTATCCTGACACCTGGCCGACCAGTCCTAACCTCTTGATGATGAGTGCCAAGTAAGGCAGCTGTTAGTATCATTTTTGTAAGTCTTTGGTACGACAAGGCCAGGGATCGAACCGACGACTTCCTGCATCCGAGGTGGACACTAACCACTAGGCCACCAGAGCGGAGGATCGTACAACAGAAAATTACTGATAAGTGTCTTTTGCTGTTTCAGATACATCACTCTTTTATGAAGAAAATTATTAAATACTGTGTATGTGTTTTCTCACTGTAAACAAAACAGTTTGCCTGAGGACAGAAAGGCAATGTCATATTAAAACCTTTATATCTTGAATTTCATGATGAATTTTATAATAAACCAAATCTCTGCTGTTATTCTAAGTACAAGAAAATTAACTTGTGGGTATACTGTAGTATTAATTCCAGATATTGAAAATATGGAGCCCAGTGACCCACACTTCCTTTACTAGTTTTCTATCTCAATATTTATTTAATATGTTAGGAAACTTTGATAATCACAGTTAAGATGCGAATACAAGTCTCTACAATCACAACGCTTTCCCATGCCTCCAGTCTCAACAGAGCTTGACGTGTCATATGATTTTAACAGTTTCTGTAGCAATTACTGAGACACTCCCGACTGAACTACCCCAGGAGATTATCTGTAAACTTCAGGTGTATGGTGCTTGTGCCACTTTCATCTCTTCACTTGTAACGTTTTATTCATCATCATTTTTACTTTTTTTCCATTACATATATCTTTTAGTGAACTTTCCTTATTTTACATTTTCTGATATTTTCAATATCTTCAACATGAATAATTTATGTATCTTTCAAAATTATTGTGACTTTATCTAAGGATGAAGATTCTGAAGCTACTGCCCTTGAATTACATACTGATATAATGAAATCATTTTCATTTTGTTTAAATGAGAAAATGTAGGAATGTGCAATATTCATTGATCTCACATTCTAGTTTTTTGACCCACAGTAGAAAGATGCTCGATTGCTTTCATGTAATTTTCTTACAAATGTTCAATTGCGCCATACATTTCTGTAACAGTTTTTAATACAATATTGCAATAAAATGAACTAAAAATTTGGCCCTATTTGTAGTATTAAATCAAAATGTTTGAACTTTGCATCATACATACAGTTCCATAATTGAACTTTTCTTTACAATTTTGTATGTGATTGTTTTCTTTTCTTGTCCAATAAAATCATCTGTTCTAATGAGACATTCTGATAGCTACATATTTTATCTCGAGTTGTAACACCATGTTTCAACATTATTTTCTACCCAGCTTTTTTACGTTTTGTGATCTACACTACAAAAACAAAGGCTTGGAAATTATGAATTAACTTTGACAGCCACTGTGTGCAATTTTGTTATGTTGAAAAGTGACTATGTATGCATGTTTGTCTAGTTCGGTGATTAATTGTTGCTGTTATTGTAGAATTGTTTACTATATTTTTCTATTAAATTTATCTGATAGCCATTATGTGCAATATTGTTGTAGTATTTTATATTAGATTTTAATATTCACATAATAGCAATTATTAGCAAATTTATAAATCTGAAATGGCATCAGCATTTTTCTTTTGTTGCTAATAATAGTTAGGCATATCTTTTCTTCTTTTGTCTTTCTATCCCACCATAACAATTATTATATATATATATATATATATATATATATATATATATATATATATATATATATATATAACCTCTTAATTCTCTTTCAATTTTGACTTCACTTTCATTGCAATCACAACACAATAATGGTACCTAATATAGCAAATGTCTATTTAAAGCATAAATTATAATCAACACAAATAAAGTACTCATACACATGTATTAACAATACTGAATGTTTGTGAAACAGGAAGAGCCAATAGTGTTCCCGAACGAAAATAATCATCCATCATTTATGAAATCATCATTACTAAATTATGGCATTACCATGAAAAAGTTGGCATGCACAAACCACACATGGGTGACACCAACTCGTATTCAGTCCTGATATATTATAACAAAGATATTACTGATTGGCTTTACTTCGTTTTCTTACACAATTATTACTTGCCATCTTTTAACTTTCTCACATTCAGTAAATTGCGTTATTTTCTTCTTTGTTCATTTTATATAGAACAAGTAGTAGCGTGTCGCAATTATTTTCATGATCACTTGACGTACGATTGTGACATACTACACAAGGATTCTATACTGCTCATTATTTATAGACTTTCACAGCAAAACAAATTTGATATTTATGTATCAGTTACTTTAGTAGACAAGATACTAGTAATTGGTAATTGCTACATTAATGGGCCTTTTTGGGTCGGGCCTTTTAAGCATAGTCCGTTTTGGTCGTGAGCATTTTTGGTACCGGTCCATTTTGACCCTGATCCTTTGCCGAGAAAGATGGAACTCGTGTGCTAAACCCAGTTCCGCGGTCTGCTGATACCCTGTGCTGCGATAGCATTTTTACCTCAGCAATCAAACTGTGCACTTTTTCAATGGGTTTCATCTCTTCCCCCATTCCTCCGCACCTCTTGGCCATTTTATAAACCTAAATTAAGACGTAAAACGTTGACAATATGGCTGCAAAAACTACTGAACTTCTTTTTGCCAACTCAAATCATGTGCCAATGACGCTTCCGCGTCAGAGTTGCTTAGACGCATCGTTTTTCGTGATAGTAAGCGCATATATGCACTGTTCATGAACAAAGAGGGCTGTATCACGAACGGCGCATGCAAATTCTCGGAAATGTAGCTAAGGTGTGCAGGAGATCGTTTTGCACCACCCCTCCCCATTCCTTTGCCATTTTGATACTGACGATATGTAGATGATTGTACAGTGTTATCTTGCTTCAATCAAGACATCCCTAGTTCTAATATTAGTATTCCTACTCCTACCTCGTGGACGGGGTACTATCATGAGCATATATGTCTCAATGAAGCAAGCCGGGTGTGATTCACAACCGGCGCTCTTTTAGCATAATGTCAACAATTTTGACCATGTTTCTTGAATATAATGAAACAAATTGAGTAGTCCTCTTATTTAATACCGGAATTATCGCAAAATCATTGTAGAAATAGTTGTAAAATCTCGTTTACCTTTCTTATCCGATATTTTCGATTAGATCGTCCGCCATATTAGTTCAAATAATGATTAGCTCTGTTTTCAGCCTCGTTTGTTTGAGTGCCATATAAAGAAATTGACGCCTTATTTGGAAACGTAAACAAATGGTAGTAAAACATGGCGCGGTTTGAGTCAGAAATTCTGCGCATTAAACGTAAATACGGTTTATCGGCAACTTTGAAATTCCACCAAGAAGCATTATTCGCCACTTAATTGATAATAACATAGCGTAGACTATCCGAATATGATCTGGCAAGCCTTATATAGAAAAGGGGTCACTGCGAGAGTCTAGCGTTTTCTGTCATGGCAGACACGGTGATGTTAGTGTAACCATGCCAAATTATTTTATCGTGTAATGGCCTAACAAAATAAAATTAAGCCAAACTTCTTTCACAACATGATTATACTTATGTAGTAGATTTCTACACTATTTGTTTTTCTGACTTTAGTGATGATTTTTTAAAATATCCATTACATGATATGGGATCAGTTCGTAGCCTCAACGATAACAAATCAAGTTGAGGCTACGACATCGAAGCTAGGACTTTCCTTAACCGATCAAAGTGTTCGTAAGTGACATTGCAGTTCGTGATAATATTGACTAGAAATAACCGAGGAGACAGTACCAAGCAAATTAAATCAATAACTATGTGGTACATCTTTTCTCCATCGCAGATAAGTACATAACTGTATATTATGTAAATAACCCTCCCAAAATATGAGACTTAAGACCTATAGCTCTTACGACTATTATTTTAGAATATTTCTATGCATCATAATGCAAAGATGTGAAGTCACAATCTCCTATAATCAGTTTGGTTTGAAAAAACAACATTCAACTGATTTATACCTATATGCCTTTAAGGAAACTGTCAGCTAGTATGTAGAACATGATAGCTAAGTGTTTGCATGCTTTTTAGACGCTAGAAAGGCATTTGTTAGCGTCAATCATTGGACACTCTTTAAAAAGTTGATTGATATTAAAATACCTGTAAACATAGTTCATACTTTAGGTAACTGGTATGGCAGACAATTGTATTATGTGCGATGGGAAAGTGTAATATACAGCGCTTTCCATGTGACCAATGGGTGGGGCGGGGGGGGGGTAATTTTCCTCTTTGTTATTATATATGAGTTAAATCGTAAGCTGGGCCAGTGTTACGTGGGGTTACGTCTGCCACTAAATGTGTTGTTTCTTAACAATTTTAATTTTGCTGATGGTATGTCATTGATAAGTCCTTCTATCAAAGGTTTAAGGAAATTGTAAAAGATATGTGAACATTACGCATGAGAGAATGATATCATCTATAATACAAAAACAAAAATCAGTATGCATGGTCTTTCAGCCAACTTCTTTCAAATTACCATCTCGTCCCCCTGTAAATCTTAACGTCAATGCTCTTACGTATTTGGGTCATATTTTAAAATCCAATCGGTCATAATGAAGATATGATGAGACATTACCGATGTTTATGTACTCGAACAAACATGCTTCTACGTAAATTAAGAATTGTTCATTGAATATCAAAATTGGATTATTCAAACCTTATTGCTGCACTATGTATTGTTCTCCTCTGTTAACAAACTTAAGTGAATGTATGAAAAGAAAATTAGTTATTGGTTATAATAATAGTCTTCGTTTTCTGTTAGGTCTTCCTAGATGGAACAGTGCCTCCAACATGTTTGTAAACTATAATGTATTCAGTGTCGATGAAGTAATGAGAGTAGTGAAGGGGGACACCCTAGGGACTAGGGGAGTTCCATGTTAAAAAGGCAATATCCACTCTGGGGACTATGGAAAATTTAACATGGGAGAAAAAAATATCCATTCTAGGGACAAGGGGAATTGAACATGGGAGAAAAAATATCCATTCTAGGGACAAGGGGAATTGAACATGGGAGAAAAAAAATCTATTCTAGGGACAAGGGAAAATTAACATGGGATTTGTTCTTTTGTTTTTTTTTTAAAAAAAATAAAGAGGGTTGGCAATTGAAAGTCAATCTCTTTTCGAGACCTATGAGTAGCCCTGAAAAGGGCCTTTGGGTTTCTTCTTCTAATTTCTTCTATTTCTCCACCAACTTTTTATTTTCTGTCCAATACTCTTTCTCTTCTTTTCTTTCTTTTCTTCCTTTTTTTCTCTTCTTTCTTCTTCTCCTCCTCTTCTTTCTTCCTCTTCTCATTTTCTTCTTCTTTTTCAATTTTTTCATTCCATGCTCTTATCCTTATCCTTTCCTCTTCATCCTCCTTCTCCTCCTTTATTTCTTTCATCACAGAACTTATCATTTCCTTTACTTTTCTTAAGTTGTTAATCTCCATCTTCACTCTAAGATAAGTGGATAAGTGGCTTCAGAATCCCAATTTTCTGTCTCTGGGATTCTGAAATTTCCTCTCTCCTCTTCTTTATTTCTTCTCTCCTCCTCTTCTTTGTTTCTTCTCTCTTCCTCTTTCATCCTTCCCTCTTCTACTAGGGCCTCTGCAGCCAGCTCATTCATTATACGCCTGGCATATTCCAGGTGTACATGAAGTTCAAGCAGTTTTGCTAGTCTGGTGTTTATTCTCTTGATCAATCAACAAGGGTAGCTAGACTGCCGATCGAGTTTCAATTTATACTGAAACCGCGGACGTGATGGAAAACATCCCCCCTAAAACAAAATTGATCTTACCTAGATCACGACCAAACAACGCGCCGACCTAAAAGAAACACTCACTCACTTTTTTATACTACCCATTACTAATTTAAAAATTTTCATTAATCACTTCAATATACTATCCACATACGCAAAGCAATCAAACCCCAAATCTACTCTCCCCACACCTCAAACAGCAAAAAAAACATGATCTTAATCTACTATCCACACAAACGTACGTGAGCACTTACAAACACACAATACACTCACACTATAAAAAAGAGGTAGTGTTTATATTCACACTACTCTACCTACACACATTGGCAAATCGATTGTTATTTCTTTTCTAGAGTATTGGGTAGCCCTGAAAAGGGCTGTTTTTTTTTTTGTTTGCTATGGCAATCTTTTAGTTTCTAAGAATGCGACGTCCTCTGAGGATAGACTTTCTGACGATAGGTCTGCTTCTTCGGAAAGAGAAGAAGAACTCTTTCGTGTCGATACGACAATCGGCAAAGCCTCTGTCAGGTTCAGGTTCCTGCTGCTGCTGCTGTTGTTGATGCTGTTGCTGCTGTCTCTGAAGTCTGTACTTCTCTGTCCATTCTTCTTTCTCCCTGTTCACTTCTTCTCTGAAGAGCTCTTCTATCAGGTCTTCAGTGACTTTTAACATTCTCACATTCTCTATCTCTTCTGGCTTCGGTATCAGACTGTGTCTGACCCTATGCAAATTCACGTAGGCTTCGTTTAGCTTAGCTAGTTTGGAGCACATCTTCGTAGGAGGATGAGTCGACAATGGATGGTTAGACTGGAAACAACCCGGTTCTTAAAGTCAAAGCGCGGACGTGAAGGAAAACATCCCTCTACGGTTTTCGAGCCGCAACTTTCAATGAGTGTCATGAGAGGGATAGTAAGAAGTCAAAGAGCATGAATCAACATTTTATAGCCAAACAAAAGACAAAGGCATTTTTTTTCAAAACACATTTTTTGTTCAAAATCACTTAACACTAACCAACAACTCTAACATTTTTAACAATAATCCAACAATATAACATCAAACATTTATTTCAAATCACAAACATTTTTTCAATTCACACTCTACTTTAAACAGGGCTGACAACGTTGTGAATGAAATTGTGATTTCCGCTGTTGGAAATAATTAGGCCATTGATGGACACTACGTTTCCTAGCTTGAGACAAAAGATAAGCATAATGGTCACAAAACCATCGATCTACTTTCACGTCGTTTCTTGAAGAAGAACGAGGATCAAAATGAGTCACTAAATGTTCTAAGGAATAGCCCAGGCTGCGATGATGCAGAAAATACACACAGTACTGTCCGCACACCAAGGAATCTGTGCCTTGTAATTTCACATTATTGAATCGGGTGGTCTGAGCATTTCTTCTCATAAAGTCGATGATATCGTCTTCCAAAGGGGGCAATCCGTACGAATCAAAATATTCCACACATCCTTCTTGAGGAAAGTAAACGGCTACCCAGTGGGTTCCTGGGAGATGACTGTCGTCCGTGTTGATGACATAAGCTAGATGGTCTTGAGGTTTGCGATGAGGGAGTTCATCTTTAGCACAGACGACAGGATTCCAAGAAGCCGTATACGAACTGTGGTTCAAAAGGTAATAAAGTTCCCAGGTATCCATGTTTTTTTGGTTTTTTTTCTTCACAGGTAATAATATGTCATCAATTCGATTCTGACTTTTTGCTTGAAAATGTCTGACAAATAACCGTTTCTTCGTTTCGTCTCCTCACTCTGATTCAGGAGAGTTTCGATACGATGGATCTCTTGAGTGGTTAATGGTGGACAAGAATGTTCACGCAAGTCTTTATACCACTGATGCAACACGACTTCGTCCGAGATGAGACTCCAAGCTTCGTCCAGATAATCGTCTAATTTTTCTTCTTGACTCAGCATCAGGCATTTATCGTGTTGAATTTGACTGGGATGATCGTTTTGACATCCATAGCAATTTTTCTTGATCAATTCCGTCATTTTTTCGACCAAGTGTTTGGCAAAACAGGAGACTAAATGGGCTTCTTGTTCTGACCATCTTGATATCATCATGATAACTTCTTCTTCCACAGTCTCCTCACATTTCATGTCTAAAGTTTCTCCACTAGATAAAGAGGGATAACAGTCTTCAATAGCTTCTAATAATCTAGAATGACTTCTCTCAAACTATTGATTTCTATGGTATTATCGAATTCTGCATACAGGATGACGTTCACTGTCTCGTCCAGTGGCTTTGCAAACTGAAGTTCCACACGAACCTGGCCAGATTTTATAGGGTGGAAATGTCCCTCGTCGCTGCCTTGGCCTGGAGTGAAATCGAAAGCCCACAAAGCATAACCTCCTGCGTAATCTTCGTACGTAATGCCGTGACTGGTGTTGGTTCCTAACTGTCCGGTAGCTTCGTACAAGGACAAGTACGACCTCAAGTAATTCTTCTTCTCAAAGTCAGGTTCAAAAGGTCGAGTACACAAGGTTTTGACATCGCGACTGACTTCGATCTTGGACACACCAAAGTGTTGAAAGTAGAAAGGATTTTTATTGGCAGCTCCGTTGAAGGCTGTATTCTCGACGATACCAACGATCAAACGTTTGGGTAACTGTCCTTGGAACAGATGATCTTCGATCATGGATCTTTGCCCCTTGGGAATGGTGAAGGTTTTCACTTCCACGCGTCGTATCGGATACTTGGCGGTCGTTCTGCTCAACGTCTGACTGACGTCGTTTCCCACTTTAGGTAACACTTCCACACGGCGTACGTAGAGCCTGGCTTCTTGGATTTTGCTTTTGTAATCATCGGCACTATCAGCCATTAAATGGAAAGCGGCACTGCCACGATTGAGTCTCAAGCGGACATCCACCCCGTTCAGCAAATAATTTTCTTGCAACCACATGTCCAAATGCAAACGATCCATCAGTTCTAAACTCTGTCCATCTTTGATTTTGTCTCTTCTTTCTACAAATCCCTTATTGTGGTCTTTCTTTTTATCAATTTCAAATTCTTCAAACTGGCCCGCATCGTCAGGTTCCCATAACACGCAGGCGTTGAGATGAGTGTTCTTGGCGTCTATTCCGTACGTCAAGAGATTTTCCAGGTAGGCACGGTAAGGGTAAGTATCCATGCTGCTACTGACTAGTTTGTTATTCAAGTACAAGTCCACTCCACTGAACAAGGAATGCATGAAATTGTTGACGGGAGCTACTGCTTCAGTGTCTATAGGGCCTCCTGTCTTATCTAGAACTTTGACTTTCAAGTACAAGTAACTGCTATTGAGATCGATGTAATCTTCGGGATGTCCTCTGATTTCAAATTCGATGGGAGCGGAATCGGTCAATGAGGAGACGGGATGAAATTCCACCCACTGGGATTCTTGCATGGTCATCATGGTGGGGGGCATGGCAAACAGATCCAGTTCCGACTTGGAACAGGCGCAAGACTCTCGGTGCATCATTTTTGTCTTTTTTTTTTAATAATCGAAAACGTCTAAGTCTCGAACGGTTCTTCTTTTCTTTGTCTTTCTAGCTTTAGACGTGTGAAGTCTGGTGAAAGGGTGTTTTCTTCGTCGTCTCTTTCTGCCTTGTCCTTGCTGAATGCCTGACTCGGTAGCGTGCAGGGCATTTATAGGTGTTTCTCGTCGACCCAAAAGGTCTTTGCCCGTTTGCAGCAAGACATTTTTGCCTGCCCTCAAGAAGGCTTCTTTAGGATTTTGTTTGTCGATGAAGACATTTTGGAGAAATTCTTTGCCTTGTGTCAGTGCCGCATCTTTCAAGGCGTGCAATCCGCGTGTCACCATCGGTTTCAAGACTGGGGCCACCGAACGAAAGGCCGATTTCAACATATCTCCTAAACCGTGTCCTCGCTGTCGAGCAACCCCTCGGTACACTGGATACATGACTTACGAGTCGTGAGAGAACCGTTTTCGAAAATGGAGTTTCACTGTGACTTTTCCTTTGTTGAATGGAATATTTTGTCCCAGATCTCCTTTTATAGCAATGTTGACCGTGTCCAAATAAGACTTACTGACAGGCAAATAGTGAGGATGTACAAATTCGCAGTGAACGTGGTAAGTGTTTCTACCTTCCTCGTCACTGGTCGTGGTACTATCCACTTTGAAAGGAATGACACGCAGTAACGGCAGGAAGGTGTGTCCCACCACGTTATACTCCACCACATCGGAGTACACAAACATCAAATTCAGTCCTTGGTTCAGTTCTACAGGGAATCGAAAAAACTTGTAAAATTCCATATTGCTGTTGATCTTCGGTTTAAAATTTGGAGCCATTTTTGTGTCTCCACCTAAAATATCAAACAAGTCACGATTAAAACTGATGGACAACGTTTGGGTATCCTGAAATTTCATCAGTAAGCGACGAGCCACTTTATGGTACTCCAGGGTGACACTTTTTTTGATTCTGTTCAGGGCTTCCAAAGGCTAACTCGAACCTGGAAGCAATGGTATCCACCAAATGTTGACCACTAAAATAAAACTCTGAAGGAATTTTCAAGGTGTAGATACTGAAGGCTGGATTGCTGGCTGGTCTTGTGTCCCCTGAAAACACGATGTCATTCATGGCTTGTTGCAATTGTTCGTTCAGGATTTCCACCTCAAAAGTGTTTTGCTTTTCGGTGATGTTTTGGATTTGTGTAGGGTGAATCATTTCCACTAAAGCCACTTCCCAATGGGCTTCGTGATCTAACTGGATGGCCTGAGGTAATTTGGCCGTGTAACAGCACAACATATTGTTGGGAAACACCTCCATGGAACTGTCACTGGGTAAGGTTAAGTAAAATTGGTTTTGGTGACTCATAATTCCAGAGTTCTGTGGCTCCCCGAGGGGTTACTGGACGTCAGATGCGTGTCTCCGCCCAAAATGGTTTTCTGGTTGTTGTTGGAGTGGTGACTGGCACTGGCACTGGACACAAGGTTTCCGTGGTTCCCGTTCGAGGAGAATTTCAGGGAGGGATTGGGAAGCAGGTAACCGATGCAAATGCTCAATAAAATGGTCCACAATTGTTTGTCTATTGTTGCAAACTCAAATTGGCAATGGCTGCCCCGATGACACAATACACCACGAAGATTTGGCAGAAAAAGACGATTTGCGTTTTTGGCACACGTTCTCCGCACCACACCCACAAAGGTTGTTTTTGTAAATCTTGCAGAGAAGAACGAGGTGAAGGAGTGGTCGACTTAGCTGCGTCTGTGTGAAAAGGCATGATGGTCACTTCTTTTTATAGTCGATGACTTGCGAAGCTTCGATCCAAGAATCAAAACTGGGTGGATATCCTTTCCAACGTACTTTGACTTCTATGACACGTCGTTTGCCCACTTTATGGGTTCTGCGTTCGAGAATGCTTTCGATGTCGTACACGTCGTCTTCTTTTTTGGTGACACGTTGTAACTCGAGTAAGTAAAACGTTCCTTTGAGCACTTCTCCGTTCATGTCTTCCAATTTATAGACGGCAGGATGACGGCCATGCACTCGTCCAGTGACACGAAACAATTCTGTCGTCCAGTTAGGTAAGTAACCTGTGTCGAAAGTGCGTTTGGTTTTGCCAATGCGCACCCAATCTCCTACGGCCAACACTCCACTTTTCTTGGGACAGCCCTCGTCGGGGACGTACCAAACAGGCGCTCAAACACCAGCACTTCGTTGTCGGCAGTCACGTCTTGCGGGGCACGTCCAATGCTTCGATGGTAAGATTGGTTGTACGCTTGCACCAGGTGCGGTAAGATGTCGATGTACTTCAGAGTGTGTTGATGCGTAAAATATTTCCACATGCGTTCTTTCAAAGTGCGTTGAAAACGTTCCACGATGCTGGCTTTGGTTTCGGGATTCTCGGTGGTAAAAAAATGAATGTCACGTTTCTTTAATTCTTTTTGGAAAGCTTGGTTCAGAAATTCTGTACCTTTGTCCGTTTGCCATCGAAGAGGGTGACGACCGCTTTGTTTCAACACTCCTTGCAGGGCTTGCACTAACTCGCTGCTCGATTTGGAAGTCAAGGGCACGACCCAGGCAAATTTGGAAAAGACGTCGATGACACAAAACAAATATTTGTAGCCGCGATTGTAGCTGGCCAAATGAGAGACATCGGCTAAATCGGCTTGCCATTGATGATCGATGCCTTCCACTCGGGTGCGACGTCTGGAAAACTTGCGTCGAATGGGTTTGTGTAAAGTGTAGGTAGCTTGTTCTTGTAACCATCGTTGCACTTGAGGTAAACGGAGACTTTTCAGTCGAGTCTTGGCAGCACGATACAATTTTTGAACTCCTGCGTAACCTGCAGGATGGGAGGGATCGTAGTAAATGCTGGCTAACACTTTTTCCATTTTTTGTGTTTGTGTGTTAATAAGACACCCACTCTTGGAGGATGCTACTCTTTTTCTCTTGGGTTATTTTCTTGGATTGCAATGCTTTGCGTGTGCGACCGGCAATAGGTGTCGAGGAGTAGGATGTGTGAACAGGGGATATCGGTTCTTGTTTCACTTCTGTCTTCACTTCTGTCTTCACTTTCTTTTTCTCTTGTGATGAAGAAGGGGTGGCCATCATCTTTTTGATCCATCCAATTCTGGAGGTAGGTGATGTTGTTAACTTGCGTACTTTTTCTGGTGGAGTTTGAAACCGTTCTTCTTCTTCTTCCCCTTTTTCTGTCTTGGTCACTGGTAGTGGTGGTACTGGTACTGGTGATGGTGCTGGACTTTTCATCAAGGTCTTAAAATCTTTCAGAGTGGGTAGAGCTGTTTCGTCTAAAGCTTTCTGGTGAAAGAGTTGCAGTCGTTGCAAGAGTTGACCGTACTTTTGCGATTTTTCTGTTTCGGACAAATCTTGGCGATCCATCAAGGACTGCAATTCGTGTTGTAACTGGGACATCTCGCTCAAATGGGGATTGGGAGGTAAATGCGGGGTGCGTTGTTCTTGCCAACGATGGTATTCCATCCATCGTTTGTAAGGCACTAAAGCTAGTTTTCGTCCTTCCATGGGGTTGTCAGGGGTCGATTTTGAGATCTTGGGACTTCCGAGGGCCTTTTTATCTTGCTCCCACCAGTCCTCCCAACATGGTTCCCAAGACTCCTTTCAGCAAGGGACCTAACAAGAGGGGTAAAATTCCTCCACGTTGGACCAACATCTTCTTCTTTTGACGAATGGGAATTTTCTTTTGAACCATTTGGCGAAGAACGTGACGATCTTTGCCTAAGCATTGTTTCTGGTGTTTGGACAAAGGGATCGTGCCTTTCAAGACGTTCAAACAACATTCGCACACGGTATCGATGACCTCTTTGGAGTCTGATTGAATGAGTTTTTCTCGTAGAGGTGGAGAAGCTTTGGACAGGACAGATAACATATCCTCATGTTTGACTAAACGAGGAGGCAGTCCTTTTCTTTTCTTTCCTTGGGGCTGTTTAGAAGAGGGATGTTTTCTGGAGGGTGACATCTTTGAGTCTTCAGCACCAAAAAAAACACTGATACCCCCGACTTGGTCACAGGCCTTTTTGATACTGGAACGCGTCGCCACTGATTGTCTTTACGTCGTATCAGTTTGAGGACAGGCATGACACATCGTGCAGGGGTACGCAACGGACTTAATCGAGCCAGATCTTGCTTGGACAAATCCAGTAAACGTTGTAACATGCCCGATCTTTCTTGGACTTTGATTTTGGGACAAGGTACTTTGTGTGCAGCAGCCACTGCCACTAAATTGGAGGGTCCTGCCACTGGGGAAGTTCTTCTTGGGGTGATCAACGGAGAAGTTCTTGGTGTGATCAACGTCTCCAAGTACTCTTCAGTTCTTGGTGTCATCAACGGAGAAGTGGATGAACGTGAGGCTGCCGGAGACGCAGTCACCGCCGTGGCAGGTCGTGGTTTGCGAGTGTAAGGTTGCGTCTGGCCGAAGAAGTGCCTCTCTTGCGACTAGTTTTCTTCTGTGGACTTTTCTTTTTCTGGGGACTTTTTCTCTGTTTCTTTTTTGGGGCTTCTTTTCTTTTTCCGGGGTGGTGTCTGGTAAGAGGAGGGTCCCGCCACTGGAGAAGTTCTCCTTGAGGACCTGGTCTTTTTCTTCTTCTTCTTGGGTCTTCGTTTGACTTTTTTCTTGGGGAGAAGTTTGGGGGCATTAGGATCCCATCTTAAGAGAGAGCGAATGATGACCCCTCCTAGAGTACCGCTCCCTCCAGGTTTCAAAATGATTTGTTTTTTGGTTTGAGTGTCGATGCGGGGATCGGCCAGTTGGGTCAAAGCGACTTTGTTTTGATCAAAAAAGCGTTTGGTTTGATGAGGAATCTGAATGATCCCTTGGAGTAATTGACGTGCCCTCACCGTGAACGATCGTAAGACTTCTTTGAGACTAGCTTCTAAGACACGAGCTCGTATTTGTGGATTTTTTTCTCGACTGATGCCATACAAGGCACGAATCAATTTGACGGGAAGATGCGACTGAAGGGACGTCATGTTCAAAATGTGTGTGAGACAGACGAAAAGTGTCTGAGGTTTTTATAGATTTTTTTGTGGAGTGAAATTAAGTCGAGGACGGAGACGTGTACAGGACAGGCCCTCCGTCTTGGCACCAGTGGTGAAACAAGTGGGTACGAAATCGCAAATCCTCGGGGGTCGTAGGTTTCAAATCGACGAGTAAATAGGCGTGTGGCGTTTGAGTGGCATCGTCGTACGCCTGAGTCAGCCAAGGCGTTCCTAACTGTTTGGCTAAGACTTGCACTTGCGATTTATCTCGAGAGCTTTTAAACAAGACCAGGTAATGCGCATTGAGACTGATGGTGCGATGGGTTTTACTTTGTTGAAACAAATTTTGGGTGATGTAAACGACACTGGCATTACGGTGATGCCCTTTGCGCGTGAACCACAGTTTAATTTCTTCTTCGTCTTCTCCTAACATGTCGTCAAAAATGACCAAATGGGTTTGACGGGAGTCAGAGACGATGCCGTTGTCTTCTTTAGGAATGCCTTCCACATACACGATGGAATCGCCTTGACTTTCTCGCAAGAGGTTGTACGCCGATTGCCACTCTTTGTAACACCACACGATCCGCTGAGGTGGCCGATCGATCAAATGATGTTTATGTTCGATCAAACGTTTGACGAATTCGGTTTTGCCTGAACCGCTAGGTCCAGCAATTGGCCATGTTAAAGGGATGGCGAAGATACAAAGCCTCCCAACTGGCACGATCTAAGTGTTCGTCGATGACTTTGACAGTGGAGGAAGAGGGAGCAGAGACAGCAGAGGTAGCCATAGTGTTAGGAATGTCACTTGTGACACGAAAACAAACAAGACGAGAGTTTATATACTTTTTTTCAAAACACGTTTATTGAATGTTTCAAATATGAATACGAAAGACAAAAATACATAAAAGCCAAAGGCTTAAGTACAAGGATAAAAGGCACATGATAACCATTAACGTGGAATAAAAACAAGTGTCTGTACAACATGTTTTGGGTAAAGTTCTAACCAGTTCTATAGGGGGTAAGGTCACACAAGTGTCCTCCCGAAAGGGTCTTTCAGGCCTGTCCACGACAGTCCTGTCCTGGGTGACGGGTTCTTCTGGTACCGTCACTAATACAGGCTGTAAAGTGACTTTTTTCCTTGAACAACTCTCGTGCATACAGGGCCACTTCTTGGGTCCAAGCCTCAAAATCCCATTCTTTCCAGTCACGGACATCTGTCCAATGGGGATGTAAGTCACAAGCTACACACACATCGTCATACACGTCTTCGGTAGCTAAAAGTTGACGAATCTTTTTTTCCCGTAGTGGTCGAGAAGTATCCAGATGAAAACGTAAGGCTTTGAGCAAAAGGAGTCTCTCGTGAACATTTAAAGGCACCACTTTCATGTTGAATGGGTGGTAAATACTGTTCGTAAAGAGTCCACAAGGAATCGGCTGGTAAACGAAATCCCAGAAAATAAGTCACTAAGACTCACACCACTTGTCGACCCAAATTGAATGGATACAGTTCTTGTAATAATCGATGGTAATGATCCACGGTTTGAATATGGTCATTGAGTTCCTTCCACGGAATCTGTTGGATTACATGCGATAAAAGTCGTGGCATGGCAGCCTGTTTTTATAGTCTCTTGGTTTCGGAGACAATACACGTACTTTCTAGCCAGAGATCTTCGTTGTCCAGTGGGAAATTTAAATGTTGCATACTGTAACAGAAACGTCAGACTTCGTTTAGAACTTTCCTCTTCCGCTAAGTAGATTCCACGTAAAATATGTCGGTAATCCTTTACCTTGTCTTCCTCAATGTGTTGTACTAGGTGAATCTCGAAGTAACCAAAATGATCAACACGTGGATCATCGGGGGCCTGGAAGTATTGAACAAGGTCTGACCACTGAAACAATTTCTGACGAATCAGGTCTCTTATACCATTCAGGTACCAGTGCTTAAAGATCTGGTGACGTAACGGATGCAACTGTTCTTTACGTTTGACTTGTAATTTGACCAGCTCTCGGTAAATGCGTTCTCTCAACTCCACAGGCAAAGCACGAATGTTCTCGTGTAAAGTATCCATGTACAGATTATGGTAAGTTACTTGAATGTCTCGGTCCCACTAAGGGTAAGTAATGACAATTCGGTGACCATCGAGCATGTTCTACGTAGGCCGAATCTTGCGGTTCCCAGTGGTGAAGTGACACAACGCAACTGAAGCACTTGACTTTATCCCCTTCGCCCAAGTAGAAAAATCCGGCTCTGGCTAATTCTTCGGGGGTCGGTCCTCCCAGATACTTAGGCCATTTTCCTTTGAACGATTGAAGACGATTTTAAAAGTCACAGTATTCCGACAAATGCACAGGAAACGTATATTCGTCTTTCACAGGTTCGTTTCGATGAGGGTTGATTGACATGGGCAGGAGTTTGCTCAGAGCTGGATGACATCCGTAGGGGGGTAGACGTGAAGGTGAACATTCACCTTTAAAACGAAACCCAGTAAAATGTCCAAGATGACGAGCGGCATCGCTTTCGCATCCCTCAGGTTTGACACGCACAGCATCACTTTCCATGATAGGGGTAGTGAAAACAAAGTTCCCATGATGCTTTACGGCATCGCTAAGGTCACAACGTACAGCATCGTACCCATCGCATTCCACTTCCGAAGCCCCACACTTGAATTGTGCTTGTCTAAACTTGTTTTGTTTTTCTCTGAAAGTATTCATCTTGTTCGCTCGGTCTTGGTAGTCCCAATGAAGTATCGATCTTGACCATAGCCCCTTTTTATACTAGTCGCAATGCAGTCTCAAGCTTGTACATCGTTCATTTTTTATGTTTTTTATGTCTTGTTTTGGAAGGTACCGTCTCTAAGGTACCGTCATCATTGTACCGTAATGTCATGGGTGGAAAGGCATAGAAAGGTAAGGGCAGTGCGGAGACCATCGAGTATGTTCCAGAATAGCTGAATCTTTATAGATACATAGATCCATTCGTAACTTCAGGCCACAAGCGAAACACTGTACTTCATATCCCAATCCTGACTCAGGTCCCAAACAGACAAATCCTGTTCTAGCTAAAATATGCGAAGAAGATAATCCTTTCCTATCCGTAGGCCATGCTTGAAACGTGTCCAATCGACGGGCACAAACACAATAGTCAGGTAAGAAGACTGGAAAATGGTAGGGTTTGAACTTGGAGTTCTCATCGGGTTTCTCACTCGATTATTGCTGTGGTGAAGTCATCCTTCTGGTGGGTGGCTATCCGCTTACAACCAAAGTTTTATACTAACATGTCCATACGGCAAAGTGAAATGATTGGGCAGTCGCACTCGCTTCTGGTACACGATTTGATAGACTTTTTCCAAGGGTCGACTGACGATGTGGTGAGTGGGTAAACGTACAATCTTCTTCGGTTGATAGGTGGTCACTTTAAAGTGTTCATCCTCTCCCGATTGCAAGGCTTCTTTCAATACCCCAAAGTTGACCACACGACTGGTACGATAATTCAGAGTCAATCCTTTCACTTTGCACGTCGTGTGCACTTCTCCTTGTGGGTCCCGGTATTCGTAGCCGTAATTTTTTGGACCGCCACTGACGAAACTTAGAATCTTGTCGTCGGGATGCTCGTCTGTCCAGGCTCCTAAACGGTCTCCTTCGATGTCAGGGTGCTGTTGACTCGGGTGATGGATGTAAATGCAACTGTCCGTGTCAAAGTACAGGACGCGTTCCCCTAACAGTTCTAAAGCTTCATACAATTTTAAGCGAGCATGAGCTGTCACGTAAGCCGCAATGATGACATTTCCAAAGGGGTCGTCTTGTACAAAGTCCAGATCTTCTTCGTAATTGACCAAGATCAAATTCTTTCGAACGATGTCCACGTGTTTCATGTATTTGGTTTTGTCGCGAATCATCTGGAAGTAGCGGGAAGGTTCTGTCAAATATTCCGTCTTGGGTAAACACGGTCGTTGTGCCATTTTACCCCACAAGCAATTTAACATCACTTTGGCAAACGATCGCCTGCCTTCGTTTTTCTCGATGTGGTCTAAAGAGATGCCTTCTTGTTCATAGTATTTCTCTTTGAATGTCTTTTCGTCTTCGGGAGTGTGACACCAGGAAGGATAGCCACTGGCTTCTTGTTTCAGTTTCAAAAAGGCATCCACGTAGTCAGCGAAAATGCCTTTCTGAGTGGGGTTACCCTTGTGGTATTGTTGTGTCTTGGGAAAGTGACAAATTTCGTACACTTCTAACAGTTGGTATCCCATGTCCAGAGCTTTGAACAATTCTACGCTAACCCAGGTTCCCGTCAAGGGCCGTTCTTCCTGGGTATGCTGACAAGGCTGATCTTCGTTGCACGTTTCGGCACAAGTACGACACAATGGAAACATCAGTTTGCCTTGACAATGGTGAGGTAAGACGGGATGGTATAGGTTCGTGGGTGGCAAAACTTTGCACTTGATCAAGCCTTCGTATTGTCGAATGTTTTTCAGGTCGATGTGTTCCGTGAACAATTGCGGGTGCCCTACAGGAAAGCGACAATATTTGTACACGTAGGGATACAGCGAACACACGTTCAAGTATTTGATTTCTTCTCCTTTCTCTTCGTCGGCTTGGTACAGCAAACAGGTGGCATTGGTCCTTCCTCCGTACAAACTATCCCTCGGGTTCAGCGGGTCCATGAACTGGTAACTTTGCACGAGGCGTTTAAATTCGGGATCGGTTTTCAAACGGTGATCGTACTCGTGTTCCCACATTCCCACCACTTGGTATCCTTCCTGTTCCAACTTTAGGCGTCGCTAACAAGTGTCCTGGTACAAGCCTTCCATGGTTCGTTGTAAAAACTGATTGTTAGTGCCACGGTCAGGGTAACAGACGGGACATCCGTGAAATAAGCAACCGTTAAACTCGTACACGCTCTTGGGATTTTCTAAGTCCCAGCCATCGACCGAATGCGTTCCGATGGTCTTTTCGCCCCCTCCGTTGCGAGCATGCTGAATCCACTTGTCTTCCTTGTCGCACAAGTAATGTAACCAGCGTAGGGCTTTGACCGAGTATTGACGTTTGACATAGTTGGTCGTTTGAGGACTGATGACAGCTACTGTCTTTTCAGGCATGAATCGTTGCCGTTACACTAAGGAACATCCTTTGGCAATGGTGCAAGCTTCTTTCAAAGGATCGACCCCTCCGTGTTCCATGAACAGTTCTCGAAATTTTCCACAGCAACGCCGTAAAATGTCTACGTCGGAACGACAATACTTTAGCATTTCTTCCTGAAAGTCGAAAGGGTCCGAGGCGTGAGCCTGGTACCAAGCGTAGAAAGCTTCTCGTTGTTCGGTACGCATGTTGTCGGGGTCGTAATAGTGAGCCTCAGGTAAATGGGGTAGAACGGCGTGTTGATTGGCTTCCGTATTGAAAAAGTGTGGAAAGTACCCTTTAGCCATTTCTGTCATTCCAAACGTTTTAGGCATTCGGCTCAAAGGCATGGCCAAATAGCTCATCGAATCTTTAAACTGTACTTGTCCCACTTGCATGAAAATGATTTTGGCTCCGTTCAAAGTCACTTTAGGACGCTCGGTGCCATGTTCCGTATACTATCTCAAAAGAAACTGTCCATCGTATCCGGAGAAATTGTGAGCCATCACCGTGGCATGACGATGACAATCTCCGTAACGTTCGATGTCCTCTTGGCTCCACGTCTTGTCGATGGGGTCTAAGACCCATCGAGCGAAATCGGCTAGCGTGTTCGGTCCCCGAAAGATTTTTTCACGTCCTCCAGGAATCTTGCTGCAGTGAGGGCAATGACTGAAGATAGGTTCTTGAATGCACTTCTCGCACGCTCGATGAGCCACGCAGAAATTAGGAATGTGAATGCCAGTCTCTTGCATGCATTTGAAATCGAAAAAGATGAAATTGCCTTTCTTCTTGTGTCCATCCTCTTTCTCTGTTGGGGGTTGGTATTTTTGCACGTAGCATTGGTGTTCCAAGTCCACGATGTGGTGACAAATGTGACATTTTTTCTTTCCTGAACATACGTGTGCCTTGGCATTATTGGTACGTATGCCTTGTCCACACGTAGGGCACAATCTCAGCAGTTGACAAGCACATTTCTGCTGTGAACCTTGCGTCTTCAGATGTTGTTGGTAACAGGCAGGGCTGACAAACGTACGCAGACAAGTTGAACAAGGCACTGGTCCTTCATTCAGACAGGGTGGAGAGGCCAAACATCCTGAGCATTTCAATCCACAATGTTTGTGTTGCTCTCGATTATTATAACCATGGTCACATTTCTCACAGTAATATTTGTATCCCAGGAATCCGGTGATACTGGTAATGGTATCGAAATGGTCATCGTGATAATAGACATGAATGTATTTTCCATCCTTAAAGTCTTTCCCTCGAAACAACAGAGGCCCGCGCATTTCTTGTGGGTACACTTTCAAGGTGTATCGTGGAGCTAGGGCATCTTGCAATTTTGCATCTCAGGAATGCCACAGGGTGTGTCTTTGGACAGTCCGGCTTGTTGTAAGAGGAGTTCTGCTTCATTTCGTTGTTTGGCTCGGTTCGATTTTCGAATGTTCTCCCAGGCTCTTTTCCATTCTACCGTGTCGTTCTTGTTGGCATAAGTTCGTCCCACCACGATAGCCCTGGCTAAACACATCTGGTCTTGAGGGTTGTGAATTCGGACGAGACTTGTTTTGGTGATGCGAAGGTCGTTCACCAATAAGACCTTTTTGCGGCCAGTCCCTTGAGGAGGAGAGACGTGGGTCATGTCGAGTGTGGCTTTTCCATCGGTGATGTCAAACTGATCATTGGATTGTTGTACGTGTTGAATCTTGTCCATGACTTTGGAAGCAGTCAATTCTGCAGGGGTGCTAAACTCGATCCAAACAGGGGATTTCAAACCGTCGTGTTGTAAGGAAAGTCTCAAGCGATCGTCTTCTTTGGGTTGACATTGTCGCTTGAGTGTGGTGAGCAAAGAATCCTACACCCCGGTGATAAACCCTTCTGCTTTCTCTAACGGTACTTCAGCCTTCAAATCTTTAAACTTCACCGTGTATTTGTAAACCGTGGTTCTCAATTTTCTAGGGGAGCGCTTTTCCGTCTCTCGAATGGAATAGTACTTTTCAGGGTTGACTAAGGGTGGTGAACTTTGTTTAGAGGGTTCGGATTCTGGTTCACTCATGTCCTCTTCAAAATCACTGGCATGAATTTGTGCCAAGACTTCAGCCCTGGTACGAGGCGATAGATCACGTTTCTCCCTCTTACTTTCTTCTTCTTTCTTCTCAAATGAATTGGATTGTTTCATCTTGAGTGCAAAACGTCAAATGACTCAAGTTTAAACACCATGGACTAATTTATAGTCATGGCAGACCAGCGTATATAAAGGGCATGTGTCTTGTCCTTTCACTATTAATTTCACTCTCAAACCGAGCACAACGATGGAAGAGACTAGCCAAATCGAACGTTTCGTCAGAGCTTTGCGAGGGGTCATTAGAAAATTCTCTTCAGACCAGCCGACGGACTACTCTCCTTCCTTTCAAGATAAAAGTCAAGATACTTGCTATATCTGTCAAAAGAAAGGGCATTGGTCTTCAGAGTGTCCAGACCGTCAAAAGAGAAAAAAAAGCAGGGGCTAGAAAAGACAAAAGTCAAGATACCTCTTATTATTGTAAAGAAAAAGGACATTGGTCTCCAGATTGCCCAAAAAAGAAACAAGAGGAGTCAGAAGAAAAGAGGGATTCTTCAGAAGAAGAGAGGATTCTTCAGAGGAAGAAAGCAGCCAGGTGAAGAAAACGAAACAGGAAAGAAAAGAAGAAGGGACGAAAGTGAGGAGGAAGAAGAGGAAAAGACTGTGACGGTGAAGAAATTTAAAAAAACAGAGACTAAACAATGAGACAGAAGAAGTGTATAAACTTTTTAAAGTGCTCTGTTGTGAATTGGATTGTAACTATTGATAAAAGAATAAATTAATTATATAAGGTAAGTGTCTTTGGGTTTTGATTTTAAAATAAGAACGTACACTCACGCACTCATACACAGACACGTACTATAGGGGGTAAAATGTTTTTTTTTTTTTGTTGTTGTTTTTTTTTAGTTATTGGCAAATTGAAAGTGTATCTCTTTTCGAGAGACGTGGGTGGCCCTGAAAAGGGCCTTTGGTTGTTGGTGTAGGGGTGAGTTTAAGCAATCAACTTTAACTGTCTTAAGCCTTTGCCACGGCCAAGGCCTACTTCTGGACTGCGTACTGTTGATGATGATGGTTGGGTTGAAATCACTAAGGGTGGTACGGTAGGCTTAGTCACAGGGTTGACGTGTTTAGCTCGGGAAGGTCGTATTCTCTTCGGTCGTAATAAAGAAGTCTGATACATTTGTTTCAGACTTCTTAACTCCGCTAAAATGTACAACAGTACCGTGACCGTTTGATTTTCACCCTCTTGTTTCTTTGCTGTTACTTCTTCTTGTTGTTTTTTTCTTACCTCTTCTTCTTGCTGCTGTTGCTGTAGGAGAAAAGCTTGTTCCGCTTCCTTTTGTCGTTGTATAAATTTCTCCAATTCTTCTTTCTGTCTCTGTCTAAAATTCTCCACTTGCGGTAATTAAATTGACGAAGGTTCCGGAACAAATTCTTGCGAGGTAAGAAAATCCACAAAATCCCAATTTACCTCTTCTGAAAGTAAGTCCGGGTTCCCTTGGGCGGTCTCCACTGCTGGTGCACCCCAATGGATCGTTTTCTGAGTTTCCGTCATGTTGAATCACTGTCTCGCATCGATTGACTGCACACAGGCGCTAGCGAATCTATATAGACCACGTGACGTCACAGACTGTTCTCTTCGGATTCGATGCGGACTAACTGAATTTTGTAACGCGTGTTTGGATTGGTCAATGAACTCAATCCGTTTCAATCCTTCCTACCCCTATAAATAAGCGCAGTTCACTGCATTGATTCACCTGTTCTTGGCGCCTCAAGATGTGGACCACAGTCGAATCATCCACCCTTGTTTCTTCAATGATGTTTAGGACGGACATGCTAATGTATGTCCAATCCAAGTGGACAGTTGTCCACAAGTCAGACACCAGTCTGTGGATACGAAGAGTGTACGTGGAGAGACAAGGGTGCCTCAAGAGGACACTGATTTATGGCCCTCGAGTAAGACGCAGCTTGAGGACAAGAAGATGCCGCAGATGCCCTTTATGTTAAGGGCATATTAACATAAACCCAAAGGCCCTTTTCAGGGCCACTCATAGGTCTCGAAAAGAGATTGACTTTCAATTGCCAACCCTCTTTTTTTTTATAAAAAAAAACAACAAAAAAACAAATCCCATGTTAATTTCCCCTTGTCTCTAGAATAGATATTTTTTCTCCCATGTTCATTTCCCTTGTCCCCAGAGTGGATATTTTTTTCTCCCATGTTAAATTTTCCATAGTCCCCAGAGTGGATATTGCCTTTTTAACATGGAACTCCCCTAGTCCCTAGGGTGTCCCCCTTCACTACTAATGAGAAAGTATGTGTTCTCAGCGATGACAAGAATATCTGATAGTACGAACTGTATATTTAAATCTCTTTGGAACTACGACATTCATTTAAATTCTCATATTATTCACAGATGGAACAAATTACTCTTTAAATGTGCCACTTAATTTCATTCTTAACAATGCAGAACGCAGATAATTGTTGTAAATGTATCTGGATAATTGTACGTATGATATATATGTTCTTTTATGTTTACAATGTTTATACTTTATATCTATATTTTAATTTAGACGTATGGATTATGTAGTATGAAATAAAGAATTCTTATCCTATCTTATCTTATTTTATCTTATCTTAATTTATCTTATCTTATCTTACCTTATCTTATCTTATCTTATCTTATCTTATCTTATCTTATCTTATCTTATCTTATCTTATCTCGTCTCGTCTCGTCTCGACTTGTCTTGTCTTTTCTCGCCTCATCTCACCTTACCTTATTTGGACAAATACGGAGTACTGTAGATAACACTGAAAAGTCAATCTCTTTGTATAACATACTGTGTAGTGTACGATCAGTATGCAATAGTCTATCCCTTTGTATGACCGCTCCTGTGGCCCACTGGTTAGAACGTCCGCCTCGGATGCGTGATGTCGCGGGTTCGAACCCCGGCTGAGTCATACCAAATACTAACAGTTACCACGCTATGCGTTCAGCATTAAGAGGTTAGTGCTAGAGAGTGATCGATCTGGTGTCAAGATAATATGACTGGGTGGGACATCATGCTATATGTCTGTGGCATGATGCCCCAGTGCTAGACATCATTATAAACTACCACACTGCAGACATCATAGTGATATAACTATAAACATACACACACACACACACACACACACACACACACACACACACACACTTTACCTTTGTATAGTATACTATGTACGATCGGTATAACAAGAGTCAATCCCTACGCATTTTATGTGCGATCTGTATACAAGAGTATATCCTTTTATTGTTGTTATTGTTGTTGTATGGTTTAACGTCATTTTTCAGCACAAGATAGGCTATACATGGCGGCCAGTGTCAGTGGTTGAGGAAGAACCCAGAAAAACCCTGGAAAGAACCACCGACCCACTAGAAGCTACTGGCAAGCTTTCTCACGTACCCACATTGGCTTAGTCCGAGACTCGAACCCACGCAGACAGAGGTGAGACGGGAGTGATCCGTAACGGTGAGCCCTTCAGACCACTCGGCCACTCGGGGCCCCTCTGTCCTTTTGTATGACATAATATATACGATCAGTATGCAAGAGTCTATCTCTTTGTATAGCATACTATGTACGGTCAGTATGCAAGAGTATATCTCTTTGTATAACATACTATGTACAATTAGTATGCAAGAATATATCCCTTTGTACAGCATACTATGTACGGTCAGTGTGCAAGAGTCTATCCCTTTAATTTGTATAACATAAAATGTACGATCAGTATGCAAGAGTCTATCCCTTGTATATTAATATATATGATCACTATTCAGATAGATTTCATCTTCAGTTTCATCAGCATGGTAGCGTTCAGATAACATATAAACCTATGTTGAAACGTTTGATTAACCAATTTGCGCAATCGCGCCCGCAGATTTTGTTTTCTGGTGACTTGGGGTTGGGTCAAACATGTAGTGGTCAGCCATTTAATTGTACGGACGTCGGCCAAAATATGTTTTGAGGTGAACTCGGGTGGGGTACGACAAGTGTCACATCCCCATTGAGATAAATCTATAATAGTGTAATTTGATAATAAATTATCAAGAATGTTCATTAAAATGGAGTTAAATAAATACAATTACATTTAAGAATTAGCTTTTACTACATCGAAAAATTACTTTCACCTAACAATGTCAAGGTATTTGTTAACTTCACAGATGTCCTTTTAAAATAAATGGAATATAAACAAGACAAAGAAAGCAAAATATCAAAGCCTGGCAAAACACCTGAAAAAATAAACTTCACATAATTTAAGCATCTTCCTTTAGTTGAACTTAGAAGACAGCTCTGAAAACATTAACAAGACCTTTTTTTTAAAAAAAATAACGCTTAAGAAATGAAATAAATAACATGCAAGCACGCTTCCTGCAAGAAAATATACATATTCACGACATTTAACAGAAAACATATTTTATTATATGCTCACTTTTCCCCGTTAACTTTACATTGTCAGAATCGTGCAATATTACCCGATATTGAACCCGCGCGCCAATACACATATAGCATTCACGTGCATAAAGGAACTACTTTCTACTGTAAACAAACAATGGACGCAGACGCTAGCACTTTTGATTTGTAAACAAATCATGTACACTCGCGTAGAGGCGCCTATACGTTGTGGTTGTTTAAATTTGTTTCTGAATGAACTCAAACAGACGTTTCGTGGACTGCCACATACCAGCTGCTTGGCACATTCCGTGTTGATACAATGTTTCGGATTTAAGCTAGCTACAGTATATAACAGACGCAAGATAAGGTCCTTACAAATAATATACAAGTGACAAGTCCTATACTGTCTTCTTTAGCTGGTGATAAGAATAGCAAAATAATATACTTACAGTTTTACATCCTGAATTTCCTCAAAATGTACTTTCTTACTTCTGCAAATCCGAATTACATGAGCCATGTAATAGGTTCTCAATCTGGATTAAACATTTCGAAATTGTACTGTAATTTCGATGATAAGTGCAATTACATCATCCTTATTGCACTCAAAATGAAATAAGCATTAAATTCCCTAGCGTCTTTTTGATAATTACAATTGAAAGTCTTCATATATTTCCCACATTATGATTTCAAACATTCAATGACAGAAACAGAAACGCATTTGCAGATGTCAACACGCTTCTCTCTAGCTTCTTCAATCCAATGTATTTCATATGGAATTGTCACATACAAATCCAGTCCATAATCACGAAATTTCCTAGAATCGAGAAAAATACCAAAATCTATTCATTCCAGATCAAATGGAAAAGTTGTTGCAATGCACATTCATTCACAATATGACTCCAAATTTCAATTTTAACTAGACATGCATTTTTCTTTCGAAAGTTATGTTGAGCGCGCGACGAAGTTCAAATTTATCTGGGTGGAGTTATGTGCGCAGTAATAAAGTTGTTGTGTAATGATAAATATGCGCTTGTATATTTAGTTTGGAATATGCATACATTAATTTACGTTGTTTCTTGTAGTGTATTTTGTTTATATAATTAAGCCTTAGGTAGAATAAAAAATGAGCATATAATAAAAAGGTTACTGCATTTGTATGGGAAAATTTGAACTCGTTTTGTCGGAAGGACATACTGCACTCCGAAGGTCGTGCAGTATTCTATCCAAAAAGCTCGTTCATATTTTTCCATACAGATGCAGTAACCTATAAATATGATACGAATTGGCAAAGCGGTACTGAGCATCGTGTTTAATTTGTCAAAAATGTAAGGTTGCTTAAAAAGTCTTCACTCTCCATGTGTAAAACATATTGCAGTTTAACGAAAATTAGGCCACACCGTTAACAATGAACATTCCACTGAAGCACATCAAGAGAAGAAAAATCAGGACACTAGACAAGATGTGAGTCTGCATCATAATCCGCTCCTGTGCCGGTGGCACAATCTTCTAACAAAAAAACCCTAAATGCTTTGACTTTACAGATAATAAATAACATAGTTGTATACATCCTTTTGTTTTCGAAAAAACTGTTAAAAATACGGAGAGATTTATATTCATATATTGATATTCGAAAAGATGAATGGTAATTATTTTATTCTTTTCGCTTGGTCGATTCACAATATTCTTCCGGGGAACAAACGAAATTTTAATGGATAAAATTGCTGTCACTGTTTAAACAAATGTAAAATTAAAATTCCATTGCTAAATGCATTAACATTATTGGATAACAAATAGTAGAAAGAAGAAAGACAAAAAAGAAACATTCTCTTTTCAGTGTCATGGGACATTCAATTCTGCTCTTACCGAAGCGTGGATTACTGATGTTTGCAAAATGCACACCAGCATTATATCCCTTGAAGACGTTGCCAAGAAAATCATTCTATTTTTTTGTTGTTTTTTTTTTTTTTTTTTGCTTTTTTTTTCTGTAGTAAACAATTGACCACCTTTAGCAGATCGAGTTTTACATGACATAATTGTTACTCCGTAATCTTTTACTTCCACACCCAATGATTATGGTCACAACTTACATGGCCATCACGACCACTATTCGGTTTTTAAAGAAGTAGAAATAGTACTGAAAATCGTAAATACAGCATTAAAAGGTAAAATAATGAAATCAAGAAAGATGAGTGTATTTTAATCATCGAGTACAGCAGATGCAAAGAGATAAGAAGAAAGGTAACCAGTGCCACGGAAATGTATAAATCTCTTTGTTATTTATTAAATACATGTTCTCGAGTTTCGTTTTTTTTTTTGTGTGTGTACAAGGATTCCCGACGATGATTTGTGTATATTGTACAATATTTTGAAACTGTGAGTTCGGTTCATCCTATGCCTCACGTGCGAAGTGCTTTCGATGGGAAAAACCGATAATTATCAAGCGCATAGATGATGTAGTCCTACATCGTCTGTATATAAATATATCACCGTAGACGAAAACAGTACACTTGAGACGTTTTGTCAGTGAGCAGTCTACTTATGGACTTGCAGATCTCCAGCTGTAGACGTATTGAGTTACTTATTAATTTTTATGTATAATATAGGTTATAACTATTGTACTACCACGTTTATTTTTGTATATTTTCTATGTATCTCCGGCTTGCGTAGTATAATGCAGGTATTCGCTATTATTGTATGCGACTTAACAGGAGATCTCTATTAGCAACAAAGTTGCATTTTATTAAGAAACGTTTAGTTCCTTAGGATGCTTATCCAAGACAGGTAGACTCACTTCTGAACCTGTTTATTGCTTTGTAATGATGTGCCAATAATGTAATTAGTATACCCTAGCGTATATAACGTCATTACGTGTTCTCGTATATGCCCGTGTCATTCTAAGTACACGGTGTTAGATTTATTTTCAGCTGATCTTAGCTGACGAGGTAGCAGCTGTAGAGCTGACCATAGCAAATGTGAGCTGACCATAGTGATCAGAGTTGACGAAGTAGCAACTGTAGAGCTGACCATAAAGCTTACCGTAGCAGCTGTAGAGCGACCATAGTGATCAGAGTTGACGGAGTAGCAGCACTAGTGCTGACCAATAAAGCTGACCATAGCAGCGATAGAGCTGATTGAACAGCATTTTGCTGGTTGAGTAACAGGTGATCGGACTTTGCTGACCGATTGGTGGGCGCTGATTGCCTGATTGACCAAGTGATTGAATGGTGGTCGGTGGTGACCTGTAAAGCTGACTGCTTGATTGACCAGTGTGACTGGTAGCCAAGCATTCTAGTGACGGAGTGTGTTGTGTAATTCCATGCATGTATTCTTTTAGCTAATTTTGGGGTTTGAAACACCCAGCGTTTTTGGGACTGTAAAGATATATTGTATGATTTCTATCCCGTTTTTACATCATTTGACTATTTTAGTAAAGTACATCATTTTTCACTATTTGAGTGAACACGTCATTTTTACTATATGAGTGAAGTACGTCATTTTTACTATTTGGGTAAAACATTCTTTTCGTCGTGTGAAATTACTATGAATCATTAACCTTTGCCCTTGTACTATGTAAGGTCATTTATTTGTATTCACATTTATATTACATTATTAGGTTCGTGCGGATTGTATTAATTTGTCCAAAAATGGATCTTATGCACGCAAGTATTAATCATAATTCTTTTTGTCATTTGAGTCATACATCAGTAAACATTGTATTTGTATCCACCATCATTAGTGTTTCATTATAAATCCGACCCCAACCTGGTTATCTTGTTACAACCAGAAAAAAAGAAATAATACAGAAAACCATTCTTTAAATAAAAGTAAGTTATTAAGAAGGGAGGAAATTGAAAAAGAACATAGTTTTGGAGAAGTGTTTATGGCATGGCATGAAAATGCGGAGGATCTTACAACACACACACACACAGAACATGTTGGTGTCACGTGTGCACAGCACAAGCACACTGCGCATATCACAACAGGAAATCTATGATCGTACATCGGGTGTGATGAAGGCACGTGGATAATTCTCGTCTAGCAATAGTTACCAGAGGCATATTCGATACAATAATGGATACAAGTTGAAGCGAGAAATCATTATTTCTTATCTGTTTACGTTTCTCGTGCACAAATGGAAAGTTACTACTCCGAAATCGAATACTCTGTGAGAAAGATGTCTTTCTAAAAAATACAGCTGGCAATAGAAATAAATGGTCATCTGTTTATACCGTTGCAAGGAATATATTTTGTTTTTGGCTATTACACCATTCCTGATGAACTAACATAAGAATATAATCACCTATGCCAGAAAAGATGATATAAAAGCTTTGTATTTTTCACAGTATGCTTCCAACGTATTAGCAATTATTGTGCGCAAAGTACAGCTTTTATCGCTAGACAAGTAGCACAAGGACAGATATGGCAGTATCTGTAAGTTTTCTTACTGACTTTGGTTTTTTGCACCGTGGAAAATACACCCAAGGCTTCTCAAAGCAAAAGAGAGGAAAAATGTAACACTAGATCAACTTTGTCCTCAACCCTAACGATAAATGTATTTCGGACACATTATGTTCACAGTCGAACTTATACTCAGAGACTTAAGACTATGAAGAATAGCCATTTGAAAGATATTAACGCATAGAGAGAATGTGTAACAATGATTTATCTGTTATTGAAAAGAGTCGTTCGGTAAAAGATTTCAAAAATGTAAGAATAAAAAAAAAACAGATTGATGACAACATAAAAAATATTTTGAGCCGATAGGAATTGCTTAGACGGGAATTCAATACATTATCTGCGATATCTACCAACAGAAAGGAAAAGAGCAAATGAGATATCCAACATTGTACATTATTTACAACCGTTTGAATGTGAATAAACAATAAATAGATACTTTAGAAAGCGTCAAGACGACAATATTTTTTGAAACGTATATGGTACTTTTACAATCTAACAAAATGATTGAGTAGCTAACAAGTTCAAAATAGTGACTTGAACAACAAAATACTTGCTAACATTAATATTCTATTAGAGATGTAGAAAAAGAAGAAAGATGTAATAACATTCATAATTAAAAAGATAGAGTATGTCAAAAACAGTGGATGTGAATGACGGTATCAATAAGAACTTACAATTTTGCAGTTTTAGACTTGATCGTGGAGATCCAGATGAGAAAACATGTTACATTCGCTGAATTTACATCAAATGATGTATAGAATTTACATCGGATGATGTCTTCAATTTACATCGAATGATGAATTGAATTTATATTGAATGATATGGTGAATTCACATCGAATGATGTGTTGAATTTACATCGAATTATGTCTTCAAATTTCAGCGAATGATGAATTGAATTTACATCGAATGATTTACTGAATTTACATCGAATATTGTATTGAATTTACATCGAATTATGTCTTCAATTTTCATCGAATGATGAATTGAATTTACATCGAATGATTTACTGAATTTACATCGAATGATGTATAGAATTTACATCGGATGATGTATAGAATTTACATCGAATGATTTACTGAATTTACATCGAATGATTTACAGAATTTTCATCGGATGATGTCTTCGATTTACATCGAATGATGAATTGAATTTACATCGAATGATTTAATGAATTTACATCGAATGATGTATAGAATTTACATCAAATGATGAACTGAATTTACATCGAATGATTTATAGAATTTACATCGAATGATGAACGGAATTTACATCGAATGATGAACTGAATTTACATCGAATGATTTATAGAATTTACATCGGATGATGTATAGAATTTACATCGAATGATTTACTGAATTTACATCGAATGATTTACAGAATTTTCATCGGATGATGTCTTCGATTTACATCGAATGATGTATAGAATTTACATCGGATGATGTATAGAATTTACATCGAATGATTTACTGAATTTACGTCGAATGATTTACAGAATTTTCATCGGATGATGTCTTGAATTTTCATCGAATGGCTTACTGTTTTTACATGGAACAATGAAATGAATTTACATTGCATGATGTACGGAATTAATATCGAATGACTTACTGTTTTTACATGGAACAATGAAATGAATTTACATTGCATGATGTACGGAATTAATATCGAATGACTTACTGAATTTACATCGAATGACTTACTGAATTTACATCGAATGACTTACTGAATTTACATCGAATGACTTACTGAATTTACATCTAATGACTTACTGAATTTACATCGAATGATGTACGGAATTAATATCGAATGACTTACTGAATTTACATCTAATGACTTACTGAATTTACATCGAATGATGTACGGAATTAATATCGAATGACTTACTGAATTTACATCGAATGACTTACTGAATTTACATCGAATTTGTACTGAATTTACATCGAATGATGAACTGAATTTACATTGAATTATGTACTGAATTTTCATCGAATGATGAAATGAAGTAACATCGAATGATGTACTAGATTTACATCGAATGACATACTGAATTCACATCGAATGATATGTTGAATTTGCATCGAATGATTAACTGAATTTACATACAATGATAAATTGAATTACAGAATTTGCATCGAACGATATACTGGATTTACATCAAATGATGTGTTGAATTTACATCGAATGATGTACTAAATTTAAATGGAATGTTTAATTAAATTACTGAATGTTTTGCATGGAACTATTAACTGAATTTACACCAAATGATGTATTGAATTTACACCAAATGATGTATTGAATTTACACCAAATGATGTATTGAATTTACACCAAATGATGTATTGAATTTGACCAATCGAAAGCAGATGGATAAAAAAATATGCTGATGAAACACTAGTAAACAATATCGGTGTGGTACAAGGTAATAACTTTAAGTTTTAGAGAGCACGTTTAAACGTATAAGCAAATATAGGTTTGAGAGAGAGAGATAAAGAGAGCAATTGTACATGAAATACTATATATAATATATGCCCTTGCATCTGTCTCTATGTTTTTGCCTATTCGGTATCACACGAATCAACTATTTCATAACCATTTACAGATAAATAAAACTCATTTCAACTTTTAAACATACTCTATATCATCTGCCTAAAATGTATTTTGTTTGAAAATTATTTATTCAAGAAAACATTTTCACGTGTCATGTATGACAATATAATCTACATGGGGATTCTGTAGAAATCTGTAAGCTGGTTGAAAACAGTCTCCCCTATTACAGAGTAAATACAACTATCAATAATTGTATACTGATTTCAAATAGATAAATCATATATCAGCATAAAAGTAAACTTGAACATTTCTAGTTTCAAGGATCATTTAATGATGAAAGATGGAATACACTTGGGTGTTAACTTTAAATCATTTTGATAATTTATATTTGCATATTAATTTCATTGCAATACATCGGATTTGTGGATACTAATGTCTTAATTGTAAGTCGGGTCGATAATGAGAGGAAAACACTTTGCCTCAGAATTGTATTAGTTTTACATTCTAGCATAAAGTGTCCTGCTGTTTCTATATGTCTGCATGTGTAGAACCCATTCGTAGAAACATTATTTATAAATGTATCATTATTTGAGATAATCATTCGGTTGAACTTGAACTTGATCCACCCAATCACCAACAAAACAATACGAAGGGAATTTATGTTTGTCCCGATTCAGTTAAGTCTTAACATTTTGAATGGATGGGTTACTAATTATTTCAATCGGTAAGGTGCTCAACAATTGAATTGTGGAAGGCAGAAATGAATTTTGATAATGTGTCGTGCGGCACAAAGGAGGTCGAATAACGTTGAATGATCGAATGGTGGAGGTAAAATTGTTAATAACAAGAGGCTGAATCATATCTTGTAAGTAATTTGGAATAAAACCATGGTAAATGTGAACAAATGAGTTAATTTATACTTATATCGTTGATGATTTAGACTATCTCGCCGGGTTTTCTGATGTAATGATGCCCGAACCACACTTTTAGTAGCACCTGTTACTATTCTCATAACCTCCAAATTTATTTCTTAAGTGATTCTTTTTCTTGCATAATACAATCATCCCAGATATAATCAGCATAGTCAAACATGGCAAGCAAAACAGATGAATACATTCTTTCCAAGGGCAAGCGATCCCACCTTTATTTCACATTTTTCGAAATCTTTACTTTCTTCAAGGCCTTTTCAGACAAATGCTTGACATGATCTTGCCAAGCGGCATTACAAGACAATATAATACATAAGTGTTTATTTTGAGACACTTGATGAATATCATTACTGGACGTATGCAGTTTAGAATCGTTATATGATTTTTTTGTTCTTTTATGTTATGATCATTGACTCTGTTTTAGGTTAAAGATCACAAAGACGGGACCAGTCATGTAATTATTTTTATTGTCCGAATTTATGATTTAGCCAGCCTCATTTGGATATTCAACAATTGTATATAGTGTATCAACCGCGAATAGTGTCAGTGATGATTGCATATCATTTGCGGTATAATATATATATATATATATATATATATATATATATATATATATATATATATATATATATATATATATATATATATACACGAAAATAATATGTTCCGAGGATCGATTCATGAGGGAAGTTTGCATTTATAAACTGAAAATCAGAAAATCGGGAATTCAAGACAACGCGTTGTTTTCTTGATGACTAACAATGTTCTAATCATTATATGCCATCTTGACGTATCAGTCCCTAACCCTCCACCTTTATCTACTGCTAAGAGAAACCTCCGTATGATAAATAGAACCAAACTAATGTGTGTATGTGTGATTAATGGATTTTTAACGTAGTTTTAACAATGTTTCAGTCATATCGCTACGATGTCTGCAGTGTGACAGTTTATAGTGATGCCTAGCACTGGGGCATCATGCCGCAGATATGTAGCATGATGTCCCACCCAGTCACATTACCCTGACACCAGGCCGACCAGTCCTAACACTAACCTCTTAACGCTGAGCGCCAAGCGAGGCAGTTGTTAGTACCATTTTTGTAAGTCTCTGGTATGACTCGGCCGGGGATCGAACCCACGACCTTCCGCATCCGAGGCGGACGCTCTAACCACTAGGCCACCGGAGCGGTACCAAACTAATGCATGACATCCAAGCAAACCTAACAACGTGCTTACCTCCTACAGCAGCAGAACAACTCGATAACTCCCTGCCTTTATTGCTCGACAAATATGCCCTAGCTACCAAGTGCAGAGTATCAATTCAAAAGTGTTCTCCATGGTATAGCAATGTTAGGGACCAGCTTCGCACTGCTAAAAGAGACCGCCGTAAAGCTGAGAGGCTTTGGCTTTCCACCAGACTCACTATTCATAAGCAAATCTTTGAAGCGGCTAAGAAGAATGTCACAAATATAGTCCATGCAGCGAAATCAGCCCACCACACTAATAAGATCATGGAAAGTTCCAGCTGCAAAGAGCTCTTCGAGATTACTAACAAGCTAATGTCAAGGAACAAATCTACACCACTTCCAACTACCTTCTCTCCAGTCGACCTTCCGGACACGTTTGCAAATTTCTTCCGTGACAGTACAAACCATTAGAGATAAGCTTGACACCACAACTTCAATTGACTCGTCGTCACCATACATTTGAGATACAGAATTTGAGCGGCAACCATTAGCAGCATTTGAACCTGTCTCTATGGATTTCGTATGTACAATCCTGATGAAAGGTGCACCAAAGTCATGTGAACTTGATCCATTTCCAACATCACTGCTGCTTGAGTGCTTAGATCCAGTATTGCCTTCACCAACTGATGTTATTAATACCTCTCTCTCATCTGGGGAATTCCCATCATTTTTCAAAACTGCCATTGTAGAGCCTCTGCTGAAGAAACCAACACTAGACCATAATGATTTAAAAAACTACCGCCCAGTTTCTAATCTCCCATTCATAACAAAAATCTTAGAAAAGGTTGTTCTATCCCAGCTTGTATATCATCTGAATTCAAACAGTCTTTTCTTGCAATGTACAATCTGCATATCGCCCTTGCCAAAGTACTGAAACTGCTTTTCTATAAGTAGTTGATGACATTCTCTCTGCTTTGGATAACGGAAAGATTACAATCCTCACCCTCCTTGATTCGTCTGCAGCATTTGACACAATAGACCATGATATATTACTTCACCGTCTCCAGCACGTATTTGGCATTCATGATACAGCCATACTGTGGTTCAAGTCCTACTTGCTCAACAGGACACAAATTGTGTCTTCAAATGGAAAACACTCCAGCCCAGTTAATCTATGTTGTGGGAGTTCCACAATGGTCTGTTCTTGGACCTGTTCTCTTCATTCTAGACACTCAGCCTCTCTCAAGTGTCATAGATCATCATCCAGTGTCTCATCAATTGTACGCTGATGACACCCAAATATACAAATCTAGCCACCCAACTGAAGTTGATGCTACCATCCAAGGTGTAGAGAGGTGCATTTCTGATGTGAAATCATGGATGACATGTAACAAGCTGCAGATGAATGATGAAAAAACTGAGGCCATTCTGATCACAACACAAAGACTTTTTCATTCACATCCTTTACCTCAAACAATAAATCACAGCAACGCCAACATTAAATTCACACAATCAGTACGAAACCTAGGTGTTACTCTGGACAGTACTCTCACATTGCACCAACATGTCATGTACATATGCAAGGCTGCATATCTTGAGCTGAGACGCATCAGCTCCATTCGCAAATATCTTTCAGTTGATGCCACTAAAACATTGTGTGTTCATTATTACCTTCAAGACTGGACTATTGTAACTCAATTATGTCTGGTTCATCTCAATATCTACTCCAGAAACTTCAAAAAGTTCAGAACACAGCTGCTCGGATCATACGTGGAGTACCACGATCAGAGCACACCTCCCCGCTGCTCTGTACCCTACACTGGCTATCCATTCGATCCAGAATCAAACACAAATTTTGTTCTTTGTGCTACGTTTCACTGACGGACTCTAGTCCACCATAACTATCCGACCTCACCCATGTGTATACACCAGCAAGATACGTACGCTCCTCTTCTGACAATCGTATACTCATTATTCCCACTATGAAAACAAAGTCATATGGACAGCATTCTTTTGCATACCAGGGCCTAGCAACGTGGAATAGATTGCCCACTGAACTTGGACACAAAGACACAGTGATCACATTCAAGAGTGCTCTCAAAACTCACTTATTTCGACTGCAAGAACAAACTTAAAGACCTAATAATGTTTCCTACCTTAAATATTCTCAGCATCTTTTTTAATGTTTTCTAATTTCATGGTGTTTCTTTTTGTAATCATATCGTTATATATTTTTTTATCTTATAGGTGAGTAGTGAAGGGGGGCACTTTACGTACAATGGGAATTAGCATTAACAACACCCCTGGGTTAGATTACTTACAATGGAAATTTAACATGGCGAAAAATCGTGGGTCAGATTACGTACAATGGGAATTAACATGGTGATAAGTGCTGATAAATCGTGGGTCACTTTACCGACAAGGGGAATTTAACATGGAACTATAGTGTGGGTCTGTCTAACGACAAGGGGAATTTAACATGGGAATAAATCGTGGGTCACTTTACGTACAAGGGAATTGAATATGGGATTTTTTTTTTTAAAAGTTTTTTAAAAAAAGGGGTAGGAAATTGAAAAGTCATTCTCTTTTCGAGAAATATGGCTGGCCCTGAAAAGGGCCTTTGGCTTTCCTCTATTTCCTCCATTTACTCATCCAGCCCCTAACTTTTCCCAAATTCCTTTTTTCTTCTTCTTTTCATTGTCCGGTATCCAGTCCGGGTGACCCATGGCTCGGAACTTCTGTTGGATTTTTATCCAGTTATTGTTCAGTCTCTCATATTCTTCTTTTTTCTTTCTATTCTCTTGTTCTTTTCTATCTTTTGCCCACCTGTCCTTAATTTTCTGCACTTCTTCCTCTATTACCTTTTTCATCTTTTCTTCTGCTTTCTTTAGTTGTTCAATGCCCCTTTTCACGAACTTCCACTCTGACCATTTCTCTAGCTCTTCTAAATAGCATCTCACTGCTTTTACTTTGTCCATAGACTCTTTTATAGTCCCCACTCTTACATACTCTGGTTGAATCAATCCTCTCAATCTCTTAACTTCTTCCTCTATCATCTCCTCTATCATCTTCCTCGCTAATTGTAGTTCTTTAACATAGTCCAGACTTTTTCTCAACCTCCATTCTCTTTCTATCCTTTCAATAGTGTACTCTCCATCCATCATCCAAAAGTAAACATTTCTTAAGTCATTGAACAACGCCGACACTTCCATCTTGTATCTGTTATTCCCTAGAATGGTTTGAACGACGGATACTGTGGGTTCTTATACCAAAAGCGCGTACGTGAAGGAAAACATCCCCCTAAAACATAAAATTGATATTACCTAGATCAGAACCAAACAACGCGCGGACGTGAAGGAAAACATCCCCACTTTTTCTCATATCATATAATAAAACCCAAACTATACTCTCCACATACGCTAAGAAACAATAAAGAAACTACTATTCACACAAACTTACTTGACCATTTACAAACACAAACACACAAACACATACACTCTCACTATGAATAAAGAGTTAGTGTTTATATTCACACTACTCTACCTACACACATTGGCAAATTAATAGTTATTTCTTTTCTAGAGTATTGGGTAGCCCTGAAAAGGGCTGTTGGCTTTTTTTGAACTCCAGATGTACCTATCTAATGGTTGCACCTTCCTGGCCTGGCGCCACACACGCATCTTCTTCCCCAGTCTCTTTTCACCTTTCTTCTTGGGAGTGCAGAGGCAGGATATGTGGCTTCAGAATCCCAATTTTCGGTTTCTGGGATTCTGAAATTTCTTCTTCTCTCCTTTTCCTCCTCTTCTTTATTTCTTCTCTCCTCCTCTTCTTTTCTTCTTTCCTCCTCCTCCTCTTTCATTCTTGCTTCTTCGACAATGGCCTCCGCGGCCAGTTCATTTAGTATGCGCCTGGCATATTCCAGGTGCATCTGGAGTTCTAACAGTTTCACAATTCTGGCGTTCATTCTTCTGATGGTGTTGATCAATCAACAAGGGTAGCTACACTGCCGAGCGAGTTTCAATTTATACTGAAAGCGCGGACGTGATGGAAAACATCCCCCTAAAAAACATAAAATTGATCTTACCTAGATCATGACCAAAGAAACAACGCACGGACCTAAAAGAAACACTCACTCACTTTTTTATGCTACCCATCACTATTTTAAAATTTTTTATAAATCACTTCAATAGACTATTTACATACGCAAAGCAATCCAATCTAACCCCAAATCTACACCTCAAACACCAAAAAAACCAAACATCATATTAATCTACTATCCACACCAACTTACGTTAGCACTTGCAAACACTCTAACACATACCCTCACATTTTTTATAAAAGAGTTAGTGTTTATATTCACATTACTCTACCTACACACATTGGCAAATTAATAGTTATTTCTTTTCTAGAGTATTGGGGTAGCCCTGAAAAGGGCTGTTTTTTTTTTTGTTTGCTATGGCAATCTTTTTTAGTTTCTAAGAATGCGATGTCCTCTGAGGATAGACTTTCTGGCGATAGGTCTGCTTCTTCGGAAAGAGAAGAAGAACTCTTTGGTGTCGATACGACAATCGACAAAGCCTCTGTCAGCTTCAGGTTGCTGCTGCTGCTGCTGCTGCTGTTGCTGCTGTCTCTGAAGTCTGTACTTCTCTGTCCATTCTTCTTTTTCCCTGTTCATTTCTTCTCTGAAGAGCTCTTCTATCAGGTCTTCAGTGATTTTTAACATTCTCACATTCTCTATTTCTTCTGGCTTCGGTATCAGACTGTGTCTGACCCTATACAAATTCACGTAGGCTTCGTTGAGCTTAGCTAGTTTGGAGCACATCTTTTTAGGAGGATGAGTCGACAATGGATGGTTAGACTGGAAACAACCCCGGTTCTTAAAGTCAAAGCGCGGACGTGAAGGAAAACATCCCCCACACAGTTTTCGAGTCGCAACGTTCAGTGAGTGTCATGAGAGGGATAGTAAGAAATGAAAGAGCATCAATCCAACATTCTTCTAGCTAAACAAAAGACAAAGGCATTTTTTTTCAAAACAACATTTTTTATTCAATAATCACTTAACACTAAACAACAACTCTAACATTTTTAACAATAATCCAACATGATAACATCAAACAATTGTTTCAAATCACAAACATTTTTTTTCTCAATTGACAGTCTACTTTAAACAGGGCTGACAACGTTGTGAATGAAATTGTGATTTCCACTGTTGGAAATCATTAGGCCATTGATGGACACTACGTTTCCTAGCTTGAGACAAAAGATAAGCATAATGGTCACAAAACCATCGATCTACTTTCACATCGTTTCTAGCAGAAGAACGAGGATCAAAATGAGTCACTAAATGTTCTAAGGAATAGCCCAGGCTGCGATGATGCAGAAAATACACACAGTACTGTCCACACACCAAGGAATCTGTGCCTTGTAATTTCACATTATTGAATCGGGTGGTTTGAGCATTTCTTCTCATAAAGTCAATGATATCGTCTTCCAAAGGGGGCAATCCGTACGAATCGAAATATTCCACATATCCTTCTTGAGGAAAGTAGACGGCTACCCAGTGGGTTCCTGGGAGATGACTGTCGTCCGTGTTGATCACGTAAGCTTGATGGTCTTTAGGTTTGCGATGAGGGAGTTCATCTTTAGCACAGACGACAGGATTCCAAGAAGCCGTATACGAACTGTGGTTCAAAAGGTAATAAAGTTCCCAGGTATCCATTGATTTGTGTGTGCTTTTTTTCTTCTTCACAGGTAATAATAAGTCGTTAATTCGATCCTGACTTTTTGCTTGAAAATGTCTGACGAATAAACGGTTATTCGTTCTGTTTCCTCACTCTGATTCAGGAGAGCTTCGATACGATGGATCTCTTGAGTGGTTAATGGTGGACAAGAATGTTCACGCAAGTCTTTATACCACTGATGCAACACGTCTTTGTTCGAGATGAGACTCCAAGCTTCGTCCAGATACTCGTCCAATTTTTCTTCTTGACTTAACATCAGGCATTTATCTTGTTGAATTTGACTGGGATGATCGTTTTGACATCCATAACAATTTTTCTTGATCAATTCCGTCATTTTTTCCACCAAGTGTTTGGCAAAACAGGAGACTAAATGGGCTTCTTGTTCTGGCCATCTCGACTTCATCATGACAACTTCTTCGTCTTTGTCTTGAGATTCTTCTCCTTCCACGGTCTCCTCACATTTCATGTCCAAAGTTTCTCCACTAGGTAAAGAGGGATAACAGTCTTCCATGGCTTCTAATAATCTAGAATGACTTCTCTCAAACTGTTGATTTCTATGGTATTATCGAATTCTGCATACAGGATGACGTTCACTGTCGCTGGTAGTTCTTTTGCAAACTGAAGTTCCACACGAATCTGGCCGGATTTTATAGGGTGGAAATGTCCCTCGTCGCTGCCTTGGTCTGGAGTGAAATCGAAAGCCCACAAAGCATAGCCTCCTGCATAATCCTCGTACTCAATGCCGTGACTGGTGTTGGTTCCTAACTAGCCGGTGGCTTCGTACAGGGACAAGTACGATCTCAAGTAATTCATCTTCTTATCACTAAAGTCAGGTTCGAAAGGTCGGGTACACAAGGTCTTGCCATCGCGACTGACTTCGATTTTCTTCACGTTGAAGTGTTGAAAGTTGAAAGGATTTTCACCGAAGGCTCCGTTGAAGGCTGAATTCGAGACCATACCAAGGATTAAACGCTTGGGTAACTGTCCTTGAAACAGATGATCTTCGATCATAGAATGCTGTCCCTTGGGAATGGTGAACGTTTTCACTTCCACACGTCGTATGGGATACTTGGCGGTCGTTCTGCTCAACGTTTGACTGATTTCGTTTCCCACTTTGGGTAACACTTCCACGCGTCGTACGTAGAGTTTGGCCTCTTCGATTTTGCTTTTAGGAGCCTTAGCAGGATCAGCCAACAAATGGAAAGCGGTACTGCTGCGATTCAGTCTCAAGCGGACATTCACCCCGTTCAGCAAATATTTCTCTTGCAACCACATGTCCAAATGCAAACGATCCATCAGTTCTAAACTCCTCTTATCTAAGATTTTGCTTTCTCTTGCCTCAAAGCCGGAATTGCTTCCATCCAATTTTTCGAACTTGCCCGCTTCGTCAGGTACCCACAGCACACAGGCATTGAGATGAGTATCCTTGGCATCTATTCCGTACGTCAAGAGATTTTCCAGGTAGGCACGGTAAGGGTAAATATCCATGCTGCTGCTGACTAGTTTGTTATTCAAGTACAGATCCACTGAGCTGAACAAGGAATGCATGAAATTGTTGACGGGAGCTATTTCTTCAGCGTCATCTACTCCATTACTATCCTTTTCTAGAACTTGGACTTTCAAGTACAAGTAACTGCTATTCAGATCGATGTAATCTTCGGGTTGTCCTTTGATTTCAAACTCGATGGGAGCGGAATCGGTCAATGAGGAGACGGGGTGAAATTCCACCCACTGGGATTCTTGCATGGTCATCATGGTGGGGGGCATGGCAAACAGATCCAGTTCCGTCTTGGAACAAGCGCAAGACTCTCTGTGCATCATTTTGTTCTGTTCTTTCTCAATAATCGAAAACGTCTAAGTCTCGAACGGTTCTTCTTTTCTTGGCCTTTCTCGCTTGAAGTCTAGTGAAAGGGTGTTTTCTTCGTCGTCGTCTCTTTCTGCCTTGTCCTTGCTGAATGCCTGACTCGGTAGCGTGCAGGGCATTTATAGGTGTGTCTCGTCGGCTTAAAATGTCTTTGCCCGTTTGCAGCAAGACATTTTTACCTGCCCTCATGAAAGCTTCTTCAGGGTTTCGTTTGTCGATGATGACATTTTGGAGAAATTCTTTGCCTTGCGTCAGTGCCGCATCTTTCAAGGCGTGCAATCCGCGTGTCACCATCGGTTTCAACACCGGGGCCACCGAACGAAAGGCCGATTTTAACATGTCTCCTAAACCGTGTCCTCGCTGTCGAGCAACCCCTCGGTACACTGGATACATGACTTACTTACGAGTCGTGAGAAAACCGTTTTCGAAAATGGAGTTTCACCGTGACTTTTCCTTTGGTGAATGAAATATTTTGTCCCAAATCTCCTTTTATAGTAATGTTGACCGTGTCCAAATACGACTTGTTGACAGGCAAATAGTGAGGATGGACAAATTCGCGGTGGACGTGGTAAGTGTTTCCACCTTCCTCGTCAGCGTTCGTGGCAGAATCCACTTTGAAAGGAATGACACGCAGTAACGGCACGGAGGTGTGTCCCACCACGTTGTACTCCACCACATCGGAATACACAAAGATCAAATTCAGTCCTTGGTTCAGTTCTACCGGGGTACGAAAAAACTTGGCAAAAGACTCGTTGTCGTAAATGATTACTTGCTCACCTTTTTGCTCAAATTTCTTTCTCATCTCCATGTCTCCGCCCAACATGTCAAACAATTCAGGACAAAATGAAATGGACAGGATTTTACTCCGGTCAAATTTTATCGAGAAGCGACGAGCTACTTTGTGGCACTCCATGGTGACACTTTTGTTGTTGACCTGCTCAAAAGCTTTCCCAAACACGCCATTAAACCTGGAGGCTATGGCGCTGACCAAATGATGACCACTAAAATAATAGCCTGGGAGAATGGACAAGTGGTAGGTCCACGTTTTAGTTTTCTCATTATAGGTTTTACTGTCAGATATGGTGGTTCTCTTATTCAATTCCTGTTGCAATTGCTCGTCATTAACTTCCACCTTAAAAAAATTTTCATTGGGAAGGACATTGAGGACTTGGGTCGGGTGAATCATTTCTACTAAAGCCACTTCCCAATGGGCTTCGTGATTTAAGGGGATGGCCTGAGGTAATTTGGCCGTGTAACAGCACAACGTGTTGTTGGGAAACACCTCCATGGAACTGTCACTGGGTAAGGTTAAGTAAAATTGGTTTTCGTGACTCATAATTCCCGAGTTCTGTGGCTGTCCGAGGGGTTACTGAACGTCAGAGGCGTGTCTCCGTCTAAAATGGGGTTCTGATTGTGGTTGGAGTGGTGACTGACACTGGCACTGGACACAAGGTTCCCGTGGATCCCGTTCGAGGAGAATTTCAGGGAGGGATTGGGAAGCAGGTAACCGATGCAACTGCTCAATAAAATGGTCCACAATTGTTTGTCTCCTTGTTGCAAATTCAAATTGGCAATGGCTGCCCCGATGACACAATACACCACGAAGATTTGGCAGAAAAAGACGATTTGCGTTTTAGGCACACGTTCTCCACACCACACCCACAAGGGTTGTTTTTGTAAATCTTGCACAGAAGAACTGGGTGAAGAAGGAGTGGTCGACGTAGCTGCGTCTGCTGTGTGAAAGGGCATGATGGTCACTTCTTTTTATAGTCGATGACTTGCGAAGCGTCGATCCAAGAATCGAAACTGGGCGGATATCCTTTCCAACGTACTTTGACTTCTTTGACACGTCGTTTGCCCACTTTACGGGTTCTGCGTTCGAGAATGCTTTCGATGTCGTACACGTCGTCTTCTTTTTTGGTGACACGTTGTAACTCGGGCAAATAAAACGTTCCTTTGAGTACTTCTCCGTTCATGTCTTCCAATTTATAGACGGCAGGATGACGGCCATGAACTCGTCCAGTGACGCGAAACAATTCGGTCGTCCAGTTAGGTAAGTAACCTTTGTCGAAAGTGCGTTTGGTTTTGCCAATGCGCACCCAATTTCCTACGGTCAACTCTCCACTTTTCTTGGGGACAGCCCTCGTCGGGGACGTACCAAACAGACGCTCAAACACCAGCACTTCGTTGTCGGGAGTCACGTCTTGCGGGGCACGTCCGATGCTTCGATGGTAAGATTGGTTGTACGCTTGCACCAGGTGCGGTAAGATGTCGATGTACTTCAGAGTGTGGTGATGCGTAAAATATTTCCACATGCGTTCTTTCAAAGTGCGTTGAAAACGTTCCACGATGCTGGCTTTGGTTTCGGGATTCTCGGTGGTAAAAAAATGAATGTCACGTTTCTTTAATTCTTTTTGGAAAGCTTGGTTCAGAAATTCGGTGCCTTTGTCCGTTTGCCATCGAAGAGGGTGACGACCGCTTTGTTTCAACACCCGTTGCAGGGCTCGCACTAACTCGCTGCTGGATTTGGAAGTCAAGGGCACGACCCAGGCAAATTTGGAAAAGACGTCGATGACACAAAACAAATATTTGTAGCCACGATTGTAGCTGGCCAAATGAGAGACATCGGCTAAATCGGCTTGCCATTGATGATCGATGCCTTCCACTCGCGTGCGACTTCTGGCAAACTTGCGTCGAATGGGTTTGTGTAAAGTGTAGGTAGCTTGTTCTTGTAACCATCGTTGCACTTGAGGTAAACGGAGACTTTTCAGTCGCGTTTTGGCAGCACGATACAATTTTTGAACTCCTGCGTAACCTGCAGGATGCGAGGGATCGTGGTAAATGCTGGCTAACACTTTTTCCATTTTTTTTTTTTTTTTGTGTTTGTGTGTTAATAAGGCACCCACTCTTGGAGGATGCTACTCTTTTTTTCTTGGGGTATTTTCTTGGATTGCAATGCTTTGCGTGTGCGACCGGCAATAGGTGTCGAAGAGGAGGATGTCTGAGCGGGGGATATCGGTTCTTGTTTGACTTCTGTCTTCACTTTCTTTTTCTCTTGTGATGAAGAAGGGGTGACCATCATCTTTTTAATCCATCCAATTCTGGAGGTAGGTGGTGTTGTTAACTTGCGTACTTTTTCTGGTGGAGTTTGAAACCCTTCTTCTTCTTCTTCTTTTCCTTTTTCTGTCTTGGTCACTGGTACTGGTACTGGTACTGCTGATGGTGCTGGACTTTTCATCAAGGTCTTAAAATCTTTCAGAGTGGGTAGAGCTGTTTCGTCTAAAGCTTTCTGGTGAAAGAGTTGCAGTCGTTGCAAGAGTTGACCGTACTTTTGCGATTTTTCTGTTTCGGACAAATCTTGGCGATCCATCAAGGACTGCAATTCGTGTTGTAACTGGGACATCTCGCTCAAATTGGGATTGGGAGGTAAATGCGGGGTGCGTTGTTCTTGCCACCGATGGTATTCCATCCATCGTTTGTAAGGCACTAAAGCTAGTTTTCGTCCTTCCATGGGGTTGTCAGCGGTTGATTCTGAGATCTTGGGACTTCCGAAGGCCTTTTTATCTTGCTCCCACCAGTCCTCCCAACATGGTTCCCAAGACTCCTTTCAGTATGGGGCCTAACAAGAGAGGCAAAATGCCTCCACGTTGGACCAACATCTTCTTTTTTTGACGAATGGGAATTTTCTTTCGAACCATTTGGCGAAGAACGTGACGATGCTTGCTTAAGCATTGTTTCTGGTGTTTGGACAAAGGGATCGTGCCTTTCAAAACGTTCAAACAACATTCGCACACGGTATCGATGACCTCTTTGGAGGCCATTTGAATGAGTTTTTTTCGTAGGGGTGGAGAAGCTTTGGACAGGACAGATAACATGTCCCCATGTTTGGCTAAACGTGGTGGCAGTCCTTTCCTTTTCTTTCCTTGGGGTTTTCTGGAGGGTGACATCTTTGAGTCTTCAGGAGCACCAAAAAAACACTGATACCCTACTTGGTCACAGGCCTTTTTTATACTGGAACGCGTCGCCACTGATTGTCTTTACGTCGTATTAGTTTGAGGACAGGCATGACACGTCGTGCAGGGGTACGCAACGGACTAAATCGAGCCAGTTCTTGCTTGGACAAATCCAGTAAACTTTGTAACATGCCCGATCTTTCTTGGACTTTGATTTTGGGAGAAGGTACTTTGTGAGCAGCAGCCACCGCCACTAAATTGGAGGGTCCTGCCACTGGGGAAGTTCTTTTGGGGGTCATCAACGGAGAAGTTCTTGGTGTGATCAACGTCTCCAAGTACTCTTCAGTTCTGGGTGTCATTAACGGAGAAGTGGATAAACGTGAGGCTGCCGGAGACGCAGTCACCGCTGTGGCAGGTCGTGGTTTGCGAGTGTAAGGTTGCGTCCTGGCCGAAGTGCCTCTCTTGCGACTAGTTTTCTTCTGTGGACTTTTCTTTTTCTGGGGACTTTTTCTCTGTTTCTTTTTCTGAGGGCTTCTTTTCTTTTTCCGGGGTGGTGGTGTCTGATCAGAGGAGGGTCCTGCCACTGGAGAAGTTCTCCTTGGGGACCTGGTCTTTTTCTTCTTCCTGGGGCTTCGTTGGACTTTTTTCTTGGGTATAACTTTGGGGCATTAGGATCCCATCTTAAGAGAGAGCGAATGATGACCCCTCCTAGAGTACCGCTCCCTCCAGGTTTCAAAATGATTTGTTTTTTGGTTTGAGTGTCGATGCGGGGATCGGCCAGTTGGACCAAAGCGACTTTGTTTCGATCGAAAAAGCGTTTGGTTTGATGAGGAATCTGAATGATTCCTTGGAGTATTTGACGTGCCGTCACCGTGAACGATCGTAAGACTTCTTTGAGACTAGCTTCTAAGGCACGGGCTCGTGTTTGTGGATTTTTTTCTCGACTGATGCCATACAAGACACGAATCAATTTGACGGGAAGATGCGACTGAAGGGACGTCATGTTCACACTGTGTGAGACAGACGAAAAAGGGTCTGAGGTTTTTATAGATTTTTTTTTACGGGGAGTGAAATGAAGTCGAGGACGGAGACGTGTACAGGACAGGCCCTCTGTCTTGGCACCAGTGGTGAAACAAGTGGGTACGAAATCGCAAATCCTCGGGAGTCGTAGGTTTCAAATCGACGAGTAAATAGGCGTGTGGCGTTTGAGTGGCATCGTCGTACGCCTGAGTCAGCCAAGGCGTTCCAAACTGTTTGGCTAAGACTTGCACTTGCGATTTATCTCGAGGGCTTTTAAACAAGACCACGTAATGCGCATTGAGACTGATGGTGCGATGGGCTTTACTTTGTTGAAACAAATTTTGGGTGATGTAAACGACACTGGCATTACGGTGATGCCCTTTGCGCGTGAACCACAGTTTAATTTCTTCTTCGTCTTCTCCTAACATGTCGTCGAAAATGACCAAATGGGTTTGACGGGAGTCAGAGACGATGCTGTCGTCTTCTTTAGGAATGCCTTCCACAAACACGATGGAATCGCCTTGACTTTCTCGCAAGAGGTTGTACGCCGATTGCCACTCTTTGTAACACCACACGATCCGTTGAGGTGGACGATCGATCAAATGATGTTTATGTTCGATCAAACGTTTGACGAATTCGGTTTTGCCTGAACCGCTAGGTCCAGCAATGAGCATGTTAAAGGGATGGCGAAGATACAAAGCCTCCCAACTGGCACGATCTAAGTGTTCGTCGATGACTTTGACAGTAGAGGAAGAGGGAGCAGAGACAGCAGAGGTAGCCATTGTGTGAGAAATGTCACTTGTGACACGAAAACAAACAAGACAAGAGTTTATATACTTTTTCAGAACACGTTTATTGAATGTTTTTTTTTTTCAAACATGAATACGAAAGACAAAAATACATAAAAGCCAAAGGCTTAAGTACAAGAATAAAAGGCACATGATAACCATGAACGTGGAATAAAAACAAGTGTCTGTACAACAACAACATGTTTTGGGTAATGTTCTAACCAGTTCTATAGTAGGGGGTAAGGTCACACAAGTGTCCTCCCGAAAGGGTCTTTCAGGCCTGTCCACGACAGTCCCGTCCTGGGTGACGGGTTCTTCTGGCACCGTCACTAACACGGGTTGAAAAGTAACTTTTTTCCTTGAACAACTCTCGTGCATACTGGGCCACTTCTTGGGTCCAAGCCTCAAAACCCCATTCCTTCCAGGCACGGACATCTGTCCAATGGGGATGTAAGTCACAAGCTACACACACATCGTCATACACGTCTTGGGTAGCTAAAAGTTGACGAATCTTTTCTTCCTGTTGAGGTCGAGAAGTATCCAGATGAAAACGCAAGGCTTTGAGCAAAAGGAGTTTTTCGTGACCATTTAAGGCCATTGAGGTGGTAAGTACTGATCGTAAAGAGTCCACAAAGAATCGGCTGGTAAACGAAATCCCAGAAAACAAGACACTAAGACACACACCACTTGTCGTCCCAAATTGAATGGATACAGTTCTTGTAATAATCGATGGTAATGATCTACGGTTTGAATATGGTCATTGAGTTCCTTCCACGGAATCTGTTCAATAATATGTGACATAATCCGTGGCATGGCAACTTGATTTTATAGTGTCTTTATTTCGGAAGCAATAAAGGTAATTTCTAACCAAACATGTTCGTTCTCCAGTAGGGAATTTAAATGTTACATATTGTAACTGAAACGTCAGAGTTTGTCTAGATGTTTCGTCTTTTTCTAAGCAGATTCCATGTAACAAATGTTGGTAATCCTTTAACTCGTCTTCCTCAATACGTTGCAGTAAGTGAATCTCGAAGTAACCAAAATTACGAACGTCTAGTCCATCATTATCCCCAAACTGAAAGTGTTCAACAAGGTCTGACCACTGAAAAAATTTCTGACGAATCAGTCCTCTTATACCATTCAGGTACCAGTGGTTAAAGATCTGGTGACGTAACGGATGCAATTGTTCTTTACGTTTCACTTGTATTTTCACCAGCTCTCGGTAAATCCTTTCTCTCAACTCCTCAGGCAAGCCCAGAATGTTCTCTTGTAAAGTATCCATAAGTATATACACTGTTTTTGGAATCGTTGGGTGGTGGCCAGTAGCCTCGTTTAACTTTGTGTCTAATGTAATATCCACTCATAATCAGTCTTCTTGTACTTTGGAACAGAGCATAATTTAAAAACGGACGAATCACTTTGAGTTTGCGTTTCACTTGTATTTTGATCAGTTCTCGGTAAATGCGTTTTCTCAACTCCACAGGCAAAGCACGAATGTTCTCTAGCAAAGTATCCATGAATAGGTCATACTAAATCCTCTTTGGTCTGACACAAGAAATGTACTCTTTGCACAAACATGGTTTTACTTCAGTGTCGAATTTAAATCGTTTAGTCACTAATTTGCACATTACAATTCGTTCAGAAGTTTCCTCTTTCACTAAGTTGACATTGTGTTCAAGATGTTGGTAATTCGTTAACTCTTCCTCTGGAATTCGATGCAGTAAGTTTACAATGATGTAGGTAGAATCGTCCATAACAAACCAATCCTTTTTAAAACTAGAGGATCGTTCATCAATGTCTGTCCGATGGAACACTTTCAATTGAATCAATCCTTGAATAGCCTTCAGGTACCAGTGGGTCAAACACCGGTGACGTAACGGATGCAATTGTTCTTTACGTTTCACTTGTATTTTGACCAGCTCTCGATAAATGCGTTCTCTCAACTCCACAGGCAAAGCACGAATGTTCTCTTGTTAAGTATCCATGAACAGATGATGGTAAGAAGTTACTTCAATGTCTCGGTCCCACTAAGGGTAAGTAATGACAATTCGGTGACCATCGAGCATGTTCTACGTAGGCCGAATCTTGCGGTTCCCAGTGGTGAAGTGACACACCGCAACTGAAGCACTTGACTTTATCTCCTTCGCTCAAGTAGAAAAATCCGGCTCTGGCTAATTCTTCGGGGGTCGGTCCTCCAAGATACTTAGGCCATTTTCCTTTGAACGATTGAAGACGATTTTCAAAGTCGCAGTATTCCGACAAACGCACAGGAAACGAATATTCGTCTTTCACAGGTTCGTTTCGATGAGGGTTGAGTGACATGGGCAGGAGTTTGCTCAGGGCTGGATGACATCCGTAGGGGGGTAGACGTGAAGGTGAACATTCCCCTTTAAAACGAAACCCAGTAAAATGTCCAAGAGGACGAGCGGCATCGCTTTCGCATCCCTCAGGTTTGACACGCACAGCATCACTTTCCATGATAGGGGTAGTGAAAACAAAGTTCCCATGATGCTTTACGGCATCGCTAAGGTCACAACGTACAGCATCGTACCCATCGCATTCCACTTCCGAAGCCCCACACTTGAATTGTGCCTGTCTAAACTTGTTTTGTGTTTCTCTGAAAGTATTCATCTTGTTCGCTCGGTCTTGGTAGTCCCAATGAATTATCGATCTTGACCATAGCCCCTTTTTATACTAGTCGCAATGCAGTCTCAAGCTTGTACATCGTTCCTTTTTTATGTTTTTTATGTCTTGTTTTGGAAGGTACCGTCTCTAAGGTACCGTCATCATTGTACCGTAATGTCATGGGTGGAAAGGCATAGAAAGGTAAGGGCAGTGCGGAGACCAACGAGTGTGTTCCAGAATAGCTGAATCTTTATAGATACATAGATCCATTCGTAACTTCAGGCCACAAGCGAAACGCTGTACTTCATATCCCAATCCTGACTCAGGTCCCAAGTAGACAAATCCTGTTCTAGCTAAAATATGCGAAGAAGGTAATCCTTTCCTATCCGTAGGCCATGCTTGAAACGTGTCCAATCGACGGGCACAATCACAATAGTCAGGTAAGAAGACTGGAAAATGGTAGGGTTTGAACTTGGAGTTCTCATCGGGTTTCTCACTCGATTATTGCTGTGGTGAAGTCATCCTTCTGGTGGGTGGCTATCCGCTTACAACCAAAGTTTTATACCAACATGTCCATACGGCAAAGTGAAATGATTGGGCAGTCGCACTCGCTTCTGGTACACGATTTGATAGACTTTTTCCAAGGGTCGACTGACGATGTGGTGAGTGGGTAAACGTACAATCTTGTTCGGTTGATAGGTGGTCACTTTAAAGTTTCCATCCTCTCCCGATTGCAAGGCTTCTTTCTATACCCCAAAGTTGACCACACGACTGGTACGATAATTCAGAGTCAGTCCTTTTACTTTGCACATCGTGTGCACTTCTCCTTGTTTGTCCCGGTATTCGTAGCCGTAATTTTTGGGGCCGCCACTGACGAAACTTAGAATCTTGTCGTCGGGATGCTCGTCTGTCCAGGCTCCTAAACGGTCTCCTTCGATGTCAGGGTGATGTTGAATCGGGTGATGGATGTAAATGCAACTGTCCGTGTTAAAGTACAGGACGCGTTCCCTTAACAGTTCTAAAGCTTCGTACAATTTTAAGCGAGCATGAGCTGTCACGTAAGCCGCAATGATGACATTTCCAAAAGGGTCGTCTTGTACAAAGTTCAAATCTTCTTCGTAATTGACCAAGATCAAATTCTCTCGAACGACGTCCACGTATTTCATGTATTTGGTTTTGTCGTGAATCATCTGGAAGTAGCGGGAAGGTTGTGTCAAATATTCCGTCTTGGGTAAACAGGGTCGTTGTGCCATTTTACCCCACAAGCAATTTAACATCACTTTGGCAAACGATTGCCTGCCTTCGTTTTTTTCGATGTGGTCTAAAGAGATGCCTTCTTGTTCGTAGTATTTCTCTTTGAATTGTATTTGGTCTTCGGGAGTGTGACACCAGGAATGATAGCCACTGGCTTCTTGTTTCAGTTTCAAAAAGGCATACACGTAGTCGGCGAAAATGCCTTTCTGAGTGGGGTTACCCTTGTGGTATTGTTGTGTCTTGGGAAAGTGGCAACCCTTGTGGTATTGTTGTGTCTTGGGAAAGTGGCAAATTTCGTACACTTCTAACAGTTGGTATCCCATGTCCAGAGCTTTGAACAATTCTACGCTGACCCAGGTTCCCGTCAAGGCACGTTCTTCCTGGGTGTGATGGCAAGGCTGGTCTTGGTTGCACGTTTCGGCACAAGTACGGCACAAGGGAAACATCAGTTTGCCTTGACAATGGTGAGGTAAGACGGGATGGTATAGGTTCGTGGGAGGCAAAACTTTACACTTGATCAAGCCTTCGTATTGTCGAATGCTTTTCAGGTCGATGTGTTCCGTCAGCAATTGCGGGTGCCCTACAGGAAAGCGACAATATTTGCACACGTAGGGATACAGCGAACACACGTCCAAGTATTTGATTTCTTCTCCTTTCTCTTCGTCGGCTTGGTACAGCAAACAGGTGGCATTGGTCCTTCCTCCGTACAAACTATCCCTCGGGTTCAACGGGTCCATGAACTGGTAACTTTCCACGAGGCGTTTAAACTCGGGATCGGTTTTCATACGGTGATCGTACTCGTGTTCCCACATTTCCACCACTTGGTATCCTTGCTGTTCTAACTTTAGGCGCCGCTGACAAGTGTCCTCGTACAAGTCTTCCATGGTTCGTTGCAAAAACTGATTTTTAGTGCCACGGTCAGGGTAACAGACGGGACATCCGTGAAATAAGCAACCGTTAAACTCGTACACGATCTTGGGGTTTTCTAAGTCCCAGCCATCGACCGAATACGTTCCGATGGTCTTTTCGCCCCCTCCGTTGCGGGCATGCTGAATCCACTTGTCTTCCTTGTCGCACAAGTAATGTAACCAACGTAGGGTTTTGACCGAGTATTGACGTTTGACAAAGTGGGTCGTTTGAGGACTGATGACAGCCACGGTGTTTTCAGGCATGAATCGTTGTCGATACACTAAGGAACACGCTTTGGCAATGGTGCAAGCTTCTTTCAAAGGATCGACCCCTCCGTGTTCTATGAACAGTTCTCGAAATTTTCCACAGCAACGCCGTAAAATGTCCACGTCGGAACGACAATACTTTAGCATTTCTTCCTGAAAGTCGAAAGGGTCCGAGGCGTGAGCCTGGTACCAAGCGTAGAAAGCTTCTCGTTGTTCGGTACGCATGTTGTCGGGGTCGTAATAGTGAGCCTCAGGTAAATGGGGTAGAACGGCATGTTGATTGGCTTCCGTATTGAAAAAGTGTGGAAAGTACCCTTTAGCCATTTCTGTCATTCCAAACGTTTTAGGCATTCGACTCAAAGGTATAGCCAAATAGCTCGTCGAATCTTTAAACTGTACTTGTCCCACTTGCATGAAAATGATTTTGGCTCCGTTCAAAGTCACTTTAGGACGTTCAGTGCCTTGTTCCGTATAGTACCTCAAAAGAAACTGTCCATCGTATCCGGAGAAATTGTGAGCCATCACCGTGGCATGACGATGACAATCTCCGTAACGTTCGATGTCCTCTTGGCTCCACGTCTTGTCGACGGGGTCTAAGACCCATTGGGCAAAATCGGCTAACGTGTTAGGTCCCCGAAAGATTTTTTCACGCCCTCCAGGAATCTTGCTAGAGAGAGGGCAATGACTGAAGATAGGTTCTTGAATGCACTTCTCGCACGCTCGATGAGCCACGCAGAAATTAGGAATGTGAATGCCGGTCTCTTGCATGCATTCGAAATCGAAAAAGATGAAATTGCCTTTCTTCTTGTGACCATCCTCTTTCTCTGGTGGGGGTTGGTATTTTTGCACTTACCATTGGTGTTCCAAGTCCACGATGTGGTGACAAATGTGACATTTTTTCTTTCCTGAACATACGTGTGCCTTGGTATCATTGGTACGTATGACTTGTCCACACGTAGGGCACAATCTCAGGAGTTGACAAGCACATTTCTTCTGTGAACCTTGCGTTTTCAGATGTTGTTGGTAACAAGTAGGGCTGACAAACGTGCGCAGACAAGTTGAACAAGGCACTGGTTCTACGCTCAGACAGGGTAAAGAGGCCAAACATCCTGAGCATTTCAATCCACAATGCTTGTGTTGCTCTCGATTATTATAATCATGGTCACATTTCTCACAGTAATAACTGTATCCCAGGAATCCGGTGATACTGGTAATGGTATCGAAATGGTCATCGTGATAATAAACATGAATGTATTTTCCGTCCTTAAAATCTTGGCCTCGAAACAACAGAGGCCCGCGCATTTCTTGAGGGTGCACGTTTAAGGTGTATCGTGAAGCTAGGGCATCTTGCAATGTTTGCATCTCAGGAATGCCACAGGGTGTGTCTTTGGACAGGCCAGCTTGTTGCAACAGGAGTTCTGCTTCGTTTCGTTGTTTGGCTCGATCGGATCGTTGAATAGTGTTCCAGGTTCTTTTCCATTTTACCGTGTCGTTCTTGTTGGCATAGGTTCGTCTCACCACGATGGCACGGGCTAAACACATCTGGTCTTGAGGGTTGTGAATTCGGACGAGACTCTTTTTGGTGTTGCGAAGGTCGTCCACCAATAACATCTTTTTGCGTCCAGTCCCTTGAGGAGGAGAGACGTGGGTCATGTCCAGTGTGGCTTTACCATCGGTGATGTCAAACTGATCATTAGATTGTTGTACGTGGTGAATCTTGTCCATGACTTTGGAAGCGGTCAATTCTGCAGGGGTGCTAAACTCGATCCAAACAGGGGATTTCAAACCGTCGTGTTGTATGGAAAGTCTCAAGCGATCGTCTTCTTTGGGTTGACATTGTCGCTTGAGTGCAGTGAGCAAAGAATCCCACACCCCATTGATAAACACTTCTGCTTTCTCTAACGGCACTTCAGCCTTGAAATCTTTAAACTTCATCGTGTATTTGTAAGCCGTGGTTCTAAATTTTCTAGAGGAGCGCTTTTCCGTCTCTCGAATGGAATAGTATTTTTCAGGGTTGACTAAGGGTGGTGAACTTGGTTTAGAGGTTTCAAATTCTGGTTCACTCATGTCCTCTTCAAAATCACTGGCATGAATTTGTGCCAAGATTTCAGCCCTGGTACGAGGCGATAGATCACGTTTCTGCCTCTTACTTTCTTCTTCTTCTTTCTTCTCAAATGAATAGGATCGTTTCATCTTGAGTGAAAAACGTCAAATGACTCAAGTTTAAACACCATAGACTAATTTATAGTCATGGCAGACCAGCGTATATAAAAGGGTGTGTGTCTTGTCCTTTCACTATTCATTTCACTCTCAAGCCGAGCACAACGATGGAAGAGACTAACCAAATCGAACGTTTCGTCAGAGCTTTGCGAGGGGTCATTAGAAAATTCTCTTCAGACCAGCCTACGGACTACTCTCCTTCCTTTCGAGATAAAAGTCAAGATACTTGCTATATCTGTCAGAAGAAAGGGCATTGGTCTTCAGTGTCCAGACCGTCAAAAAAGAACAAAAACAGGGGCTAAAAAAGACAAAAGTCAAGATACCTGTTATTATTGTAAAGAAAAAGGACATTGGTCTCCAGATTGCCCAAAAAGGAAACAAGAGGAGTCAGAAGAAAAGAAGGATTCTTCAGAAGAAGAGAGGGATTCTTCGGAAGAAGAGAGGGATTCTTCAGAGGAAGAAGAGGAAGAAAGAAGACAATTCTATTTACAAGAGGCAAAGAAACAGGAGAAGAAAAGAAGAAGGGAAGAAAATGAGGAAAAGACGGTGAAGAAATTTAAAAAACAGAGAGACTAAACAAGGAGAAAGAAGAAGTCAATGAACTTTTTAAAGTTTTGTATTGTGAATTGTGAATTGGATTGTAACAATGGATAAAAGAATAAATTAATGATATAAGGTAAGTGTCTTTGAGTTCTGATTTTAAAATAAGAAGCTACACTCACGCACTCATACAAAGACACGTACTATAGGGGTAAAATGGGTGGGTTATTTTTTTTTTGAGTTATTGGCAAATTGAAATTGTATTTCTTTTCGAGAAATGTGGGTGGCCCTGAAAAGGGCCTTTTTATTTTGGTGTAGGGGTGAGTTCAAGCAATCAATTTTAACTGCCTTAAGCCTTTGCCACGACCAAGGCCTACTTCTGGACTGCGTAATGATGATGATTGGGTTGAAATCACTAAGGGTGGTACGGTAGGCTTAGTCACAGGGTTGAAGTGTTTAGCTCGGGAAGGTCGTATTCTCTTCGGTCGTGATAAAGAAGTCTGATACATTTGTTTCAGACTTCTTAACTCCGCTAAAATGTCCAACAGTACCGTGACCGTTTGATTTTCACCCTCTTGTTTCTTTGCTGCTACTTCTTCTTGCTGTTGTTTTTTTCTTACCTCTTCTTCTTGCTGCTGTTGCTGTAGGAGAAAAGCTTGTTCCGCTTCCTTTTGTCGTTGTATAAATTTCTCCAATTCTTCTTTCTGTCTCTGTCTAAAATTCTCCACTTGCGGTAATGAAGAAGGTAACGAAGGTTCCGGAACAAATTCTTGCGAGGAGAGAAAATCCACAAAATCCCAATTCACCTCTTCTGAAAGTAAGTCCGGGTTCCCTTGGGCAGACTCCCCTGTTGATGCACCCCAATGGATCGTTTTCTGAGTTTCCGTCATGTTGAATCACTGTCGCATAGATTGACTGTACACAAGCGCTAGCAAATCTATATAGACCACGTGACGTCACAGACTGCTCTCTTCGGATTGGATGCGGGCTGACTGAATTTTGTAACGCGTGTTTGGATCGGTGAATGAGCTCAATCCGTTTCAATCCTACCTCTACCTATAAATAAGCGCAGTTCACTGCATTGATTCACCTGTTCTCGTCGCTTCAAGATGTGGACCACAGTTGAGTCATCCACCCTTGTGTCTTCCATGATGTTTAGGACGGACATGCTCATGTATGTCCGATCCAAGTGGACCGTTGTCCACAGGACAAACACCAGCCTGTGGATACGTAGGATCTACGTTGAAAGACAAGGATGCCTGAAAAGAGTGCTGATTTACGGACCAACAGTAAGACGCAGCCTAAGGACAAGAAGAAGACCAATGCGGTGCCCTTTATGTTAATGAATACATTAACATAAACCCAAAGGCCCTTTTCAGGGCCAGCCATATTTCTCGAAAAGAGAATGACTTTTCAATTGCCTACCCCTTTTTTTAAAAATTTTTTTTTTAAAAAAAAAAATAAAAAAATCCCATATTCAATTCCCTTGTACGTAAAGTGACCCACGATTTATTCCCATGTTAAATTCCCCTTGTCGTTAGACAGACCCACACTATAGTTCCATGTTAAATTCCCCTTGTCGGTAAAGTGACCCACGATTTATCAGCACTTATCACCATGTTAATTCCCATTGTACGTAATCTGACCCACGATTTTTCGCCATGTTAAATTTCCATTGTACGTAATCTAACCCAGGGGTGTTTTTAATGCTAATTCCCATTGTACTTAAAGTGCCCCCCTTCACTACTTAGGTGTTGTCTAGTGTTGTAAAGCGCTTAGAGCTTCTAAAGATTAGGCGCTATACAAAGTCCTCATTATTATTCACTATTTAGCTTCGGTTCGACACTACCGCCTGTACTCGCTCATAAGTTATGTCCAACTGCAACACAACACTGATCCTTATTTGCCATCGCAAAATCTTGTTTGTTCTACTGATTGCTTCCAATAGTCTTGGTCGGTGAAGTATTCATTTCGACTATATTTAAAAGCTAGTATATACGATATATATCCAAAATTGTGCACACGTATCCTTAATGGGCAGTCCTTGAAACAGTCATTCTGGTGTAATGAAAACATACATTCAGGTGATAATAATATAATTAACATTTTATAATAATTTTGGAAAGGTACTATATCTTTGCAATTTTTCCAACTAGCTATTTTGTTTTGTACTGTATAGCCAGGATTGCGCTGACATGCCGTCAAACACCATACAAACAAATATACAAATACACACTCATCCAGGTTTGCGCCGAATGTAGGCAATACCCCATTGTTAACGTGCGGTGATCACTACTGCGAATATGTCCTTGAAACAAGGTTTGTTCATAGAGTTTGAGGAATTGCGACGATAGTGTGCGGAATCAGTTGTGAAATTTCATTTTAATTTACGGATCATTGTTTGCTTTTCTGTCAGCAAATACGAAACTGTAAAGCTTAGAACAATTTGCCATGTCTAACTTGACGCTGGTGTTAAATTCCATTATATTAATGGTGCGCACGCCACTATAATTAAACTCAACAACAACATGTAGAGTTGAAAATGTTATAACAAGGGCAACACCACGCGCATACCCACCGATGCTAAACTGTCCGAATTTGCGTTCAGCGAAGTTAAAGATGTTTAATTTGTGGACTTTTCTGAACTTTTTGATGAAATTTGTGGATTTCCGTTTTTTTTCCTAACCACTCCGCTGGCCTAGTGGTTAGAGCGTACGCATCGGAAGTGGGAGGTCGTGGGTTCGAACCCATCCGAGTCATACCAAAGACGGACAAAAAATGGTACTAACAGCTGCCTCGCTGGCGCTCAGCATTAAAAGGTTAGTGTTAGGACTGGTCGGCCTGGTGTCAGGATAATGTGACTGGGTGGATCACCAGACTACATATCTGCGGCATGATGCCCCAGTGCTAGACATCACTATAAACTGCAACACGGCAGACATCGTAGCGATATGACTGAAAAATTGTTAACGCTACGCTAAAAGTCCTAAAAACACACACACACACCATTTTTTTCTGAACTTCATGTCAAGTTTATATATATATATATATAATTAAGTTAGTGAAACTTTATTTAAAAAGAAAATCAAAATAATTTTATTTGTTTGTTCAACCATAATTTAGATTTTGCGCACGTTTCTCTGAAGTACCTAATGTCATCGACTGCAAATTTATATCCATATCTTTAAATAGAAATTGTCCATGGATTATCTAATGCACGTTAAGTTTGGTATCTGATGACATCAGACAACAGTAATGTTACGATTAAACACTGTAACTTCCTTTTTGATGCATTTTCAACTTAACCAGTATTCAATGATCAATATTATTCTTTCTCATGAAATCATTTAGAATTTGTATATTTTATATTTTTTTGCCTCTTTTCCTTCTTTTCTAATCAATTTATGATAATACAGAGTTGCGTGGATGCAGGGGCGTATTAACCATTAAGCAGACAAAGCACGTGCTTAGGGCACCAGGGCCAAAGGGGGCACCACAAAGTTGAGAAAAGGGTGAAAAGGAAAAAAAAACGAACGAAGATTTGTAAAAAAAAAAATTGATAAAACTAGTGCAAATTGATCATAATGTTCTGTTTCTTGAGCATGGTGCACCCTAGGGTTATCTTCCCAGATGTACGTAGAAAGGAGGGGGGCACCAAGATTTGTCATTGCTTAGGGCACCAGTGAGCCTTAATCCGCCCTTGCGTGAATGAGTAACCTTCTTTAAAATTTTGACTTCATTTGACTATTGATTGGTCGATAATGTTATATGCTCATCGTATTCTTTTGTATTCTCTCATATTTTACGTTTGATATTGTCCCCGTTACAGATACACGCCCAATCAAGGGAAACAACTCTGCATTCTGGACAAACTCTCAATGTAGGAGGTTTTGACATTCGAGGGAATTGTGTTTACTGGAGGCCGACCTATTGATCATGGATTAAATCTCACTTACAGGTTAATCGAAGTTAACAGCGATGATTTCATGATAATAAACTTAAAAATCATCGTTAAAAAATTGTAAGTAGTACACTTGTGAGTGAGGACACAGAGATATTTTGATATATTCTGTAGACGATCAGCAGAATGCCAACACAAACAGGTGTGGGTGGGTCAAAAACTTTTGGTTAACTATGTTGATGAGCGACGCAAATCTAAAACTCGATCTAACTTTGAATAAATTTACTAACGTATTTCAAAGAAGATGGAAGGTTCGACGAATAGATCATCATCACCAGATCAAGATCTTTTAATACCTACTAATTGTGAGATAGAAGATGCAGCGGGGAACGGCACATCAAGGCCAGCATCGAGGCCGTTATCGCAGAATACAACCCAGCGATCACAGCGACAGAATAAATTGGGGTCGCAGGGTTCACAAGAAAACAGCATGAGAGAATCAGGTATGGGAAAACATATAGGTCGGTGTGCATGAGGTGGTAGAATCAAGTATTTTGCTAGTTTTCTTTACTCATTATTTATTTACATCATTATAATGCATTGTGTTACAGAAACATACTGTTTGGATAAACTTTTGAAATTTTATCTTGTATACCTTTCTTAATACAAGATGCAGTCCCTAACTGACTGTTCCAATGGCCTAGTGGTTAGAGCATCTGTCTTGAATGCAGGAGGTCGTGGATTCTAACCCTGTCAGAGCCATACCAAAGACTTATAAAAGTGGTACTAGCACTGTAGCAGCTGCCTTGCATGATGCCCCAGTGCTAGACATCACTATAAACTGTCACACTGCAGACATAGTAGCGATATAACTGAAAAACTTAAAGCTGCATTAAAACCCCAAAACACGCTCAAAGTCCCTACTTTGAGATAACAAAGTATGGATTGTATGTAAATGAATGTTTAGTTCCCATGGTAGGTTGTGCTAGAGATCAGTTGCCAAAATATGAAACAATCTGTCAGCATGACCACAATGTACCAACTTTTGGAAAATTATTCACATGGCTGCCATGTGTCCACAATAGAAATAACTATCTGCATGACAACCAGTCACATTAGGGGCGAGTACAAAATATTCAGAATGATGTAAACTCTGCAAATTATAACATATACCCATCAATACTGCTTTTAGCATATGAGTTGCTATCTTCCATCAAGAAAATAACGTGAAGTGATTTACATAAATTATACAGTGTCTGTGCGACATCTTTCCAGATGAGGTACATGGTAGCTGTGCAAATATTCTTTCACAGTTAAAGTGCATGGCAGCCATTTGAATAGCATGTGCCTGAAAATACAGAAGTATTTTTAGCAGTTCTGAATGACATATCAAAGGAATAAAATCTAGGCCCAGTGTTGAATTTTCTGTGCTCTTCATTAAGCTGAAAAGTTTTTTGTTTATGAATGAAAGATTTTTCACCCATCTCCCTAAAGTTACTACTTATCATCAAAGTCCCAATCTGTGCAGCCAGTGATCCCTCAAACCTTTAAAATTTTAATCTGTTAAATAAACATTCTATCATATAGTGACAGCATTTTCTATTCTTGGGTATGTAGTTAAGATAATCTGCTATAATTACCCACTTGCACCGCCATTATCTTTTGTACCTTGCTTGACCTGGCTGCTTGAAATCACATTAATGTCATTGGAATTCATACAGAAATATTCAGCCACTTACCTTGAATATGGTATATACTCACTTATAAGACAAGTCACTTATCTTGAATATGGTATATACTCACTTATAAGACAAGTCACTTATCTTGAATATGGTATATACTCACTTATAAGACAAGTCACTTATCTTGAATATGGTATATACTCACTTATAAGACAAGTCACTTATCTTGAATATGGTATATACTCACTTATAAGACAAGTTCATCTGCAAACTGAACAGACCCAGATCTGCCATCACATAAAGCACCAACAAATTGCAGTTTGTTAGGAGTGATCAGTAGAACAAACAACATAGACCCTGGTCTGCAGGCAATTATGCTGTGGCAGATCAGGATCTTTGTTGTTTGCAGTTTGACTGAACTTATAGGTGAGTATATATGGTAAAGAAGTGAAAAATAAATGTGCATAGCCCACTGAAATGAGAATTATGTATCATTTGACATGTTCAGTCCATTCCTAATAAAATGTATAGTTTATCCAACATTTCATTCTATAAAGATATGTAAAAATGCGGTGAAGCAAACAAGAAAAACTTAAGTATTATTATTACATTTTTAATAGTATTACATCATATTTGTAAGCAACTGATGTTGACACACACACACACACATATATATATATATATATATATATATATATATATATATATATATATATATATATATATATATATATATAAAGAGAAGAATAAAATGAGTACTTTGAAAGTCATAATTTTGAAGTTTCTTTGATCACTTTCTGTTTTCGAAACATTGCTCTAAAATGGCTGGAATTAGAAGCCATTTATTGGGTCCCAAAAGGATCCTTGGTACTTTTCCTGATGAAGAAATAATTAATCGGTTACCCAAATCTGAGTCTTTAATATCAAAATGGGCCCAGAAGTCGCTCAATAGCTGTTGTCAAAGTTTGACATTGTCATAACACAGTACACACATGAAATATCTGATTAATTGAAGACTGTGCACTTAGGTAACTAAAATACATCAGGACTGCTGCAGGATTATATTCATAAGCAAAACGTAAGATATTTGGGTGACCTCTTTGTAGTAGGTAAATACCAGTCAGGGTTGCTCCTTATAGTCACAATGGCTCAGAGCAAGGTGATGAGGTATTTTTGGTTTGCTAATTCATCTGCAGAGCCTCAGTGATGGGCACTGATCAGGACAAGAGGATGAGCACCAAAGCGAAAGATTTAGAGATCAATGGTTACTGTACGACAACAGTATGGAAGTTTGACATTAGTTCATCATAGTTGCTCAAAATCTAACAGTGAGTGTTTGAAATAGCTTGATTTGCACTCAAACTTCCAGAAAGCTGTCGAAAATATCAATACCTCAGTGGGAAATGGATTTGAAAGTGAGATACAAACTTCTTGTCATATTGCACAGTTGCGAATGGTTTATGTTACATATGTATGTCAAAATATGGCTTTGCAACAAAACAATTTTGACAGTTGATGGGGCTGCAAAAATCATATACATCTAGTTGTAGTTCTGCTGATGCTTATTTCACAAGACAGAAAATGAAATAATAAAATGGGTTATCACATGTTTTTCTTTTTTCTTTCAAAGTTTATGCATGTACAGTATATACTTACCAAAATGACATTTTCTCCCTTTGATCCTCAGAACTGTGCCTTTGACCCCCAATTTACCAAAGATTGGGGTCCACAGGATTCCCAGTTGTAAAATCCTAGGAAAAATACTTGACCCAGAAGTATTAGCCTACATGTATGTTACTTTGGACTATAAGTATCCCTTTCAACACTTTGGACTCTAAGTATCCCTTCCAACACTTCAGACTGTTAGTATCTCTTACTTCAGACTATATCCCTTCCAACACTTTGGACTGTTAAGTATCCCTTACTTCGGACTGTTAGTATCCCTTTAAACACTTTGGACTGTAAGTATCCCTTCCAACACTTCAGACTGTAAGTATCCCTTACTTCGGACTGTTAGTGTCCCTTTCAACACTTTGGACTGTATCCCTTCCAACACTTCGGACTGTAAGTACCCTTCCAACACTTCAGACTGTAAGTATCCCTTCCAACACTTATTATAGTAATTTCTTTGCCATAGTCAGCATAGTAAAGGACAGATATAATTTTTTTAAAGTTCTGATTGGGGATGGGGGCCAATTTTAGCACAAAAACAGGCCCAGAAATTTCCTTTGGACTTAATGTGACAGTAAAGTGATATGGGGTAGTGAATATAAAGAAAGATCTCTATTGTTTAAATTGAAGGACTATAGTGAGCTTTGGCACATGAACATGTTATGAATTAGGGAAATACAAGAATATTATGTAAGTATATTTAATTACTTTTACATTTCATTGATTTCTTTTTCTTATTACTTGTATGATGATTAAGTACATTTTGAAAACATTTTCTGTTGATTCTGTTCACTTATCCCAATACCAGGAAAAATATTTTGTTTGACCTTTGACTCTGTACTTTCTTGGCAAAATAATTCACCTAATCCATGAGTTTTCGTTTTTGCCAGATCAGCAGTATTTACCTGCACAGTTGCCAGTCTGTTGGCTGACCCTTATGTGTTGATTGATTTATTTGCTAATGTTTATAAAACAATCCATAGCAAAAAGAAAAGATAATTTATATAATGTGATTTCATTATTTTAATAACGCAAACAAATTTCAGTGCAATGTAAATGCATCGAAGATGCTATTTTTTTTTTACCACACCTGTTACTGTTGCAATCTTGAAAGTTGAGAGTATGGCCAGGTTATCCTTGTTACTAAAAATAGAAACCTACTGAGTTATCACACAAACCACTCCTGTTTATTAAGGTCCAAGGCTTGTTCAAATGAGCTTTAGGCAGAGCAATTATGGTAGTGGAGTGTTCATTAGCCAGGCCATTGTTACTGTATTTTGTTCATAAAGACTAATAGTGTATTTGTTGAGACTGTTTCAGTGTAGGCAATTTATTCTTTGTATTGCTGGTGAAAATAAACAACCAATTGTCCAGATAAAATCTTTTTCTGCCATTTAACCAAGGTAATTGAGGTTTGATTGCTAATGAGTAAAATCAGAAGTCCATTACTCAGAGAAGTTTGCAGCTCCCTAGGTTACTCCTTGCTACAGACTACTCCTTGTGCATACTGATGAGCAGATTATATGATGTAACAACCTGTCTGCTAAGTGTCTGAGCTAAGGGAACATTATTGCTAAAAATAGATGCAGGCTGGGATACATGTGTACACTGTATACCTAGTTAGGGACATATCATATCATATGGTGCACTTGATAACTCTGAGGAACCCAATGGTGATCGCAAGGTTGGGTCTGTTTTTAATTACAACTACTTAGCTAAAAAAAACAAAACATTAGTGCTTATCACTTGTAAAGTAAAGTGCCTTGGGTGACTGTACAGGGAGATTGTACATTTCCCTATGTAATGGACTTTGTAAAAGTGTCAGGTTACTGAAATAGTTTTGCTGCTATATTGAAAACTTGTTAGTCCAGATTTTAGTTTTCAGATAGCAATTCCATCAAAACATATTTTAACCATTTTTGTTGTTGTTTGGGGAGGGTGGGTATGTATTAAACAACATTTTTAAAAAAATGATTGTGTTGTAAAATCAATCTTGAATCCTGTCACGGACAACTTGTTGGAGAGGACAGATTTTGCATGCACAAATTAATTATTTATATAGTGTAATGATCTCTTTTGGGAGACACCAGTCTGTTGTAGATAAAAGGGGTGGTCTTTCAAGACAGGCTTACTATATCTAAATACAGTACTGCCTTACAGTAAGGTACCTCATTATTACACATTTTCTTTTAATTATTATGCATTATGGACATGAATCCCATACTGTGGTTCTATTTAATATTTTATCTATAACATACCATATATCTTCACTTGTAAGTCAAACTGCACAAACCCAGATCTGCTGTCACATATTGCACCGACAGGTCTGGGTCTATTCAGTTTGTTGGGAGTAATTAGTAGAAGAGAAAAAAATAGACCCTGATCTGCTGGTGGATTATGCTATGGCAGATCAGGGTTTATATTTTTTGCAGTTGCACTTGACTTATAAATGAGTATGTAAGGTAGCCATACCCCTCCCCCACCCCTGTAATATGGTGACATCACATATAACAGTACACTTTCATGGATCCCTTGAAAACGGTTATAATGATGGATCGTTGTAGGCTGCATGGTTCATGCTGGACTCAGACATATGGGTGATCACGAGATAATTTATCTATAGAAAATACAATGAAGTTTTTTTTTATAAAAAATACTTATAATCAATAAATCCATGTTCTTAGAATCTGGACTCTCAAGACAGGTAGTCTTTCACTGCAGTGGTTGTTGTTGTTGTAGGGTTTAACGCCATTTTTCAGCACAAGAGAGGCTATACATGGCGGCCAGTATTAATGGTGGAGGAAGAACCCGGAAAAACCCCGGAAAGAACCACCAACCTACGAGAAGCTACTGGCAAGCTTTCTCACATAACCACATTAGCCGAATCCGAAACTTGAACCGACGCAGACAGAGGTGAGATGGCAGTGATCCGTAACGGTGAGCGCTTTCGACCACTCGGCCACTCGGGGCCCCCACTGCAGTGGTCTTTCAATACAGGTTTTATTGTATACACAACATAATGGCAGCCTTGAAACTGTTAGTCAAAAGTCAGCAAAAATTTCTATAGCATCTTCACTAGCCAAGGTTCGATTGTGATAACCCAATCTACAGCATGGCTTATTGAGCAGATATTTCTGTGCTTTGGGTCTGTAAATTTCACTGGATGCGGCGACAAGCCACTGCCTCCAATCAAAATTAAGTTGTTCAAATTTGAACACTGTTCCTACATGATCGAGACAAGGGGAGTACACAACTTAAGTGGACTGATAATTAAGCAATTTTCCACTGCCGGTCCATGTTTGCACAAATGACTTTAACTCAAATAGACCTGTAATACCTTCCCTCTGGTATACAGTCATACTTTCAATGTTAAATGTACAAAGTATCCATTTTAGATCAGTTGCCTCCAGTTTTCAGACGATGTACAATGCACCACACTGTAGGTTAGTTGACATTACATACTAAGGGAGGCAACTCATGAAATCCAATAAATGTTGCTAGGACAAAGCACCAATATATCTGTTCGATCTGCCAAGGTGTAGGTAGGGTTATCATATCGGAACCTTGGCTAACAAAGATGTTTCTATAGTAGAATTCTCTTTTCATATGTTTCATATGTTTGTTGTTTTAAATGATTGTAGACATTTCTTGCATTTATGTTGTAGACATTTCTTGCATTTATGTTGTAGACATTTTTGGCATTTATGTTGTAGACATTTCTGGCATTTATGTTGTAGACATTTCTGGCATTTATGTTGTAGACATTTCTTGCATTTATGTTCATCAAATTAGGACCAATATTAAATAAAGATCATGAAACTTCTGTTTTCTAACTATCCACCTTCCTCATTGAAAGAAAAATTTAATTGGAAGTCAACAGTGTAATGTGATTATTATTACTTTATATTGATATTAAAGGTGGTCGAGAAATGGCATAAATTTAAAGCTAGGCAAAGTGATCATATTGAGGCAAAATAACAGACTCAAGGGTATCTGTTTTACCAGAATTTTTCCATTGCATAGACACTGATACCATAGAAAACAATATATATGATATAGACACATACTTTGAAATGTATTCTTTATGGCTTCTTTTGGTCTTTTGACTTGTTAGTACCACAAGGATTGATCAAATTGATTTAGCTTTATCAGTAAACCCTAAGTTAAAACTACTTTTTTTCAATAACAGAATGAAAATCAGTTCATGTGGCTGGATTCACAAGTGTATGTATTTACATTGTATGATTTGCTGCATGTACCATCTTTATTATTTCAGATGATCTGAAGTTGTTACAGGCTGTAGTATTTCTGGAAGATGCAGCACATGTAAGACTTGACCTTTGAATATAAATATACATTGCTAAGATTCCCTTATTACAGTAATAACAGCTAGAAGAAAAAGATGAATACCTCACCTCAGACCTCAAAACACCCACTCCTCTGACTCTGCTGTAAACCCTCTGCCCTTTCAACATGCCCTTCTGCCTTATCCACCCCCATTCAGAGCACCCATTTGCCTTCTTGAACTATACAGTTAGCAGTTTTATAAACAGTCATTTATCCATCTGCCTTGTTAGTTTAATTGTTTATTTTCATTCTTCTTTTAAACTTCAGTAATTTTTTTCTTAATAGATTGCTCATTATATACTACTTGGATTAAACACCAGAATGTGGGCACATGTTATCCAGCACATAGCTATGAGATCAAGGACGTTACTACAAACACCCTGGTTTAGATACATATCTCATTTATAATTAGTGAAATCGAAGATGACTTCATTTGTTCTTTAGGGCACATTAAACAATAAGTGTCAAAGCCTAAATGTGCGAACAAAAGCCACTCGTTTAAATAAAGGTTAATGCAGCTTCATGTTATACCATATGTAGTCGCTTAGAAGTTGAGTCAAACTGCAAACAACAAAGATACTGACCTGCATAGAATAATGCAACTGCATATCAGGGTCTATTTTGCTTGCTATTCTGGTTGCTCCTAACAAACTGCACAGACCCCTACCTTATGTCACATTATGCAATGGCAGGTCAGGGTTTGTGCAGTTTGCAGTTAGACTCATCTTATAAGCGAGTATATACTGTACCATTTGTTTGATGGATTTACATGTCTGGTGCCTTTACGCAATGTGAAAAATGTTGTTCTTACCAGATTGATGTCCAGAAAAGATATTTTGCAAAACAAACTCGTTCAGTAGCTTATTTTTTTTGGCAAAAGCTCTTCCAGGTGGGGATTTATGTTTAATTTTCATTAAATTTCTTTACCAACTCAATCTTGTCACAGTTTTGTCACTGTTTATTAGAAACTGACATATTAGCTGACATGGTGCTTCTGAAACCTCATTTTGACATAGAATGAATCATTAATGATATTACATGCTGTATAGCATACGATATGAGATACTACATGCTGTATATGGACTTGGTATATGATTTCATATACATCCTGTATAAATTATGGACTTGGTATGTGATATCAGATACTACTTGCTGTATATGGACATGGTATATGAAATCAGATACTACTTGCTGTATATGGACTTGACATATGATATCAGATACTTGCTGTATATGGACTTGGTATATGATGTCAGATACTGTTTGCTGTATATGTATTTGGCATATGATATCAGATACTACTTGCTGTATATAGACTTGGTATATGATATCAGATACTGTTTGCTGTATATAGACTTGGCATATGATATCAGATACGATTTGCTCTATATGGACTTGGCATATGATATCAGATACTATTTGCGCTATATGGACTTGGCATATGATATCAGATACTACTTACTGTATATAGGCTTGGTATAGGATATAAGATACTATTTGCTGTGTATAGACTTGGCATATGATATCAGATACTACTTGCTGTATATGGAATTGGTATATGATATCCGATACTACTTGCTGTATATGGACTTGGCATATGATATCAGGTAATAATTTCTCTATGTGGACTTAGCGTATGATATCGGATACTACATGCTGAATATGTACATGGCATATGATATCAGATATTACATGCTGTAGATAAATCTAGAGAAAGCTAGAAACCATAGACATTGACATTACATAATTTTCTGTTTTTGTTTTCATTGTACTGTATATATTGCAATTTTTGACATTATTGTTGAAGTTGTAAGTGGTGACTGTAAAGAATACTTTCTCCATAATGTGACTGCCTTATATTATATTTTACAACTCACTGGATCTCATATCTGTGCTTATAATTTATTTATTAATAATATATGGACCGTATGTAATGTATTATTATATATAGTTTGCATATTATTTATACGTAAATTTTAAGTAATGATATGAGTTCCTGTTGTACCAACTATTCCAGTTTTATTATTGATAATAATGCTGCCACATTCACCCTTCCTATATTTGTAAATATTTGTAAAATCTTTAAGATGTAGTCATAATGGTCTTTTATGTATAATTCAGTTTTGGAGTAAATACCTTTTTTTTTGTTCGTTTAAATTTCCTCATGGACAGCTGATAATTTAAGATTGCTCCAGTGGCCTAGTGGTTAGAGTGTCCGCCTCGGATGCGGGAGGTCATGCATTCAATTCCCGGTCGAGTCATACCAAAGACTTACAAAAATGGTACTAACAGCTACCTCTCTTGGCGCTCAGCATTAAGAGGTTAGTGTTAGGACTGGTCGGCCTGGTGTCAGGATAATGTGACTGGGCGGGACATCATGCTACATGTCTGCGGCATGATGCCCCAGTGCTAGATATCACTATAAACTGTCACACTGCAGACATCATAGCGATATGACTGAAAAATTGTTAAGGTTACTTAAAAAAAATATAGCAATCACATGGTTAGACTTGTGTTTACAGTACACACACAAGTATCACTGAGTTAACTTTTTTTTTTGTCAAGTAGAAGAAGCTGAAATATATAAACAGATCTTGATTTCCTTCTTATCGTATGTATCAAAGCATAGACATACATGTACTAGAAATGGAGAAAAAAAAACATGAACAAAAGAACTTGCAGAAATCTAATAATAAAATGAATTATTTCACAAGAATGTTGTACATGTAATGTTAAATAAATAACTGATGTAGGATTTTAAATCATTAACCACAATATAATTTACACAAGTCACCATGTAAGTAAACATAAATAGGTGGAGGTAGCAGTTTAATTAGAGCTTCAACATTTTAATTTTTTTATTGTTATTGCTAATGAAACCATTACAAGCCGAAATTATTTAAATGTTATTTTTTTTCATTAAATTGGTTTTAGTTTTGATACACAATATGAAACAAACTTTCTCTCCATTCTTCAGACTCAACGCAATTGTAATGCTGACCCAGTTAAATTACTTGGAATCTCATTTTCTTGAGTTTTACATTTGTTAAGGGATTGCACCAGCTGTACAATCATTACTTATTCTTGATATTGTGCAGCATTTTCATTGAGACAAAATGTGCAATACATATTATTCGTATTTTTAACATTGTTTCTTTCAAACATTGCACACAGTATCAAGATTAAATAATGTTAACACTGCAATACCAACTGGTGCACACCCTCTTGTTGGGTTGGCAGCAAAATCACAACTTTGTGCATAATTGAGAGCACCACAGGTTGCTGCTTTATAGTGATTGATCACCATGTATTTAAAAGGCATTAACATTTTTATTAATAGTTTCTGTTGTTTATAATAGATATGGTTTAAAGAGAATATTATATTCATATATTCTGCTGACTACTTGACTATTATTAATCAAGCCAAATTGGCAGTCAACAGGGTGATCACTTCATTTACTTTGATGGTACAGTTGATCTGCTTTTCTTGTTTCTAGTATCGGTCTATTGATCACAGAGTGGATAAAAGGTCCATCCAGATGTACAGGCTTTATTTCTCCTCGCATATTGCTTTGTAAGTATATGCATAATTTGTGTATTGAATTCCTTTAAGCAGGTCGTACCAGCTTTAAAAGTAAGGAGACATAATTTACACTTTTCTAGGGCAATTCATGTGGTAAATTATAAAGATTTTGTGTTCAAGCTTTTTTTCTTGTTCTCAGCTCATTTGATTGACGATATGATACCTCTTGATACATCTTCTTTGTCCATCATTCTTTGTGCGTCATTGGTTCACGTTTGTTCTCTGAATGCCTTTCACATATGACCTAATCTGACGGACAGCATCCCATCTGACAGGCAGCATCCTGGCATGAATATCTCACATTTGACTTAATCTGACAGACAGCATCCCATCTGACAGGCAGCATCCTGGCATGAATATCTCACATTTGACTTAATCTGACGGACAGCATCCCATCTGACAGGCAGCATCCTGGCATGAATATCTCACATTTGACTTAATCTGACGGACAGCATCCCATCTGACAGGCAGCATCCTGGCATGAATATCTCACATTTGACTTAATCTGACAGGCAGCATCCCATCTGACAGGCAGCATCCCATCTGCTAGAAAGCATCCTGGCATGAATATCTCACATTTGACTTAATCTGACAGACAGCATCCCATCTGCTAGAAAGCATCCTGGCATGAATGCCTTTCAAATTTATTCCAATGTTGCTGTTGCCAATGCACCACCTATCAGAAAAAGGTCATCATTACTAAAAGCAGAAAAACCATAAATGACTTCTTCCCATAAACTGCTTAACAGAGTTCAGTCAAATTTGATAGAAGTTATTCAGGCATAGAAAACTTTCAGATGCGTTCCAATGATGCTGATCTTCCATAAGTATAGCCACCATTACTAGATAAAGAAGCATGTAAAAGACTTCTCAAAAACTTCTTTGAACACAATTTGTCAGCATAATGAAAGATGGCTGTCAGCATTGTACAAATAATGCACATCCACCACCAAGTATGGCAGCAGTAATTGCTCAAAAAAATAAAATAAAAAAAATAAAAAATAAAAAAATTAAACAGAATTGTTCTCTGCACTTTGTGCAAATTCTTTTAATATCATTTTGGGGAAGAGATCATGTATGAATTCGAGTATAATACGATATATGATATGATCGTGGTGTGGTTCCTGAAATTTTAAATACATGTACGTGTATTTTTCTCGTACCCAGAAAAATACTTTTTAAAAGTAAGAGAAATAGTGTGTAAAACGTTTATTATCATTTTGGGGAAGAGTTCAAGTATCAATTTGAATGTAATATGATCGTGGCTTGGCTTTTGCAATTTAATAATTTCACCAGGTATTTTAAGTGTCATGCCAAAATAAACATTATCGGAAATGTTCCTTGTTACTGATCCATGAGTAAAGCCAATAAGTTGTCTTTGTTATTGTCTTCAATTAATTCTGTATACCATTGTTGCTCAAACAATAGCTGACATGTGTTTCTTTAAGTGCATACACAAACAAGCAGCAGACAATGCGGTAGTTGATAAAAGATTCTCACAATTTAATAAACATTTTTTTTACAAGAACTGCTTGCCTGAATTTGTCCAAACTTGACTAAAGGCATCCTGGCATACAGGGCATTTAATTTTATACAAGCAATGCTGAACCACCATCAAATATGGCAGTTGTTACTAAAATTTAGAGAACTTTAATGACTGCATTTTTTAATCCTATAAAACAGAAATATCCTGGGCTTTGACATTTTTACAAATGTTGCTGGTTTGTCCTCATATTTGATCTTCTTTATTAAATAACAGAACCCATTTGAATGGCATCTTCATTTATCATTAGTCCCATGTTAAAAAGTACTATACTTCAGTTTTGAAAGACAGAGAACAAGTCATGATACCATGTAGTAGTCCTTATAGGTTACTGCATTTGTATGGGAAAATATGAACGAGTTTTGGGATGGAATACTGCACGAACTTGTGAGTGCAGTATATCCTTCCGAAAAAAGGAGTTCATATTTTCCCATACAAATGCAGTAACCTTTTTATTATATGCTCATTTTTTTATTCTACCTAAGGTTTAATTATATAAACAAAATACACTACAAGAAACAACGTAAATGAATGAATCCGTATTCCAAACTAAATACACAAGCACAGATTTGTCATTACACAATGACATCATTATTAATGCGCACATAACTCCGCCCAGATAAATTTGAACTTAGTCATGCACTCGACATAACTTTCAAAAGAAAATGGCATGTCTAGTTAAAATTGAAATTTGCAGTCATATTGTGAATGAATGCGCATTGCAACAACTGTTCCATTTGATCTGGAATGAATATAGTTTGGTATTTTGTTTCGATTTGACGAAAGTTTGTGATTTTGGACTGAATTCATCTGTGCAAATTATACATGAAATACATCAGATTGAAGTGGCGCGGGAGAAGCATGTTTACATTTGCAAATGTGTTCTGTTTCTGTCATTGAATGTTTGAAATCATAATGTGGGAAAAATATGGAGTCTTTCAATTGCAATTATCAAAAAGATGCTATGGAATTTAATGCTTATTTCATTTTGAGTGCAATAAGGAGGATGCAATTGCACTTCATCAAAATTACAGCACAATTTTGAAATGTGTAAATCCAGATTGAAAACCGATTACATGGCTCATGTAATTCGGATTTGCAGAATTAAGAAAGTACATTTTGAGGAAATTCAGGATGTAAAACTAAGTATATTTTATTTTGCCATTCTTATCACCAGCTAAAGAAGACAGTATATGCCTTGTCACTTGTATGTTATTTGTAAGGATCTTATCTTCCGTCTTTTATATAATGTAGCTAGCCTAAATCTGTAACATTGTATCAACGCTGAATGTACCAAAACAGTTTTTTTGCAGTCCATGAAATATGTTTTAGTTCATTCAGAAACAAATTTAAACAACCACAACGTAAAGAGCCTCTTACGCGAGTGTACATGATTTGTGTACATGATTTGTGTACAAATCAAAAGTGCTGGCATCTGCATCATTGTTTGTTTACAATAGAAAGTAGTTCCTTTATGCACGTGAATGCTGTATGTGTATTGTCGCGCGCGTTCAGTATTTGGGAATACTGAACGATTCTGACAATGTAAAGTTAACGGGGAAAAAAATGAGCATATAATAATCTGGGATACTGAATCCAGTATACAGTAGCCCTTTCACAACATTCTAGTTACCTTTGCATTCCACACCACTCAAGTGGCCTAAGTTGATAGAGCATCTGCATCGGATACGGAGCTCATGGGTTTGAAACCCAACTGAGTCATACCAAAGACTTAGAAAAATGGTACTAGCAGATGCATTGCTTGGTGCTTAGTATTAAGAGGTTAGTGTTGCAACTGGTTGGCTTGGTGTCAAGATAATATGACTGGGTGGTACATAATGCTACATGTCTGTGGCATGATGCCCCACTGGTAGACATCACTATAAACTACCAAACTGCAGACATTATAGCGATGTGACTAAAATTGTTAAAGCTACATTAAAAATGTAAATAACACACACAGACACACACACACACACACACACACACCTACTTCACTTTGCATTCCATGCACAAGATTTGACAGACCTTAAACATCTTTAGAGTTTGATATTACCTGTAAAGTACAGGCAAGATAAAGTCACCCCATTTCTGATGGTATTTTAGCCTTTGTTAGTATAGATATCACTTTTTTTATATTTTAGCTCCATTTTTTAAACATTATTGCAAGTTCAGTAATGCACCATACATTGCATTATTTGTTAGGCTCACTAATCATAGCAGCAATGGAGATACAGTGCAACCCTGCTATAACGCGCCCAGCTATAACGCGAATTCGGATATAATGCGGTTGTAGGGTGGCTCCCGAAATATCGTACATTCATTCGTACGTGAAAAAATAATTTTTGTTGAAAGTACTTGAAATAGTGAATAACAAATTTATTATCATTATAGGGAAGAGATCGCATATGAATTCGAATTTAATATGATCGTGGCATGGTTCCTGAAATTTTAAATACATGTATGTGTATATTTCTCATACCAGGAAAAAATATTTTTTTTAAGTACGAGAAATAGTGTGTAAAACATTTATTATCATTTTGGGGAAGAGTTCGCGCATGAATTTTAATATAATACGATTGTGTCGTAGCTTCTAAAATTTAACAATATCACCAGGTACTTGAAGTGTTATGCCAAAATAAACATTATTGGACATGTTACCAGTAAATAATGTCCACTTTATTAGCTTGATATTGAAATATTGAAATGGTATGAAATTGTACAGCGCTCAGCTTTAAAAATTTTTTTTTTATAAAAGTGACTCGTGACCATTGCAGGCCTACTGTACTTAGTTCTCGGGTTTTACATGTGCATGGGGTTTACTTATGAACTCGTTATTAATTTCCTATTTTTTCATAAAAATATTTTACATGCATTATAGATGAACTGAATGCCACGACAGCATGATAGTAAACGGTGTTGATATCCTATTCATCATATACCATAGACATGAATACACATATATGTACCAATGAGTTGTTCTCTCAAAAAAGTAAAATACTGTAAAACCTCACATTAATGTGACTCCGATATTAACGCGATCCAATTTTGTGGACCCCAACTATCGCGTTATAGCAGGGTTCCACTGTAATTGTAACCTACTTTTACCAGTGATAAACCTTGTATTTTTGCAATGGCAACATTGTTCTGACATTGGTTGCAGTAAACTGCTTTTTGTGCAATGTAAATGGATTGCAAACCGTTGGAGCAGGTGAGACATTACAGTATTTTATAGAATTCTCAATTTATTATTTTTTTATATTTTTTATCAAGGCATTTTATGCAGGCAGAAATGATCCTACATCAATATCTTAAACAGGTATTAATTTTTAAAATCATTGTACCTTTTACATTTCGACAATAGTTTAAAACCTCCAATTTGAGAATTGTACGTAACATGTCTTTACATCGATGAAGCAACAGCAGACATGAAATGTAGTGTCAATATTAATAAATTTTAGTAATTCTATGAAAAAAGCAAAATTAGATGAACTAATTTTCAGACTTTCATATGGTCTAAATTAAATTAATTTCAGTTTAAATGTTTTGCACTGACAAACATCCAGTCCTTTGATTAATTGTACCATTAGTTAAGTTCTGTATTATGTTAAATATGCCAAAAAATGAGGCCATCATTACCTTTCTTAGTTTATTCTTTTTATTTCATTTTGTCGCCAATTCTAAAACTTCTTTCCAGATTGCGACACTTTGTGATATTTGTTCTCCACATGTTGGCTTTTCTGGAGTTTCCATCATCCTTGACATGGAGCTCGGACAGTCGTACTCGTGGCAACAGGGTTAATATTTCATGTGGAGTCACTGAATCAATAGAACTTGTTTGTCTTGGTTTGCTGCTGTGGGATGCATTCATGAAGGTATAAAATATTTATTTTGGTATTTTATATTTTGTGTACTTGTTCTTATGTTATTCTCAGCATTGTATTTAATACATATTGGAAGAAAAAGATGCATCGCTCATGGTTGAAAGATAATTGTATCTAGAAGGCAAGATAAAAAAAATGTATTTATTTATTAAATCATACGGTTAAATTTTTCTTGTAACAAGATATTTTATGGATATTTATGTGTATTCTGTAATTCAGATGTTGTTCATCTCACAATAAAGTCTAAATTTCATTATATTTTTTATTTATGTCATAATATATGCTGACTCTTTATTTTTCGTTCAATTTGCAGATATACCTACATGGCTGGCAGTCATTACGCATAAACAAATGGCTGGCAGTTGAATGTGCAGTTCTTCTGGTTTCATATGTGGATCTTTTTGTATCACTGGGACTTGGATGTTCGGAGGTAAAATGAAAAAAATTCACAATTCAGCCATAAGCCATCATTTTCATAGCACCATTTTATTAACATTCAGTAAACTATTTTTTTCTCAGAAAGGAGGGTTCTTCATGATTCTGCTCAAAATTCTGAAATAAAAAATTTCATTTTATGTCGAATACTTTTTAAGAATTTATAGTGTATTATGGTCCTAGTTTTAGACCCGTACTAATGCTGTGCATCATGTAGACAAGGAATGTACAATCTGTGGCCATGGACCAGATCCAGCCCAAAACATGGTTTTATCCATTTATTTACTGTATAGGGTATGGTGTTAAAAATTACTTATCAGGCCCACATCCAGAAGGATGTTGTACATGTCTGCTGTTAACCCTCGGTAATTTGTCCTGTAACCTCAATTCTGTGAATCAGAATCAGGTGTCAAGAAATGTGGTCAAAATGAACAGAAATAAAGCATATTTATATTCAGCAAATGAAAAGAAAAAAATTTCATGTGAAACCAGAAGATAATATTTATTATCATAAGTTAATTTACTCTATTAAAGTTGTATTGATTTACATTGAATGTACAGGTGTCCCATTATTGATTCCCTGCAATTTTCTGATGAGGACCTTAATTTTCTGAAGCCTGATGGTCAAAGACTTTTTGTGTCAGAATGCTATGGAGAGATATGTTCCAATTTTTTCATTATATTAACTTTGTAACAAATAACCTTTCACGTGTACAGAGGTTTAATATTAATCAAGCAGACTATTTTGTAAACTTTCTGACAAACATCAGGACTGATATGTTTGGCTCAGAAATATAATTACACCACCATACCTGTTCGAAATATAGATATAATACAAATCTGATAAAGATTTGCATGGTCTGTTATGTGCAGTCCGAAGAAACTCCAGACTAAACATGACTTCAACCCAATATTTTGTCCTGTAGTGCTTTGAGTTCTGCTGTATTATTATGGCTTGGGTTACAGTGCATTGGACAGTAAAAACCAGGGCCTGGGGGAAAATAATTGAAGTGAAGTGAAAACAAGGTGTGCCTTCTTTTGGAGTGCTAGGTGGTTGTGCAGGTGTTGATTAAACTTTTTAATACAGTTTAAAAATAAAACAAATTATGCCATTTTACATCTTTGGTAAAGAAAAGTACAAATAATACCAGTCAGGAAAAATGTTATAAGAATAATTTAGTTATATATAAGACTAGTCTTTTTAAAATCATATGCATCATGAAATCATAATCTTCATGATGTCAACACTTTCTCAAGGGATGAGATCAGAATGCATCTGCTTGATGTAGACAAACCACAAGAGGCATAGTTGTTTTCTTTTTTTCTTCCCCAAATTGTAATCTGCAACTTCTCTGTACAGACTTACATGATTTTTCAGCTTCATTATTTCAGAGAAATTGTGTCAGTTGAAAAGAAATCATTTGATAGATATAGCTATTAGAAATATTTATAAGTCACATCATTTGCATTGTTGGTGTTATTGTGTCATTCCAAGCAGCCTTGGTAAAAACAGCTGAAACTATTCAAATGGATACTGTATATACATGTTTATAAGTTCAGTCCAGTTGCAAACACCGTAGACCTTTATTTACGATCACATAATGTGTCAGCAGATCAGGGCCTGTGTTGCTTGTTTCATTGATTACATCTTTAATACCAGAAAAAGGTGGACAATTAGAATTTAAATAGCTCCAAGCCCCCATTCAGCAATGCTGATAGTCTAGGTATATAAATAGTTCAAGTTGCAAACTATAACAGTTTAATAAAATATAGCAAATGTATTCAATAATTTCATTGACAAATTTCTCAATCTCGTTTTTTTTCCAAACCAATACAATCAATGACCTATTAACAGTTGCCAATTATTATTCCATCATATAAAATTAAAGGTCTTAAGTGAGAGTGTTTCCTTTCAGTGTTGTCTTTGTTACTCATCTGTCAATCACCGTCTGCCTCTTGTTTCTCTATGGCACATGCTGCCCTGACACTATGGATCCATTTCTCCAACACTTCCAGTGCTCTCTATCATGTGCTTCCTCCAACACTGCAACTCCACACAAACCGCTGACATCACTATAAGCACCTATCACAGGCTATCCCCGTCTCTTCCATCCTCTCCAATCATTGGTGTCAAACTCTTAACTCCCACCCGGAAAGCCTTTGTTCGCAAATCCAAACCTAGAATTCCAACTAGAATTTCCTTCCTGCCTTTTAACAAGTGAAAAACTTAGCCACTTGGAGTGCAGTCTGATGGCTGTCAACTTCTCTGTTATTTGCCTCTGTCAAGGTTCCCACATGTACTGACTGAAAAATGTTTAGTTCGAATATAAGTGGTTGCGTGCTTAGACTCAGCCCTAGATTTAAATCTCTTAGTTTTGAATGGATATGGTCTGGTGTCTTTGGAAACTGCCATGACTAATTTAACACTTGTCACTCTCTGGTTTCCATTTTTCCAAAGCCCAAAATTGCATTCAAGTCGGTCGTGACATCACTGACAGATTGAAAAACAAACATTGGAGTCTCTACCTCATCTGCCTGGTTGTAGAATCCCTTTGAATTTACCATGGACAGGTCATTGCATAATGGTTAAACAACAGACAGGCAGTCTCTTTGTGTCCAGAATCAGGTCTATAGTTGTAATCTTACATAATACATATTGACATTATCCAGGGTGTTCTTAACTACGAATTAACTATAAGAAGATATGTATACATGAGGTATCAGCAAATTTTCCGACAATGTTACACACTACCCAGTCAATAATATGTTAGGATTTAATCCAGTCTTTCAAATCCAGCCCTCCCAAGCCAATAAAGAAATCTTATCACCTTATTGCTTATTTTGCATTAAAAGATCTAAAATCTTAGCTGCTTACTAAGAAAGAGGCATTTGCATCAATATTGGTATTACTCAGCTCTGGTTTGGTTGTGACATTACATTCATTATTTTAGGAAAGTATTTGCTTATATTCAGGGATGATACTGATTTATTATTTAGGGTTGTAAGGTGGCCCCAATTTCCAGAATTTGTATTTTGACTTTTCCCCATTGGAAGTTAATAAATCTTGCTTGCTAGAACTTGTCTCCCATTCCTTCTGTACTCATCCATATAACTATTTCAGAATGGTAATTTTACCTATTTCCTTAAGCAGAAATAATCTTAGTCATACAAAAGCTTGATATTGCTTTCAGGTGCATTTAATCATAATAAATTGGGGGCCAAGCTGGGTCTTGATGTCAGGAAGAAATCACGTCCCCAGCCAAAATAGTCAACATTGACAAAAATAGTCTGAGTTGGGTGTAGAAAGTTCAAAATAGTCACTTTATACTAATGATTTTATATATTTTAATGTCAGTTTATTAACATGATGATGAGATATCATTGAATTTTATACAAATATTAAAACATTTCTTGCTTCGCTTCAACACAGCTTTTGTATAACATCACACAGCTACTGCAAAAATAGGTATATTGGCAACATTTTCCACAGCAATAATCCTCTTTCCATATATTTGGATGATGAAATATTGGATAAAATGATTAATTTATTTGTGATGGATCTGCATATGTCTACATCACCATAATTTGCTTCATAATGGGGAAAACAATAAATTTTCACTTGATTTTTAAGGTTTTGGTAGGAATTTCATATGTAGCCGTTTAGTTTCTCATACTTATCATTATCAAACGAGTACCACAATGGACTGCAGAATGTTAAGCTTGTATTTTATCTTTCCACCTTATTTGAAGGGATAATTAACACAAAAGGCAATGTATTTTAAGAATTAATGCATTTTACTGAGACAAAATTGGGTGGGAGCAGTGTCATGAAGTCAGTGCAGGCAGACTGAACTTCATCTTTTGGGTGAAATGACAGATTTGAATCATCCTTTGGCATGGACCCAGTAAGTATTTGGGATTCTGCAACAATATACATTTATTACTTACAAGAGTGGGACAGCTCCCCATTTCCATAACAACAAATTTGTGTTTCTTTGATAATTAGAACAGTTTTTGTGACTAGTTGACAAAACATATTGGTAATGGTTGATGAAGACATTAGTGCTTTGTAAGTTCAACACATGGTATAAGATTCATATGCCTAAATATGCTTGGTCAAATGGTAAATGACTTTTCAACTACTTCTACTAAATCAAATGATATTTTTATGACATTCTGTTTCATAATATTTTATTGAAAATGGAATGTAGTTTTAATTAGTGTTTAGCATTTAATTATTGTAATTTGATTAGTGTTCATTATTCTTGTTTGTTGACTTGATTCTGCTTGGTAAATATAGTGAAGGATTCCTATCTTTAGAACACAGAACTTTAATTTGATATAAAACTTACTAATAATGCCGTATGTGAGAAAGCGTGCCAGTAGCTTCTCGTGGGTCGGTGGTTCAATCTGGGGTTTTCCTGGGTTCTTTCTCCACCATAAATACTGGCCGCAATGTATAGCCTATCGTGTGCTGAAAAATGGCCTTAAACCCAACAATAACAACTACTAATAATGCATGTGTTCAAAGGGCAGCTATTCTAACAACCTGTAACTAACAGAAATATTATAATGCAGCCTTAATTTATATTATGTTACGTAAATAAGCAGATGAATTTCATACATATAGAGGACTTGTTACATAACAAAATGTGTACCAAGAAACAATAAGAGGACTTGTGACATAACAAAAATGTGTACCAAGAAACAATAAGAGGACTTGTTACATAACAAAATGTGTACCAAGAACCAATAAGAGGAATTGTTGCATAACAAAATGTGTACCAAGAAACAATAAGAGGACTTGTTACATAACAAAATGTGTACCAAGAAACAATAAGAGGACTTGTTACATAACAAAATGTGTACAAAGAGATAATAAGAGGACTTGTTACATAACAAAATGTGTACCAAGAACCAATAAGAGGAATTGTTGCATAACAAAATGTGTACCAAGAAACAATAAGAGGACTTGTTACATAACAAAATGTGTACCAAGAAACAATAAGAGGACTTGTTACATAACAAAATGTGTACCAAGAAACAATAAGAGGACTTGTTACATAACAAAATGTGTACCAAGAAACAATAAGAGGACTTGTTACATAACAAAATGTGTACAAAGAGATAATAAGAGGATTTGTTACATAACAATATGTGTACCAAGAAACAATAAGAACAGCAACTTCTACTGCTTCCACTATGTAAAAAGATATCTACCCAGCTAAACAAGAACAAAGTTAATAAAACTGCTGGTAATATTTGTTTATATTGACTTTTGTTCTGTTATAAAGGAACATCTAAAAATAAACAGAACAAAAATCGCAAGTGATGGTTTAGGTGGCTGAAAATCCGAAGACTCTGTGTTAAAACTTTGTTAAAACACTTGTTTTGCAATGAAAAATTTCCAATTTTAGCAATTTGGGTCTCAAAATTTTATTGTTGGAATCATCCCAGATATTTTACAGCAAAGTTATTTATGTGGCATATCAGGGATACTCATATTTGTATCGTCTATTTTGTTTTACTCCTTAATTTTTTTTTTCACTTTAGATTTTTGCATAGAAAACTTGGGTTGCATAAAATGTTTACGTTACTATTAATTTTTCACCAGTGATTATATGTATATTTGAAAAATAAATTTTGTGCACAAGTTTGGAAGTTTGTTTTCTCCATTTACAGACAGTTCGAGTCAGAAGAATGTTGCGTCCAATCTTCATTATACAGAATTCCTCTCTTATGAAAAAGATCTTGAATTGTTTACGCAAGACTATGCCACAGGTAGTAGGGTAGGTATGCTTAGTGACATTTTTATAATTAATGCAGTGTACGTTATCTGATCCTTTTGTACACGGGTAAAACAAGAAAATAGTCATATTGGAACTCTCCTTGTCATAGACCAGAAGAACTGATGGGATGCTCTGTTGTCGATTATCCATCCACTAGAACAAGTTGGTTATCACTATTTGCCCTAAACTTTTTGAAGGATTACCATAAAACTTTACCCACACATTCCTCCCAACTTTTTGAAGGATTACCATAAAACTTTACCCACACATTCCTCCCAAGGTCTAATTCATCTTCAGTGAAAATAGTGTTACACAAACATTAAATATGGCCACTATCTTGAAAATGTTGTTACAGCCCCTTCTAGATCGACATGAGGTTTCTGCTGAAAGACTTCTTATGATGTGTAGTTAGTTCAAAATGAACAGTGTGCCATTCGGACATTGATTATGGCTGCCATAGCAGTCATCTGGAACATCTTGTTACTACACCTCCTAAACAGAAAGACACATCAGCATGGGGTTTTCACCAGAAGACTCATGTTGTTTTGTTGGTCCTAAATAAAAATAATACCAATCTGACTTTAATTAATCGTATCACTACTCCTCCAATGGTCAGGTCGAATGAGATTTTCACCAAAAGATTTCTGGAGATATCTTGTTGATGCTAAACGACAATGTTGCTGATCTGACATCCAATATGACTGCCATGGAAGCCATCTTGAAAATATAATTTTTGCTACTCATTCTAAACAGAAAGTCATATAAATATGGAGTTTTCTCTAGAAGTCTATCATGTATGTATATTTTTGAATTTAAATGATACCTCACAGAAATCCAGAAATACAGTGTAGCCAAAATGGGTGGCCATCTTGGAAATTGTGTTATTGCCACTCCTGATGAATGGATGGCCATATCAATATAGGGTTTTCACCAAAAGACTTCTTATGACATCTTGTTGATCATAAGTGACAATGGTGCTAATCGTTCATCTAATTGGGCTCCCCAAATGGCCATCAAGAAATCTTGTTATCACTACTCAACCTGAATGGATAGTCATATGAACATGGACACTTCACCAAAAGATTTGTAATAATGTCCAGTTGGTGTTAAATGAAACTGGTGCTGATCTGAAGTCCAGTATGGCCATCACATGGGTCATTTTGAAGATCAGCACTCAGCATTTGAAAAAAATGGTATTATCTTTGATTCCTGGAAATTCGTTTTGGACAATAGGGTGTTGGTCCCTCTGAGAAATTCTTGGTTGGATTGGTTTCACTTTTCCTTTTCACACCAAAATGTGAATGGCTATAGTCAGATTGGTTTGGGAGAGCTAGCATCATTATGTTATTCAGGTAATAACACACACTTGGACCCTGACTGGTATATATTGAACAATAAATATTGCCATTTAACACTGAATAGAAAAGGATACTTAAAAGTCATAGAGATTCCTTTTTGTAGCAAACTTTTAATTTTAAAATAATGAATTTATGAAAAATTAGCTTGTGAGACAATAAAAATAAAAAGTCTGTTCAAGTCTTGGCAGTTTAATGTTGTGCTAGTTCTAATGCTATTTTGCTTTTTTTCAGTTCACATAGCAACACAAATATTTTGATTATTTATGTGCAGAATTTTGTGTTTAAATTTATCTTCTTCCCTATTTGACATTGTTCAATCTTTGTGATCATATTACCATAAATTATTATGCACATAAACATTTTTTATTTTACATATCAAAACCATCAGGTAAGATCTTTAACGTAGATGATGCAAAAGTTTAGGTAGATGTACTAGGAATCATTTATTTCATTAATACACTTCAGGGTCCATAGTATGATTAGGGGTGGTTAACCAAAATTTCCATTTCAATCTGATACATAGTAAAAGCTTTGTTTCCCTACCTTAATGTTGTCCTCTCCCCCTCCCCATTTTTTCTCCATAGAAGGCTATGAAATAACTGCTTTTTTCACTTAAATGCATGAAAGGAACAGTATGAAGGATTTTTCTGTTGCACATACACATCTTGTATTCATCTTTGTTGCTGAATAAATTACCATTTCTGGTGGTAATTATGATAAATTCTATTAGATTATTTTCAAGAAATTACACATTGATTTCTGTGAAATGAATGATATAATATATATGCTCTCTTATAATTGAAGTCCAACTGCAGACTGCACAGACCAAGATCCACTGTCTCACAGTGTACTGGTAAATCTGTGTCTATGCAGTTTGTTAGGAGCTATCAATAGAACAAAGAACATAGATCCTGATCTAAAAGTGTGGAGAATTGTACTTGTCTACACATCAGTTTTTAATAGTGGCCTGTATGTACCAAAATCTGTCATGGAAGTTACTCATAATTTTACTATTGTCTTTTGCTTGATGGAGTATGTGTACTATGGAAAGTCTGGTTCCCTTTGTCAGAAAGATTTGCTCATGAACAAAACATCTAAATGGAAACAAGAGTTAGACTGGTGTTACACACACACACACACACACACACACACACACCATCTTCAGGATTAATGTGTATGAATTAATTGTTCAAACAGATATGCTGTTTTGAATGCAAAAAATTAATAAATGTTTAAAATGCAAATTAATTATGAAATGCATGAATTAACACTTTGCCATTTCAGATGACTTCTTTTTAATAGAGATGCAATTAAGATCAGATGTTATTGATGATGGAAACCTATTAACATTATTAACATTGGTGCATTATGCGACAGCAGATCTGGGTCTGTACACTTTGCAGTTGGACTTGACTTATAAGCAAGAATATGTAGTACTTATTTCTGTGTTAAACCTTTTCTAAAAATAGCCACCCTTATTAAGTTAGCACTTTTTGATGCAGTAAAATCCAATGTCCATGGGTACAATCACAAGAAAATTCTAGGTATATATGAAAACTTACTTTTTCCAAAACTAGAAGTTATTTGTCTCCTTGGTGCCACTAAAGTAACTTCAGATGTCATCATAAATGACCACAGCATGCAGTTTACAATGTCCTCAGAAATCAAGATTTTTATCCAAACTGATGTTGGACAAGTGATCGCTTGCACCCTTACACATGGATTGAGGATCAGATACTGGACAGTAGAGTATCAATATTTTACCACTGTGCTGTTTAGGCTTTCTAAGTTTAAACATACAGTAAAGCTTCAATACCTCAAAAATCAATCACTTGACTGAATATCATTCATACTTACCTAAAATCAAATCCAACTGCAACCCTAATATGCCTTCACATAATGCACCAACATATCAGGGTCTACCATTATGTCGTTTGTTCAAATGATTTTACTCCTAACTTCATATACCCAGATTTGATGGAGCATTATGCAGTGGCAGTTCTTAGTCTGTGCAGTTTGCAGTTCAACTAGATTTATTCGCAAGTATAGTACAGTCGGCCTCGCTTAACTCATTAACCCCTGGTGCTGCGTTTATGTTGCAGGAGGTAGTAGCTTACTGCCGAGCTCTGTAGCATCAAGGTCTTGTATGATACACTAAAGTGGGTGGTATTATAGAAAGGTAGACAGAAGTTAGACTTACAATGATACCAAATAATGTGGACGTTTTAGTTGCACTACAAAATACAGAGGGAAAAACCTAATTTTTTGGACGCGTTTTCTACCTAAATTTTGCCCGTGGTCGGAATTCGATTTTATGTCAGGATTTTAGACTTTTTGGCCTCAGATGTAAGGCAGACCGGTTTGAACAGCACACAGACAGGTGAACCTTTGCAAAAAGTAGGACAAGGTGGGCATTTGGAATGAAGAATGGTTTCGATATGAAAATGATGGGTCCGTTAAACAAATAAAAAAAAAAGAACTCCAACCTTTCCCCATCTGCTCATGCACAAGCAAAATAACCAATGGAAAACAATGTTTCTAACACAACTAGGCATTAGGCTAATGGAAAATCTCTTCAAAGTCGATGTATTAGAATGTATTCAGAAATATTCCCCAAAATGTGTTTCCTACTTGCATTTCAGGCAAAAATGACAATAACCTCCAGGGGGTTAATGAGTTAAATAATTCATTCAACCTGATATAAAGCCCTGTATTGCCTACAACCTCAGTACTCAAAACATCTTAAAACTCAAACATTTTTGGCAGACCGTACTTCAAGTTTTAGAACTTATAAACTACGACATGAACATCAGTAAAAAGGTTTTCTTTTTACATTTGAAGATCACTTGTTTGCGCATCATGTATACTAATTTTTTCTTGAATGACCACTGATCCCAGCTAAATTAAAGTTACTTAACCCTTGTCTCTGCTCAGTAATTATGTAATTGTAATCTTGTTTCAGTGTTTTGGTGTTGATGGTGCTGCATATATATGTCTTCACCTTGTTTGGAATGCTTTTGTTCTCCAAACCCGTAAGTAGCTTTTAAATAAGTATAACCTGATTCACGTAACTGTGCTGTATAATTCATACCCTCGTGTACTGTTTATCAGAATACATTTAGGTCGCATACCATATTTCTGTTGCTATTTTCAAGAAAAGAATTTTTGTGTGTGATTATTCAATTAAAATTTGTATTCAGGCACAATATGTCGACTTTTGGAGTGACTCATAACTTTCAAATCTTGAGAAAAGCCCTTTGATAGTGTACATAAAATTGCCATGCTATATTTAGGTCTGATGCAACCTGCTTCATCTGATGCTGGCATCGTGAGAGCAACTTTAAATTCTGACATGGAGAAAACAAGAAAAATCTTTCTTAAAGTGTTGTGTGCAGCATATGCATTGCGGTATTAATGCAAATATCGACTCAGTTTAAGTAGGCAGAGTTGATGGTAAATGTTTCACTTCAGAATTGAACTTGGCTTGAATAACCTACACTTTTTTGCTTTGGTTCTTCATGCAATGTCAAATAGTTTCAAGATTCATGAGTCCATGAATGCCGTAAAATAGAAAGTTGAATTTAATATAAAAAATAACAAATATCTAGAAAAAAATAACAGAACTGTATTTTAACCATTGTTCACAAATATTGACAAAGCACACAAGAAGGGCAAATTAATACATAAGTAGTTCCTTTCTGGTATTATGAACAATTAACTTCTAGTTATCTGTGACACATGATGTAATTCTAGCCAATCTGAATGATTCTTACAAAGGCTGTGTAAAAATAGATAGTTACCCTGATGTACAACACATTTGAATTTAGTTTGATTTTTTTAGGCAGTATGCAAATTCATGTATAGTTAAACTGGAAAATGATACAGTTGTTGTTTTGGCACTTTATCTTCCTTTGGATATTGTGTTCACCTTTGTTAGCTACAGAGTTGTACAGTATATGAAAATGTACTATATAACCAGGGACAAACATTAGCCATCATATTTTAATAAAATAAAAACAGAACATCTAGATTGTAATGGATGCATTTTGAATCTCCCCTGATATAATACTGTAAGAATTGATAAAATTATGGTAGTCGTAGCCATTGGCATTTGATAAGCAAATCTGACTGGAGGGTCAGAATGAGGTTTGATTCAATTTTTGACAACAAATTCTACCAACAAGTAATAGTTTCCCAATTCCCAATCACGTATCATGAATATTTTTATAGTTTCCAGTTAGAGACACTAATCAAGATGGTGGATCGTTTGAATAGTTTTAGCTATACGTTAATAGAGTTAGCATACAAAATTTATAGTTAACAGTTTTAGCAATGCAGCAAAAGTTTTAGCTGTCAATAGAATGAGTATACAAAACTGAATAGCTAACAGTGAGTAGTAAATTGCAATTAGTTGCTTATATGATGGTAAGACATGCCATTTTAATATTACAATCACCATACATATTTTAGATATCAGTTGTCTCCAGCACACAGTGATGGCATCTGGTGCACTCATATGAGATAATTTATTCCATATTTTCTCACATGGGCAGATAGTGTCACACATACATAGAAATGAAAAAAATTAAGGCCTTTACCAGAAAATTAGTTTATTACAGTTGTGATTCTGCAGGACACAAAAGTGAAAGGAACTATTGCTTTACTGTATTTTTAAATGTAGAATATGAAATGTGCATGATAGAAAATTTGGTGGTGCTACCCCTTTTATAACAATGCCTGACAGGAAATCAAAATAGTATCTTTTAACATTTTTGTTCCCTCATGATTGATGACCCATTTTATCAAGTCATTAGCAGGAGGCAAGACATAGCTGTCACTTTTACAGCATCTGGCAACAGCATTGTCATGTCCACATTAGCAGGAAGCAAGACATAGCTGTCACTTTTACAGTATCTGGCAACAGCATTATCAAGTCCACATTAGCAGGAAGCAAGACATAGCTGTCACTTTTACAGCATTTGGCAACAGCATTGTCAAGTCCACATTAGCAGGAAGCAAGACAGCTGTCACTTTTACATCATCTGGCAACAACATTGTCAAGATTACCAGTTTGTTGTGGTTTTCTCTAAAGGTTAACATTATTTTGCATATATTTCTTAAAACCCTTGATAGATTATCATGATATTTGACTTGAATCATTATGAAGCTAAGAGTTCTAGGGTATGTTTAATTGTCTCATCAGCCTTACTGTCAAAGTCCCCATTGGCACAGCCAGAAATATTGTGAGAGTGGTGGTGGTGGCATCATCAAGTAGGTGTGGGCTCAGTGGGACAGAAAGACCAGTAAGACCTAATATGTAATGCCCTACTTGTTTAATGTTTTCAGGGCATATATATATATATATATATATATATATATATATATATATATATATATATATATATATATATATATATATATAAGAGAGAGAGAGAGAACTTACTCTTGGAAATATTGTGGTTGAGTTGTGCTTCACTTGATCAAAAGGCCCCCCCCCCATCCCAATTCTTCTCGAAAACCTTGTTATCACTACTGCATCTGAACAGAAAGTCATTTTGACATGAGGTTTTCACCAGAAGAATTCTTATGATATCTGTTTGGTCCTGAATGAAAATGGTTTTGCTTAGTCGTCAAGGATGGCTACCATGGTGGCCATCTTGAAATCTTATAACTGTGTCTTCTGAATAGATAGTTATATCAGCATCAGGATTTCACTAAAAGACTTTTTACGATGTCTAATTGGTCCTGAAGGAAAATAGTGCCAATCTGATATCCAGTATGGCCACCATGACATCCATTTTGAGAATCTTGTTATTGCTACTCTTCCTAAACTGACATATCGACATGGGGTTTTCACCAGATGACTTTTTATGATGTCTTGTTAGTCCTGGATTAAAATAGTGCTGGTGGCCACTATGTTGGTTGGTCATCTTGAAAATCTTCTTATCGCTAATCCATCTGAATGGATAATTTTCTCAACATATCCAATATGGCTACCACAACATTCATTTTGAAAATCTTGTTAGTACTACTCTGAAAGAACAGAAAATTGTATCAGCATGTTTTTTTTTTTTTTACAGGAAGACCCTTTATGTTGTCTTGTCAGTCTTAAATACAAATTTATGCTGATCTGATTATGTAATACTTTCAAATCCTATTGCTACTCCTAGATGGAAAGTCATATCAATATTGGATTTTCACCAGAAGACTTTTTATGATGTCTAGCTGAGACTGAATAAAAAGATGATTATGGCCACATTTGAAGCCATCTTCAAAATCTTTTTATTGCTAGTTCTTCCAAATGGAATGTCATGCCAACATGGAGTTTCACGAGAAAACTAATTATGACATCTGGGTGGTCCTAAGTGAAAATGGCATTGATCTGACCTCAAATATGGCTCTCACAATGAACATACAGAAAATATTGTCAATAATTCTCCTGAATGGATGGTCATATCAACATGAGCTTTTCACCAAAAGTCTTCAAATGGTGTCTGGTTGATTATGCATGAAAATGGTATTTATCTTATATCCTATATGGCTGCCACAGTGGCTTATTTAAAAATTTTGTCACTCAAGAATATCAGAGATTTTTTCAGCACTTTGCTGTTAAAATGAACAAATGGTCTTTCTTTTGAATTCCTTGAGACAGTTTTTGGACAGTATAGTGGATGTCCCTTTGAGGGCATCTTGTTCATACTTGGGATGATTCATTATGAGGTTAAGACAATTTATTCTGTTATACATTTATTTGCCCTTTTAACTTTGTTGTCAAGGTCAAACTCTTAGAATTTGTTTTAGATAGTATTATTATGTATTAATGTTTCATTTGCTTATTGACACACTGGCCATAAGATCAAGTGAGTTTATACTATGGTCCTGCATCCATTATGCATTGTGCATCCATAAGCAATCACTGTTATTGACTTTGTTAAAAATCACAGATCAGTTTTGACCAAATTTAACACAGAGCATCCTGGCATTAAATCAGGTTACCGAGAACATAGAATTAGAATAACAACAATAATGTACTTATATGTCTTGAATGTATGCTATGCACGGATGAGAGGCATGCATAGAGGCATATTTGGTGTATACGTACCCACCCCTTTTGGCTTATTGTCAACCGTGCATCTGTACCAAAGTAACTCAGCAATGTTCAGATCGGTTCAGATTCATAAGAGTCAGTTGCATCAGCAGCAAGCACCACGTGCATATAACGTGCAGTGTTAGTTTCTGCATGCTTTGTTTTAAATTCATTCTTATCTATATTGTGTTCACAGTGTCTTTTATTCATCCCTTTGCTGGATATCCTGTTTTTGGATTATTAATTATTATTTACAATGATATTTAATATAGCTATTTTTAAAAAAAATCTGAATTTATTCATCCCTTTGCTGGATATCCTGTGTTTGGATTATTAATTATTATTGACAATGATATTTAATATAGCTATTTTTAAAAAAACCTGAATTTATTCGTCCCTTTGCTGGATATCCTGTGTTTGGATTATTAATTATTATTTACAATGATATTTAATATAGCCATTTTTTTAAAAATCTGAATTTATTTGTCCCTTTGCTGGATATCCTGTGTTTGGATTATTAATTATTATTTACAATGATATTTAATATAGCTATTAAAAAAAATATGAATAATTGGCACTTCACAGCTCTAGGCAAACATCACGTGGGTGGATATAAACGTAAGCTTGCAGTGGCTGATTTATAGGTTAGGTAAAATATTTTCATAAAAACTAAAGTTATTATGTTAAAAAAAGAAGTAATAAAATTGAAGTATTTATTATTATTAAAACAAAGACAAATATGTAATAATGTTATTTTTTTATTTACCTGAACTATTATATATTTGATGTTGACAGTTTTTGTTGTCCTTCCCCTGTCCGGTCCCCCCCATTTTTGGTTAGCAAGTTGTCATAACAAACTGTGAGTTACTCATGGCTACAATTTTTGAGGGTTGTTCTACAGCAATGCATTTGATTGTGGGCTTGACTTAATGGCTCTGGTCTTGTTTACAAGGCTGTCTACTTACAATGTAAGTGTTGTTCTTTTTATGGGGAGACCAATGTAAACTTTGTTATTTAGATTACATGACTCAAAAATAAACACATATTATACAGATGAAGGTTTTACTTGAAATACAGTAGCAGCATTATTATGTCAGTCCAGATAGGGAATGTAAATACATTGGTCCTGTGCTATAGTGCTGTTAAGTGGAGTAAATGAAACTGAATGGCCTTATAAACTGTTTTTGCCTTAAACTGAGTTAGGGCTGGAATCAAGTCTACATTCATACAAGAAATGAGACCAAGGCCTTACCCGTGTTATATGAAGGACCATGTTACATTGAGGTAGGTTTGGGACCATGTCATACTGAGGTAGGTTTGGGACCATGTCATACTGAGGTAGGCTTGGGACCATGTCATACTGAGGTAGGTTTGGTATCTAATCTACATTCATACAAAAAATGAGATCCATGGCCTTACCTATGTTATATGAGGGACCATGTTATATTGAGGTACCTTATAATGGGGTGGTTAAATATAAAAAAAATACATAAATCCCAAAATGGAATCCACGATATGCCTGTTAGGAGCACATGTTATAATGAAATACAGTACAGAGTGTGATTGCCATTAGAGTAGGAATCAATCTTTCTGGTGAATATATGTTTTGGTGGAAATATTTTTATTTTCAGTTTTAAATACAGTAAATATTTAAGTATTTTGTTGATGAAGTCTTTGATTTGGATGAAATATTCCATCATCTCCCTATTGTACAGACTTGTCCAAGTGCAACTGGCATCAAGCCACACATAGCATTGACCCTGATCAGCCTTGTCATAAAAGGTTACTGGAAATCTCAATGTACATCATCAATATGGATAAATTTAATTTAAACTACCTTGATTTGGGGAAATGCCATTTTTTGTGGATGAACCACCACTTGAATAGAATTAAAATGAATTTTTTAAAAGCTTTAAACCCACTTGCCCCAACAGAAAATAATAAAATTGCATTTCCCTTTCCCTAGGTACAGTAAAAAGGAATAGGCCCTAGTTAAAAACTCCAGGTCATTGAAATAAATCCTAAATAAGGAGGTAGTTTTAAGGCTTCATAACAGTAAGGTTTATAATATATGTATTTATATATGTATTTAACTTTAAACATTGTCTTATTATGCTAGCTTAAATATATTCTGTTATTATGTTACAATATATGGTGTTATTATGTCAGTTGAAATATGTGTTATTAAGTCAGTTTAAATATATTGGGTTATTATGTCAGCTCAAACATAATGTGCTATTAGATATCAGTTTAAGTCTATTGTGTTATTATCAGTTGAAGTCTATTGTGTTATTGTGTCAGTTTAAGTCTATTATGTTATTATGTCACTTTGATTCTTTATTGTTATTATGTCAGTTTATATCTATTGTGAGACTTACAAAAACGGTACTAACAGCTGCCTCGCTTGGCGTTCAGCATTAAGAGGTTAGTGTTAGGACTGGTCGGCCCGGTGTCAGGATAATGTGACTGGGTGGGACATCATGCTACATGTCTGATGCCCCAGTGCTAGACATCACTATAAACTGCCACATTGCAGACATCGTAGCGATATGACTGAAAAATTGTTAAAGCTACATTAAAAATCAAAATCACATCACAAAAATCACACTTATATCTATTGTGTTATTATATCAGTTTAAGTCTATTTTGTTATAATGTCAGTTTATATATATATATATATATATATATATATATATATATATATATATATATATATATATATATATATATATATATATATATATATATATATATAGTGCTATTTTGTCAGTTTAAGTCTATTGTGATATTATGTCAGTTTATATCTATTGTGTTATTATCTAAATTTCAGAATACAGATGATTTACCAGTAGATGATTGGAGTGGTTCACCAAAGGAACGAAATTCAGTAAGTTTATTAAAAAAATTCTTAAAAACTCAAGTGCAAAAATGCATCTTTGCTGAATTTGAAAAAAAGTTCATTGCATGCCCCAGTCAGTATTGTGTTACTTATGACTGTCTGTTGTTCATCACATCATTGTTTTAGGTTTTGTATTGACATCATTTTAAAAAAAATTCATTCTTCGTATATAACATATATGTACTCACTTATAAGTAGGATCTAGTTGAAGAATACATTGACCCAGATCTGCTATCATCTAAGGTGCCAACAGATCTGGGTCTGTTCAGTTTGTTTGGACTAATCAGTAAAACAAACAACATAGACCCTGATCTGCCAGCACATTATGGGATGACAGATCAGGGTCTATGTTGTTTGCAGTTCAGACAATTTATTAGCAATATACACAGTATATCAAACAGTGAATATTATATCAAAAGCTTTTTAGATTCTTTCCTTCCACTAGCTGTGTCAACTTACTGAGTATACAAATGTGTTGGGAAAGGACCATGAAAGTTTAAATAAAGACAACTGCGGCAACTTACCATATATACTTGATTATAAGACAAGCCCAACAGCAAACTGCACTTACCCAGATCTGCTGTCCTATAATGTGCCAGCAGATCTGAGTCTCTGCGGTTTGTTAGAAGTAATCAGTGAAACAAACAGCATAGACCCTGATCTGCAGGCACATTAAACTTTGGCAGATCAGGATTTTTTGTTGTTTACAGTTTGTCTTGACTAATAATTGAGTATATAGGGTACAGTATGCTGAGTTATAAAATTTAATGCAAGCATTATTAGCTTTATGTTTGAATATGACGTAAGGATGAACTATGTTTCTCTTTCAGACGAGCAGTGAAAGAGTGTATTTTAAGACACTAACAGAATCCTTTATGTTTGAATATGACGTAAGGATGAACTATGTTTCTCTTTCAGATGAGCAGTGAAAGAGTGTATTTTAAGACACTAACAGAATCCTTTATGTTTAAATATGACATAAGGATGAACTATGTTTCTCTTTCAGACGAGCAGTGAAAGAGTGTATTTTAAGACACTAACAGAATCCTTTATGTTTGAATATGACGTAAGGATGAACTGTGTTTCTCTTTCAGACGAGCAGTGAAAGGGTGTATTTTAAGACACTAACAGAATCCTTTATGTTTGAATATGACGTAAGGATGAACTGTGTTTCTCTTTCAGACGAGCAGTGAAAGAGTGTATTTTAAGACACTGACAGAATCCTTTATGAGTCTACTTGTACTTTTGACAACGGCTAACAATCCTGATGGTAGGCAATTTAAAATCTGCTTTCAGTTAATATAATCTTTTTGTAACATTCAGAAGTGTAGATGTGACATAATACAATGGTGCAGTAAATTTTGTACTTAAAAGTTAATATAAGTGTTATTCATTCCATTTCCAAACTCATTTTTTTGACAAGAAATTTTCAAAATGTATTGCTAAGGTTAGTTTTTTTTATTGAATCTACATTATTTTCTTTTAATTAATTGTCTACCAGATTTTGTCCTAGATGGGTTATAACAACATTGATTTGTCATGTGATCATGGCAACAGATTATCAGATGTTTACTCAAAACACTTGTTAAAGGGCATTATGTTCATTAGCAGTCCCTCTAATGCACCTCAATGTTTTTATAAATTTCTTTTATACATATGTAAATAAATCTTTGTTAATTACATCAAAAGAGCTTTGAAGCAACAGTTTGTATGAAAGTGGGACAAGGTTGGTGAAGGGGGAGAGAAATTACAGTTTCATTTAAAGATTTTTTGATGCCAGTTACCTTGTTGAAGTGGAGGTGTTAGGAAGTTAAAAGTTCATCTGTCCTACTGGTTGAGTATAAAATGTGGACCAAACTACAAACAATGTAGACCATGATATGTTGTTATGGTGACCAAAATTTCATGTTTTTGCCAAACAATTTTATTATTTGCTGTAAAAAAATGTGTAACTTTCTTTTCTTCTTTCAGTTACCACTCCAGCATATGACAAGAACAGATTGTATATCATATTTTTTATTATATTTTTAGTAATTGGTAAGTAAAAAGAAGAGGATTTTTTAATAAATTACATAAATTACAAGCGTTGAAAATAGAATAGGGGGAGGTTATTTCATTGTAAATGAATGTTTTATGTTGTAAAGGTAATGGTGGTGGTGGTGATGGTACTGGTGATGATGAATTATTTGGTCATTTAAATAATTTTATAGAGTTGGAATGGTGATGATGGTGATAATTTTGATGATGATAATGGTAATCCCACTTTGAAAAAGTGTTCAGGGTCCACAGAGAGGTATCATGTTGAGTAACTATGCTCTGTTATATCCAGACATAAGTTAATGGAAGGAAATGTGTATCCTTGGCAAAGGACAGGTTGGGATGTATGTGCAAAACTATGGACTTCAGTGACATAGATGTCAATTCTGATGGATGCACATTAAATGAGAAGCAGTGAAATCACAGTGACTATATTATTTAATATTTAATTTTTCCAGAGAAGCATGCACTAGTACATGTATAAAAAATGACAAAAATCAATTAGCATGGATAGTTAGCATACATGTGTACTTGCCAACTAATCTCCTTACCATAGTACCAGTGAATTCATTGAAAAATATGCACATAGAAGTATAATTTTTAATCATCTCATCACTGATCGTGATGCTTCTGAATTTAGTGCACAAAAAAATGAATCTAAGAATAATCAAAGGAAGATCGACTACAATTATGGTTTGGTAATTTCAAACCTTAGAATTTTCTCTCCAAATTTCAATTAAAATCCAAATAATTAATTCCTTTACAAATGAACTCTCACAAGCTTGGGAAACACTATATACATGGTATATATTTTTAAAACTTCTATTGCACAAAAATATCTTTTGACTCTTATTCAGGGATAGACATTTGGGGATATGTTTTACTGGTTTCCAAAACAGCCAATTAATTTTCAACTGCCAGACGATTGATCATTGTCTGACAACATGGCCAAGCCATGTGTCCCAAAAGGAGGCTTTCATTTTTGGGAGTTTGTAGTTATAAAGCAATGCCTGATAATTGCAACATCCATTTGCTGTGGGATTAATTTTGACAATTTACAATTACTTAATAAGGTAGTGCTGCACACAATGTTTATTGCATGATATTTTTTATGGGCATAAATTATATCTCTTATCTTGATCACTGAGATAGGTTAATAAATGATCAATTCAGATGATAAAATTATTTATTTGTGTGTGCAGGTTAATTGAGTAGAATGCCCTGAAATGGACAAATGTTGTAGACATAATGCATTGAAGACAAACACTGATAAGAACTAATAACTTTATTGTTGATGATTCAATATAATTTAGATTAATACCTATCAACTGTAAATTTTGACAGCTGACATCTTTCAAAAATAACAAGCCAACATATCGGAAATAATCATTCATAAGTCAAAACTTATAACATCTTCATTCTTGTACAGAAAGACAAAGTGCTTTTAGAAAAAAAATTCTGTAAAAGTAAAAGTAAAAAGTAAAGTAAAAGTACAGCACATCCAGCCCTTATTCACTTTGGCAATCACACTTTTTAGTCATTCAGAAATCAGCTAGAAGAAATTGTTGAAGAGGTTGTAAAAATTCAAGATCAACATATTGACTGTTCTATCCAAATGCATTCATAATGACTGTGTTATATATTCAAATGTGTTATAAAAGACTTTGTTACATCTGAATGTGTGTATAAAAGACTGTTATATCTGAATTTGTGTTATAAATGACAGTGTTGTTTCTGAATTCTTATTATAATGAAGTGCATCATGGGATTTTTCTATACCGCTTAGCCTATATATGTGTATCACTTACAACCACCACCATGTATTGTGTGTAAGAAATTGTTGTTGTGCTATAGGTACGTGTATGTTGAGGCTGTTAGGTAGCAAAATTTATAGGTTTTTGGCACTGATACTGATATTTGCACAACAGCTGAGTGATAGGAAACAAGAATTTAGACAGTTAAGCCAAATCCAGGTAGTTTGACTTGTGTGCATTTATGGTATGAATTGTATTTAAACTTCAAAATTGAATCTAATGGCTGAGGAGAATTTTTCTTGCATTTTGTAGATAATTCAAATAATAATTGTTCATATTTGTTTTAGTTTGTAACAGTTTGCTGGAGCATTTGAAAAAGAACCTCTGAACTACATGAACTCAGTCTTATCACTTGTGTTCTAGAAAACAGATGAGAACAACTGTCTGAATCACATCAGCCCAGTCTCTTTGTGTGTGCTTCAGCAAACAGTTATTTGTAGAAAAGCATTGAGTGATTATTTATATTCCATCTCTTGCAGGCCTGTATTGTTTCATGAACATGCTGACTGCCATCATATACAATCAATTCAGAGGATATTTTCTGGTAGGTATAATCCATTTGAAGAGAGCTTGAATCCACAACTCTTTCAAGACTTTTAAACATGCTAGGAACTTTATGCTGATGGTTATTGTCTTACCAATGATGCATAAGCAAGTTGTAGGTGTTGCTTTTAGATGTTGTTGTTTGTTTCTACTTGGCATCACTTTTAGATGGTGTTGTTGTTGGTGTCTACTATGCATCACTTTTAGATTGTGGTCTTATTCACATCTACTAGGCATCACTTTTAGATGGTGTTGTTGGTGGTGTCTACTAGGCATCACTTGTAAATGGTTGTGTTGTTTGCATCTACTAGGCATCACTTGTAGATGGTGGTGGTGTTCACACCTACTATGCATCACTTGTAGATGGTGGTGGTGTTCACGTCTACTATGCATCACTTGTAGATGGTGGTGGTGTTCACATCTACTAGGCATCACTTTTAGATGGTGGTGATGTTGGTGTCTACTAGGTATCACTTGTAGATGGTGGTGTTGTTCACATCTACTAGGCATCATTGTTTTGATTTTGCACACGTCTTATTTTCTTGAACATTATTGCATACACAGTCATGAAACTTGGTGGATGAATTGATCATGGAGGGCACTGCTCACCAAATATAAAAGAAGGTTTCACTGACCTACTTTTCATGCTCCATTGACTTAGCTGGTGTCTGGAATGTGCATGAACAGATCAGGCAATATATAGCATCAATGCAGAATTCATTTTCTGATACTGTTGATAACACAATAGCATACTAATCTTGTAGAATATTCTTGCCAAATTTTAAAGCAATTTTTTGGATGAAATTACGATTTCTGCTATTCAAGTCTCAGATAAAGATCAGACTCCAAAACTTGAAATGTTTACTACCACATATACTCACATGTACATAGAGTCAAACTTGAAATGTTTACTACCACATATATTCACTTGTACATAGAGTCAAACTTGAAATGTTTACTACCACATATACTCACATGTACATAGAGTCAAACTTGAAATGTTTACTACCACATATATTCACTTGTACATGGAGTCAAACTTGAAATGTTTACTACCACATATACTCACATGTACATAGAGTCAAACTTGAAATGTTTACTACCACATATATTCATTTGTACATGGAGTCATACTTGAAATGTTTACTACCACATATACTCACTTGTACATAGAGTCAAACTTGAAATGTTTACTACCACATATACTCACATGTACATGGAGTCAAACTTGAAATGTTTACTACCACATATACTCACATGTACATAGAGTCAAACTTGAAATGTTTACTACCACATATACTCACATGTACATAGAGTCAAACTTGAAATGTTTACTACCACATATACTCACATGTACATAGAGTCAAACTTGAAATGTTTACTACCACATATACTCACATGTACATAGAGTCAAACTTGAAATGTTTACTACCACGTATACTCACGTGTACATAGAGTCAAACTTGAAATGTTTACTACCACATATACTCACATGTACATAGAGTCAAACTTGAAATGTTTACTACCACATATATTCACTTGTACATAGAGTCAAACTTGAAATGTTTACTACCACATATACTCACATGTACATAGAGTCAAACTTGAAATGTTTACTACCACATATATTCATTTGTACATGGAGTCATACTTGAAATGTTTACTACCACATATACTCACTTGTACATAGAGTCAAACTTGAAATGTTTACTACCACATATACTCACATGTACATAGAGTCAAACTTGAAATGTTTACTACCACATATACTCACATGTACATAGAGTCAAACTTGAAATATTTACTACCACATATACTCACATGTACATAGAGTCAAACTTGAAATGTTTACTACCACATATACTCACATGTACATAGAGTCAAACTTGAAATGTTTACTACCACATATACTCACATGTACATAGAGTCAAACTTGAAATGTTTACTACCACGTATACTCACGTGTACATAGAGTCAAACTTGAAATGTTTACTACCACATATACTCACATGTACATAGAGTCAAACTTGAAATGTTTACTACCACATATAAACTTGAAATGTTTACTACCACATATATTCACTTGTACATAGAGTCAAACTTGAAATGTTTACTACCACATATACTCACATGTACATGGAGTCAAACTTGAAATGTTTACTACCACATATAAACTTGAAATGTTTACTACCACATATATTCACTTGTACATAGAGTCAAACTTGAAATGTTTACTACCACATATACTCACATGTACATGGAGTCAAACTTGAAATGTTTACTACCACATATACTCACTTGTACATGGAGTCAAACTTGAAATGTTTACTACCACATATACTCACATGTACATGGAGTCAAACATGAAATGTTTACTACCACATATACTCACTTGTACATAGAGTCAAACTTGAAATGTTTACTACCACATATATTCACATGTACATAGAGTCAAACTTGAAATATTTACTACCACATATACTCACTTGTACATAGAGTCAGACTTGAAATGTTTACCACCACATATATTCACATGTACATAGAGTCAAACTTGAAATATTTACTACCACATATACTCACTTGTACATAGAGTCAAACTTGAAATGTTTACTACCACATATATTCACATGTACATAGAGTCAAACTTGAAATATTTACTACCACATATATTCACTTGTACATAGAGTCAGACTTGAAATGTTTACCACCACATATACTCACTTGTACATAGAATCAAACTTGAAATGTTTACTACCACATATATTCACTTGTACATAGAGTCAAACTTCAAAAATAACAAAGATCCTGATCTGCTGTTACACAGTAGCATAATGCATATGAGATCAGGGTCTGTTTTGTTTGTTCTGCTGATTACTCCTATCAAATGTGCTGGCATATCAGGGTCTCTGCAGTTTGCATTTGGACTTGTAAGCTAGTACACATGGTAGTTACCTGGCTAGGCATTTATCTTTCCATTTGTTGTGGGAACATTACCTGGCTAGGCATTTATCTTTCCATTTGTTTTGGGAACATTTCTAATGTAGAATACTCTTATGGTCATAACATCTGACTGATAATTTTAAGTAAAAGAATACATTATTTGGAAAAGATGTGCAATTTATATGTCAAATGATCACTACTCATCTGTGCCTGTTGTCATTATATGTTAGGATGACCTCTTGTCATCATATGCTGGGATGGCCTGTTGTCATCATATGTTAGGATGGCCTGTTTTCATCATATGTTAGGATGGCCGCTTGTCGTCATATGTGCTGATGGCCTGTTGTCATCATATGTTGGGATGGCCTGTTGTTATCATGTGTGGTCTGTGGTCCATCTGCTACTTCTCATAAACTAGAAAAAATGGACCAACCTTTAAAATATTTTTTTCTGGAAAATCACTCAACATATTTAACCTCATTTGACAGCATTCTGGCAATTGGACCTTTTTCTTTTAACAAATGATGCTAATCTGCAATCAAGTCTGGTCACCATTTAAAAATGTTGTAGTGGCTTCTCAGGAACAAGTTAGGAGCAGTTGCCCCAATTTGGCAGAAAGCGGAAATGTTTAAAGTTTGAACAAATGATGATGATTTGCCATCCAGTATGACTGCCATTACTAAAAATAGAAAAGTCTTTAAATGTCAGTAAGCATCTAACTGACCCAGATTTCTTGGTTTGCATTTGACTGAGGTTTATGTCAGGAGAGCAATATCAGGCCTGCATGACCCTCTTGTTGATTTGGAACTTTTTCTGGCACTGTTATATGTGCAGGCATAAAACTTGATGGGTACATTCATCTTCAAGAGGTACTACACACTGTTAGCAAAATCAGATCACACTGACCATTCTATGCTACTTATATTCAGCCACTGTGTTCTATTTCTCTGATATTTTGCTCAGCCATCATCACATTTCAACTAACTGAACCATATGTCATTGGAACTTGACTGTGTTCACTTGATTGTGTCAGAATTTGATTCAATCAGGACAAGGACATCAGAGTAATTATAACACGACTAATGTAATTGGACTTTAATTTGTGGAAAAGTCTTAATATGGACTGCCAGATATGTGAGCTATTCTTGAAACTTTGGCCTTTTGTTTCCCTGTCAGTCAACCAATGAACACATAACACAGTGCCATTTATTTTGGAAGTAAAACGTCAACCCAAGCAACACATCTTATATTACGGGAGTAGGATGTCCATATCTCACACCGACACATATGATGGATTAGTTTTCTCTTGTTTCTCACTATGACTTAATATTGGAGAAGAAAAAGATAATTTGTCATTGATAGAGAATGATATAGTTTGAGACAGGTTCTTTTTTTGTTTATTAGAAGCAGCATGCAAACTTCAGTTTACAAGAAATTTACTGTAAACAAAACTTGCCTTTTCAATAATAAAACTGCTAAAATAATTGCAGATACATATATCATCATGTTAATGACAGTATCGGGTAGTGTATTTTAATGGGAAACGGGTTATCCCACATGGCTTTCATATAAGAGTTAACAGTATCACACACGAATGAAAGACATGGGTATCACTTGTGGTACAGCAGTTACCCATAATGTCTGTGGTAGAATGATTACAGTTACCAGTAGTGGCAGTGATAGCATAATTGCAATTACCTAATGGCTGTTGTAGCCTAATGACTGTTACTGGTGACTGTGGTAGCATAATTAAAATTACCAGTAATTGATGTGGTATTATAATGACAGTTACTGGTAATGACTGTAGTAGAATAATAATTATTATCCATGGCTACCATACCATACTTACACACACTGGTAATGACTGGTAGGATAATTACAGTTGCCAGTAATGGCTGTTGTTGCATAATTACATTTACTGGAAATGACTCGAGAAGCATAATTATAAGTTATGGCTGTAGTACCATAATTACAATTATTTGTAATGACTGTGGTAGGATAATTACAGCTACCAGTAATGTTTGTGGTAGCATGGTTGGAATTACGAGTAATGGATTTTGTATCATGACATTATAATTTTTTGGTAAATTGATGGTATGGGCATATAGTATTATACTTGTCCATCCATCAATCTGGTTAATTTTTGCATTTAGGTCAGATTACAGGTTTTGTGTTATGTGGGCATTCATGTTACATGAACATATTAATCATTTGCCAAAATGTTTTGGAAAGAATGCAAGTTATTCAGTTATGCTGATGCTAGAATACATTTCTTCACTTTAAGGTGCCTCAGTATGAGTTTGTCCCCTTCATAAAATGAGTTTTGTCCAAGATCCCATTTCATTGTTTAATAGTAATATTATGTATAAAATACCTCATTACAAGGTGACCTCACTTTAAGGCAGTCCACTTTTATGGCTCCATTTAAGACATTATAATGAGGGAGTCCTGTTGTTATGTTGCGTCAGAAATTGCTACTAATGCAATCTGTTTTGTTAATCACAAACAAAAATATTTCTTTTAATTCTAGTTATTTGATTGCAGAGATCTATGCAGAGCAGTTTGCTAAGACGAAGGCAGGGAGAGAGAATGTCATTTGAGGCTTTAAAACAACGACAGAGTCGTGGCAATCTGAGGCGAATGGAAATATCTGAAGGGTAAAATCAGAATATGTTCATATCAGAATATGTTCATACCTGTCACTCTGGTACAAAAGGTAACTCCCATATCTGCTGTGAGAACATGACTGCTTTTCACACCTTCATGCAAACAAACTGGTTTGATCCTCTGATCAATGATTAAGTCTGTCTGGCTTTCAAATTTAGCACATTGACCCCATTAAGTTTGGTACTGACCTTGTAATATTTAAGGCGGTTGGGGCCTATGATGTTCTTTTCAACCAGGATATCTATTTTAATTTGTTACAAGATAAAAAAAATTCATACAATCCAGTTACCGCTTAATGCAGTGAGAAACTTTATTTGGGTCGAAAACACTGATCAGAAACAGGTGACAGGTATATACGTGTTTATTTCTTAATGATATTAAAGCTTGATAATGTTTGCTGTTTCACCTAGTTGGCTATATCTTGACTAATGATTTAGTAACCTAGTTGCTAGTTAGAAATAGTAACGTAAACTTTTGTAATTTCAATGCTTTTTGTGTTTATTGTTTGTCTTGTTTAAATTACACATTTTTTTAATCATTTCTTTGTAGACTGGTGATCTGTTTTCAGGTTAGATGTCTATTTTGATAATCATTTTGTTATAGACTGGATATCTATTTTTAAGTTAAATGTCTATTTTGATAATCATTTTTTTTATAGACTGGTGATCTGTTTTCAGATTGAATGTCTATTTGGGAGATTTAAAGGTTGTAGTCAGCCAAGCAAATATTGACAAGAATACGAAAGTTGCCATAATGGAGGTACGTTTTATATCCATTCATAATCAGTGTCTTAAATGGTCAAAATTCATTGCATAAAGCTCACTGCAGATTCACTTATCTTCCTACTATCAGGTTATGCCCTTTATATTTAAGTATTTGTATTGACAGGACTTGGGTCATTTTATTAGCATCACATGCATTTGCCGTTTGTATTTAAGTACTTGTCTTGACAGGACTGGGGTCATTTTATTATCATCACATACATTTGCTTTTTTTACTTTGGGCATACAGATTTTTAGTTTAGGGCAAACACAATTGCCATAAAGTGAAGTGAAGTTAATCCACTATACTGTACTTTTAAAATATATTTAAAATTCAGTTGATAGTGACATCAAAAGCCCACTTCATTTTAAAAATGACATTTGTACACATTGTTACTTCACAAATTGAAGTTTATCCACTGTGTTCTTTCAGAAATAGAAGTAAAATTTAGTCCACTGTGCCATCACAAACCCATGTCATTTTTTAAAATATTTTGTGAAGCAGTAGCTAATATGTTGATGAATCATGCCAGTGCTGTTCGCATTTGCAATTATAAACACATGGCAGCTATGATTGTAATGATACACACCCAGATGCATTAATTTCCCCCATTGAAAATCAATCAAAATGATGGGCAAATGGAAAATATATGGAAAATAAACGTTGAGCAAATGAAATAGGAACAAAGAATGAACGAAAAATCACATTGACCAAAAGCTGCTTATCACAATTATTAAATGGCCAACAGTCATCTATGAATGTTAAACCATAATGATGGAAATAAGATTTCAGATACAATCTTCAACATAAGTTGTATTTGTGTCTTTTTATAAAAAGAAGCAAAATTTAGAAATAAAGATTCAATCTATTGCCTGTCAAGCATTACAGTAACCTAAGACTTGTGTGTGTCTGCTACCTGTCCATTTGGAGCTATTAAGAAATGGGTGAATGATTTCACTCAACTTGAAATTGGGCTGAATTCGAGTACTCATTAATGTCCAGCTGTTGAAATCCTTTTGAACTAAACTCCAATATTAAATTCCTGGTTTGCAAAGAATACTTTATACCATCTGCCATTTTTATGATGATGTCACTGGTTTTATATTGAAATTATACTTTAGTTAAAACAAAAAGCGAAAACCTCAGTTTAAAAGGTTAATTGTTTTTCCTTAATCAAAAGCATGGAACCCTTCTGCCAGAAAAATATTTCAACTATGATTTAAATGTGTTTTTCTACTCTGCTTGGTATAAATTGATCATTAAATGGGAAATTAAGATCATTCTGAATTACTTCCCTTGTCTCACAAATATTTAAAGCATTATTTTGCAGATACATTTCCAGACTATATTCTTGAATGAATGTGAACACAAAATGCAGAGATCTTTACCAGATAATTGATAAATGATGAGATGATAAATAATAAGCATTGAGACCAAAATGCAAATGCAAAAGAAACACATTTGATGCAAATTTTTGGGGGGCAAATAAATTTTAAAGGATCTATAAGATCCTTGCATAAAGTTTTATGTTGAAGTGTTTTCAAGTCAGATACAGTTGGAGTAAATTTTATAAGGATGCTATTCCATGAAACCTTTTCTTTTTTGTTAAGGATATTTAGCTCTACTTGTCATAGACCAGAAGAGATTATGGGATGATCTGTCATCTGTCTGTCAGTTAGGGGATGATCTGTCATCTGACTGTCCATTAAAAGAAGTTTGTTATGCTCCTCTGCCTGAACTGCTTCAAGGACTGCCATGAAGCTTTACACACATTTTTTGTGTGGTCTAATTGGTACTAAATGAAACTTGTACCACTCAGACGTACACTATTGCAATTACAGCTGCCATCTTGAAAATATAGTGAGCACTGCTCCGTCTGAATGGATGATCATATCAACATGAGGTTTTCACTTGAAGACTTCTTATGATGAATAGTTGGCTTTAAATGAAAATGATGCCAATCTGATGTCCAATATGGCTGCAGTGACAACCATCGTGAAAATCTAGTTACTGCTTATCTTCCTTTATGGAAGGTTATTTGAATAGGGTTTTTGCCAGAAGACTTCTTACATCTAGTTGGCCCTAAATGAAAATGGTGCTGATTTGATGTCATATATTGTTGTTACAGTGGCCATGTTTAATATCATATCACTGCTCTGACTGTGTGGATGATATGATTTGAACATGGGATTTTCACTAAAAGACTTCTTATGATCTTCCAATTGAAAATGATGCCAGTCTGACATCCAGTATGGTCTTCATATCAGCAGTTTTGAAAATCTTGCTATGACTACTGCTGAATGGAGTGTCATATCAATATATTGTTTTTGCTAAAAGACTTGTTATGATGTCTAGTTGGTCATATAAAGATGGTGCTGATCTGACATCTCATATGGCCATCTTGAAAATCTTGTTATTATTACTCTTGAAACAAAATAGAAGAAGACCTTTTATGATATCTGCTTGGTCCTAAATGAAAATGGTACCACTCTGACCTCAAGTATAGCCACCAGAATGACCAGCTTTAAAATCTTATTATTCATACTTCATCAAGCGGCTTGTCATATCGATCATGTGCATTCACCAAAATCCTTTTGTACTGTCCATTTGCTTTTAAATGGAAATGGTGAAAATCTTACAATACTGCAGATTCTTCTTTGTTTCAGGCAATCACAGAAACTGAGGCTACAGATGATCTTGTATCCTGGGAAGACTTCTTGCAGATCCTGTCAGTAATGGAGAAAGAGAAGAAAAAAAGACCAGTTAGTAATAACTCTATGCTCTTCCTCTTCAGATTTTATTAATGAGGGATATTTTATAAATAATTGTATAGATATTCAACTTAGATTAGTCTTAAAATAACCATCCATTGTACCCTAGAATACAATTAAGGGCCTTGTGAATTACACCCCCCCCCCATTTTTGTTTCTGAAATAGTCCTGACATTAATTTATATTGTTCTTCAACAACTGTCTTCTTGCCTATAAGATTCTTAACTTTTAATTACAGTTCATTTAAAACTAAACTGATTGTAACAACATGTTAGGGAAATCTCATGCTTTTTGTTTCCTTATTTTTTTAAATATTTAATCTGATTGTCTTGGGTCATTTGTCATGTACTAGCTTGATGATGTCATAATCTGGTAGGACACACTTGAATGATGTTGTAATGTTTAACACAACTATGTTGACAATCAGGTCAAGCAATTCCTGTAATGGAATACAGCTAGAGCAGTTATTTTTCTTTTTTCTTTTAAGAGCAATTAGGGGAGAGCAGTAGTTAATGTAATGATATGCTCTACATAAAGGATGTACCCGTCTTTCAGTTATCTTTGCTTATCTGGCATTTCACAGAACAATATAATTTCTCATCTGCTTTTGTTTGTTTTTCTTGCCCTGATACTAGCTGCATCTGCAGAGGTTCTGTTAAAAGAAATATCCAGGCTAAGATATAATATTTACTTAACCAATGGAGTTCACTTGCAGGTATTTTTGCCATCCAGTTTACAAGTACTCAGCCTTTAATTTCTCATTTTTCTGATTCTCTTTAATGTCTGAGTTGTTGCATTTGTGATGAGTAACCAGCACTTTCTGTTACTGCAAAGTGTGTATGTGAGAGAGAGAGAGAAAACAAAAAAGAGAGGTCTTGTGCATACTAGTATTTTATGAAAAAAGAAAACATGATGTTAAGAATAAACATCTTATTCATGAATTTGATTTTTTAAATATAATGTCTGTCTTGAGCTGTAAATAATGTGACGATAAGACAGCTAAACCAATTTATGAACTGTAAATAATGTGAAGACACAACAGCTTAACTATGTCATAAGCTGTAAATGTGATGTGTTGATGAGATTGCTTGTTCATGTCATGAGCTGTAAATAATGTGATGAGACAGCTCAACCATGTCATGAACTGTAAATAATGTGATGAGACAGCTTAACTGTATCTTGGGTCATAAATACTGTGAAGAAAAGACAGCTTAACCATGTCATAAGCTGTAAATAATGGGGATTATGAGACAGCTCAGCCATGTCACGAGCTGTAAATGTGAGGAAGCAACAGCTTAGATATGTCATAAGCTGTATTTAATGCAATGAGACATCTTGTCCACAGCATGAGCTGAAAATAATGTGAGAATGAGATAGCTTAACTATGTCATAAGCTGTAAATAATTGGGATTATGAGACAGCTCAACCATGTCATGAGCTGTAAATGTGAGGAAGCAACAGCTTAGATATGTCATAAGCTGTATGTAATGCTATGAGACATCTTGTCCATAGCATGAGCTGTAAATAATGTAATAATGAGATAGCTTAGCCATGTCATGAGCTGTAAACAATATGATGATGAGACAGTTTAAGTATGTCATAAGCTGTAAATAATGTGATGAGACAGCTTAACCATGTCATGAGCTGTAAACAATATGATGATGAGACAGTTTAAGTATGTCATAAGCTGTAAATAATGTGATGAGACAGCTTAACCATGTCATGAGCTTTAAATAATGTTGTTGATACAGATTGACCATGTTATGAGCTGTAAATAAAATGTAGTGATGAGACAGCTTGACCATGACAGTATATTTACTGCCTATTGTATCCACTATAATAAATATAGTTTTCAACAATTTAGTTAGTACACATATTTAGAAGGAGCCTGATGAATGTCAACTCAAACAGAATTGTGTACATTCTAAGCACTATCACCACCGAGATGTGTCATTTGTGACATTACTTGATGAAAAAGGGAGGTAATTCAGTTCACTTTGAAGTGCCTGGATAAGTCTGCATGTTGCTATCATGTGCTAATAAAATTTTGGCCTGTATCTTGATTATCTGACAAGCCATGATTGGCACAATAGATTATTAGAAGTCTGATGACCAGATTTCCCCATTTATTTTGAATGGATGGCCATTGAATTTTGCACATGCATTATCTAACATCAGATCTGATACTGCAGAGATGCACAGAAACAGTGTTATCACCATGCAGTTGAAGCCCTCTTTGTTCACTAAATTACATACAGCCCTACTCTAGCTTGTTGATACAATGAATCTTGTCTGTAAAAGGAACCATAAAGTTATGTCATTTGGGTACAGCTGTCCATTATGTATTGGTTGATTATTTCAGTGAAATGAAGAGAAGCTGTTTGTAATTATTGTTCTCTGTGAGTATGTGTTTTTTGTACATGGAAGTGCCTGTCAAGATAGGTTTTGCTGTATTTGGTTACATGATATAATAGACCGAATAATGTAAGAAATCTGAAAAATAAATTTTTAATTTTCTTAATTTTTTTTCTGTAATTCTAGAAGCCGCAAATCAGATGCTTTCAGAATCCACACTTGTGTAGGTTCCAAAAAATCTTCTCTCACAAGTACTACTCCTTCTTTGGGAACCTTATGGCTTTTATCAATGTCATCTTGATTACAGTATGTATATCTTAATTTCAATTTTTATGTGTTTATATAGAAGACCCGATTTTACTGCATTTCATTTAAGCCTTTTTCATGTTCTAACAGCATTTATTTTCCATTTTGGAAATTTTCTGTTAGTGAAAACCTTGTAGCATTAAATTAAAGCAGTCTGACCTGTGCAGTTGAACTTTTGTAGGCTAATTTAGCTAAGAGTATGAAATTGCGTTCTTAGGATTACAGATATTTATAGGTGCATGAATACATAAGTAGTTCCTTTTTGGTGTTATGAACTAATATCTTGTCTTTTCATCACAGGATATGAATTTGTAAATAGTATAAATTCTTTTTTCATAGACTGAATATTAAAACTATGTCACTAAATATTTGTACCCTTTGAAATAATATTGCATGTTTTTTTAGGGTTTCTCTGGAAACTTTGGGCTGCAGAGAATATAGTGTTCCCAAATCTAATTAATTCTTTAAATCACACAGAAATTCTTAGTAGAATGATATTAATTACACTAGCACATTCTGGTGTCACAAATAATACACTTGTCAGTTTGATGTAATAAATGGTTTTACAAATATTATACTGTGTGTGTCAATTTGATGTAATAAATGGTGTTACAAATATTATACTGTGTGTGTCAATTTGATGTAATAAATGGTGTTACAAATATTATACTGTGTGTGTCAATTTGATGTAATAAATGGTGTTACAAATATTATACTGTGTGTGTCAATTTGATGTAATAAATGGTGTTACAAATATTATACTGTGTGTGTCAATTTGATGTAATAAATGGTGTCACAAATATTATACTGTGTGTGTCAATTTGATGCAATAAATGGTGTCACAAATATTATACTGTGTGTGTCAATTTGATGTAATAAATGGTGTTACAAATATTATACTGTGTGTGTCAATTTGATGTAATAAATGGTGTTACAACTATACTGTATGCATCAGTTTGATGTAATAAATGGTGAAATGAATTTATTTAATGTCATTTAAATGCAGATATGTTAAAAACATAATTTAACTTTTAATGTTTTCTTTTTAGGCAGAGCTTGCCACTCAGTATGACAAATCCTTAACATCCAGTAAATCGGCTTTGAGGGTATGTAAATAGTTACATATTTTTGTTAATTAGGGTTTCATGTTGAGGTGCAAGAGCCGTTGATTAACTTTTCCTTCTATCTTTCCATCTGTTCACACTTCTTGTAACTACAATAGCTTTGCAACCATTACAGGGCCCCGAGTGGCCGAGTGGTCTAAAGCGCTCTCCGTTACGGATCACTGCCATCTCACCTCTGTCTGCGTGGGTTCGAGTCTCGGATTCGGCTAATGTGGTTATGTGAGAAAGCTTGCCAGTAGCTTCTCGTGGGTCGGTGGTTCTTTCTGGGGTTTTCCTGGGTTCTTCCTCCACCATTAATACTGGCCGCCATGTACAGCCTATCGTGTGCTGAAAAATGGCGTTAAACCCTACAACAACAACAACAGCAACCATTACAGATATGCCATATTCCACTGTTTGTATAACCTTGAAATATTCTTGAAGTTTTGGGGTTGCCTTCAAAACTCTTTTAAGTTTAAAAAAAAAGTTTTGTTTAATCATTGAAACTCCTTGAATTCATAGAAAAACTCTCAATTCTTTTCCTAAACTCATGAAACAATATGAGGGAACATTTACCATAAAAGCTGAATGAAACATTTGACTTTTTAAATTAGCATTTACGCAGAAGAAAAAAGAAATGAACAAAATGGGATGCAGTTAGGTGGATCAGATGTGATACATATATTTACCAGATGAATAGCACCCCGTTGTTTCATTGGCACACTAACTATAAGTATTCTCACACCATCCCGTTTGTTTCATTGGCACACTAACTATAGTATTCTCACACCATCCCGTTTGTTTGTAACCCCCTACTAATTTTAAAAACAAAAAGCATCAAGGATTTAAAACATGCACAAAACTTAGTCATTTTAATCAATGATTTATAAGTCCTAACCTGATTGCCACAAGAGGGTCCCAAACACCATGAACTTCTAAGCATTTTTAATCTAAAGGGATTCTCTTTAGCAACACAATTGCCTTATTTGCTTGGGCCAGTCTTATGTTTTCATAAAACAGATGAGTTCTAATTCACCACTTTGAAAATCTCAATAATTTCTTTAATTTAGGATTTATGGCTCTTTGAACACAAAAGTTCCTCCAACCTATTTGTTCAGTTTGTTTTAGAAATATTAAAACTAGACATTGCAAATATTGGATGTAGACAACACTGTTTTTACTGACTCAGAAATAGACTGTTCTAGAAACAAGACATGGGACAGCAAGCAGTCTGTTTGCTTATTTACATAAGGAGCTTCCATTTGCATTGAAATGCCAATAAGTCAACAGTGTTTTGGACACCTTGGAGACAAACAGGTCATAAATTATAAATCAGTGAATGAAATGACAAAGTTTGATGCATTTTATTGTATCCTTGATGTTTTTAGTTTTCAAAACTGGTAGGGGGGTACAAACAAACAGGAGGGTATGCAAGGACTATAGTTATATATTTTGTTTTGATAGTAAACATTGAGAAAGATCAGTTTCTATAAAAAAAAATATCCTTAAAACATTTAAATACTTGAAAACTTATTGCAAAACAAGAACATTGTCTATTAGATGTGGTAGGTTTTTGGACAGAGTTATGGCCCTTGTCAGTGAAATTTTATTTCCTGGACATTGGATGTTGCATGTATTCAGCACAGCTCAAGAATGATTCAACATATTCTAATAGACATATATGTTTGGATTTATGGGACTTGTCAAGTTCATTTTTGGACAGAGTTATAGTCTTTTTATTTTTTATTTTTATGCTGGGCTATGTAGGATACTGCTCTCCTTTTGCTTTGATTATACATTCACATACATGCCAACCATTACGCTTTTGGCATAATCGTTCTGCTTTTTTTCACTAAATTACACATTATGCATATCTGTATTCAGATTACGCATTTTTGGTATATCCCCCTCCAAAAAAAATTAATAATTTGTTTTCTCATGCAATCACCTTTGGACACCTCTACTACATTCGCATACAAGCGCCTTTGATCACCTCTACACCATTCTCATGGAAGCGCCTTTCGATATCTCCTGTAAACATCAGCCATTTTGAGCGGATTTTTGTAGTGCCACCTTCGGGGAAACTCCCTTATTAGATACTACATTCATTGCTGTGAATGACCATTACGTCAAATCACGTGATTGCTGTTTATGCTCTGGTTGAAATCTGCTATTTAAAGTAACTGGGTCTTATTCTCCACTCTCCAAAATGGAGGTTGTGGATTTCGTTCAGTACTTACTCGCGTTTTCACGATCAGAATCACAACTATGAAAGCTTCAATAACTTAGGTAAAGGCTCTGATATTTATGTAGGCAGCAATTAGTTTTTATAAATTATCAAATTCAGATGACTTAGTGATGTAGACGCAGACAAAGAACTTGTAAATTTCGAGTATGAGAAATAGTAATAATAATAATAATGAGGACTTTGTATAGCACCTAATCTTTAAAAGCTCTAAGCGCTTTACAACGTTAGACAACACCTATAAGATAAAAAACATATAATGATATGATTACAAAAACAAACACCATGAAATTAGAAAACTTGAAAAAACATGCTGAGAATATTTAAGGTAGGAAACATTATTAGGTCTTTAAGTTTTTTCTTGCAGTCGAAATAAGTGAGTTTTGAGAGCACTCTCAAATGGGATCACTGTGTCTTTGTGTTTAAGTTCAGTGGGCAATTCATTCCATGTTGCTGGGCCCTGGTATGCAAAAGAACATTGTCCATATGACTTTGTTTTCATAGTGGGAATAATGAGTATACGATTGTCAGAAGAGGAGCGTAAGTATTTTGCTGGTGTGTACACATGGGTGAGGTTGGATAGGTATGTTGGACTACTAGAGTCCGACAGTGAAACATAGCACAGAAAACAAATTTTGTGTTTGATTCTGGACCGAATGGATAATGGCAGCTACAGTTGGTCACGCGGCTTCACTGACTTGATGGTGAACGAATTCTCTCAAGATTTTAAAGCACATAAAAAAAACTTCATGACAGGACCATCCCTTGCTTTCATAGAATCTAGCAAGCTTATACCTGATGATAGGACCATCCCTTGCTTTCATAGAATCTAGCAAGCCTATACTTGTTGATAGGACCATCCCTTGCTTTCATAGAATCTAGCAGGCCTATACCTGATGATAGGACCATCCCTTGCTTTCACTGAATCTAGCAAGCCTATACTTGATGATAGGACCATCCCTTGCTTTCATAGAATCTAGCAAGCCTATACCTGATGATAGGACCATCCCTTGCTTTCATAGAATCTAGCAAATTTTTGGAAAGTCTACTTCATGGCCCAGCTGGATTTATTGTAGGATAAATATAATCATTATATCAACCTTGATAAGCTGAACTTGAATTATCTTATATAAAACATATACATTGGGTCCAACTGTAAACCAAATAGACCCTTATCTGCCACCACATAATGCACCTCCAGATCAGGTTGTGTGTTGTTTGTTCTACTTATTAATCCTAAACTGCACAGACCCAGATCTACCGACCAGACATCTGGGTCTTTGCAGTTGGATTTGACCTGTATTTGAGTAAATACGGTACAAAGAAATGATATGTTATGCTTTTGTTTTCAAGTTTTTACAGCATATTCTTTTTATATGTAAAGTGTTTATGTCAGTTAATATAACATTGAATCTATCAATAATCTCAGTGACACACTGACAGTAATTCGGTTGTTTAGAGTTTGTTTTTATCCATTCAAACAACAGGGGCGAGTCACTGAATATGAATAACAAAGTCCTTCTTTCTCACTGTTGGTCTGTATCTATTCTGTCAGTTTAACCATCCGTCCAGCAGTACACAAGTTCTTTCTGCACTAGAATTTTGCACAAGTATATGTAACTTAATGATGAGTTGCATATAATGCCAGGTCATCTGCCTCAAGGTCAAGGAATGTAAAACTAACTCTTTGACTTGTATCATTGTCCAGAGCTTAACTTATGAACCGCAGATGTTTTAATGAAATATTGCTCAAGTGTATGTCACAAGTTGGTGTCATATACTAGCTATGCAAACAGCAGCAGTGGGAAAGGTGATTATGTCACTTGTATCATTGTCTAGATTACAACTTATGGACCACTCAGGACATTTTAATGAAGTAGATATCAATAATAGCATGCCTCCTGCCTCAAGGTCAATGTCAAGGTAATGGCAAGTACCAGTATAATTATGTGACTTATGTTTGAAGATATTTTAATAAAACTTTGCCCGGGTATTTACCATGACTAAACAGTGTGTTGCATACCAAATTCATGCCTCCTGCTGCTTCCAGATCTAGGTCATGGTAAGGGAAATTATGTAATCCTATGACTTGTATCCATGTAAGGAGTTTAACCTTTGTAGTATTGAAGGTATTTTAAAGAAACTTTGCCTAAATGTATATATCATGATGAAACAGTGTGTCCTGTACCATAGCCGTGCCCACTGCCTCAAGGTCAAGGTCCCAACTAGGAAAAATAGAAATGTGTCATCAGTATAAAGGTGCAACTTTTGAGTAAAAGAAATACTTAAACAAAACCTTAGCCCTTTATATGTTTTCCATATCGATACCCTTATGGATACGAGAGGTGCAAAATGATAGTTAACCGATACAAGTTACTTTAATCTTCTGCAGTTGTGAATAATAGTTACTTGCCTTTTTATTCTTTAAATTGAGAATTCATCTGAGACAGTTGTTGCAGGCACATGCACTTATTTATGACAGTAACAAAGAAAAACTTTGGACATTCTACAAATTAGCAAACACAAGGTGAATAACTCACATGGTTTGAAGTTTGCCTAACACCACCAATTCCATGCTGTTTATTTAATCCCATACATCAGCATAAAGAAGACATTTTAGATTTGTTCCCCTTGTGTGATTTAACTATATTACTGATTATGTAATAACTTGCTGTTGCTTCATATCTTGTCTACTTTTATTGAATTTGAGGGCTACACTTCATCGTGTTTTGCTGTGAAATATGTTACATTCAATGCTGATTGGTGGTTATTGTTTTTAAAAGCTCAGCCATTTAACATCATCATCAGTAAGGTGCAGAGCCTACAGTCCACTGGGGAACTTGTCAGTGGACAGTTGTTCACAGTGTGTGACTTGGTCTGAAGAGCTCTATAGCAACAGGAATGGTTAGTGGCCTGGCCCCATCAGACAAGGTTGACTGCACAAAGACCCTGTCCTGTCCAAAAGCGGTTCATTGTTGTCCACAGATGACATGGAAGGTTGAAGCCAGGAGGGCAGACAGATGGCTTGGCTATGAGGGATCGGTTTACAACATCTGTTGAAGACCACTTGACACTCCATGCCAAAATAGCTGCCATATCCACTGGCAATGGACCTAACCAGATTAGGCATCTTGGACTGTTTGATATGAGGTGATGTCCATGTAACATGAAAGTTTCTCACTGTCATAGACCTTAGCCAACACTTTTACGGTTGCTTCCTGGTGACATAGCTGTGGAGGAGGTATGCTGCTGAGTACTGGCAGCCATGGTAAAGAAGTAGGCCATAATATTCCAGAGATTATGCACACTGTTGTGTTGAGCTGGACATCAATTAACTTTGTGTGGGATGATCGAGCCCAGATAGTAGCGCAATACTCAGCTGTCGAATGACAGAGAGCCAGTGCTGATGTCTTGAGTGTCTTGGCTGTGGACAAAGTGATTATCATATGACTTAGCCAACACTTTTGTGGTTGCTTCCTGGCAATGCAGATGTGGAGGAGGAATGTTGCTGAGTACCAGCAGCCATGGTAAAGGATTAGGATGTAGTATTCCAGAGATTATGCGCATTGTTGTGTTGAGGTGGACATCATTTAACTTAGTGTGAGATGGTTGAGCCCAGACAGGAGTGCAATAATCAGCTGTCAAATAACAGAGGGCAGGTGGTGGTGTCTTTAGTGTCTAAGCACTAGCGCCCCAGGCTGAGCCAGGCAGTTTGCAGAGTAGGTTGCTTCGAGTAACAAGTTTTGCTGCAGTTTTCTTCAGGTGGTTTTAGAATGTCAGTGATCAGTTCAGAGTCACACCAAGGTATGTTGGTGGTGAGCTATTAAATGATCTGTGTAGTACTTAAATTGTACATGGAGAGCACATTTTGAATGTCTCCTTTTTTGCTTGTATATTTAATCAGTGACTGTACATGCTGACGGATAAAAAAATTACTTCAGAGTCAAGAAGGGGGCAGTAATTTCCTTTTTCAATCACAGAAATGAGTGTCTGTGTCAGCAGCAGTGAAGGAATTGGTTGTTAGTTGTCTTTGCTCCCATACTCGCACTTGTCTTAGATAAGATTTTCCCTACGTGAAGAAATTGCACTATTTTTCTGTTTAGAAGATAATACATAGATGCCTTCCAAATTTAAATGAAGACATGAAATTGGTAATGTTTTCAGAGCATTGATTCAGTGCAAAACAAAGCATGTGGTAACCAAGATGAGTCCTGTGCCTGATTAAATGGGGCAGCCTGAGATTGCCCAGAAAGTTGAATAAAAATTAATAGTTTTATCTTGTGAAGGATGAGAATGGCATATGAACAGATGAAATGTCTATATCTGTCTGTAATCTGCTTGCTAGAAATATGTCAACATGTAAAAAATAGCACAATCATACGTTCTAAAGACCTTCTAAAGATGAAAAGACCATCAAATTGATATGTGTATCCACATAAGCTTGAATGTATTTTCGCCTTGGATTGTACCCAGGATAGCAGAGGTGCAAAGCATGCATGCTGCCACTGCACTATAATCTGTATTATTGATATCTTACACAAATATGTCGGTTATTAATACATTACATAGTTACCAAACTGCTCCGGTGGCCTAAGTGGTTAGAGTGTCTGCCTCGGATGCACCAGATATGGGGTTCGAACCCCAGCAGAGTCACAACAAAGACTTATGAAAATGGTACTAGCAGCTGCCTCTCTTGGCGCTCAGCATTAAGAGGTTAGTGTTAGGACTGGCCGGCCTGGTTTCAGGATAATGTGACTGGGTGGGACATCATTCTACATGTCTGTGGCATGATACCCCAGTGCTAGACATCATTATGTACTACCACACAGCAGACATTGTAGCAATATGACTGAAAAGTTTCAAGCTATGTTAAAAATCCAAATATCGCAAACACGGACACACACACACACACACACACACAAACACACGCACACACAGAGTTATGGCAGTTATGGATATATTACATAATTACCAGTATTTCATATATTGTTATGTTGCATAATTATGTTGGCTAGTGATACATTAGACATTTGTCAGTTACTGATACATTAAAGATTTATGTCAACTATTGACACACTACATAATGATAATATCTATTAATACCATCTATATTCACTTACATGTCAGTTCCTACTTCATACAACATAGACCATCATCTGCCATTGCATAATGCGCTGCAGGTCAAGGGTCAGTGTTGTTTTTTCTACTAATTGCTTCTAACAGACTGCATAGACCCAGTTTACAGGCACATTATATGATGGCAAATCTGGCTCCATGCAATTTACAGTTATACTTATTAGTATGTATATATGGTAATGTCAACTTCTGTACTTATGCATTACACATTTATATCATTTGAGATAGGAACCTTTCCTTTTTTTGGAAATATTCAAATTCATGGAAATGGAGGTTGTTTTTTTTTTGTTCAACCTGAAACCAGTTCTTTGTGATTTGAATTTGTAATTCATGCCAGTTTCATCAAGTTTGTGGAATTTGGATATTTTTGTTGCAGATAACAAAATATAATGTTACACTAAATATAAAATTTGTTCTGTTATACATGCTGCATTAGAGCTGTGTTCATAAAATGTTGAATTTTTTTTGCAAGTAATGCAGGTCATTTCCAGTTGAATTTTTTATTTTATTTTCAGATTATTAACTTCCTTTTCATCCTTTACTATGTGATAGAACAAGTCTTCATCTTCGTCAGTCTGGGTTGGCGGCGTTATACTTGGTACAGGTCACATATTTTTGATGGCATCATTGTGGCTATTTTGGCAGTAAGTATCCATGGCATTTCTGGATTATCTTTGAATGAATCTCTTTATATCTCTCCACTTTTATTGATATAAGGATGTTGTGCTCCATCAGACTGTATTGTGAACGGATAATTTTCAACATTTTTCTCAAGTGGATATAATAAGAAAAATGTTTACAATTGAAATGGAAATATTTTTTAAATTTTGTATATCAAAATTTTCTCTAGATATGCTCATATTGATTCCAAAGAGTTGAAAAGGGTATCGTGTATGTGAGATAATCAGACAGTGTGTAAATATTATTTGCAACATGAGTTGTGGATTGTGCATTTTAGTAAGATATTGTTATTTTCCAAAATCATAAAAGATCCATTACTAGTAGTAATTGTATTAAAAACAGTTCTTTAAATAATTTAATTTGTTTGTTTCATGGAAGATATTAGTTCATTACATTTATTTATTTTACCCAGAACTAAGTAGTACATGACACCACAGGGACTCAGTGGTTACATTTTATATTATACCCAAAACTAAGTAGTACATGACACCACAGGTACTCAGTGGTTACATTTTATATTATACCCAAAACTAAGTAGTACATGACACCACAGGTACTCAGTGGTTACATTTTATATTATACCCAAAACTAAGTAGTACATGACACCACAGGGACTCAATGGTTACATTTTATATTATACCCAGAACTAAGTAGTACATGACACCACAGGGACTCAATGGTTACATTTTATATTATACCCAAAACTAAGTAGTACATGACACCACAGGGACTCAGTGGTTACATTTTATAGTTTACCCAAAACTAAGTAGTACATGACACCACAGGTACTCAGTGGTTACATTTTATATTATACCCAAAACTAAGTAGTACATGACACCACAGGGACTCAGTGGTTACATTTTATATTTTACCCAAAACTAAGTAGTACATGACACCACAGGGACTCAGTCGTTACATTTTATATTATACCCAAAACTAAGTAGTACATGACACCACAGGGACTCAGTGGTTACATTTTATATTATACCCAAAACTAAGTAGTACATGACACCACAGGGACTCAATGGTTACATTTTATATTATACCCAAAACTAAGTAGTACATGACACCACAGGGACTCAGTGGTTACATTTTATATTATACCCAAAACTAAGTAGTACATGACACCACAGGGACTCAGTGGTTACATTTTATATTATACCCAAAACTAAGTAGTACATGACACCACAGGGACTCAGTGGTTACATTTTATATTATACCCAAAACTAAGTAGTACATGACACCACAGGGACTCAATGGTTACATTTTATATTATACCCAAAACTAAGTAGTACATGACACCACAGGGACTCAGTGGTTACATTTTATATTATACCCAAAACTAAGTAGTACATGACACCACAGGGACTCAATGGTTACATTTTATATTATACCCAAAACTAAGTAGTACATGACACCACAGGGACTCAATGGTTACATTTTATATTATACCCAAAACTAAGTAGTACATGACACCACAGGGACTCAATGGTTACATTTTATATTATACCCAAAACTAAGTAGTACATGACACCACAGGGACTCAATGGTTACATTTTATATTATACCCAAAACTAAGTAGTACATGACACCACAGGGACTCAATGGTTACATTTTATATTATACCCAAAACTAAGTAGTACATGACACCACAGGGACTCAGTGGTTACATTTTATATTATACCCAAAACTAAGTAGTACATGACACCACAGGGACTCAGTGGTTACATTTTATATTATACCCAAAACTAAGTAGTACATGACACCACAGGGACTCAGTGGTTACATTTTATATTATACCCAAAACTAAGTAGTACATGACACCACAGGGACTCAGTGGTTACATTTTATATTATACCCAAAACTAAGTAGTACATGACAACACAGGGACTCAGTGGTTACATTTTATATTATACCCAAAACTAAGTAGTACATGACACCACAGGGACTCAGTGGTTACATTTTATATTATACCCAAAACTAAGTAGTACATGACACCATGGGTACTCAGTGGTTACATTTTATATTATACCCAAAACTAAGTAGTACATGACACCACAGGTACTCAGTGGTTACATTTTATATTATACCCAAAACTAAGTAGTACATGACACCACAGGGACTCAGTGGTTACATTTTATATTATACCCAAAACTAAGTAGTACATGACAACACAGGGACTCAGTGGTTACATTTTATATTATACCCAAAACTAAGTAGTACATGACACCACAGGGACTCAGTGGTTACATTTTATATTATACCCAAAACTAAGTAGTACATGACACCACAGGTACTCAGTGGTTACATTTTATATTATACCCAAAACTAAGTAGTACATGACACCACAGGGACTCAGTGGTTACATTTTATATTATACCCAAAACTAAGTAGTACATGACACCACAGGGACTCAGTGGTTACATTTTATATTATACCCAAAACTAAGTAGTACATGACACCACAGGGACTCAGTGGTTACATTTTATATTATACCCAAAACTAAGTAGTACATGACACCATGGGTACTCAGTGGTTACATTTTATATTATACCCAAAACTAAGTAGTACATGATACCACAGGTACTCAGTGGTTACATTTTATATTATACCCAAAACTAAGTAGTACATGATACCACGGGTACTCAGTGGTTACATTTTATATTATACCCAAAACTAAGTAGTACATGATACCATGGGTACTCAGTGGTTACATTTTATATTATACCCAAAACTAAGTAGTACATGACACCATGGGTACTCAGTGATTACATTTTATATTATACCCAAAACTAAGTAGTACATGATACCATGGGTACTCAGTGGTTACATTTTATATTAAACCAAAGATTACATGAAGACTTCAACTCACTTGTCACTTGATTGCAGCGACAACATGGTATATATGCATTTTCTGACATTATTAGTACTTGTCTGAGCAAATTCATATAAATGCTGCACTGATGTCAAATTTGAATATATATGGTAGAGATATGTACTCAGTCACAGGGGTCTCTGTAAGTCTTAGGTCTTAGGTTTTTAGTTCTTTGGACTCGGTCGTGAGGGGGGTCTTAAGCCTGAGGTTGTCCAAGTCCAGTTCTGTGGACTCATTTGTGAGGGGGTCTTAGGCCTGAGGTTGTCTGAACACATTTCTATGGACTCAGTCACAGGGGTGTCTGTAGGTCTTAGGCCTAAGGTTGTCCAAACCCATTTATATACACTCAGTCACAGGAGGTCAGTAAGTCTTAGGCCAAAAGTTGTCCAAATCCATTTCTGGTATTACTACAGTAACATCCAATACATTCGTTTTTTTGTCTTTAAATCAGACATGGCTTAAGTGGCCCACCTGTAGAGTGGCAATAGTATGGAAATGTATGGTTCAGTATATAAAAAAAACATTGTAATAGAAACTTTGGGTGGAGTGGGGTTGCTTGCAGTTTGGAAAGTGATTCTATTTTTAAATATTAAAGTACAAGTGTGGCAACATTTAGAGTACAAATGATTATATTTACAGTTCTTGGCTAAACAATAGTGTGACATGGAATAGAGTGACATGGAATAGAGTGACATGGAACATTATTGAATAGTTTAGTATAATAGATACTGATTCCTCTGATGATTTGTTTAATCAGTAACAAGAATGCATTATCTCCATTTCTTCCAGGTATTTGAAATTGTTACTGTTGGATTATATGGATTGCCTTTTCTCAGGTAGGTGTTTATTATCTAGTAAAGTTATCCCCTGCATGAGAGAACCCTCTCAAGAGAGGCCAGCCCCTGATAATAGCTGACCTTGTCCAATTCTATAAACCTATTTTGCCTTCTATATATACACATTTAATAGTCTAATTGACTGCACAGACCCAGATCTGCCAGTGTATAATGCACCAGCACATCTGGGTCTATGCTGTTTGTTGGTAGAAATCACTAGAACACAAACAACATACACACTGATTTGCTGGCAACTTAGCAGAGCAGGGTCTGTCTTGTTTGCAGTTGGACTCGCTTTATAAGTACATACGGTATTGTCTTACATGAGAGCTGTTACCCCTTTTACAAAATGACCTTATTATTGTTGAAGGGGTGCCTTCTTAATTGAGTAGTTATTGAAGTACAGATACACTATTGATAAAGTTTTATTGAATTTTGATGTGTGCCTGAAACTATTTAGCTTATATTTTAGGTTATACTTGTCAACCTGGCTCAGTAACGGGGGAATTAAAGTGACTAAATGGTTTGCATGCTGAACTTGCAAACGCGCAGGTGTATGCTGGTTAAGATCTAACAATTGTATCAGCGTGGTTTGGCTACTGCAGTGTTTGAATCAACATGGGTTGACTACTGCAGTGTTTGAATCAGTGTGGGTTGGCTACTGCAGTGTTTGAATCAGCATGGGTTGGCTACTGCAGTGTTTGAATCAGCATGGGTTGGCTACTGCAGTGTTTGAATCAGCATGGGTTGGCTACAGCAGTGTTTGAATCAGCATGGGTTGGCTGCTGCACTGCTTGAATCAGCATGGGTTGGCTACTGCAATGTTTTAATCAGCCTGGGTTGGCTACTACAGTGTTTGAATCAGCATGAGTTGGCTACTGCAGTGTTTGAATAAGCATGGGTTGGCTACTGCATTGTTTGAATCAGTGTGGATTGGCTACTGCAGTGTTTGAATCAGCATGAGTTGGCTACTGCAGTGTTTGAATCAGTGTGGGTAGGCTACTGCAGCATTTGAATCAGCATGGGTTGGCTACTGCAGTGTTTGAATAAGCGTGGGTTGGCTACTGCAGTGTTTCCTAGACAAGGCACTTTACTCCTGTTGCTTGAGCACTAATCAACCTGCTTGTTTTGTTGTACTGTAAAAACACCAAACCAAACAAAAACTGGTTTGAAAATATTTAATACTTTATGTATTTTTGATAGATGTGATTCTGCTTAATATTTTTTAAATACCTCAGTTACTTGATTAAAGTGTCTTGACCTTACTGAAAATTAGCTCTTGATTAAAGTGTCTTGACCTTACTGAAAATTAGCTCTTGATTAAAGTGTCTTGACCATACTGAAAATCGGCTCTTGATCAAAGTGTCTTGACCATACTGAAAATCGGCTCTTGATTAAAGCGTCTTGACCTTAATTAAAATCAACTCTTTGGACAGGAACAAGTGAAAATTCTCAGAAGACCGAGAAGTCAGTATTTTTCATGAGTACAAGCCTCTGAGGATTTTATGGTTTCAACAAACATCAATGGTTTCAACAAACATCAAATCAAAGAACTAAAACAATAGAACCCTTTCCCCAATCCAATAATTTAAATACAAAAATAAATGAATTCACAATAGTTATTTATTTTAATTTGGAATCTTTTTAATCTAAATAGTTGAAAAATATTTAGAGATCCATTGAATTACAGTAGAGTCTCATGTACATGGAATGTATTCACTCATATTTGTGATTCATCCAGCTAAAACCTAGTCTTGCAAGATTTTCAATATGTACTTTACAATTATAGATTTGTTTATCTGGATAATTGAGATTCTTCTGTCGAGACAATTAATCAGTGCATGACATTCCTGTTCAAGACAGCTTCAATTATATAAACCTTTTTATCTGAATTTTCTTTTGTTTATTTACGATATATTCCCTATATATTTCTGAGAAAGTCAGCTCTTATTGCAATAATCATATTTGTTTCCAGCTAGTATTCTCCTGTAATGAACCTGTGTATAGGTCCTGTTTTTAACTCCAAAGAGTGAACTCCCTTAAGGTTGTCAAACCAGCAGGTGAAGTAAAAAAATAAATTAGTCAGAAAACAAATATATACCATCTGCTGCATATCCATACTGAGCAAATTTATTCTTTTTAAATATTATTCACATAGTTTTAAAATATAATTTTCCAGAATTAACATGTTTTATACTATCCTCAGTTATGGTCTTGGTGGAAGTAAAAGATCAACCGAGGAATAAACGGTGTCTTTGTAAAGAGCAACATATATAATAGGAAATATTCTTGTTTGTAGAAGAGATGACAACCATTCTAGAGTTTGCAGAATTATTACATATTTTTTGCATAAATCCTGGATTCTGAATTATATCAACAGAATTTTGCATATACAACATTTTTTTAATCATGAAACAGCAAATTTCTTTGTAAACACAAGTACTGAAAGTAGTAATTCATCATCAGTAAGACTGGTATATTGTACTTTCTCAATGCAAAAATTGGTTTGTACTCAAGAAGAACCTAGCCAATTTAACTATACAAATTAGGTGAAAAAATGTGACAAAGAGAAAAGATGGATGCAGATAATTTGTGAAGACAAATGTTTATGGGTTTTGTTATATGTCAAAAGCATTTTAGCCATTCAGATTTCTGGAATTGGAAGAATTGGTTAGCCATTTAGTATCATTAGATCTTTGTTGTTTCGGACTGTGCTGGTATGTATAGGTTCATAGGAAGATGCAACATGATGGTTGTTTAGGTTTGTTACATTTAATGGATGTTTGATCTACTCCATTCAGGCTGTCATCATATGTTATCTATTCTTGACTAGCTGTCATGATTTGTTATCTATTCCAATGAGGCTGCCATGATTTTTTTTATATATTCCAGTCAGGATGCCATGATTTGTTATCTAGTCTAGTCAGGCCACCATAATTTATTATCTGTTCCAGTCAGGCCATCATGATTTGTTATCTATTCCAGTCAGGCTGTCATGATGTTTTGTCTATTCCATTCAGGATATGATTTGTTATCTATTCCAGTCAGGCTGAAATAAATTGTTATCTATTCCAGACAGGCTGCCATGATTTGTTTTCTATTCCAGACAGCTGCCATAAGTTATTATCTGTTTCAGTCAGATTGCCATAATTTGTTAGATATTCCAGTCAGGCTGCCATGATTTGTTATCTATTCCAGTCAGGCTGCCATTATTTGTTATCTAATCCAGTCAGGCTGCCATAATTTGTTATCTAATCCAGTCAGGCTGCCATAATTTGTTATCTGTTCCAGTCAGGCTGCCATGATTTGTTATTTATTCTAGTCAGGCTGCCATGATTTGTTATCTATTCCAGTCAGGCTGCCAAGATTCTGTAAAATTGATGCTAGGATTCCTAAATGTGCAAGCAGTTGGTTTCTCTGTTGTTGTCTGGAAATTACTGTTGGAATCGTGAGCTGAAGATTCCATTTTAAAGATCAATTTTACATTTGAACACATTTGCTCCCGTTACTTTCAGACAAAATCTGTATATTCCATTGTAATGAATGTTATTGCACAGATTATTACTGTATATAGTATACAGTTACAAATTCTAAATGGGATTATTGAAGATCTTCTCCTTGCATATGTAGATGTTTATGTAGATATTTAAAACTTCTTTTTGTTTCAGTGGTAAAGAAGTCAATGGAGATCTTGTCCTGTGGAACATTGTCCGAGTTATAAATGTTTTAATCATGATCCGGCTTCTGAGGATTATCTGGTATATTAAGGTGAGGATTATCTGGTATATTAAGATACATTGATTGAGGATTATCTGGTATATTAAGTTGCGTAAATATAATGAAAAGTCTGTCTTTAAGTTCGCCTGTTTAAAGGGACAGTATTTACCTGGACCTAACATGCCCTCACCTGCAAACAGCATAGATCCAAATCAGCTGACACATGATTTTAAGTAAATAGCATTTGCATTGGCAGATGTGTAACTGTTATATGTAGCAAGAACCAGCAGATAGTATCAAGTTGGCAGCTGTGGTTGTAGAGCATCTGGCTAGTTTTGAGAGGGCCATCCCAGGTTTGTGCCTCAGTCCAGCTACACCATGTTTTGCCCTTGTTACATTTGCTATCAGAACATGGTTTACACTTATTGGCTTAAGCTTGTATTTTTCTGTCACATGAAAATGTGCCTGTACAGTGTTTCATTAATTTGACCCCACATTTATGCACTAACCATGAATGAAACAAGCATACAGTATTAACCATGACAAACCAAAACTTCTTTTTGTTGATGCAATTCATGAGTGCAATACCCTTCTTCAAAAATTGAGTCACTGTGACCTGTTTTCTCTTGACTTTTCTTAAGAAAAGCATGAGGCTTTATAAGCATAATGATGTCTGCCAGTCATGTTTTCGTGCAAGCCCATAGCATAAAAGAAACATGAGACACCACATCTTGTGTAACCCTTTGTAGGTCAAGTGTCACATATATTTGACACATCAGTGACTTGTTTTAAGTTTTAAAATATGTTCTGTCAAAAGAGTGGATGTAGGGAAAATTTCTCTGTGAACACATTTCTGCAAGAAGAAATTAAAATGCCTTTTTCAGCAGTTTTGATGTCTTCATGTGGCAAGTACTTGTAACCTAGCTTGTCATTCCATTTGGTTTAAATTATTTTTTATAGACACCAACTCTGACCTTTAGATGTAAATGTTGCTTAATTTCCATTTCATTAATTAGTAGCCTTTTGACATAGAAAATGCTTACTGCCATATCTTTGATTTCTTGAAAATGATATAATTTTGCAGACTTATGATACGTTATTAGACAATAATGTATGTAAACTTTGTGATAGATTTACATTTGATTTTATGTGAGTGTTTTCTCAGACTGCTTCTCGTTCAGGAGCAGTTTGTTCATTAACAGTTTTGCCTGTATGTGGGGTCTTCTATATTAATTTCTATATTTTTAATAGCTGGGGAAGAATTTGATCAGGAAACAATGAATTGCAGCTGAATATTGTATGGTAACAATGAATATAATATTTGAAAAAGAATATTAGTTGGCGTTTGAAAATCATTAGCACACTGTTATGATAACAATTTTCAAAAGTCATCCATTTTTGTCTCACTTGGTCATAAGACGAAGTAAGCTTATGGTACGACCCATCATTCATCATTAATTTTAGTCCTTTTCAATTCATCATCCATCAACAGTTGCTATTTTCAGCCTCTTTGCCTCATCAGTGTCAATCATCCATCAGCAGTTGCTATTTTCTGTCTCTTTGCCTAATCAAAGTCAATCAGCCATCAACAGTTGCTATTTTCATCCTCGTAGCCTCATCAGTGTTGATCATCCATTAACAATTGCTATTTTCAACCTCTTTGCCTCATCAGTGTTGATCATCCATTAACAGCTGCTATTTTCAACCTCCTTGCCCCATCAGTGTTGATCATCCATTAACAGGTGCTATTTTCAACCTCTTTGCCCCATCAGTGTTCATCATCCATTAACAGTTGCTATTTTCAACCTCTTTGCCTCATCAGTGTCAATCATCCATTAACAATTGCTATTTTCAACCTGTTTGCCTCATTAGTGTCAATCATTCTGAACATCCTTATCTCTTTCTTATGCAGGTCCGATAATTTCAACTCTTATAGGTAATCGTAATAATACTTCCCTAAATTGGTAGGTATTTGGCAGACAAACATCAAATCAGATGTGCTAAGAAGAGTCTTAAACATGATAGATCTTGAAAATAAACCTTGAAGATGTTTCAAAAATAAATTAATTACCAGTACATTTAACTTGTAATGTTATCCTGGCTTCTTGTAATGAAAAAAAATTTGAAGAAATCATTCAGATTCATTTGTCTGCAACTATTTGTTGTGCTGCTGTTATTGATGATATGTCACCTGTTCACTGAAACATTCTAAAGTTATTTTGACATAGCAACAACCACAAGCTTGACGGCAGTTGACTAATTGACATGATTTACATACAAAGTTTTTATTATAGTATGCAATGGAAAAGGCTGATGTTCCAGTTGCAGTGTCAGCTGTATTTGGCACATTGCATATGTAAAGGAATTCCAAATACTTACAGATGATTCTAATCTATATACACAGTTACTAAAACAACAGAAAACCCTTTAAATGTTTTCTCCAAAACTGCCTGACAGAAATTGACAGAAATCATCTAGACTGGAGTACTTTTACATTTTATACAGTTTATGCCAATCATCTGTAAAATATGGCCCCATTACTTAAACTCGTAAAGCCTTTAAATGACTATGTCTCCAAAACTGCGGAGTAGAATTTGACAAAATTTGACAGCATCTTGGCATGAAGACTAAACATCACAAATGCAGTTGAGATGCCATGAAATATGGCTGCCATTTGAACAAAAAACAATTTGTCAGGAAGCATTTGGGTATGAAGGCCTTTCCAATATTTACATTTGATGCAAATATGGTTGTCATCCCTAAAAATGGAAAACATTTAAATGACTTCAGTATTAGGTAAAATCTGACAGCATTCAGACATATGGTTTTTTTAAATGATGCTGCCTGGCTATCAAATATGGCCATCATTAATAAATCAAAGACTTTCAAAAAACTTTTTCTCACAAACTGTTCGACAGAATTTAACAGAAGCACTCTGGCATGAACACTTTTTTAATTTATACAAACAATACTGATTCACTGTCAAATATGGACGTAGAAAAACCTTATCTCAAAATTGATGTTAATTTTTTTCACTGAATTTGACTTAAAGCATTCTGTCCTGGCAAGAAGGCATGGTAAATTCTTTGCACAAAATGCAGGTCTTATATCAGACTTACACACCTGCCAACCGTATGATTTTGACGTAAATCTTATGAAAATTACCCTTAAAATGCTGACTCATAAATAAGAGAAAAACTACAGAAATAAAATTGTTACAGTAAAGTCCGGATAATAGCTGATCCGTGTTTGATTTGAATCCAGGTTTTATATTAGATTTAGTGGAGTTAATTAGGGAAGCAGACTAACTTTACATTAGTTCCTCAGGTGCTTTAAACTCATTTTTTCATGCAGAGCATTGTCATGATCAAACAGTTGTTTATAGAAATTTTTAAAATGGCATCCAGCAAGTGATATAAGTTGAAGATGAAGGGAAATAAGCCTTTTAAAAAGTGTTAATAATCAGTACAGAAGAATAAAAAGGAATATTCACATTCTTGTGAATAAAAGCAAGAAGGGATAAAATTACATGTATTGGAGATATGTGTTGATTTGAGCATGTCTCATGGTGGGAGATATGGTTGCCATTGTCCTATGAAATCAAGAACTTTTTCCAAGAATTATGTTGAGTTGAAAGATGGCAAGAAGCCATTGAGCCACGTAGGGTTTGGGACTTACGTTTGTGCAACTGTATTAGATGTAAATAAGGTCTATGCATACTTTACAAACTTTTAATTTGAACAGGACATTTACCATCACTGCGTCAGTACATGTTTTCCAACTTTACAATAGCAGTACATGATATTTTGTTTAACATTACTGAAAGCTGGTCAAACTTATGGAACAAACATCCACTGCCTTACTGAGACAGTCTTGTTATTGTTGGCTGGTCTGTATTTAGTCAAATTGCTAACACTAAAAAGACAACAGAAATCGACCTGATCTGACAAAGCATCTGGACATGAAAGCCTTTTAGGTTTGCACAATTGATGATCACTATTGAATATGGCCATTGTTAATTAAAATAGAAACACATTTAAATGACTTCTTTTCAGAACCAGTTAGCAGAATTTGACCAATTCCTTACAAAGCATCCCAGCCTTCTAAGTTAGCACAAATGATGCTGAATTGCCTTCCACTGTGGCAAAAAGTGTAAAAGCCTTGTTTCATTCTAACCCAGATTGCTTGGCCAACTGCCCCTTGAATTTGGCTTAAAGTTTATGGCAGCCAGGCGAACAATGTTAAGCCTACTTGGGCCTCATGGTATGATGTACCCATTTTGCTTGACTAATAGATCAGTGTTTCTTTTAGAAAATATTTGTTCCAAGTATGTAGGTGTTCACTTATTTTCCAAATATTGCTTCATTTCAGGCTATGGCAATTGTTGCCAACACTCTGCTAGACCTGATAAAGAATCTTCAGTCCTTTGGGGGAATACTCATAGTAAGCAATAATTCAATTTTCTTTCTAATTAGATCAAATAAGGCAAATTGCCAGATATATACCTTTTCTCAGAGATGGCCCAACTTTCCATATATACTCACTTATAAATTGAGGTGAATGGGAAACAACAAAGATCCTGATCTGCTGTAGCATAATGTGCCTGCAGATCAGGGTCTATGTTGTTTGTTCTACTTATTATGCCTTACAAACTGCACAGGTATTACATTAAAGGATACTTCAATTGAGTGTATTTATTACACTAAGTGATATTTCAGTTGTGTGTAGTTATTACATTAAGTGATACTTGAATTGTGTGTAGGTATTACATTAAGTGATACTTCAGTTAGGTGTTGGTATTACTTTAAATGATACTTCATTTGAGTGTGGATAATACATTAAATGATACTTGAATTGGGTGTAGGTATTACATTAAATGATACTTGGATTGGATGTAGGTATTACATCAAGTGATAAATGAATTTGAATTGTGTGTAGGTATTACATTAAGTGATACTTCAGTTAGGTGTTGGTATTACTTTAAATGATACTTCATTTGAGTGTGGATATTACATTAAATGATACTTGAATTGGGTGTAGGTATTACACTAAATGATACTTGGATTGGATGTAGGTATTACATCAAGTGATACTTGAATTGGGTGTAGTTATTACATCAAGTGATACATGAATTTGAATTGGGTGTATGTATTACATTAAATGATACTTCATTTGGGTGTAGGTATTACATGATATTTGAAATGGGTATAGGTGTTATATTAAATGATACTTCAATCTTGCTTTTTTGATGTATGAATTAGATGAACAATACTTGTTTAAATTGCTGATGCATTGGTTTTGATGGAAGTATGAATTCAGGATGGAATGAAGAAAATGTGAATCTTATGAGGTTTGCAGGAGCTAGTGATAGTACAGGAAAGTAGCACAGTATCTGTTTGATTTATACAACATCAAAATTTACAGCAGTCAAAATGTATGGTATTCTGTCAGATATATTACACTGGGTGTTATAATTATGTTGAGAAGCTGGTTGTTATGTAGAACTGCACAAAAGGACAATATTTTTGAAAGAATTCTAAATGTTTTAGGATGGGGTTTAGCATTGTTTGATGATTTTTAACATTATAACTAGTTTTTTCTGTTCAGAATACTATGAATTCATCATTCATTTTCAGTACTAATTTTCATGGATTATGTTGTTGCTAAAAGCTCTGAATGTAAGGACCAAATGAATATTGAGTTTCTGTGCAAACAGTAAGAAACCTTTGACAATCCATGAATTTAAACACAAATGAAATGGTACTTTTAACAGAACTGCACAAATCGAGACCCTAAAAAAATGTATGAATTTACAGTATGTATTGTAATGGATTAATACTATGTTTTGCTTGAATTTATTCATTATTTTGCATGAAAGAATGCTCTATTTGACATTGATTAATACTATATGTAGATTAGTACTGAATATTACATTGATTAATTATATTCATGATTAATACTGTATTTTACGTGGATTAATACTATATGTGGATTAGCACTGAATATTACATTGTTTAATTATATTTATGATTAATACTGTATTTTACATGGATTAATACTATATGTGGATTAGTACTGAATATTACATTGATTAATTATATTCATGATTAATACTGTATTTTACATGGATTAATACTATATGTGGATTAGTACTGAATATTACATTGTTTAATTATATTCATGATTAATACTGTATTTTACATGGATTGATACTATATGTGGATTAGTACTGAATATTACATTGTTTAATTATATTCATGATTAATACTGTATTTTACATGGATTAATACTATATGTGGATTAGTACTGAATATTACATTGTTTAATTATATTCATGATTAATACTGTATTTTACATGGATTGATACTATATGTGGATTAGTACTGAATATTACATTGATTAATTATATTCATGATTAATACTGTATTTTACATGGATTAATACTATATTTTACATGGATTAATGCTGTATTTTACATGGATTGATATTTTATTATACATGGATTAATGCTGTCTTTTCACATTGATTTATCTTAGTTTTTTTATTTAAGATATTTGATAAAAAAAATTTCAGGTGATCTACTATTCATTTGCCATTCTTGGAATTGAGCTTTTCTATGGGGTAATTGAATACAAGCCACAAAACAATACCAACGTCACAAAGTATGTACTTTACTATTTCTTCTCTTTTGTAAAAATTTAGTGCGTTCAAATGTTTATATCGTAAAAACTTGTCAGTATGTTTTACATAAACTATCACAAATTTTGTAACTTTAGTGTTTTCTTGACATATGAAGGATATACATGAGTGCTCCTTTCAAACAAAATTTATGAAATGAGTCTAATAATTTCCGGGTGTTTCTTGCAAATTATGTTTTATGTTTGATTGGAAACAAGCACAAAAGGTAAGATTCTGTTTATTGCATAATCAGTATTTTTCACCTGAATAAAATACCCTGAATTCATTTTTGTGGTTTGAGGCAAATGCTGTTTTAGTCTGTACTTTTTGTTAATCAGGGTAGTGGTCCTATTATTTTCACAGATAAATTACAGTCCATTGTTTTTGAAATGTTTATGGTTTTAGCAACAGTGCCAACAAGAAAATTTGGAAGTCCATGTAATAATAGTGAATTTACAGTACAGTATGACCTCACTATAGCATGCTCCGTTATAACACAAATTCAGATATAACATGGTCATGGTGTGGCTCCCAAAATTTCATATACTTGTATTATTCTAGTACATGACGAAACAAAAATCTTTCTTAAAAGTACCAAAAATATGTAAAAAGCTTATTATCATTTTGGTGAAGAGATCACGTATGAATAAAACAAGACAATCATGGCATGGCTTCTGAAATTTTATATGTATTTTCCTTGTACACAAAAGTACGAAAAATAACGTGTAAAAAGTTTATTCGGGGATCATGCAGGGCTTTGCCACTAGCGCAAATTGCAATTCTGTTTTTCCTTATTGGCAGGAAAATATACCATCTGGCGATTTTTTTATTTTATTAGCGACATTGTTGGCTGTTTAAACTTGCATATACAACCATTATTTTGGAGTGGAGAAATTCAAAGGCCCAATGAAAGAAAGCTGCAAACTTGATATAAAATGCACTGAAATTTATCTAGTTACATGTCATTGAGCAAATTCTTTGTCCACATTGACAAACCATCTTAACAGTGCATTGTTATATCATAATCAGCTTATGTTGACATTTAGCTTGAGTACTGTATGTTGTGAGATAAAAAAATGTATCCAGATAAAATAGTTTGCTGAAAGTTCAAAGAAAACATTACTTTGAAGCACCGATTGTTATGAAAACTACTAAACAGATGGAAAAAGATCAGTCTCAATCATGCAGTACATTTATTTGATGTTGCCACCACAGTAAGAAATGGGCATTTGTTTGGTTCTCCAAAGCTGTCCTTTAGTGGTGACTTCAATAACACATGCACCCTTCATCAAAGAAAGCCGACTACAATCTTCAATAAAAGCAAAGAACCTTCTTCAAAGGAAGTCAGTACCAAACCTAAATAAAAGTAATGGAATCTGATTGATTGTTTCATTTTCCAATGCGACTGGAACACATTTACTGTGCCATGAAAGTTTCCTTTTTACAGGAAAAATGTTTATGTTTATGAACGTTTTCACTACAGGTGTATTTCTCATTTAATATGCATTGATTTAAGATGGTAATTGTGCCAACGAAGCACATATATTTGCTCCCACATTTATTACCTACCCTCCACCCCGCACACATTTTTTGGGGTACATGCATCATTTTCTTTAGCTAACTGACCTGGTTGCTTATAACACAGTTTGGTCCATAACATGGTTGGGTTCTATGACTCCTAAATGAAATTTTCACTGCTCAGGCTTCCACTGTAGCCTGTGTGATAGCTAACTTTAAAATCTTGTTGTCACTACTTCTTCTGAATGCATAGTCATATCATCATGGGGCCTCTATGGATAGACTTCTTATGATGTCTAGTTGATTGTATTAAAACATAGTGTCCCTTGGACATTCAGTATGGCCAATGTATTTTAATATCATTACTCCTTCTGAGTGTCTGGTCATAATGACATGACATTTCACAGAAAATCTTCTCAATGTCTTATTGGTCCTTAAAGAAAATGGTACCAATCTGACACATAAAGTTTTTTCAATGCCTTGTTGGTCTTTAAAGAAAATGGTACCAATCTGACATAGAAAGTCTTCTCAGTGACTTGTTGGTCCTTAAAGAAAATGGTACCAATCTGACACAGAAAGTCTTCTCAATGTCTTGTTGGTCCTTAAAGAAAATGGTACCAATCTGACACAGAAAGTCTTCTCAATGTCTTGTTGGTCCTTAAAGAAAATGGTACCAATCTGACACAGAAAGTCTTCTCAATTTCTTGTTGGTCCTTAAAACAAATGGTACCAATCTGACACAGAAAGTCTTCTCAATGTCTTGTTGGTCCTTAAAGAAAATGGTACCAATCTGACACAGAAAGTCTTCTCAATGTCTTGTTGGTCCTTAAAGAAAATGGTACCAATCTGACACAGAAAGTCTTCTCAATTTCTTGTTGGTCCTTAAAACAAATGGTACCAATCTGACACAGAAAGTCTTCTCAATTTCTTGTTGGTCCTTAAAACAAATGGTACCAATCTGACACAGAAAGTCTTCTCAATGTCTTGTTGGTCCTTAAAGAAAATGGTACCAATCTGACACAGAAAGTCTTCTCAATGTCTTGTTGGTCCTTAAAGAAAATGGTACCAATCTGACACAGAAAGTCTTCTCAATTTCTTGTTGGTCCTTAAAACAAATGGTACCAATCTGACACAGAAAGTCTTCTCAATTTCTTGTTGGTCCTTAAAACAAATGGTACCAATCTGACACAGAAAGTCTTCTCAATGTCTTGTTGGTCCTTAAAGAAAATGGTACCAATCTAACAACCAGTATGGTCACTGTGACAGCCATCTTGAAAATCTTGTTAACACTACATCTCCACAATGAATGGTTGTATAGACTTTACCTTTTCACTAAACGACTTTGTTGTCTGGTTTGTCCGAATTGAAAATGCTAATCAGATCTTCATTTTCATAGCCATTGTATCCACCTTTGAAATCACTATTTTACAGAACTGATAGGTGTAATGATATGGGGTTTTCATTTGATGGCTTTATACGATATATAGTTGGTTCTAAATGAAAATGATAATAGTGAAATCTACAGTATGACCACTGTGGTAGCACTGTTTAAATTTTTGCAATAGCTACTTTTTCTGAACTGATGACTATAAATGTGGTAACATTGTTTTGTATCTAGTTGGTTCGAAATTAAAATGATGCTAAACAATCGTGGTGATCTTGAACATCTTGTTGTCACTACGCGTTTGCAATGAATGGTGGCACTGACATGGGTTTTTCACAAAATGATGACACTTAAATGACTATGTTGTCATTGTTGAGTCATTGTTGCCCTGTATGTTGAAAACAAACACTGAAATGATTTTAAAAAAATTATCAAATGTATTTTAGCATTATAATAGATATCAAATGTCAGTGGTATTTATTTTCATCATCTTTATCACTGACTGTTAAACCACTAAAGTTTCAAGCGGCTCATCAAAGGTACTTGGTATTTCATCTAAAAGTGTATTAATGCAAATGACTTGAATCATGGAGTTCGTTTTACGCTGACTTTATTAATTACATACCATTTTCACAGATTATACATGGACAGTAAGCATTTAATTCAACCTCAAAGGGCCAATGCTCTTGTAATCATAAACCTGTCACCATTTTGTTGGTTGGTTTCTTCCTTGCAGGGGTGTGCATGTTCCAACATAACTTCTGGTCAATACCTATTTCACTAATTTGTCTTGAACATTATATTTAATTTTATAAAATGTTTTCCATTCTCCTAAAGTACTTTTTTTTAATTAATGCAGAAAAGTATAATGATTGACAATTGCAACAGAAATGACAATAGTATATTATTATTCGAGGTTGGTCACCCCTGCAGAGCCTTGCCAACTTTTGGCCGCTATTCCTGGGTGCTATAAATTTGTTACAAATTCCTTGAGCTTTCAAGGGTCAGTGGAATGCACAGCCTATTTTAATGGAGAAACAAAATTGTGCAAAATTATTGAAGCCCATGTAAAAGAAATTCTCTTGATCCAGTATCAGGAAATTTGTGGAACTGGATTATTAGATGTATCACCAGCAGCCACATTGGATTCCTTGCAGTCTTTGTGTAATTTTTTAAAATGTTTTTTGAAAACTCATTGATCCCTTTTAACAAAGCTGGTCATGGGAGCCTTCAAGCTACACTGCATTACACACAAGGTTTCTTTCAACTGAGGTAGGTTTAGTGTCAAACTAGATTCAGGGTATAAGTGAGAATCATGGCAATATATTTGTTATAAGATGGCTCTTACTAAAGTGCCTAATGGTAAGGGACCAATCTGTTGTGGTGAAATGTATGCCTAATACCAAGGCTTAAGTTTATTATGATATACAGTTTGCCTAATACCAAGGGACAAGTGTATTATGATATACAGTATGCCTATACCAAGTGATGAGTGTATTATTATGTACAGTATGCTTAATACCAAGGTACCAGTGTATTATGATGTACAGTATGGGTAATATCTAGGGATGATTGTATTATAATGTACATATGCTTAATACCAAGGGATGATTGTATTTTGATGTACATTATGCTTAATACCAAGGGACCAGTGTATTTTGATGTACATTATGCTTAATACCAAGGGACCAGTGTATTATGATGTACAGTTTTCTCAATATCTAGGGATGCGTGTATTATGATGTACAGTATGCTTAATATCTAGGGATGAGTGTATTTTGATGTACATATGCTTAATACCAAGGGTTGAGTGTGTTTTGATGTACATTATGATTAATACCAAGGGACCAGTGTATTGTGATGTACAGTATGCTTAATATCAAGGCATGAGTGTATTATGATGTACAGTATGCTTAATATCAAGGGATGAGTGTATTATGATATACAGTATGATTAATACCAAGGGACCAGTGTATTATGATGTACAGTTTTCTCAATATCTAGGGATGAGTGTATTATGATGTACAGTATGCTTAATATCTAGGGATGAGTGTATTTTGATGTACATATGCTTAATACCAAGGGTTGAGTGTGTTTTGATGTACATTATGATTAATACCAAGGGACCAGTGTATTATGATGTACAGTATTCTTAATATCAAGGCATGAGTGTATTATGATATACAGTATGCTTAATATCAAGGGATGAGTGTATTATGATGTATACAGGATGCTTAATATCTAGGGATGAGTGTATTTTGATGTACATATGCTTAATACCAAGGGACCAATGTATTTTGATGTACAGTATGCTTAATATCTAGGGATGAGTGTATTATTATGTACATTATGATTAATACCAAGGGACCAGTGTATTGTGATGTACAGTATGCTTAATACCAAGGGACCAATTGTATTATGATGTACAGTATGCTTAATACCAAGGGATCATTGTATTATTATGTACATATGCTTGATACCAAGGGATGAGTGTATTATTATGTACATTATGATTAATACCAAGGGACCAGTGTATTGTAATGTATAGTATGCTTAATACCAAGGGACCAGTGTATTATGATGTACAGTATGCTTAATATTTTATACTGCAGTAACTAAAGTTGCACATCATGTTATAGTTTGACCTGTTTTTATTTTAATGAAGTAAACTAAGTTCAAACTTTTTTTAAAAGTTGATTGTAGATTATATGCACTTGGCAATGATTGTTTTATTTTTTAGTCTACCTGAATGTGGTTCCTATGCACAATTGGAATATTGGGCGAATAACTTTGATGACTTCGCAGTAAGTAGCACCTTTAGTATACAAAGTTTTCCTTTCATTGCCATGATTATAAACATGATATATAATGTGCACAAATATAAGACAGAATGAAACAGTTAGAAGCCAGGTTTTATTGGCATCTACGATTGATACTGTTGGACAGATGGACAGAGTTACCATAGTATGCTTGCAAGCAGAATCACATGTTCTTAGCTAAAACTTTATACACATTTTGGGATGAAGTGAATAAATATGGCCATATCCACATATAAGCTCTGGATTTCACACTGTATTGATGCCTGGGTGTGTTGTTATACTTATAGATTTCTTGTAGAATGCACAGATAGCAAATGACTGTATCCTGTATCTGTGTGTTTGCTAAATGTATGCATTTGTGATATCCAGTTACACACATATGAGAAATTTTGTTGATTAGAGAAATAAAATGTGTTCTTTTACCCAGAGCAGTAGAAAGAACAACACACAAAAGGGCATTTTCACCATATCAGATCCACAGTAATTGTTATGTATTCTCATTTAGTAAGAGTAAGAAAGTATGTTACATTATTTAATCCTTCTACAATTAAAATATATTAGATGTATATTTATATAATGAAAATTCAAGGAATTATAAAAATAATTTTCATACCAGCATTGTTGCCTGATTCATCTGTGTTTCACTTTTAAATAAATTTGACCTTGAGTTATGGTTAAGGGGAAGGCAGGGGTGCATAAATATGAAAGGGCATTGCTTACAAATCTACAGTCTAAGTTTGACAGATTTTCCTCCAAGGTTTGGTACCATACAGAAAACTTTACTGAAAACATAAACTACATTTCAGAGTCACAGTTAGGGCAGTGGTACATGAATTTGAAATAATTGTGCTTACTTATTGTATAGTTTAAGTTTTTATTATGACTCTTTGGTCTTAAATTTAACAACAGAAAAGAGCGAAAACCAACAAGGTTTCTAAAATTCAACAAATTATTTATTTCCCCAGAAACCACTCTGATGGGCTAGTGGTTAGAGCATCCACCTCAGATGCGGGAGGTCATGGGTTCGATTCCTGGCTGAGTCATACAGAGACTTATAAAAATGGTACTAGCAGCTGCCTCGCTTGGTGCTCAGCATTAAGAGATTAGTGTTGGGACTGGTCAGCTTGGTGTCAGGATAATGTGACTTGGACATCATGCTGCATGTCTGCGACATAATGCCCCAGTGCTAGACATCACTATAAACTGCCACACTGCAGACATCATAGCGATATGACTGAAAAATTGTTAAAGCTGCAATAAAAATCAAATCTCACCCACACCCACACATTTCCCTAGAATACAAAGTGAAAATTTTAAAAGAACTTAAAAGATTGTGAACTAATCCAAAATAGTCCTCAGAGTTCAAAAGTCAACATGTATGAAGTTCCAATTGTTCCAGATAAATTCCTGTATTGAAAGTGTTGATGTCTTTGTAGTTTCAAACGTGCTAATGTGCCAGTGGCCTAGAATTTGGCAATGTGGTAATTTTGTATCATAATAACAGAATCCAAAATGGCCTTGACTGAATTTGCTATAATTCCAAATTAATATTTTAGTCCAAGAATATTATTGACACCTTTGTAATTCCAGAGAATAATAATTTGAATAAATAAATCCACTCAAATTAAAAATAGAACAAAACAATAAGACTGACTCGGCTTCAGATGTTAATGCAAGAATGAGTAATTTTTCAAGTGAACAACAATGATATAAAAAGCTATGACAGTAATAAAGCCAGGATGTATGTCAGTCTTTTCCATAAACATTCAGAGTTATCAACAAGTTTAGGAATTTCCAAGTGGAAAACTGATGACCTAGACTCAGATTCAAATAAACTTGTTTACCTCCATTAATATTGACCTGAATATTTGATCTATAATTTTAGAGAAATATTAGCTATTATGTTGTTTACAAAATAAATGTCAGTGGTGAGGTACACCATTAACTTGATTTTGGACAGTTGTTAGGTACAAAGTACATACATAACAATAATCAAAAATAGCCAACATATAATACAACTTAAACATGCATAACAGTTTGTCGTTTATGCCCATACAGAAAGACTTAAATCAAAAACTTTACCCAAATTTTCAGATGAATTTGGTATTGCCTGAGGATCAGAGTTAATGAAGGGTTGTGTCAGCTTAAAAGGATGGTGATTACTGATTCTGCTGTATAAGTAGTATTTCTGCTTCTTCCAGGGTTTAAAACTTATGTCTGTAAAGACAAAACTTTAATTGAAAAACTAATCCAATTTTGAAAGTGACCTTGACCTCCCCTGGGGTTCAGAAGGAGGGTAGAGGTACATGAATGTGAAACCCATAGCTCTCTGGTTCAACATTTAAGTGATGACGGCTATCCATTCCATGGGTTGACACTTACGACCATACAAACATTTTTTTCAACTGAAAACCTAACCGTGATTTTAAAATAACCTTTATCTTGCCTGAGGGTCAGAGGAAGGGCAGGGGTTATGTATAATGTATATTAAAGGGTAGAGCTTCACACTTATACCATCAAAATATGATATGGGAATTATGACCAGCACTGTGGAACACTTCTGCCATCAGATTGATTGAGTATATCCATGTCTCATCTATGCTAAAGTAGGTTTTACAGAGGCATTATACACATAATATTTGTATGTAAATATTTCTTGTTTAATTTGAACAATAATAGTTACTTTTATTTCTTTTCCCAGGCTGCTTTAGTTGTTTTATGGGATATAATGGTTGTAAATAACTGGCATGTTTTCTTGGAAGCTTACTCAGCAGCTACCACAAAGTAAGTTGAATGTCATACTTATTAGAGATTTATATTGTTTTTATTCAAATTGATGATAATTTGTGAGCCAAGAATCATCAAGAGAACTTATGAATGGAGTGTATATAGTGAACATTTAACTGAATCAAGGCAGTAGCCATCGCACTTTCAACAATATATATGTGTGTATCTTATCTAATGGAAAATATGCCTTGTTTAAAAAATTGTATTGCAGTTTGTACAAATGTGCAATTTAGTAAAATATCTTAATGTTATTTGTGATTGAAATGCAGGTCATTACATTATAGTAAGAGTCATCTCCCTTTTGAGAGTCATTTAGGTGTCCTAGTTCTCTCACCAGCTCCTTGACAAACAACTCATACAGCAATGAAACAGTTATGTAAATCTGTTAAAAGATCGATTACTGTTATAGCTAAAAAGAGATAATATGTTCCTGGGTACATAAAAAATGTATACACATGGATTTTGACTTTTGTCATTCAAAATTTCTGTTGCTTTCTTTTTTATTGAATAGCGAAAATGAAATGTTGAACTTAAAATACATGAATTTTCAGTAAAATAAAATTATTTACTTTGATTTAACTTAATTTTAATATACTTTCAGATGGTCCTATATCTATTTCATCGTCTGGTGGTTACTATCTGTGGTCATTGTCCTTAATCTTTTCACAGCTCTAATTTTGGAGGTGAGTTGAAGTTGGAGTGTGTATTAGTATTATTTCGTGTGAAAACAAAGTGATGCAACATAATTGTTTTCTCTTTGCAAAGCTTGTGTGACATCCTGGAAATGTACTCAAGCTGAAAGGTTCTTAAGGATGAAATCATCCTTTTTATAGATCATGACAGACTTACAAGAGTGATTTATTTTACATTTCTTGTGTTTTAAATTTCCACATTTAATTCTCCAAATAGACTTCTCACATGCAAACAAATAAAAATATTATGATATTATGCTTCCACGATAAGAAATTCATAATAGCAAATTGTTAACCGGTAACCTGTTTTTGCAGTTTTTGCTATTTAGCAAAAATTCAAGTTGAAAATGTGTGACTTCCAAGAATTTTAAAAAGAAGAAACCATCATAACTGATGGGGTGAGTTTTGAATTGCACTGACCTAAAAGAGCTGTTTAATACATATCTTTATGTGAAGATAAAGGCCAAAATTACTGATCTTTACCTCAAATGAAAGCCAGTGTGTTTAGTATTCATGGACCGTTTCAGCATATCAGTTTTTTCTGTATTCCTGGACTGTTCCAACAATCACTGACAAAGATGAGCCTGTACTGATAAAAATAATATTGTCTGAAATACAACCACAAGATATCAGATAGTTCAGTGCATGTACTGTTAAGAAAGAGTGTTGTCTGAGATACATCTACAAGACATGGATCAACTAAATATATGTACTGTTAAGAAACAGTGTTGTCTTAAATGCATCTACAAGACATGGATTAGATAAATGTGCTGTTATGAAACTGTTGTCTTAAATGCATATGCGAGACATGGATCAGCTAAATATATGTTCTGTTAAGAAACAGCATTTTCTGAAATGCATCTACAAGACATGGATCAGCTAAATATATGTTCTGTTAAGAAACAGCATTTTCTGAAATGCATCTACAAGACATGGATCAGCTCAATGCATCTTTACTTCATTGTCATTTCAAGCTAAAGGTAATATCTTACAGCATGCTTCCTGTGAGTGTATGACAACAATATAACATACATCAGAACCATCAGAGGACAAAACACGTTAGATTAAAATAAATTTGCATCTCTGTAAGCTATTTTACTATCAGGTTGCAAAGGTTTTGTGACCTGCTGTGGTTCATGTTTAACTCTAGACTTGTCTTTTATCAGTAGTCAGTTTCATCCACCATTATCCTCATTTGAAATAATGCATACACATGATCAAAAATATGAACCAAGTTAAGTCGTTTGCATTTATTTTCCATGGCCTGTGTAAGTGTACAATGAGAATATCTAGACCAGTTTAATAAAACCGTCAGATGTAACTTTGCTAATATGAAAATGTTATACTCCTAAAAGTATAGATAACCTCTCAAGTGTATGTGTCCTTGTTTGTGCAGTTAAGCATAAGGAAAATTTACAAAACAGAAAAAGTTTGGTTGGTATTTTTTCAGCAAGACTTAACACATTATTGGTTCTATCATTTCCTATGTACACGCCAATGCATCCAACCTGGGTTGGTCTAGGCAGGTATTGAACTTACAACCTTTGAATTATGAGTCCAGTGCTGTACCAAATGAGTTAGTACTGCTCCTTATAAATGAAAACTGGGGCCCCGAGTGGTCTAAAGTGCTCACCATTGCGGATCACTGCCATCTCATCTCTTTCGATGTGGTTTCAAGTCTCAGATTTGGCCAATGTGGGTATGTGAGAAAGCTCGCCAGTAGCTTCCAGTGGGTCAGTGGTTCTTTCTGGGGTTTTTCCCCCGAGTTCTTCCTCCACTATTAATACTGGCTGCCATGTATAACCTGTCTTGTGCTGAAAAATGGCGCTAAACCCTACAACAACAACAACAATAAATGAAAACTAAATCTCAAGAGATAGATCATGCATCTAAATGGAACTGTTTACTTTTTGTTTCCTTCTTCTAAAGTATTATTTTAAGCGGATTATGTATGCATGGCATTCCTCATTTTGGAATATGCTGTTTTAGTCAGGCATGCAATTTTAGTAATGTTCATTCATTTAATAAGTAATAATGACTTTCCTTGGTAACCATTAAATGAATTGTGACCTCATCCTATTGCCGAGAGTATTGAGTGACATGTTTATAATGCAGCTTCAAGAGGCATTGGAGCAATGAATTTCACTTCATCTGTCTGTTTGTGTCCCCCATTGGTCCTCCCTCTTCAAGTTGTAAATTGGCTCCTTATGTCTATCTTCTTATGCCTTTTGAGAGGAAACTTAAATGTGGATGTATCTTTGGATGAACATTTAAAGTAAAGCATCTTTCTTTCCAAATCTGGGTCACACTGACCTAGTTTTCAGAGTTTATTCAGCATAAATTGGTACAATTTAGTAATTTATTCCAGTGATGCTAAACTTATTTGGCATGGTTTATTATTCTTTTCTTCACAGAATTTCATCATGAAATGGGACAAATTGAAGCTTGCATCCCGCAGACGAACTAGAAGTGGATCTGCTTCAGCAACGTTGTACAGTATGACAGTGCATGATATGTTCAGGTATGTTGTACAGTATGACAGTGCATGATATGTTCAGGTATGTTGCTCACTGTTCCTTGCTTCAGACTTTGTTCTTCAAAGACAGTCTGTAATAATTGTTCAGATATTAAATTTTAAAAATGGACTGCAGTTCCTAAGACTTGTTATAATAGCTGTAATTCATTGACATTTTTAAATACTTTATAAAAGCTATTTTAACTTATACTTACATAAGAGATCTTATTCTGCTTCCAGGGCATGCAATTTGTACTATATAGTATTATTGAACTCGGAGTGGCCCACTTGAGACTCTTGTTATTGCTACTACTCCTGAATGGATGGTCATATCAGCATGGGTATTTTACTGAAAGGCTTCTTATGATGTCTAGTTAATCCGGCATGAAAATGATGCCATCTAATGTGGCTGCCACAGTGGCAATCTTGAAATCACTACTTCTGAATGAACTGTCATATCAGCATGGGGTGTTCACTGAAAGAATTCTTACAATGTGTAGTTGTTAGTAAATAAAAATGGTGTCAGTCGGACCCCTAATATGGTGGCAATTTGGCAGTCTATTTGTGATATTTAATTTATTTGTCACCCAGAGCTCTCTACTATATTAATAGCATAAAAGAACTTTTTTGTGCTTGTTTTTTATATTTTTTTTAATTTTTAGCTTTATTGGTCACTGATCTGATAAACTTGATGTCTATTGTCTGTCATCAGTCACTCTGTCATCTAGTGTCTGATGTCCATCCAGTCGTACAAGTTTGTTATCGCTACTCATCCCCAACTACTTGTAGGATGCCATGAAACTTCACACACATTCATCCCACAGTCTATTTTATTCTGAATGAAAATCATGCGGATTGGACATCTGTAATTGCTGCCATAGTGACCAGCTTGAAAATCTTGTTATTGCCTCTCCTCCAGAATGGATGGATATATCAACATGGGATTTTTACAAAAATACTTCATAAGATGTCTTGTTGGTCCTAAATGAAAATGGTACCAGTCAGAACTCTAATATGGGCAATACTATAGTGATCTTGAAAATCTTATTAACGCTACTCCATCTGAATGGAATGTCACATTGACATAGGATTTTTACCAGAAGACTTGGTATGATTTCTAGTTGGACCTAAATTAATATGGTGCTAATCGGAGATATAATATGACCAATACAGCAGACATCTTGAAAATATTGTTTTGCTGCTTCTGAAGAATGGGGTTTCATTAAAATATTTATTTTGTGTCTAGTTGATCTTGAATTTAAATGATGCCAACAAGATGTAAAAATATGTAAATAATTATACAGAATTTGTCTGATCTAATACTGGTAAGAAAAAATTCTTAACTTTTATGCTTATGTTTAATGTTTTGCACATATGTTGTGGTGATATTTGTGATAATTTACATGTGACTCTTCATCAGAGAGGAATGAACAGTACCCTTTTTCTAGTGATAGGCATGAACAAAAGTTTGCAGAATGCGATGTTAAGAAATGCAAGTAGTCAGGTAATAATATCTTCAGTTTTGAGATCATTGGTTGTTTTAATCACCCATTTTAACATTTTAATATTGTATTTCACAAATTTTCATTTCAGTTCATTGTACAGTTTCTCTTGGAATTTGGGGCTTCGAATTTGGGGCTTTGTTAAAGAAGGTTTTTTTTGCAGGCTAGCATCCATTTTACAAACTAGCAACAACTTAATGTATATGAAAGTAAATAAATTTTTAAAAAATCAAGCATGCTTTATGCATAATTAGGTAAATTAAACAAATAATTCTGGATAAATAACCTTCAAAATAGCCTGAATCATTTACAACTTAAGTATTGTTTACAATGTAAAGACACAGCTGTCATCAACAGGGAAGGGAGACAACTCAACAACTTGAAATATTTACTGCTTTCATAACTCAAAAATAAGATGTTCTTTAAAAAAAAAAAATCTGTAATGTTAGCAGATATTTTCAAAATTTGGTGTATTTAAGTTTTGTTTTTAAAAGAAAGCACCTTATTGAAATCATGTTACTACCACTTGAAGTTCTGAGTGCATATGAATGTTGAAACAGTAATCTGCAGTTTTACACATTCCTATGTCTGCTACCGGCCCATAAGACGATACTTTTTGACCAGAAAATCTTAGCTTTGTCTTATACTCCAAATTGACTTATATATGGATTATGTAATCCGAATCGCTTGATCAAATTTTTCATATGGAAAATAATTATCCAAGAGTGCAAATAATAATGTGTAAAAAATATTTCATTTTGGAGAAGAGATCATGTATGAAAAAATGCAGGATCCCACACTGAGTATTTAAACAATTAAATGAATGTCAGTATTAAATATTTAACATAGATCAGATGTAATTGCACTAAAGCAACATGCACCAGTAATGTAAGTTGTTTAAATTTAATTACATATATGTACATTAGAATTTACAAGTTAGAAGATGAATAAGCATGACAAAGACATATTCCATGACAATTTTATTCTTGCACCTAATGATCAAAATAAAATGTATGCCCGATTGAGAGAGACAGACACACAGAGATGTCTTCATGATTGTAAATCTGTATTGTTCAATTACCTGATGACTGATCTTACTCATGTACAAGTGCAGTACCATATTCCATTATCAATTAATACCTCTAGGTAAGCAATTCCTTCTAGTTTTTTGTTGCCACTTCCATTACTAAAAGAATCACAAGGCTTTGTAGTGGTATTTACATGCTAATTAAATATGCTATGGCTGTATTCAATCATTCCAAGATAGCACCTGTCTGATGTCAAGAGTCAGCAGACCAGATCAGATTAGTGAGGCTACCAATACAAAATGAGGCTACCGATGGGTATTATGAATACAGTACCATATAATGAAATGAAATGCCAGGTGGTTACTAGTGCAAATTTCTCAGCCAGTGACATTTTTCAACTTGCGGACGGAACCCACCGTAATTTAAAGTACATCTAGGATGAGCAAAGGTCAAAAACAATTGCCGCCTAAGTACAGGAAGAGTACATGCACTTTAAACAAAATCTTGTTTGTTGAGAATGGAGAGGTCGTTATACTTGAAATGAAAATTAGACAGCATGCAAAATGGTCATTCTTGAGATTTAACCTAATGGAGACTAATTGGATATAACTATTGTCAATATATAAACCCTGAAGAAGTATGGTATGTATTTTAATAGTTTACATTTACTGTTTCCTTTATAAATGTTTCTCTCTTTGATAAAAGTTTCAGCAACATGAGGGCAATAAGGTATAAAAAAAATTTTTAAAAAACACCACAAAGAGCTGAACTCTCTCTTTCTCTCTCTCTCTCTCTCTCTCTCTCTCTCTCTCTCTCTCTCTCATATTGGACCATATTTTACTTTGATCTTGAGGTACAAGAAGAAAAATGTGATGGAATATATCTACATCATTCTCTCTGTATCACTCTTCCCCTCTCCACCCCCCACCCCCCAAAAAAAACAACAGAAAAAGTATTTTAGTATTAATGATGCAATTTCCCTATTGCTGGAAATCTGAAATAGCATACAGTGATACTTTTAATGTTTATGAAACTGGAAGCTATTATAATTTAATTCCTCACAGCATTGTGAGTTTTGTCCTACCTGTATAACTCAATTAATTTTTGTGTCAGTGTCATTATATGTAACTAAAAGTACATAATACATTTAAAATACTTCTTGTGAAACAAATTAGGTACTTTTAGTTACATTTAATGATCCTGACTGGAAAGGTTACTAAGTTACAGATAGGATAAAATTCGCAATGCTATGTAGAACAAAGTGAAAAATACAATCCAGGGTATTGATCTGGACTCGTCTTATACTCAGCATCGACTTATGTATGGGTGAAGGATGGAAAAAGTGCCAAATTTGCTGATTCGACTTATACTCTGCATCGACTTATAGGCTGGCAAATACAGTAAATAGAATCTCCCAAGTGAACTTTAGTCTTCCATATATGATGTGTTACAAGATTATGCTTCTTATTACAATTTTTTAATATATGGTGGAATATGTTTCATCTGGCAGGGAAAGGGATGAAGAATTAACTCTTAAAAATGAGTACTGAGCTGAAATATTGAGTAACAAGAGCGTAATTGATAGTTTACAAGTGATAACAATTTTTGGCCACCATGTCATGGATCCAGATGTGTTAATGGATTAAAAAATGCTCAGAGACCATTGTAGACACATTCTATAGTAGTAAAATGTCTATTCTTTTGTTCCAGACATAGCCTGGCTGAGCCAGACGAAGAAGATATTATGGGACATTTACGACGACATCGTTTTATGAATCTAAATGAAAGCACAAGGTACTGATGATGAAATAACAGTCTGATTTTATTAACATGGGCATACCCTTGAGTGTTTAAATAATAGAGTCATCAGGTCCTTTTTGATGATAGACTGAACTTGAATAGTGTCAACTTTTATGAGAGCCTTTTTTTTATTGACACTTGGCAGAAAATGGGATATCAGTTGCAAACAGGGTGGTGAGGTATAGTAAAAGTTAGTTTTTCTTCTGTCACACTTTAATTTACTTCTTATCTCCTGAAGTGACTTCATGAAACAATATTTTAGTATATTGACTAAACATTGTACCCTTCCAAAAAATGGAGTATTTTAACATTATAAGAGTTGTTCCCATGTTTACTATTTCAAAATGTCTGTCCACCCATTTGTTGCTGTCTTCTGAAGTTAAAATCTTGTGCACTATTTATGAAACTTAGTATGTATTTGTATCATGACAAGAGTTTGTGTCCATACATGATTCGTTTTTGTCAGAGAAGCATTTTTAGAGTTATCTCCCTTGGGTTGAAAATTGTATCACACTTAACATCATCTTAAATGTTTAAGGTATCTTCCTGAAACTTGGCATGCTATTGCATCATGACTAAAAATTATTTTTAGAATACTATAGAACCTTTTATTGAAATAAGCAAAGTAATACAGTTAGGGACCAAACTGAATAATGTTGTAGTTTATAACTGAAGGAACAGTATAAAATAAATAAAAATATAAACAGTGACACTTTAAGAATAGAAAGTAATTGGCTGTAAAAATGGAGCCTATAATACTGATAAATTATTACAAGGTTGACATGGTATTATGATGATAGGTTGCGTGTGAACAAAAAATGCTTGATTGGATGAATTGATGTTAGAGACAATTTACAATTGAAAGCTAGCATAAACTATGTGTAGTGTCATACTTGTGAATTAGAATTTCTTTACACAGTTCTATATACATGTTTGCAAACTGTCCCATTTTCCTAATATTGAGTTTGATCTAGTAAATACATAAAACACCGTATTTAAGTTTTTACATTTATTTTCATGGAATTATTTCTCAAAACTTTGCCATATTTGAAATTCTTAAATATTTGGAAGCCACTTTGATATGATTGGTGCAAAAGAGTTTGTCAGTTGCCTGTCTTGCCATATTACAGTGCCTGAAATATTTGTCATTTTATGTTATTGCATGTTTTTGCATTATTTTACAGTATTTCAAACAGTAGTGTTATAACTCTGTTGACCACAAATTGATGATTCATCTGTAAAGATGTCAACATGAATATGAAAATATTAATTATTAATTAATTATTAATTAAAACAATATTAATTTATTAATAATTTCTTAATATTTAGAAATAATTGTTATCAGATTATAGCAAAGTAGAAGGAAAATTAAAGTTGGAAGATAGGTCACATAGGTTGTCTTTTTAAAGTACTACTGAAGTCAGCTTTGTTAAATGGGGATTTAAGCCAGGTGAGCAGTATTATGGCCTCTTGGGACACTTGTTTAACATGATTTTGAAGTTACAGGTAATTGTATTGATTTATTACAAGACTTTTGTATATGTACATGTGAAATTATTTCATTGGTTAAAATATGTATGCATAAATGCATATATTGATGAATGAGTGAATAAATGGATGCAGTGTATGTTTGGATTTATGTGTACAGGTGTACAGGTCTTCTAATATGTATGTATACTCTTTGTGAGAAATGAAATGACATGAAATTTTGGACATTATTTCCCAGCTTGTAAATTTCTTCCACATCAAGCAGAAAGTCCTTATTTTGAAAATTACAGGGTTATAATGTTAGCATGATTATGGTGATTGTATTTCACATATTATATATGCAGCTACAGAGTCATATTTCAGTATTTGTCAGTACGTATCTTATTTATGACTTTTGGGGCCTCAGTTAATAAAGTTGATGAAGCCCTAAATCATGTCAGTTCATGATCAATTTGGTTTGTGCAAGTGAACTTTACTGGGAAGTATTGGATATTAATGCTTTTATATTAATGTGACCATGGCTTACAGGAGTAATGGCTCCTATTTATCAGTACTGACTTAAATTTGTACAGCTTAACATTAGCAAAAATGGATGGAATCTAAATAAGTCAGCTATGTGCCTCAATATTCATGAGACTTTGAATGAGTTCAATTTCTGGGTTTGTACGACCTCTTCTACAAGAGTTATTTCCCTTGATCGTCTCTATTGATGACTTGGGTTTGTACAGTAGAACTTTGCCAATGTGTTTTCCATTTCAACCAAATTCAACATGCAACAGTGTATTGCAAAGAGCTTAAAGGAGTTTAGTGTTCCACTTTCCACATTATCATTTACCAAGTTATGCCCCCTGATTGCCAGCACTTTTGACTTTGGTTATCATGGGATAATTTTGCTGAGGTTTATTTGATTTAAGGTAGTTTTGGTTCATGGCTTCATATTGATGAGAACAAGAAATGATTTCAGCCAAATTTTAAATGAAGGTTTATACTGATGTTATCTGAGTGAATATGATTTCTGACAATCTTAGTCATCTTAAAGAGTACAGGGTAATCATGGCCACAACATACCAATTCTGTTGACTTTGTTTATCAACAGAAGTTCTCTGTTTAAAATCCTGCTGATCAAATTAATGTGAGCAGGGTCCCTTTGAAATGCATCCACCACTGATAGCTTTAGTTTGTTTTACATTGTTTATGCAACAAAATTCCTACAACAGTCGCTCTTAATGGCCAAGATGCTGGTGTAAATACAGTTGCTTTTCACTGTAAGGGACCTCAGAATAAAACATTGTCTTTTATGAAGTTAACATGATTATTGATCCCATTATATCAGTTTTGGTGAAATTGCTACTCATGTTATTTCACTCACATTTAGTGTGTCATTCATGTTAAAAAAGAGGGATCATTGTTTTACCCTCAGGATCAAAGAAATCAAAAACACAGAGGTAATCACCCATCTTGAATGGGTAGCCACTATTCCTGGCAAATGCTGTAATTTGGAATCGAATCTATGTCTGCATAGGTGTTAATTATATTTGATACCCATATGCAGTCTAGATTTGGATTATTTTCTATCTTCAGTACATTGGCATTATCGTGGTGCATATTTGTGAATGTTTTTGTTTTCTGTAAATCTTGATTCAACCATTGTGATATTTGTCTGAGCAGGGTGAGAAAATTTAATTGGAATTATTTGCATAAATTTTATGTTTTTCTTTGGTTGCCAAAGCAGCATTAGATTGTACCTTATAGAGATATGATAGCAAATGTGGTACAGCAATTTTCTTACCCACCAACTAACAATTTTACTGGCATCCTCTCAGTTTTAGTAATTAATATAAACATTTCTTTTCTTAAAATCTGCATTCAGCATACTTTCATATATTTAACATTAAGTTACTCCACTTTGTTGAAAATATGATACAGAAGATTGTCATGTCAGCAGTAGCTTGCCTTTAGCCTGTCCCAAAACAAAGAGCCTAATTGGAACAGTGTGTGTGTGTGTGTGTGTGTGTGTGTGTGCATGCATACATGCATATTGCACCTCTGCACAGTTGTGGCTATATGGTGCCAACTAAAAGATAAACTTTTAATAAAAATATAAACTTAGATTGAAGAAAAATTTTGAAAGATAAACTCAATGTAAACATGACATACAACAAGAAAAATATAAATAGTGATATTAAAATTCTGTAAAATGTACATAATATAAAAAATAATGCATAACAAATCCCAAAAACATGCATCTTGTATACATAGTTGATTTACTGGGATTCAGCTATGTATTTTCAATAAATATGTTTAAAGTTGATGTTGGTTTTTGCTCTTAGAACTTAATTTAAGCACTGCTGAAGAAATAGAAAACACAGAGGTAATAAAAATGTCCAAATCTCTGTCATTTTATATCTATGATGAAAACTAGTCACTTACAAGAACTGATAGGATGCCAGGGAGAGATAAATATACTGTCTAGTCTGTAAATCCTCATATTTTATCCATAGTCACACAATTTTAAAGTTGAAACATGTATGATGTGGTAAAAGTATTTAATGTTTTCTACACATTTTAAGTTCAATATATATTTTGATCCACACTTCTCACATGAAAGAACATCAAATAATATTTTTATTCTTCAAATTACCTTACCTAATCATTATACCTAAGGAGAACTACAACAACCTTGCAAATCCTGCCCTCCTAATCTATAATGTTTTAGCTAAGAAGCTAAGAGTTATTTGCCTACCTATGCGAGTTCCCTCATCATTATTAGATATTATTTAATGCATGAAGACTCAGCCTTACTTGTTTTGACTGAAGACATTTTCTGCCTACTGCCACTGGAGTTGTGTCCTCTGACAACAACTGCCTGGTCTAAAGTTCTAGCATCAGTTGATTGTTGAGTAAGAAGGAAGAATCTACTGTTAAATTACTGTCAGTCTGGAAGAGTTCAGTGATATTCTGCGCTGCTTATATTATCAGTTACAAGACCGAAACATCAACCAACCCTTTTTCTGACAAAGATGTCTTCCTGCTAACTTTAGACACTGATTTGTTAGGTCCCACACACCACTTTTCCACTTGGATATCCCAACAGTTGATCAAGGTATTCTTGGTAGTGTGCAACATTGTGGCTGTGGGCTCTATGTTTTTATATCCCAAATCCCACAGGGCATACACCGATGTCTGTTTCCAAAATGGTTTCCAACATTCTTCGCCTAATGCTGTAACAGCAGCTTCAAACTGACAGAATAAAATGCAGTGCTCTCTACCTCCACCTTTCTTAAAACCATTATAAGGCCATGATATGCATGCAAATTTTGTCATCATTAATGGTCAGGTTGACAAAATCCACAAACAAGCCACCAAGGAGACCAATTTCCCTCCCTCAAAGTTCAGCTACAGCCAGGGAATTTTCAGGTCAATCAACAAAATGATTTGAAAGGATGCCATTAAGATACAAGCCATAGGGAAGCAGTCCTACCAAATCTACAACTGTTGAAAACCACATTTCTCCTGGACAAGAGGTAGTGAGAGGGCAATAAATTTCACCAGTGTTCCTCTTCATGAGAGCCTCCCTTGATATTAAAATGACATCATCATCACACCATGCTTATTACAGATCCCAGCAGAGGAAAAGGCTCCAATTCTTCACTGCTCAGTAGGACAACATATGCCACAATGACCTATGGAACCAACAAGTGATTTCTGAGGAACTCAGTATCACTTTCAGTGCACCTCCTGATTTGGCCATGGCTCCTTCAGCTATTTGCCCTATCATTGACTTAGGTGCACTCAGTGAATTCACACCTCTTGGTTCACAGTGGACACACAACAGGTTCCTAATGCCATCCAGGTGAGAGACTGTGCTATAAGTGTGGACTTGAAAGATGTGTATATTTTAGTCCCCATTCACACTGCTTCCAGGAAGTTTCCACGATTTGCCTTCAAAAGATACTGTTGACCAGTTCAGGGCAGTCCAAGTTGGACTTGACGCTGGTCCTTGTGCTTAAACTTGATTGATGAATGGGGAAAATGGCACATGTCTTGACCACCTCCATGGAGGCAACATCAACTACCTGGACTGCATTCTGCAAAAACATCAGTTGAGTATCATCTTGGAGCAAGACATTATATCTGTTGGTACTGTCCTTCTCAACCTTACCTTGTCAAAAAGCACAAATCTGACCTCATACAACCTAAACATTTTATTAATCAAGTTATAGAGTTCAGTACTCATGACAGGTAATTAGAGGACATCTCCCTGAGTTACAAGCATTGAAAATCAGTACAATGTTGGCTTCCATGCCTATAAGGAATGATCTAATCAACCTAGAATCCTCTTGCCTGCTAGGTTTGCTCAGTGTGGCAGTGGATAGCTTAGTCCTAGGTCACCTATTTATGCACCTGTTACAAATTATTATGTTATCTGAATGGAGGCAGAGGCCTTACCCATTTAACCAGCTTCTTACAATCTGCACAAATATGATGTTGCATCTCAGAAGATGGGGCAACCTCACTTGGCTTATGCTGGGTAAACCACTGCAGTACAACCTCTGTTAATCACAGTCTGGATTTGAGCACAGATTGATGTGAGGAACACCTCCTTCCATCATTCTGGGGTGACAGTGGAGTGTGGCCCCCTCGAGAGCATCATTTACATATCAAAATTCTCAAGATGAAAACTATTTCATTGGTGGCAGGAGGATCTACTTAAGGATGGAGTTCTGAATCTGTCCAACAACTCCATTGTAGTGACTTATCTCAAATGCCAGTTGTTCCCAGACCTTTGTGTTCTTGTTTGGGATTATCTAAAGTGGCATCTTCAATAACAGATCCATGTCCAAGTTTGTCATATTAATGGCAAACGAAATGTATCAAGTGACTTGCTGTCTTGCAAGAATCATGTCTGGATCACATTAAACAAGCCCTCAGGAACAAACACTTCTCACAGTCAGTGGTGGATGAATCTCTCAAGCAAGATGGCCCTCTGCTTTAAAAGCATACAAAGGCAAATGGAAAAACTTCACACTGTGGTGTGCCCAAGAACACATTATACCATTGCAGGCATCAGTACCTCAAATAGCTAACTTCCTTCTATGGCTCCTTGGTGAGAAGCAGTTAGCACCAATCGCCAATCACAATTGAAGGCTGTTGTTCCATGATGACTGACACCCAGCAGAGAGGACGTCAGACATAACAAAGACCTATTAGATCTTCTTGCCAGATTTGATTACACGTGTCCAAAGACATTGACTCTTTGCCCAGAGTGGAATCTATCACTGGTACTAACCTGGCTTAACAAAATACAATTAGAACCACTCTCAAGAGCCTTATTGGTTCACACTGCATAATTATCACATATGATCCCTTCTTTCATGGCCAAGAACAGACTCCCATTCATGGGGAATCAGACATTTGTAATTAAATTCCGTCTGCTCTGGACACTTCATCTCAGGGTCATCAACAGCACCCAATGTCAGCTCTGAAGTGGTACTAAAGAAGGAGTGAGCTGTTGCATCAAAGGACATTATGATTATTCTAGAGGGAAAGGACAATATATTAGCAAAAACAGCTTTGTCCAGGATAAAATGGGGTATTCATTTTGCATATCAGAAAATAATCCAAACCAAGTTAATTGCTTCACATCTCAAGGTTCACCTGGATCTGATGGGACTTATAGCTGTGGTGCAATGGGTTACTTTTCTGAGTTGTTCGACAGCTTCATAGAGACACATCTTTGACTTCCGCTTGATTTGCCTGAGGAAAAATATTTTCCTTTCCAAGCCACTCCCTAACTCATATTCTCCAGTGTGGCTACCTAGAAGCTCACTCAAATACCTAAGGGGTAAGGACATGTATTTCCCTCCACATCTTACCTATTCTTCCAAGGTATTATGCTCAGGTAATGTGCTTTACAAAGAAACCAATTTTTCCTGGTACAATGTTTTTTTAATAGTCCTTACCTAATCATAATACACATACATCCTCCCAGCCTCCCTCCCTCCAGTTAGACAGCAGGCCTTCCCATCCAGTAGTAACTGAAGTATTCATGAGATTTGATGCCAATCCGTTTATCAAGTGGAGATAAATGCTACCTAGGTGGGTAGATAACTTTTAGATTTTTGACTAAAATGTTTTAGCCTGGGATGGCTGGATTTGAGAGGTAGTACATGTAGTAGTTCTTCTAAAGTATTAAGACTGGGTAAGTGTCATTGAAGAAATATGTATTTTTGTACTTGAAAAACTTGGTTTTGCTGCACGTTGATGCACATAGGCTGCATTATTCACGAGCTCAGGGTTTTTTTCTTTAAAGTAATTGATTTTTTTGTTCTTGTTCAACACAGAAATAAAAGTCATTTACCAATTATAGTGTTGTACAAAATATATTGCATAATATTGTTTAAAGTTTTCAATAAAATACTTATGTATCTAGCTTGTTTTTTATCATTATACATTAGAGATGCTATTTGTAAGCTGGTATGCATGCCAATTAAAATAATGTGTTACATACTAAGCTTTGCTCTGTTATAAGTGCCCCCACCACTTTTTTAACATTTTTCAGGCTATTTGTATAATGTCCTATTCAGAGAATTTGTTAATCATTTAAAAAATATTGATACAAAATTTGTTGTAATAGTTTTTTTCTTCAAGTTTTCCCTTTGTTGGTTTCTCATGAAGAATGATTTTACCAATATATACAGTTAAAGAGTTGCTTTCTTGCATGTATATTAAGCCTGGAGCAGGCCTCCCTGAAGTAACAGACCTAGCCAAATATTGAAAATGTCATCCCAATAATTGACAGATCACCCTAGTTCAAAGACTTGTGATACATTTCAGGTATACTGTTTCAACCATGTACTTTCTGTCAGATGTGGACATGATTTTGTCCTCACAGATTGGCATAGCATTTCTTGAAAGATGTTAACCAGCTGAATGACTTAAATGGAATAATGACTATCATGTTTGCCCATTATCAAGTTGTGGATTAAAATTACTTTCTAAAGCATGAAATGGCAGTGGATGGCTATAAACACTGTCATTGCAAACAAATAGGCAGGACTTAAAGAAGGTCAGATATATGGCATTTCATTATGACTACCCATTCATTTCATTATAACTACCCATTCATTTCATTATCACTACCCATTCATTTTATTATGTTCGCTTTGGTGGCCTTGGGTGCAGGTCATGGGTTAGTACCCTTGCCAAATCATAGCAAAAACTTATGAAAATGGTACTAGCAGCTGCCACACTTTGTATTTAGCATAAGTTAGTGTTAGGACTGTTCAGCCTGGTGTCAGAATAATGTGACTGGGTGGGACATGATGTCATATGTCGGCGGCATGCTGTCCCAGTACTAGACATCACTATAAACTCCTACGCTGCTGACATGGTAGCAATATGACTAAAATTGTTAAAACTACATTAAAAATCCAAAATCAGACATATTCTGTTAACATTTCACTATGCAGCTTTGCAAGAGTTTTCAATGTTATTGTAAATTGTAGGGGTTTAGGATTTTTTGTGCATGTTCTTTATCTACACCAATTATACTGCTTCTATATGTAGGGAATGAAGTTTATTTTGATTTTGCAATATAAAAAGTATGTAAAAAGAGCTCACCATAATCTTGATCCATAACCTATTAGCAGACATTGCACATTGATAATGGTCATTAAATATGACGAAACTGAGAACTAAAACAAAAATCAATAACATTTTGTTTGAAGTATTTAGCTCAAAAATGAATTTTCCAAAGGCTCTGGCACTTATTAGGTCAAATACAGTATTAAGATAACTTATATTAATGTCTGGTGATAGGAAAATGCTTGCAATAAAATGACCATTGTGTGGGTGCCACTTTTGAACATTTTGACATTGAGGATCAATGAAGTGTCCCCTGGTTAGGCATTCTATTCCAGGCACTGAAGGGTCCCCTGAATATACATTCTTTTTCATACAATGAAGTGTCCCTTATATATATAGTATAACCCATGCACTGAAATGTCCCTTGGATATACATTCTATTCCATAGCATGAAGTGTTCATTGGCTATACATTCTATTCCATACAATGAAATGTCCCCTGGATATAGATTCTATTCCATGCAATAAAGCATCCCCAGGATAGACATTCTATTCCATGCACTGAAGGGTCCCTTGGATATACATTCTATTCAATACAATGAAGTATCCCCTGGGAATACATTCTGTTTCATACAATGAAATGTCTTCTGGATATATGTTCCATTCCATGCAGTGTAGTGGCTCTTGGATATATATTCTATTAAATACAATGAAATGTCCCCTGGGTAGATATTATGTTCAGATATATCAATTTCATGACCAATTATCATACTCATTTCTTAATAGTCTAGAAATTACTTTAATTGTTCAATTTAAAGATAGAATGCTGCAGTTCTTAGGACCAACATTAGTAACTATTATAGGTAATAATGTTTGAAAAATAGAAGTGAATTTATTTTTAACTATTACAAATATAAGAAATCTTATTTTATTTCCTGCATTTATATCTGGTCATATTATTGAGCTTGTTTACTAATTCAAGAATTTTTTTTTTGTTAAATGATTACAGTTATGCCCTAACATGATGATTAGAGTTCACTAGGTGCCATCATATATATATATATATATATATATATATATATATATATATATATATATATATATATATATATATATATATATATTGCATTTTTTGCAATAACAGCAGAATAATGTAAATAATTAGTATGTCTCACCAATCCTTGTGATTGTATTGATAAAGCATTTTCATAAATAAATGTTCAGAAAGAAGCAATATATATATATATATATATATATATATATATATATATATATATATATATATATATATATATATATATATATATATTGGATTTTTTGCAGAGAATCATGCAATGTTACAGGCATGCATAAGAAAATTACAACTCAATTATGTAAATATTATGTCTCACCAGTCCATGTTATCATTCTGATAAAGTGTTTTCATCAAAAATGTGCACAACAAAGCAGAAAGAAATATAAACTCTATTTGAATATGAATTCATAATTGGAAACAGTAAAGAAGAAATAAGTCAGCAAGTTGAAAAAAATGGAGAACAGCATATAATCCATAAACAACAAAAAAAGCAGCAGCAGAAAAACAACAAATCATCACAACAACAGAGTAAGGAACAACAGGAAAGGAAGTATTCAAAATCCAAAGAAACTACAGCAAGGAACAGTAATACACATATAGCTCCTCCCAAACAAAAGAGTCAACATGAATAGGAATTTTATAAATTCAAACAAGAATCAACATGATGAACATCAGTGAAAAAACTTGACTCCCCAGGGCACAACAAAGAAGAATACGCAGAAGCCATAAAATGGGGGGAATCAGAAAAAGTGACCATGAGAAAGACATTGACAAACCTGGTAAAGATTTTACAAGGACTAATAGAGACAACATCACAAGACAAAAGAATATGAGGTTCCATAGATTCAATAGTAGAAGAGAGCAAAAAAGAAAAAAGCGAAGAAAACAAATTAAGAGAGGTAATAAACCTCTCACGAAGAAGATTAACTGATAATGACTATATACTGTTAGGCAAAGGCCTAAAATTCTGTCTCAAACCAAAATGTCACAATAAAATTAAATTAGCTGAAGAAATTTTTTTTTCTTTCTAGACACATAAAATTAAAAGAATTATTTTATGATAAAGCTTACGGCAATTCAGAAGGTTAATCAGATTCATTTCATTCTAAACAAATGGAATATTTCATCACAATTCATCACAATTAAATCATCTTTTACACCAGCTAGTGCATGTGATTCCTATTTAAATTTTTATGTTGACGTGATCACAAAAGAGATATTACATGGGAATCATCAAAAGCAATATTATAGTATTATTTCTATGGATGAAATTAAGTCTTTATATAATCTAATGAATGATGACAGTACAGTGATTAAAAGGGCTGATAAATCAAACACTATTATTATTTATGAATAAGAAGATTATGATGAAGAAGTTGAACGTCAATTAAATGATGAAAAATACTACAAACCTATTAAAGATGACCCGTCAGTAGAAATCAAATAGAAAATTTCAACATGCATTAATGAGATCACTAAAAATAATAATTCCGTTTATGAGGAATTTGATACTTTCCCTCTTAACATACGTACACCTCAGTTCTATATATTACCCAGAACTCATAAAAATCCTGACCGTAATGTACCTTTAAATTATTCAGGACAATCCATTATATCAGGTTGTAATTCATATACTGAAATCCTGTCCAAATTTATTGATAGTGTTTTACAACCTTTAATGAAAACACTTCCTTCATACATTAAAGATACTACTGATTTCATTAAAAAGTTGAAGTCTATTTCACAGCTATCTGATAACTCAATCCTGGTATCATTAGATGTAACATCACTATATACCAACATTCCACATGCAGATGGTATTGAAGCGTGTAAATATTTTCTTGATAACAATCCTAATAATAGCACACTATCTAGTGAAGATATTTGTAAATTAATAAAACTTATCTCGGAAATTAATTATTTTCAATATAATAATACAAATTACATCCAAATAATGGGTACAGCATGGGTAGTCCTATGGTTCCTTCATACGCTTCCCTTTCATGGGTAAATTAGAAAAAGATTTTCTTCAAAACAAAAAGTTTAATCCATCAGTTTGGTTCAGATTTTTAGATGACATATTTATGATCTGGAACCATTCAACTGAAGAACTGAAAAAATTCATTGATCACTTAAATCATTTTCACCTGATGATTAAATTTACTTATACTGCATCTAGTATGTGTGTTTCATTTTTAGATGTAAATGTAATACAAAATACTGTTAACACTATCTCTACAAATATTCATGTCAATAAAACTAATATCCACCAATATGTGGAATATTCTTCATGTCATCCCATGTCATGTATAAACGGTATACCATGTAGCCAGGCCAAAAGATACTGACACATTGTTCAAGATGATTGTCAGTTAAAAAATTTGTTGAATAAATTAAAAACATATTTCCAAAACAGAATTTTTCCTACACATATAATTGATTCTCCGCTGAACAAACCCTGTAATCTTACTCAACATGAGGCTTGAAACACAGCAAAATGTACAGTAGAGAAAAATATAATTCCTTTCACAATACACGTACAATATAATCCTTCATTACCTAATATAGGCCTTACAATTAATGAATATTGGTCTTCTAAGTTTATCAAATAAAACCAGCATAAAATCACTTTACAACAATGAACCAATTCTCACTTATAGAAGACCCAACAATTTGTAAGATTTTCTGATTAGAACTAAACAGGCAGAAAATAAAAAAGACCATTTTTGTCATCTAAATGTAATAGACACAAGTGCTTTCAATGTGTAAACATAAGAGAAAGTACTTCTTTCAGTAGCACTAATATAAAAAAGTTATTTTCTCTATGTTATAATGCTAACTGCATATCAACTGATGTGATTTATCTGATAATCTGCAAAGAAAATGTAGCAAGCAATATGTTGGACGAACACTTCAGTAAGTTTCTAATAGAATGAATAATCATCACTTTTATATAAATTTTTTTAGAGATCCTCAGTTTCAGTCTAATATTTGAACACACTTTAACACCAATAATCACTCTCTACTCGATTTTTCTTTCATGCCAATAGATATTGTGCATGAAGACATGAATAGACTCATAAAAGAAACTTACTGGATTCATATCTTAGATACTGTGTATCCTAATAGCCTTAATAACAATGCATTATGAGAAATTGTATATCCTTTATAACAATGTAATTATATGTATGACTGTTTGTCTCTATTTTATTTTATTATTTAACTAATTGGACATTGGACATTTCTAATAAGAAATTTTCATTTAGGTTTGAAATATTTCAATTGAAATTTACATACACATGTTGGTCTCATAATGTATTTGAGATGAACAAGGTCAAAGGTGTGAAACTGGCTCAGTCTCATGCAAGTTTGGGCATAACCATTTGATTATATGGGTAATGAACAATATACTAGAACTTTAGTCATTCTTAAAAAGATGGGAAAGCAGAAATGAAGTATGTCAAAATTTGACTCAGAAATATCTGATAAGTAATATTATGATTTCACACCAATGCACAGCAAAACAAGAAGTAGCATGTTTGATTATAACAGTCTACCTCTCCACCCCATAAACATAATGGTTCTTCTGTTCCATTTAGAATTCAACTTCTGTACAGTATAACCATAGTCTTAGCACTACAGTGACATGTGGTCTATGTATCTCGGTGATTTGAAGCTAATGTCTGTATTTTTTGCTACATTTTAAGGAAGTAAACAAGAACTGATTTTAAATGTACATGTATAGCCATATAATGAGTTCCACTAAAGCCATAATGTGTGGATATGTTTAACTTCCACAAATGCCATAATGTGTGGATATGTTTAACTTCCACAAAAGCCATAATGTGTGGATATATTTAACTTCCAAAAAAGCCATAATGTGTGGATATGTTTAACTTCCACAAAAGCCATAATTTGTAAATATGTTTAACTTCCACAAAAGCCATAATATGTGGATATTTTTAACTTCCACAAATGCCATAATGTGTGGATATGTTTAACTTACACGAAAGACATAATGTGTAGATATGTTTAACTTCCTCAAAAGTCGTAATTTGTGGATATGCTTAACTTCCATAAAAGCCATAATGTGTGGATATGTTTAACTTACATGAAAGACATAATGTGTGGATATGTTTGACTTCTACAAAAGCCATAATGTGTGGATATGTTTAACTTCCTCAAAATTCGTAATTTGTTGATATGTTAAATTACATGAAAGCCATAATGTGTGGATATGTTTAACTTCCACAACAGCAATAATGTATGGATATGTTTAACTTCCACAAAAGCCATAATGTATGGATATGTTTAACTTGCACGAAAGACATAATGTGTGGATAAGTTTAACTTCCACTAAAGCCATAATGTATGGATAAGTTTAACTTACATGAAAGACATAAGGTGTGGATATGTTTAACTTACATGAAAGACATGCGGATATGTTTAATTTATATGAAAGTTATGTGAATATGTTTAACTTACATGAAAGCAATAATGTATGGGTATGTTTAACTTACATGAAAGACATAATGTGTGGAAATGTTTAACTTCCACAAAAGCCATAATATGTGGATATGTTTAACTTCCACAAAAGCCATAATGTGTGAATATGTTTAACTTCCACAAAAGCCATAATGTGTGGATATTTTTAACTTCCACAAAAGTCATAATGTGAGGATATGTTTAACTTACATGAAAGACATAATGTGTAGATATGTTTAACTTCTACAAATTCCATAATATATGGATAAGTTTAACTTACATGAAAGCCATAATGTGTGGATATGTTTAACTTACGTGAAAGACATAATGTATCGATAAGTTTAACTTACATGAAAGACATAATGTGTGGATATGTTTCACTTAAATGAAAGACATAATGCGTGGTTATGTTTCACTGACATGAAAGACATAATGTGTGGATATGTTTAACTTCCACAAAAGCCCTAATGTGTGGATATGTTTAACTTCCACAAAAGCCATAATGTGTGGATAAGTTTAACTTACATGAAAGACATAATGTGTGGATATGTTTCACTTACATGAAAGACATAATGTGTGGATATGTTTAACTTACATGAAAGACATAATGTGTGGATATGTTTAACTTACATGAAAGACGTGTGGATATGTTTAACTTACATGAAAGACATAATGTGTGGATATGTTTAACTTACATGAAAGACATGTGGATATGTTTAATTTATATGAAAGACATGTGAATATGTTTAACTTACATGAAAGCCATAATGTATGAATAAGTTTAACATACATGAAAGACATAATGTGTGGATATGTTTTACTTCCACAAAAGACATAATGTGTGGATATGTTTTACTTCCACAAATGACATAATGTGTGGATATGTTTTACTTCCACAAAAGACATAATGTGTGGATATGTTTTACTTCCACAAATGACATAATGTGTGGATATGTTTAACTTTCATGAAAGACATAATGTGTGGATATGTTTAACTTACATGAAAGACATGTGGATATGTTTAACTTATATGAAAGACATGTGAATATCTTTAACTTACATGAAAGCCATAATGTGTGGATATGTTTAACTTTCATGAAAGACATAATGTGTGGATATGTTTCAATTCCACAAAAGCCATAATGTATGGGTATGTTTAACTTACATGAAAGCCATAATGTGTGGATATATTTAACTTCCACAAAAGCCATAATGTGTGGATATGTTAACATACATGAAAGCCATAATGTGTGGATATATTTAATTTCCACAAAAGCCATAATGTGTGGATATGTTTAACTTACATGAAAGCCATAATGTGTGGATATATTTAACTTCCACAAAAGTCATAATGTGTAGATATGTTTAACTTCCAAAAAAGCCATAATTTGTAGATATGTTTAACTTCCACAGAAGCCATGATGTGTGGATATGTTTTGCTTCCACAAAAGCCATAATGTGTGGATATGTTTAACTCTCATGAAAGACATGTGGATATGTTTAACTTATATGAAAGACGTGAATATGTTTAACTTACATGAAAGCCATAATGTGTCTTTTATATTTATATGTATGGAGTTAACTGAGGTGAAATAAGAGGGTGTGGGTGAAGGGCATGCTTGAAACAATAACCAGAACAAAGGTCCAACAGCAGCCAATAATTTTCCAGACCTCTGTCAAATTGTTCAAACATGAAATATCAAATTTCACTAACTAAGGGATACACATTGGGTATATAGCTTACTGTTTATTAAAATATTGATTATCATCTGCCATTTGATGGATCTAATGATGATTTGTGGACAGTATGGCCATCCCATCATATGGACATAAAAGTGGCTTTAATTTGATTGGTAATAAAGCAGCATATGATAGTTGCAATGACATTTACTGCGAGATTAATGTTGATAATTTGCATTTAAAGTATTAGCTGGGCAAAATAATTTTTCAATTTGGATAATGAATTTATTTTAAAAAATGGTATTGTTTGGCTCATGGGCATTAATACATTTAACTGAGCAGGTATTGGTGCTCAGTTGTTTGCCCTGGATTTTACAACAGTTTACACAATATTTTATGACCAACATAATTTATTATGGCTACACTTTTATCTACATTAAAATATTGAAAATATGGTGCTCTGTATGGTTACACATTTTGTGCACATAGAGAGCAACAAAACAGATCTAAAATTACATCTATTTTATTTTGTAAAAGTTAAAAATGTTCCCAGCTACTATATCTAATGAAAGATAATAGTCAAATGTTAATCTCTTCAATGTTGAAATGGTTGGCTGTTTTATTCACCCACTTTTGGCATTGTCACTTTATATCTTGAAAATATTTCATATCTTTCAAGTTCAATTCGTTATACATCTCCTCTTGGAATCTTAAGATTTTGGGCTTTGTAAAAGAAGATTATTTTCAGGCTAACTTCCATTGTACCAACTGAATGTACATGCAAGTGACTAAAATAATAAATCAATCATGCTTTATGTATAATTAGGTGAATATCAAATTAACCATAACAATATTTAGATAGATAACCCACAGTGTGATCTCAGTCTGACCTCCATTTACTGCCAAAATATTGCTTACAGTGTAAAAACATGGCCATCTTGAACAGGGAAGGGAGACAACTCACTGTTGAAAGAATAAAAATGCAACTCTTGAAAATAAGATGTCTTGAAAATATGCCACTGAATTCTTGCCAGATATTTTCAAGGTTTGAAGTAGTTTTGTTTTCTTTTTAAGACAGCAACTGAATGAAACCTTATTGTTACCACTTGAATTTGCAGATCTTTAATTTGCTGGTTATACCTTCCAATGTCTACTAAACAGAATCAACCAAATGATCCTTAATCTTCCCTTTGTGATGAAGTGGGCTTATTAGGACATTTTTAAAACTTCAGTGAAATCTGTGTCATCTGGCAGGGAAAGGGATGGAGAATAAATGATGAGTAGTAATAACTGAAATACCGTATATACTCTGTTGTGAGTTCAACTAGTAGTAGTAGCTGAAATACCGTATATACTCTGTTATGAGTTCAACTAGTAGTAGTAGTAGCTGAAATACTGTATATACTCTGTTGTGAGTCCAACTAGTAGTAGTAGCTGAAATACCATATATACTCTGTTATGAATTCAACTGCAGACAACATAAACCATGATCTGCTGTCACATAATGCACCAGCAGGTCAAAGTCTATGTTTATTATTTGTAATGATTACTCCCAACATACCTTATAGACCCACATCTACCAGCACATTATGCACCAAAAGATCTGGGTCTGTGCTGTTTGCAGCTGAACTTGATTTATAAGTGAATGTGTACAGTGTTTAGTAACAAATCCATAATTTAAAATGCACAATTGATAAAGTCTTTTGGCTGTTGTATCATCCAACGAAATTGTTTATTTGATTCTATAGTATTCAGGAACCGTTTTAGATATGTTCCATTTTACTAACTATGTAAGTTCCTTTATTCCAGACAAAGCCTGGCTGAGCCAGAAGAAGAGGATATTTTGGGTCATTTACAGCAAGATCATTACCTGAATCTAAACGATAATGATGATGATGATGATGATGATAAACTAATTGTCTGAATTTAGGAAGCAGGGCCTATTCTAAACTGGTTAATTGATATAACCATCAGGCCCTTATTCATCCTAGACTGGAACTTGAATAGTGTCAGTTTTCACAAGTGCCTTATTTTGCAGAGACTTGATAGAAACATGAACAAGAATCTCCTGCACTATCAAAGTCTGTTTTTATATCCACCATAAAAGGTTTTTATTTTTGAGGATGGAGTAGTGTATAATGAAGTTAGCATGGGTGTCACTCTTTTGTTTGCTTAATATCTCCTGTGCCCCATGAGATATCTTTAAGAAACTTGGAATGATTTAGTGACATGACTGGAAATTGTGTCCTGTGAAAACTGGAATCTGTTTGATCAAAATTACAAGAGTTGTTCCCAATTTGTATTACCATATATACTCACTAACAAGTAGAGTCAAACTCCCAACAGCAAAGATCCTGAACTGCCATAGCATAATGGGACTGCAGATCAGACTGAATGTTGTTTGTCCTACTGATTATTCCTAACGAACCAAACAGACCCAGATCTGCCAGCTGTGTATGGAATAGCAGATTGGATTATGTGCTGTTTGCAGTTAGACTTGTTTTATAAGTGAGTATATTTGGTATTACAATTGTGTCAGTCCATTCATCTGTCACACTATTCTCTGTGTAATATCACCCAAACTATTTCATGAAAAGTGGTATGGATTTGTACCATGATGAGAGTTTGTGTTCCATAAGGGATTTGTCTATGTCATATTAGTGCTTTTAAAGTTAGCTCTAATTGGTTTAACATTATTTTAGGCCTAAGATCTCCATAACAATCTGAGGTACTTTCGTGAACTTGGTGTGCTTTTGAATCATGGCTGGACAATGTGTCTTGGATGTTATTCTCCTTTTTTGTTCAAAGTTTAGTGTCCATCTGTCTATCCATTACATGTTTGACAGCTATATCCACTAAACTGGATTTGTATCATAAGACAAGTTTATATTGCTTTTAAGAATGGGCTTTGTCGGACAATTACTGTAGTGGTTTGGATTGGTGGGATATTTGGTTAGTACACACTTGCTGGCAGATCTGGTAGTATCTGATTTATGCTTACATTTTTAGTTCACATTGCCCTGCACTTTGCTGTGCATCATCTGTCATTTGAATGTCAACAATTGTTACCACTCTGGAGTCCATATCTCAAAATCAATTTTGATCAGATTTCAGAGATCAGCTTATGTCATCAAAATCTTGGACAAGTATGATAATGAGCAAAATACATGCATATTAATGAGGTGATCTTGCATCGGTTTGAATAACCTTATAACCACTCAGGAGACCATATTTATGATCTGATTTTGATTAAGTTTGGAATATATGCTTATTTTAGCAAGATCTTGAATGGGTTCAGTAAGGAGCAAGATACATTGATACTAATGGGGCAATATTTAATCTGTTTGGCTGACCAAGACAAAATTTTCTATCTGATTTTAATCAAACTTGGAAAGTGGACTTGTGTCATCAATATTGGAGGAGAGTTTGATGATGTGCAAGATTTATGGATATTTATGAAGTGATCTTGTATCTGATTGGCTGAACTTGCTACCATTCTAGCGACTATTTTTGATCTGATTTTGAATACTGTTGTTAAATATACTTAAATCATTATGATCTTACATGGGTTTGATTATGGATTTGATGAGGTGATATTGCATCTGTTATGTTGAGCTTGTCATCACTTTAGTGACTATGATCTGAGCTTGTCATCACTTTAGTGACTATGATCTGAGCTTGTCATAACTTTAGTGACTATGATTTGAGCTTGTCATCACTTTAGTGACTGATCTGAGCTTGTCATCACTTTAGTGACTATGATCTGAGTTTGTCATCACTTTAGTGACTATGATCTGAGCTTGTTTTCACTTTAGTGACTATGATCTGAGCTTGTCATCACTTTAGTGACTATGATCTGAGCTTGTCAAAACTTTAGTGACTATGATCTGAGCTTGTCAAAACTTTAGTGACTATGATCTGAGCTTGTCATCACTTTAGTGACTGATCTGAGCTTGTCATTACTTTAGTGACTATGATCTGAGCTTGTCATCACTTTAGTGACTATGATCTGAGCTTGTCATCACTTTAGTGACTATGATCTGAGCTTGTCATCACTTTAATGGATGTTGTGATCTGAATTTATTGAGTTTTGTAAATAGGCTTTTATCATCTATATATCCAGTGATATTTGTTATAAGCAATATCTGCACATATAAGTGAAGTTCAGTAGAGTTAGAAATACTTCCCAGTTCATATGCTGTAGAATAAGTTTAGTTTCCATTTTCCAAAAATGCAAACAAGATTTAGAAAAACAATAATAGAACACAACAAAACCATTTATTAAAATTAGCAAAATAATACACCTTCAAACTGAATAATGTGTAATTTAAATCTTAAGAGAAAATTTAAAATATAAATGTAACAAGTAACACTTCAAGCATGGAAAATAATTGGTTATAAAACTTTTTTTGTAAAACTGATGAATCACTACAATCTTGATACAGTATTATAATGATATGTAGTGAGTGGGAAAAAACTGTTTTTGATTAAATGCATTGATGTAAGACAATTTATAATTGATGGTTAATATAAGCAATGTCTAATGTTGTAATTAATGATGAGAATCTCTTTACAACGTTATAGATGCATGTTTGCAGGTGGTCATGTTTTTATTATATTAATTTTGCCTCAGTAAAAACATACTTATTGTAAATACCATGTCCAAGTTTATACATTTTATTTGTAGAGAATTACTTATAAAAACATAACAATTGAAGTTCTTAAATATTTGGAAGCATCCTTGATACAGTTGGGAATATAACTTGACAGTTGTTAGTAATACCATTTTAAAGTGCCTTAAACATTTGCCATTTATATGTTATCACATGTATTGTGCGTTTTTAAAAATGATATTTCACATATTTAGTGTCATTGCTCACGAATTATTTTAAATACAGATATAAAAAAATACCAGCAATATGTTCTTCTCTTCAAACACCCTAAATTTATTTATCAGGAGAAGGAAACCAATGACCATAAAAAAACACAGCTATGAATTATAAATTTCAGTCTATTGAGAGCCATGTAACTCAGTTGACACCAAATTAAAGCTTTGTTTGTACACTTAAGTTAAAAAGATCCTGAATAACTTCATTATTTTGGTAATACCATAATCTTTAGAAATAATTGTTACCAGACTATAGCAATATAGGTAAAATGTACATGATTTAAAGTTTGGAAGATAGTTAATATAGGTTGTGTTTTTACAATGTTACTCGAGTCTGCTTAGTTAAATGGTCAACTGTTATGTAAGTCATGTGAGCTATATCAGATCCACACAGGCCTCTTGATTTAGCATGATTCAGAAGTTACATGTTATTGTATATATTTATGTATGATACTATTTTTGTACATGAACATTATTTCATTGGTTGAAATATGCATGCATAAATGGATACATTGATGAATGAATGAGTAGATGCAGTGGGGGGGTGTGCGTGCTTCTGAGATATGGAATGACATACAAATTGGGGCAATATATTTCATGGTTGTTTGTGTAAATTTCTTCCTCAGCAGTGACAATGTCTCAGTATTGAAAATGACAGGCAATAACGGTTAACATAATTATGATCATTTTATTTCCCTTATTTTATATAAAACAGCAGAGGTAGATTTAAATATGTTTGGCAGTGCATACCTTTTTGGATTAGAATTGAAAGTTAATATGGCTTAATTGAGACCTTGCCTGTTGAGGTTGGTGAAGCCCTAAGTCGTGTCCTTCAGCAACTTGCATTTCACAAGATAACTTTACTGGAAATTGATGAATATTAACCAGTCTTACAGTGCAATTTTGTATTCATGCGACCTTGAAAATGTTTAATCTCCAGTTCTTTGTGTCATTTAGAAGAGTTATGGCTCCTGATTATCATTCCACAGCAAAACTTTACCCAGATGTGTTGCTTTTCAGCCAAATTTGGCATGCACCAATTTATTGCCAAGACCTTGAACGAGTTCATTGTTCCACATTCCACAGCATCAATTACAGAGGTTATGCCCCCCCTGAATGCCTGCCCTTCTGGCTATGGTTTTCACGTGCCAACTTCACTGAGGTTTATTCACTTTAAGGTAATTTTGGTTCATGGTTTCATATTGATGAGAATGTTTTTTTATCAGCCAAATTTGACATGAAGGTTTATGCTGATGAGATATGTTTGATTGGGATTTCTAACTTTCTACGTCATCATTAAGAGTACTGAGTTGTTATGGCCACAGCATGCCAATTTTGTTGACTTTGTTTCTCAACAGAAGTTCCTCAGTTAAAGCCCTGCTTAGCAAATTATTATGAGTGGGGTCTGTTTAAAATGCATCCATCACTGATAGCTGTAGCTTATTTTATATTGTCAATACAACAAAATTCTGACAACAGTCACCCGTAATCACCAGGATCCTGGTGTAAATGCAGTTGCTTCTCACTGTAAGGGACCTCACAATAACATATTGTCTCTAATAAAACTAGCATGATAATTAAACCCTTTATTTTTAATCATTTTCTTGTTGGTGAAATTACTACTCACAGTACTGGACCTAAATCTAGTAGACTATTGATTTTTAGCTCATGGTCATGGGGTAATGCATAAAATAAACTCTAGTGTGTTGTGTTTATGCATACAGTGTACCATATATACGTACTTATAAGTTGACTCCAACCAAGAACAAAACCCTGATCTGCTGTCACATCATGCACTGGAAGATCAGGATCTAAGTTGTTCTACTGACTTTAAGTAACACATTTCATAGACCCAGATCTGACATTTCATTATACAATGGAAGATATAGGTCTATCCAGTTTGCAGTTGAACTTAGAAGTGAGTATGTTTAGGTACTCATTAAAACATAGCATCATTTATGATTTTCCCCAGTATATGAGAATTTCTAGTAAAACAGGATGTTGTCATGGCTCTTTGACAGGTGTATAAAAAGAGGCATCATTGTTTGACCCTCAGGATCAAGGAGATAAACAACTGGCAGAAATCGCTCATCTCAGTGGCCACTAAATATGGCAAAATTGTAATTTGGAACTGAATCTCTGACTGCAGATGTGTAAAGTATACATGTTACCAATATACAGTCTAGGTTTGTGTTAGCTTGCATCTTCAGCACACCAGCTTCCTCTTGGTGCATATTTGTAAATGTCTTCCTTTGATATATTATTACTGGGTCACTATGACATTTGTCTGAACAGAGTGAGAAAATTTAATTGGAATTATGTCCATAAATCTTATGCTTCTCTTTGGTCACCAAAACAAACATATAATTGTATCTAATAGAAATTAGACATCAGACATTTAAAAAGAGGTACAGTAATTTTCTCCTTCCTAGCAGCTAAGAATTACTGGCATCTTGTCAGTTCTAATAAATAATACAAATATTATTTCATTTCCTAAGGTCAACATTCAGCATATTTTCATATTTTGAATGCTCAGTTAGTTTACTTTACCTAAATAAAATACCATGTGGAACAATAATACACATAGATTAGATTGATCCATCAGGAATAACTTCATGTCTCAAAAAACAATCTAATTGGAGCAGAGGTCCTCAGCAAACACAAATAATTCTCAAAAAAATACCTATTTGGAGCAGAGGTCCTCACCAAACACAACTAATTCTCATCATCCACCTTTATATTATTTAAAATATTTATCTGAATGATTTTTTTTCTCCATTACATGTAAGTACATTTCCTTATGGATTCTTATATCTAATGTCTTGGAAGTGATAATCATTTAATGATGCACTGTCAATCTTGAAATTACATAAATATTTGCATTAGTGACTATCCATATTTATCCAAATATAACATTACGTCTGTGCTATTAATAGAATAAAATTAATGTAACTGCAATACATAGTTTATATATAATTTAATTCTTGTATGTATGTATGTATGTATGTATGTATATATGTATGTATGTGTGTATGTATGTATGTATCTGTGTATGTATATATGTATGTATGTATGTAATGTATGTATGTATGTATATATGTATGTATGTATGTATGTACATTTGTATGTATGTAGTAGCATTTTATGGCACAAGGGGACTGCTCCGGTAGCCTAAATGGTTAGAGCAACTGCTTTGGTTGTGGGAGGTCATGAAGAGTTTGAACCCTGGCTGAGTCATACTAAAGACTTATAAAAATGGTACTAGCAGTTGCTCACTTGGCACTCAGCATTAAGAGGTTAGTGTTAGGACTGGTTGGCCTGGTGTCAGGATAATGTGACTAGGTGGGACATGATGCTGCATGTCTGTGGCATAATATCCCAGTAGTAGACATCGCTGTAAACTGCTACACTGGCAGCACATAACCTAGCATTATGATTTAAGTTGTTAAAGTTATGTTAATGTTAACAACCAAAAAACAGGCACATGAATCATGGGCATAATTTGTTTTTTTATAGTGCAAAACTAATGTTTGAAAAATATAAAAATGAATGCTACAAAAGTTTAGGAGGATGATCCCTTCCAAATCAATGTGAACATGAAGTAGAACAAGAAAAGAAGTTACAATTCTGTAAAATGTACATACCATAAAAGGTAATGGTAACAAAAGATATATATATATATAATTTGTATTGAGGCATCAGTGACATGTACATGTAATAATGATAGTCTGTGATTATTTCCCCATAGTAGTCTCCTATTTCCTGAGTCTGTACCTGGCACATGATTCCCTTTGTAAGGTAATGTAAGCATTCACTAGAATTCAGTTTTGCCCTGTCAGTAAACATGTTTAAAGAAGTACTAAAAATGTCCAAATCTGTCATATGACATCCATAATGAGAGCTGGTTGTTGGTAAGATCTTATAAGATGCCAGACAGAGAGAGAGAGAGATTTTAATTTTTTTTTGTCTAGTCTGTAACTTCTTTATCTAAAACAATTTTAAAGTTGAAAATAATGTATCAGTGGCTAAAGGTAGTTAAAGTTCTTGACATTTTTCAAATGCAAATTATATTCTGATCCCCACTTCACACTGGAAGTATGATCTGGTTTTTTTTTCTTCAGTAAATGTATTTTTTGTTATTGATACATCAGTATAAAACAAGTGTCTTCCCCACAAAAATGCAATATATACAGGTTGTAGTAATGCTAAAAATTACATTGCATTGTATTGTATAAAGTTTAAGTAATGTTAAAATTACAATGTATTATCCTGTATAAAGATTTTAATAAAATACTTATATCAAGTTTTTTTGTGTCATTATACATTAGAGATGCTATTCTTAAGTTGGCATACCTATTCATATCATATTTAACATTAAGCTCCCCTCTTATTATAAATGCCCCTACCCCTTTTTGAAACTATTCATTCCATTTGCCCAACTTTTATATTTAAAGGATTTGTTTGATCATTGAAAATGCTGGTCAAAATTTGTTTTACTTGTAGAATTTTCTATTTTTTCTTTGTTGGTTTTTAATGTAGAATGATTTTGACAATTTATATAGTAAAGGTATCATCTTCCTTAGTGTATATAAACACTAAAACTTGCCTCCTTGAAGTAACAGACCCAGGCCAAATATAGAAAATATCATCCCAATGATTGAGAGATCACACTAGCTCAAAGACTTGTGATACCTGTAATAATTTTTCCACAACCTACTTACTATCAGATGTGGACATGGTTCTGCCCTCACTTTTCTACCATGACTGGCAAGGCCATTCTTGCAAACATTTAACCAGCTGAATATATTAAATGGAATAGTGACTATCACATTGGCCCATTTTCAAATCTTACATTAAAATTACCAACTTAACCATTAAATATCGGTGGAAAACTATAATCACTGTATATACTTGCATATGAGTTCAACTGCAAACTATAATGACCCAGATCTGCCATTGCATAATCCACCAGCAGATCTGAGTGTGCAGTTCTGAGTAATCAGTAGAAGAATCAATATGGACTTACATCTGCAGGCACATTATGTTAAGGCAGATCATGATCTTTGTTGTTTGTAGTTTGACTTGTCTTATAAACTTGTATATGTGGTACGATATTTATTTAAGGATCAAATATGTACTTTTAAATTATGACTGTCCATTCATTTTGCTCGATTCACATATCACTATGCAGTGTGCATTAGGAGTTTTGCAGACTTTTCTATTATTATGAACTTGTAAGAGTTTGGATTCTTTTGCATTGTTTTTACCTACACTAATTCTAACACTTTTATACCATGGGAGTCATAAGTTTCTAAAGAATGATCTTCTTGCAATATAAAACAGAATGTAGGAATAGCTCAGCAGGATTTTGATCACCAAGCAATTATAAAACTCGGTACACTGCTGATAATCAGTAAATAGGACATAACTGAAAACTAAGACAAGAAATATTTGATATTTGACACGAGGGTTTATGCTGATGAGATATACTTGATTGGGATGTCTAACTTTCTACGTCATCATTAAGAGTACTGGGTAGTTATGGCCACAGCATGCCAATTTTGTTGACTTTGTTTCTCAACAGAAGTTCCTCAGTTCTCAAACTAAGACAACTTCAAATGACATTTTATTTCAAGAAGTTACCTCAAAAATGAATTTTACAGGTGTCCTGGGTGTTTTTAATTTAAATGCACTATGAACATCATTTGACTTCTAATTAATGTCTTGCAATAGGAATGTGCATACAGTAGTATGACTGTTATGTGGATACCACTTTTGTAAACATTTTCATAGTGCTGACATATGAAGTGTCCCCTGGACATACATTTTATTTCATACAGTGATGTGTTACCTGGATATATATTATATTCCATACAATGAAGTGTTACCTGGCCATATATTCTATTTCATACAATGACATGTTACCTGGATATATATTCTATTCCATACAATGAAGTGTTACCAGGACATATCTGTTTCATACAGTGACGTGTTACCTGGATATATATTCTATTCCATATAGTGATGTGTTACCTGGATATATATTCTATTACATACAATGAAGTGTCTCCAGGATATAGATTCTATTTCATAAAAATGTATCAGTTATGCAGATGGCCAAAAATCTGTTTAAAATCTGCATTTCTGGGTGAGTCAGGATAATCCACATTTAATCTACCAATTTTATTGCTACATTTAGGATAAAGAGATTTCTTACATGACAAATGATTCACCATGACCTATGTTTTTACACTCAGCATGTATATCAAAGTAGTTGATGTCCAGTTTTATTTTACCTATACAACCTCATCAGTACAGTTAAGTCCTATTTACTCAGTTTGTTGATTTCAAAACAATTGACTGGACGAACTGTTATATACTTTGCATAAAACAAAATAAAAAGCAGACTTGTATATTTGCATAAAACTATATAAATATCAAACTTGCATATTTTCATAAAACTAAATAAAAATCACTGTTGCTAATCATTCCAGAAATTACACAGAATTTGCATTTTGTTTATATTTTTTTTAGAAAGGTCTCTCGTTGATGATTACAGTTTAGGACAAATTTATGGCAAACTTCTTTTGATTTTACATTGATTCACATTAAAAAAAAATAAATAAAAATTGAAGAAAAAAAATAAAGCAACAGCCACAACTTTAAGTTACTGAAGAAAGTATTAAACACTTTTGAAGGTTCTCTTTTAAACGTAAATTTATATATGAATGAAACTCTATTTACATCATGGTTATATTATATTCTTGTACCCATGATTTTTGTTTAGAGAAAATATTAAATAAGAATAAGTCTTCCATTCTACGGTAAAATGTATGACTTAAGTGACTGGGACAATTAAGAAAAGACCTGGATGGTTTATGGGACTTTTGCAATATATAAGATATGTTCTAGATAATAAAAAAAATTACACCAAAGTTGCAGTATTAACAGTATATGTTAGGAAACTATTTATTGGGACACTATAAATTAATTTTGAATTTGATTTTTTTGTTCACTGTTTAGTTTGGGATATATCGTTTTTTTTCGAGTTGTAAGTTGTGTGGAATCTTTTAAATCTTTCAAAAATTACATGTAGGAAAATGCCCTTCGACTGAAATTTTATTTTAAAAAAATGTAAAAATGTATACTTGAAATAAATCTCTTTAATCCACTGCATCATCATCTCATCAACACAACCATTCTGCTGCACACGTTCGATCCATTCTTTCGGTACATACTTTGTTTTTAGCTTTCTCATGCCGTGAAAAGTTATCGTTAGAGCCAACACATTACCTGAAGCGGAAACTGAAAGAGCCTGGATGATTTTTTAAATCTGCACAAAATGTGGCTAATTCTCATAATTTTAACCTCTATCTTATCGTCAGTCCGTCCAGGAATGAGATCAAATTACAATATAATTTCATGCACGTTATGATCATATTGTCGGCGAAATCATCTTCTTCTCTTCTGGCCTTCACTAATTCATCAAACGATTTTATTTTCTCCAGATCTTCTGGGCGACGCTGGGTCGTCGATGTCCGTGCTTGAAGCACTATATCGTGTCACTTTAAAAATTGTTCCTTTGTTTCGGTTTATTTTCAAAATTCTCTTGAATCCCGGTGGAAAGAACCAAAGTTAGCTTCCATATCTCTGCCGTCTTTGTATATTAAAAAAGAAAACCACAAAACAATCGGCACACTTGAAAGAATCCAAAGTCTTCTTCCGTGATCGGCTTGCTTTGTAATAAAATAAAATTTGTATTGATATAAAAAACAATATGGCTTCACAGTATCCAAAGTCGGTTTCCGAGGTCGGCTTGCTTTGTAATAAAAATAACCTTTGTCTTTGATGTCCTCTCGGTAAGTTCAAAGTTTACTGCTCGCTGCCACTTGTGCTTATTCACCACCCGAGCTTATATTTGCTTGGCATCAGTAGCTATAATTAATACAAACGGGCATCGATATTTGCGGGGTAAATAGTATACACAACAATAACTTGCTCTAATGATACTTTTTGTAACCCATGCCTGCGAAAAGATTGTTACTTGTACTCAAGTGAATATATTTTCAATTAATTATTTATTATTTGCGAGATACTGTCATATAGTTGACCTGGATATAAATCAGCCTTTGTTATTGTGCACCTAACACCGTGTCATGCGTGAGTGGCAGTAGTCTTCAAGCAATCGGTTAATTATTTCCCTCTCGTTTGCGATTTTGTTGGATACAGTTTTCAGTCAGAAAACATTCAGACCTTTGAGTACAATTAAACATGATTTGTTTCTCAATGTTCATGATACATATACGGGTTTCTTGGATATATTTTATTCTTCAATGCTCATGAAAAAAATGGAAAAAAAGATAATACTAGGTTATTTTCTTTCCTCTTATTATCAAATAAGCCTTTTGTTTATCTATTTTATTACAACGTGAAGGGGGGGGGGCCAAATTCAATACAAATTTATTTCGTTTCTTAAGTCTTTAACATATGACCTAGGTGAAATAAAAGTTTTACCATAAATTCTGGGAAAGGAAAAAAAATAATTATTTTACCGTGTCCCAATATAAAAAGGAAATAATAATAATAATAATAATAATGATAATAATGAGGACTTTGTATAACGCCTAATCTTTAGAAGCTCTAAGCGCTTTACAACATTAGACAACACTTATAAGATAAAAATACATATAATGATATGATTACAAAAACAAACACCATGATATTAGAAAACATGCTAGAATATTTAAGGTAGGAAACATTATTAGGTCTTTAAGTTTGTTCTTGCAGTCGTAATAAGTGAGTTTTGAGAGCACTCTTGAATGGGATCACTGTGTCATTGTGTCTAAGTTCAGTGGGCAATTCATTCCATGTTACTGAGCCCTGGTATGCAAAAGAACGCTGTCCATATGACTTTGTTTTCATAGTGGGAATAATGAGTATACGATTGTCAGAAGAGGAGCGTAGTATCTTGCTGGTGTGTACACATGGGTGAGGTCGGATAGGTATGTTGGACTAGAGTCCGACAGTGAAACGTAGCACAGAGAACAAATTTTATGTTTGATTCTGGATCGAATGGATAGCCAGTGTATGGTACAGAGCAGCGGGGAGGTGTGCTTTGATCGTGGTACTCTAAGTATGATCCGAGCAGCTGTGTTTCGAACTTTTTGAAGTTTCTGGAGCAGATATTAAGATGAACCAGACAACTGAGTTACAATATTCCAGTCTTGAAAGTACTAATGAACACACAAATACGGGTATTACTTTTCTTTAATCGATCAAGCAGGGTTTTGCCTTGTTGGAACCATGCGATTAATTGACTCCAGATGTACTTGAACATTATAATTGCTTATACAATATAAGTACAAGAGGTACATCTTCACACGTTACTTAGCTGACTTTTGATTATTGAGAATGAGGATCATGTATGCTTGCTATGTGGAAGCTTTACAGTAACTGGTCATTAAGAAGGAAGTCGTGCTTGGTTGCTGTGTGCAAGCTTTACAGTAACTGGTCATTAAGAAGGAAGTCGTGCTTGGTTGCTATGTGCAAGCTTTACAGTAACTGGTCATTAAGAAGGAAGTCGTACTTGGTTGATGTGTGCAAGCTTTACAGTAACTGGTCATTAAGAAGGAAGTCGTGCTTGGTTGCTATGTGCAAGCTTTACAGTAACTGGTCATTAAGAAGGAAGTCGTGCTTGGTTGCTGTGTGCAAGCTTTACAGTAACTGGTCATTAAGAAGGAAGTCGTGCTTGGTTGCTATGTGCAAGCTTTACAGTAACTGGTCATTAAGAAGGAAGCCGTACTTGGTTGCTATGTGCAAGCTTTACAGTAACTGGTCCTTAACAAGGAAGTCGTACTTGGTTGCTGTGTGCAAGCTTTACAGTAACTGGTCATTAAGAAGGAAGTCGTACTTGGTTGCTATGTGCAAGCTTTACAGTCGTTTGAGTTCATTTTAGCATATTTCATGAATATATATATATATATATTGCTGTCTCATGTTCTTGAGGAATTTGGTCTGATTTGTTTTCAATGTATCAATCTTTAAAAATGTAAAAATCAATTATAGGTCAATGACAGTCAAAAAACGTTGGTTCCATTTTCAGTTAAATGTAGACACAAAGATAGTAAAATGTATTGATGAAAAAAATAAGAATGTTTACAGTTTATGATTTTTATGGCATCTTAAAGGATGTTTGTAATAATAAGTTTTCTTTAAATTGCCTTTGGCAATACACCTTTTAAAATCATACAGTGCCATCAATTACATCATGAGACACGTATCACTACCTTAATTTAGGTTTCAAATTCAATGTATGTTGTGTCATATCTAGCCATTTATTAATCTATGAATGTATGTATACATCCAGAGCAAACTGGCTGATCAAAAAAGAGTGATAACTGCCATACATCAATCCCTCACTATAAAGCCCTCATCATACAGCTGTCATTGTAATATTGTTTATGGATCCCATGTAATTTATTTTTATTGGCATTAAAACTTGTGCAAAATTCAGTTATTGGCTAATGGTTATCAATTACGATAAGTTTTCACATCACGAGGATACTTATTTTTGTTTTTATGACCGTTTATGGTAGCCTTGTAGGATCAACCCCCAGTATAAGGTTCCCTCACTTATAACATGGCTATGGTAAATGGTATTATAAAGAGGGAACATTGTACTGGTAAGTATTTGCTGTACAACAGGCACACGATTACTAACAGCATACACCCAGATATGATGTTGCATAATATAACATGTCTGCGGCATGATGCCCCAGTTCTAGACATCACTATAAACTGCCACACTGCGGACATCGTAGCAGTAAGACTGAACAATTGTTAAAGCAACGTTAAAAATCAAAATCACACACACACACGCACACACATTATAGTTTTATTTGCTTGATGGGCGAAGTATTGTGTTATGTAATGTCTGCCAAGTGCTAGTATATAACACTATACAGAGACTTCTTAATTTCCATGAAAAACAACTTCAAAGAAATTCTTTTTATTTCTCACCCCCCCCCCCCACGCCATAAACTTTCAGTCTAGATGCCAGCTTTTATACGTGACGATAAAAACAGAGATTCAATATATCATAATTTAACGATACCAGATGTAGAATTGCTATAGAGGCCATATTTGCTTTTCAAAGAATGACTTGTATTTTTTTTTATATTAAAAAGTACATACGTAAGACGAGAAAATCAATGTTACTTTTCTTGTTTTATTTCTTTTTTCTAATTTTTATAACAACCCATTCCCCCCCCCCCCTTAAATGGGTATGATGCCTAGGTGTCTCTTCTGAGGAAAGAGGATATAACTTAGTCTTATTTTAAATTAAAATAAAATTAAAAAGAAACTTTTTATTCACAATATGAACAATTTTAATAAATCGTCAGCCCCGAACCCATTCTAACGTCAGACCCAGGAACTGATTTACTTCACATTAAAGTTTTTGGATGAAAAGTATCATGAACCAGTCTACAAAGTAATAACAAAAATCAATAACCAGTCTAATATTTGACACTTCAATTTGAAAATAAAATCGGAATGTCCTCGGCTATTTCTGTGCGAGAAAAATATGCCTCGGACGAATGTCGGCGAAATAATTTACAAAAAAACCCAACACATATTCTCTTCACTAGAATATTCTTAGCCTTAATTTCTTGCCCTACCACCTCCATCCCCCACGTAATTGTTGAAAATGACAGTACTGCATAGTGACACCTTAAACAAACACAAAGTACTTCTTTAATTGACACAGTTGTGGCCAATAAAAGGAGAAAGAAAAAAAAAACGTTGTTGATACACCTAGGACTAAGTAAGTTAAAGCTATTTTTTTTTTAGTGCCAACTCATTTTTGCATTACTTTAGCCTTGACTTTTCCCACCAGAATCGGACATTCTTCCGCATATTAGTTGATTGTCTGTAACATAAATTATTTTCCGTTTACAAATTGCGTTGCATCGAGTAATATCAATCGTGAAGTCAAAATATCACCACTGCCTGACTAAATTAAAGGAAAATATTATTAAGTTTTAAGCTAAGTTATGTGCATTAAAAATCTCTTCATGATCGTCAGTGTCTTATAACGACCATGTAAACCGAGCATCTACCGTACAGCAGATCACGCTATTTTCATAATATTACCCAGTTAATAGCAATGTAAATCTAATAATCTCTGTGTCAAACGAATCAGTGATACAAGATATAGATATGTTCTCTGAGCATGTATTTCATGTCGCACTAATATCAATACTTGACCTATCCAGATTTCCAGTCATGGCTACCGCATCGTAATTCGCAAAAGTTTATAAGCAAGATAGTGTGTTTCCGTGTGTGTGTGTGTGTGTGTGTGAGAGAGAGAGAGAGAGAGAGAGAGTGTGTGTGTGTGTGCTTTGGATTTTTAACGTAGCGTTAACAATTTTTCAGGCATATCGCTACGATGACTGCACTGTGGCAGTTTTTTAGTGATGTCTAGCACTTTGGCACCATGACGCAGACTTGTGGCATCATGTCCCACCCAGTCACATAATCTTGACACCAGGTCGGCCAGTCCAAACACTAACCTCTTAATGCTGAGCGCCAAGCGAGGCAGGTTTTATTACCATTTTTGTAAGTCTTTGGTATGACTCGGTCGGGGTTCGAACCCGCGACCTCCCACATCCAAGGCAGACGCTCTCACCACTAGGGCCACCAGAGCGGTCCATATGTATGGTAAGAGCAACAAATTAGTTCCAAACACACGGCCCATTATTTTGTTAATTTTCATGAATTACCGAAATCAGTCTAATATATCTCTTAGAGGTAATTTTAAGCTAAGCACAATTCTTTCAAAAAAGTGTGTTAATATGTGTTTTTGCAAAGTGTAAAATTGTCGAGGCTTATTGAAATAATTCGTTTGTCAAATATATTAAATATATTTTCGGAGGTTCGTAGGTTTGCACGTTGTATAGTTATTCGATTTCAGAGGTAAGTAATTCCTGTTCCGAATGAGCAGCAACCCAGAATATTATCATTCAAAATATTTTGAAACAAAATATATTACACCCGATGTCAAAACAGGTTTTCCGAATGAACCTGGCCTCGTGGTACTTCAATGTAAAGTTAACAGGTTTTCCGATTGCACCTGGTCTCGTGGCATTTCCATGTAAAGTTAACAGGCCTCCGATCTACCTCTCGTCATCAATTGTGTTTGAAATTTTTCCAGGAATTTGATCTTTAACACGAAGGACAAAAATTAAAAGCTTTTCTTAAAAAGATCTGCATGTAAGCTGTTGTTTATACCTATATTGTGTTTACTTTTTGTCCATGATTGTAGATTGTACTTTAAGATAATGTCCAATATCAAATAAAATGTTGCGTTTTTAGTTCAGAATATTCTATAAACAATTTGTTGGAACATTCCAGTGATAAATGACTGGCTTCTAGTAAATTCTAGAACATGTTATTGTGTCGGTATAAATAGAGGCATTCTGATTTTGTATTCGTTCCTGTTTCATTCTTGTTTTATGATCAGTCTATAGCATCATTTGTAGTTGTGTTCAGCGATAATTCGAAATGAATTTTGTAAATCATTCATTAGCATTATAAAGTGTCATTGAGAGGAACTATTTGAACATTCTCTGGAATTACTGTGTTCTTTCACTACCTAGATTTATAAACACGACATAATTCGATTATTAAGGTCTCATTCGAAGATACTCAGGATTACATCATTGTAACACATCAGGGCATTTAGGGCTATTTCAGTTCATTCCGAACATTCCAAACTTTTGGACCTGTGATAGGACACTTAGGATTATTTGGGATTTAATTCACAAAATACTGTACGTGTTTCTTGAATGTGCATTTTGTAACTTAGAAGAAAAAAAATATCATGTTGATTTTACTCAGATTGCTGGTTTCACTTTCTTTCTTGTTTTTTTTTTTAAGACCTAGATTCGTAACCCTATCTTTTTAAAAATTACACTATCCCCAACCCCATTTCTATTCCGCTCTGCTTTTATGAACAAATAATGCATGTCTCTTTAGATGATAAGGTATATTTCTGTGTCAAACAGATCAATGCATTTTGAACAGCTCGGTTCCGTGACCATCCCAGCAGTGTGACTTTCCATCGCAAGAAACATAGATGTATTTATCGTGACTCTTGTCGTAATGAATTTCCAGATGATGCATGTGCCCCTCCACCTCAGTACTGAATGCTTCCACTGTGTGGTTTCCGTTCTTCAGAAGATTAATTTCGTCTGGCGTTAAGTAAACGTCGTGATTGTGCCTCGTCAGCTTACCGGTATGGCCATCGCTATTGGACATGTGGAAGTGTGTCTCCGGTGCGTGATTAAAGTTAACGTCGATTTGACCCAGATGCTCAAACATTTTGACGTTCTCCAGGGTGTCCATCAAGATATCCTTCAGTGCATCCAATTCTTTGTAGATGGGACTTCCCTCTACATGAATTGGCATCACAGGGTACCGAGTTCGAATCCTGTTGGCATCAGCAATGAGAGGAAGGATCGTGCGAATTCCTGAGGCGACCATCTTTCTGACCTGAATAGACACAATAACAACAATATATAGAGTTTCTGAATTTGAAAAAAAAAAACTACATCAACAAAATGAAAACACATAAGGCACATTAAATACAAGTCACAATAAAACAGGACATGAGCAACTGATGCAAGATATCACATTGATGTACAAAGTTCCTATATTGTATCGAGCCATTTTTGTTGCGTTCAGAACAATATGCGCTCCTTCATCATTGAAGATCCCTTAACAAAGAGAAGGAACAATACGTAATGATTAACAAACATCTGCTGAAATAAGCTTGGTTGGCGTTTCATGTTTATGTCTATCCAGTCGTCCGCAAAGGTAAAAAATAACCATTTTTTAAGTATGGTATTCAAAACAATGTTAATAGATTGATAGATACAGGCATTGGCTATTTCATTAACTGATTATGAAGTATGCGTCTACAATAAATTGGAAGTATTTAGCATTGAGTGCAATCTGTGGGTCGTAAGGTCTAGATCAAAGTCGTCTGCATCATAGACTTGGTACGCGACACTTCGTTGATGAGAAGAATATACATTTCTTTTTAACTATTTCGATTTGTTTATGAAAAGTGGTAAGCTTCCTTCGTAAGATTGATGCTAAGCTCACCTGTCCACTGGTATCTAGAACACCAACCAGTTCCGATGAGACATCGTCACTGAATAATTCGGCAGGCGTTAGATAGAAGTGTTTAGAATTGGTCCCGTTAAACGCTGTTTCTGGTGTGAGTCCGCCATTGCGTCGACCGTTTCCCGTGACGACATCATGTGGATCTGATCCATGGAAAGTCAAATTATATGGATTCCAGGAATGGAGGGGCGTCATCCAGATAACTTCAAGAGGGATAGCGTAGGTCACCCTCTTTTTGTATGTGTGATGCTCCAACTTGTGTGTGTTCGGGACATATTGGCTATCTGTCACGGACAACTCGGCTATCATAGGGTTAGTCGTGTGAGCTGTAAATAGAAATTCGTCGGAGTAACCCCTATGCCTTGTAGTTATACCCATGGCTCCCGGCTCGCCAACCTTGAACCAGCGATGGTAGTATCCGGTGTTCAAGTCGGTGTTATTTTTATAATGAATGTCGTAGTGCGACATATTGAAAGAATTGTCCAAGATATGTGCCGGGTAGTTATCCTTTCCGGGTATCTCATACATGATTGAGTCGAGGAGGGAATAATAGTAACTCCTATCAGACCATGATCCGTATCCGTCCTCCAAATGGCTGAAAGCGCTGTTTTCCGTTGGACTAATGGAAAATCGTGCTCCATAATCACGTGAGAACTCTACAGGGTTCTTTCTATGACTTAGCTGGGTTGATAAATCATGAATTAACCGGAAATTTTTTAAACGTAGCGTCGTTTTGATAGGGTGGCATGCTATGCGGTAATTCCAGTGAGCATAAACTGGTGTTCCATCTTCCGTCACATTTATTATAGTTTTTGGTAGGTACGGTAATACATCAGACTTGGTTCCATCTCCCGTGTAGGCAGCAAACATATTTTTCTCCTGTAACTGCTCCCATGTCGAGGCATCAACGGAATAAGTGGCGCTCTCGAAAGGCTCGGAAAAGTGGTTTACATCAGTGGTCCATCCTCCTTCCAGATAGCACATGACAGGCTTGAAATAGGACAGGTAGTTCTTGATAGAAGCGTCCTGACGATAAAATGCCTTGAAGTACAATTTCATCAGCTTAAGTTGTTCCGAAACGTTCTGTGCCTTCAATATATCGGCTGGTACTTCGGGAAGAGGTATGTCAACCATTTTGTTATACGTCATATTATGTAGGTCGGGCATTTTTAATTTGTAGTCATTATGACGCGTCCTGAATTGGATGCCGTTTAAAACAGCTTCAAACTGGCCCATTCCAACCGTGTTAATGTAGTTTGGGTGATCGTGGATGTCTGCGATTGAGTCTCCTGAGTGAGTAGCTCCAAAGTAGGGTCTTGTTCCATCGTAGTTATTTCTAACCTGAAATTTAAACGATATTTGCTACTAGTTTTACAAGAAAATAAAGCCGAATTCCATATTAGATTTCATTTAGTGTAAAATTATTATTTGTATGGGCTTTTAAGCAAATAAAGTTAATATGAAGAGCAGTGACCTGTATGATTTGCGACACGACATCGGAAGTAAACCTTTAGCATAAGGCTTAAGATAAACAACATTTAAAAAAAAGAGACAGATTACTGAGCAGAGTGATTCAAAAAAGTAATTTGGAAAAGAACTATAGATTTTATTGCAAACAAACGTGCCTCAAAATGAACTTTTATTCCAAACCCACCGGAAATGTCATATGTTGCTCCATAAATAAAAAGGTAAATATATCGATACTGCATTCCCCTGCCCAATGTTTCTCTCTTGTCACTGTCTCTTTCTCTCAATCATTTTGCACAGTTGCACGTCTGTGCGTGTTAGTACGAGTTTAAAGAGTATATATACTAATGATAGTTGAATTATGAGAGCGTTGAGTGTTAAAATAAATTAATTGTTATAAAAAGAACCAAAAAACCCAATATTGTACGACAAACAAGAATAAACTGCACAAACTGCTGATTTAAATAAGCTAGATCCAGCGAAAGAGGACTATTCGGTATGCCTCTGTCTCCGTGTACTATGACGAAGGGGATAAGATAAATAGCTTTACTGAACAAAGAAAAGAGAGTGCATGTGTCCGGTCGGTTGTCTTATATAAAGTGACAGGAGAATATCCACGTGTTTGTGTACGACTTTGTGGAGCATGATCTGATCACATGTTTTGACGGTATTGCCGACATAAATTTGCTTTGCACTTCTGAAACACTTGTAATTTTTGTAAGTCGTGGAAAATACTTCTCATTAAAACTGCTGCCACTAGAAAACTATATCCACGCATAATTTTTCCTGGTCACCCTGCCTTACAAATTCGTATAAGAATAACCGTATAATAAGCAGCGAATAATTAAGACAGATAAAACTCGGTTTGCGTGTAGGTGTGCGTTGGAACTATTTCCCCCACTAATGTCCTCGGGTCAGCCCAAACAATCTATATGTGTATTAAGACATCTATCGTAAACATTTTTAATTTCAGGCCAAAAGTATGGATAATACAGACAAGTGAACATGCTATCACAAGAGGCTTTCCTTTTCAAGTCCACATATTTAAATTTGTTATATGTTGCAAGTCTTTAAAATACCGCGAGAAGGGACAAAGCAAGTGCCCATCATGGACACTTGTAGGGATAGCCAATTATATGTAATTTCCCCAGGCTAAAGGGTACCTGCCTATCGTGCACAGGGTTCATATACTGCAAATACGTTTGCCCTTTCATTAAATTGTGTCTACGTATAAAGGACATTGTACCTTTTCAACTGATGATGACTGCGAACATTCTCTTTGGATATTTTTTAATGTAATTCATATTCTGCTCTTGGCATGCTGTGAAAGTCAACCGTATAATACAAGACCACCATGCCAACATCCCAGACAATTTTGGCGTGACAATCATGTTATTGTCTGAGAAAAGAACAGGTATTTTAACGCATATTCATCAACAGAGACATTCCTCTTACGACATCTCCACTTGCACAGCACCTGTTTTTAAGTGCAAACTTATCCTCCCCAAATCTTATTTACATACTAGTTTCAGCAGATAATATATGTTATTAGTAACTTTTTTAAAATTAAAAATAACACATTTCAGGAATCCTCTTAGTCCGTTATGAATGGATTCCACTATATTGGGATGTTCGATTTACCTGCTTAATCCCGGAATATCCCTCCGCCCGAAGTCTTTCCTCGCTAGCAAGTTGTAGTAGCATCGTCTGTCTGGAAAGAGAACGCATGGTGTTTTCCAGGACTGACAAATCGTCCGGTACAGCTACAACGGCAAGCGCAGAAAGAAATATTATTCCCAGTGCTAAGTATGGGAACATGCTAGTTTTCTGCTTCATTTCTGAGATCAATGGTTCCAAAATGCCTGAAAAAAGGGTTCAAGTGTAAGGGTTATAAACAAAAATCAAATACGTCATCAACAAGACGGTGTTCCAATATTCAAAATACCAGCCAATGTCCCCTTTAATAGATCGATAAGTGATCCACAACAAATAAAAGACCGAGGTCATTTGGTAGTGTAACTATACAAACCGATGGAAAGAGGAAGGCTTCGGGTGGCCGAGTGGTATGAAGAGCTCGCCTTTACCGATCACTGCCATCTCATCTCTGTACGCTTGGGTTCGAGTTTCGAGCTCGGCCAAGTGGGTATGTGAGAAAACTTGGCAATAGCTTCCCGCTGGTCTTGGGTCGATAGGTTCTTCAGGGGTTCTTCCTCCACCCGTTATACTGGCCGCTATGTATTATGTGCTGAGAAATGGCGTTAAAATCCACAACAAAAACACACAAATGAAGATCTGACATTTTAAACGATTTTTCTGATGTATGTATGCATATGTATGTATGTATGTATGTATGTATGTATGTATGTATGTATGTATGTATGTATGTATGTATGCATGTATGTATGTATGTAATGTACTCAGAAAGTGGGTATTATTAGCCTTGTTTAGGTCCGCAACACACTTTCATCCGGTGATGCGGTCACATTGTTACTTCACTGGTAAAAGAAGAACGTGTACTGAAAATTGAGCTCGGACACGTCTTTTTAAGCTATGTGTAATTAACCCTGAAAAAGTAGTTCACAGCCAGCCCACTTTGTAGTACTTAACACCTTTATCCAAAAATGAATCCATGATCAGATCAGTGTCACATTTGGCCGGTCAAGACTCCGATCTTTGATCTAGGGACCTAACTATGGAATACTTCCCATGGTTGTGACCTATAAACGGGTACAATTTCATCGTAATGTTTCCCCGAGTTTGTAAAGATACAGCCTGGATATAGAATCCCATTACATCTCCTTGTGGTACAATAAACACCTTAAACACCGTTTGATCATGATACCTACCTGGGTAAAGTTTCAACATATCCCCACTAGTTCAAAGGTTATAGCATGAACACAGAATCCGATCCAAACATTAAGTTTCCATTGGGATAACCTTGGCCTTTAAATTCGAAACCTGAATATGGTAAGTGACACAGCGTCAAGCGATGATATATACCTAGTAAGAGCTTAACCAAACTGTCTCCAATAGTAACCAAACTATCTCCAATAGTAACCAAACTATCTACAATATTTACCAAACTATCTCCAGTAGTTCCAATTTATTGTCTAGATACGGAGCCAGGTCTTACTGTTACAATTCCCGTTTAACTATAAACATAAATGATGTAGCCTGTAGAATGTATAGCCAATAGGCAATTTGTATATTGAGATAAAGGTTCATTTAATTATGTCTTACAGTTCAAAGGTTATCGAGCAAACGGCGATGACAAAGTGAATCTTATACATCCCTTCGCACTAAAATATTATGTGTGTGTGTGTGTCTATTTATGTGTGTGTGTGTGTGTACCTGTGTAAGTGTGTCAGAAGTAAAGCAAATTGTTTTACACACCTTCCCTCTTTTCTTTGTTGTAATGACTTACTAAAATCAAACCGATATTTGTCTTGATTGTAATTTTATTTAAATAAGATCATTCCTAAAAATGATGATAAACGTGAGTGTTTTTCCCTATTATCATTGGAACACTCCACTGTCATACTCTTCAGTTTTGGAGGTACGTAGTACCTGGAAGTTGCCAAACTCTTCAATTTCAAAAGTAAGTACTTCTTACAAGTAGTCTGCCATCATTTTTAACGAGCAATATTATTTTTATTTATAAAGAAACTAATTTGCAACAAGCAGATAATTCAGAAATTTTCTTGCGACATGAAAATCCCTGAAATATTGCACAAAAAGAATAACATAAAAATAATATAAAATTTATGATTATATTAGCACTGGCATTGTACTATTCTTAGGCGACTGCGGTGCATAATTTGAAGTTTTACTACTGAAATCATGGAGTGAAATATTCTAACCAAGTTAAAGAATGTTTAATATACTCTACAATTACTGATACCCTAATAATTATTACTTCAACCTACCTGATGACAGATGCAGCCTTGTCGTAGTTTTCAAGTTCACCCCAATAACGTCGTCCTGCAGTCTTCCTTTCTGGTCTTTATCAGTGGCATTGTATTAGTGTCACCTGTGTATCAAACTAGTTTCCATTTTCTCCCAGAGTTCGTTGCGATAATCTATTATTAACAGTCAAAATCTCTAATTTTCTACGTCATCCATCACGTTTCCATTCTCGCCCAGATATGCATTGACCTCTGCGAATGTCTGGCTGTTAGTCAAAATTTTGTAAGATGTAGTATAGAAGACTTACATGTATAACCACCGGTCTTTCGGATTTATTTTATCGTCCCCAATCATTGTTTAAGCTTCAAGTCTAATTTTTAAACTCTTGCAATAATATCTGACTCCGTAATCAATTAACTATATATATATCTGTATAATTTGCATTATCTGCGATAAGCACGCGGTGCATGCTATTCGCCAGCGTATCTAGGTCATCGTTTTGCATAGGGTTGATGTCTCTTGAGTCAAGAATTAAACACCGTCATCGTCCTTTGGAAGTTAACAGACGTGAATGCACAGTTGCCCAATGAAGGGTGTGAGAAAATAGCACGATTCCTGGTGTATACACGATAAAGAAAATTCGGTTAATGTTACTGAACTGTTTATTGACAAGTTTATAAACTCAGATATTACAATAAACACTGACAAGTATAAGAACTCAACTTTTTTTTCCAAATGAAATCAAATAGATCCGCGAACTGATATTAAGGTAATAGTCTCTTTTCTTTCGTAGAATATGTGTAATTAAAATTTTTATTTCAACAGGACAAATGGGAAAAATGTTTTCTGTGACTGTCTGGAGGATTTTCCTCAAAGTAAACCATAATAAACAACCATAATAAAAATCAAGTTATATCGTCAATACAACATCACCTTATCAAGTCATTAGTGAAATGTTAAAAGTGTTGATATCCAAAAACGTTTTCAAATCTCAAAATACTTTGAAACAGCTAAAATATCACCCATTTTAAACTAGGCAGTGAATTACAGGATTTTCTAAGAGAAATAATTTTGATAATTCGCTTGAGTGAGATACCAAACATATTTTTTTCACTGCCGAGTCGACAACATTATGAACAAAACCTCCGAGTTACTTTTACACGCTTGCGTGGTCGAGTGGTAAGAATGGCCACCTTGCGTTAAGACCAAGTTCGAATCCCACAATGTGCATTCACTTTCTCCTTCATTTTTTTGCTTACTGTTTTACCCTGAATCGGGAAGGAGAATTATGCTATTGCTGATATTTTCTGTGTGAAAATACACAAACACATCAGAATATAAACTGTTAACCGTTGAACATTATCGCCCTGGATACAGTAAGAAATCTCGCAATGCACTCTGTTCTACATATTGCTAGCCAACACGTTTGAGCATAAAATAAAATAAAAGTTTGGTTGCTCCGAGTGAATAACGGATAGTATTTTCAACCTATCTATGTAATTTTTATGGGTGATTTACTCGTTTCAAGCAAATATCCTCTCTATTCCCCATCATAATGGATTTTTGTAAAAAAATCGCCCCCTTAAGCAGAACAGTTTGTAAAATAATGGCTGTTTCCTTCATAGGTGTATTGGAATAGTGTAACAAGAAATTTAAATTACAAACTTTGTGTGCATCATGTAAAAAAAAATACCAACATTTTTGGAAGTGGACAATCAGCTGCATTATACTGAATAGCCTTTTGCCACTAGAACAGTGGTAACAAAGTAGTAAGTACTAGATACTATTTCTGCCAAGCTATTTTCCTTGCAAATATATAGTAGTATCGGAGTACTTTAAATGAGGGAATTTAATCATTACTGTTGAAGAAAACTGAAGTAGTCTTTTCAGTCCCGTGCAGTTTGGTCAAATAAATGACCATAGATTGAGCCTTGAACAATGACTATATTTTAATCGGTCTAACTTCTAACAGCAACGAAACAAGGTTCCACGGATAAGTTCCGATGCATTTCAAATGTGCATGTTTCTTCAATGGTAATGATAATAATAATAATAAATATGATGATTATAATAATATCATCATTAGCAAGAAGAAGAAGAAGAAGAAAAATAAAGAGAAAATATATAAATTCAGAAACAGATGATGAACATTTATTTTTGTTTCTTAAATATTGTCCCACTATAGGGACGTGCTTACTCATTTTTGATCGTAAGTAAATGAGTTCCAGGTTGCCGTCTTATCTTGCTGACGTAGCTGTTGATTACTCTGCTTGCTTGTACCTTCCTTTGGCGGAAAAAGACATAAATTTTTCTCTGTACTGACCAAAGTGTGCAGCATTGGGTTATTGCTTCGTTCCAGAACGGACTGGAGGTAGGTATTGCAAATCACACTATTAGATGAGACTGTTGTTAGAAATGTTCAATTTTTATTTATTATATTTCTTTTTTCATTTTCTGTGTACCTTCGTATTATTCACTAGCACATCGGCTTTATTATGAAAATTATGTGCTTAGTTATGTTGCCTTTATAACCTCTCTGTGTGTGTGTGTGTGTGTGTGTGTGTGTGAGGAGAGGAGAACAATGGTTTATACCTAGCTTACCCAAAACTCAAAAAGCTCATTCATCTATCAGGCTATTCCTCATGTACACATACAGACATACAGACAGAGAGACAAACATAATTAAGATGCAAAGACGGACAAATATACATATAGCATGCTTACACATTTAAATCCACCTCACCATTCATCTTTCCTCATTACCTAAACAGCTGGCAAAATTGTATACAAGGATTAGTTTTTGTTCATTTTTTGTTATTATTTGTTAATTAAATTTTTATTTAAATTTAATTTAGTTTAATGAAGTTTAACTTAATTTAATTTATTTCATGCTTCTTTTCCCTTTTCTTGGCGATTACTAGCTTGATTGTATATTGCATTTATGAAGATATATCATCATAATTAATTGAATAAAATTAGGAAAGTTTGTAATAAAACTTTTTTTTTTCTTGTCAGCACACCAAGAATGCCCCTTATACAAATCATTTTGATGATTGTTGGATTACAAAGAGCAAGTACGCAGAATACTAACAATGTTGATGTTCACCTGAGTATTAACCAAGTCGAGCCGTACTCGACTACTAGCCTTGCCGAGCCCAACCCGACAACTATCCATGTCGAGCCTCACCCGACTACTAACCACGTCGAGCCTCACCTGAATACTATCCATGCCGAACCACACCAGACAACTAACCATGACGAGCCTCATCTGACTACTATTCATGTCGAACCACACCCGACTACTAAACAAGTCGAGCCGTACTCGACTACTAGCCTTGCCGAGCCCAACCCGACAACCATCCATGTCGAGCCTCACTTGACTACTATCCATGCCGAACCACACCAGACAACTAACCATGACGAGCCTCAACTGACTACTATTCATGTCGAACCACACCCGACTACTAAACAAGTCGATCCGTACTCGACTACTAGCCTTGCCGAGCCCAACCCGACAACCATCCATGTCGAGCCTCACTTGACTACTATCCATGCCGAACCACACCAGACAACTAACCATGACGAGCCTCAACTGACTACTATTCATGTCGAACCACACCCGACTACTAAACAAGTCGATCCGTACTCGACTACTAGCCTTGCCGAGCCCAACCCGACAACCATCCATGTCGAGCCTCACTTGACTACTATCCATGCCGAACCACACCAGACAACTAACCATGACGAGCCTCAACTGACTACTATTCATGTCGAACCACACCCGACTACTAAACAAGTCGAGCCTTTCTTGACTACTAGCCTTGCCGAGCCCAACCCGACAACTATCTATGTCGAGCCTCACCCGACTACTAACCATGTCGAGCCTCAACTGACTACTATCCATGTCGAACCACACCCGACTACTAACCAAGTCGAACCGTACTCGACTACTAGCCTTGCCGAGCCCAACCCGACAACTATCCATGTCGAGTCTCACCTGACTACTAAGCCTGTCGAACCACAGCCGACTACTATCCCTGTCGAGCCTCACCTGACTACTAACCATGTCGAACCACACCCGACTACTAATCATGTCGAGCCTCACATGTCCACCAGCCATACTGAATCGCACATGACTACGACCAATGTCGAACCACACTCGACTAATAACCATATTCAGCCGCACCTGACTACTATCCATGTCGATCCCCACCTAACGACCAACCATATCCAGCCCCACCTGACAACAATTCACGCCCAGCCTCACTTGACTACTAATCATGTCCATCCTCACACAACTACTAACCATTCTCAGCCTCACCTGACAACCATTCATGCCCAGCCTCACCCGACTACTAACCATTCTCAGCCTCACCTGACAACCATTCATGCCCAGCCTCACCCGACTACTAATCATGTCCATCCTCACCCAACTACTAACCATTCTCAGCCTCACCTGACAACCATTCATGCCCAGCCTCACCCGACTACTAATCATGTCCAGCCTCACCCGACTACAAACTATTCTCAGCCTCACCTGACAACCATTCATGCCCAGCCTCACCCGACTACTAATCATGTCCAGCCTCACCCGACTACTAACCATTCTCAGCCTCACCTGACAACCTTTCATGCGCAACCTCATCCGACAACTAAACATGTTCAGCCTCACACGACCACTAGCCATGTACAGATTCATACGACTCAACATGTTACTGTAAATATGCAACGTATCAATGTCCTCAAGAAAACAGTAGCTTCTCTAGCTCGCCAGTTGATGCTGCAACAAGTGGCAGCCGAGGAAAGGATACGTGCCGAGGGATACTCTGGCGTCAAGCAGCTAAGGCACAACAATGACGGAACTCGACCTTATTATGGTGCGACTCATACCGGCTCCTCTGTCAACGCTATTCACGACCACAGTAACTACGACCGGACCTGTGGAATGGGAGAAGTCCAGGCTGTAATAAATGGTGTTGAGTTCCGGACCCGTCACAACGACTACAAGTTGAGTATGCCAGACCCTAACTCTAAAACATTCAACAAAATGGTGGACATTCCTTTTCCTCCAGTACCACCATCAGTCCTCAACAAACATACTTTAAACGAACAGATCGCTGAAATGAAAGAGTACTTCAGAGCTTTCCAGCACCAAGATACGCATATAAGAGACTGGGTCCCTTATTTTAAGCCAGTATTGTGCTACATGGAGGGAGGATGGACAATGAACACAAAAACCCTTGTTGAGCCATTCAAGAGCGACCGTCATTTCATTGACGCTGCCAGCTGGATGGAGCTACAAGAAAAGATCAGGTACACTGGGTACACCGGAGGTAAAAACCAATTTGAAAACCTTTCATATCTTCCTACCACGATTATTAACGTCACAGAGGATGGCATTCCAGTATATGCTCAGTGGAATTACAGAATTGCATGCCACCCCATCAAAAGATTTCTGGGTCTAAAACACTTGAGGCTTGTTGATGATTTGTCCGTCAGGATGGCAAAGAAGAATAACATGTCTGAATTTTTCCGGAGTCGAGCGTCGCGGTTCACTGTGAGTCCTATAGAAAACCCATCTTTTGATTGGCGTGACGGATACGGTCACTTCCGCGACCAATCTGTGGGTTATGACATACTCGACCAAATTATGTATGAAATTCCCGGTAAAGATAATTATCTAGCAAACATCACGGACAATTCCTTCGGACAGGAGCACTATGATGTTCATCAAAAGGAAAACAAGATGCTAAATACAGGCTACTATCATAGGTGGTTCAAAGTAGGGAATCCAGGTGCCATGGGATTGACTGTACGACATAGGGGCTACTCTGACCAATACATGTTTACAGCTCAAACTACCCAACCTGAAATTGCGGAAATGTCGGTTTACAATTGCGAATACAATTCCGATGCACACAAGCGGGTGTGTGACACGTACAGAAAGAGAGTCACATATGCCATTCCTCTTGAAATTATATGGATGACACCATTAAGTTCGTGGAATCCGTACGATTTGGAAATGCGGAAGGACGACCCTCATAAAATCGTAACACATGGTGGCCGCAACGGAGGGTTTACTGCAAATACAGCCTACAATGGTAGCAGCCTCGGTATCTATTACCTGACACCTGCAGAGTTTTTTGAAGGAGGAGAGGTTGGACGGGATCCTGCCGACACGGCGAAAGACGCCGTTGGAGTATTGGACAAGAATGGAACGGTACATATAGATTTTCTAGTTGCGAAAGAAGAGGTAGATAAATAGTTTTGGTTAAGAAAGGAGAGAGGGAGTCGAAATCGTATATGTAAACAAATAAGGAAAATCGTTTTTAATACATTGTTTATTAATATTACGAAGATGATTTGAATTATTTTATTACCGGTTCTGAAAAGACTGCATTCAAGTCTCCTGCCAATCGGAACACGCTCGGGACTGTTTGTCAGTAATCGTGCCACTGTACTGATTTTGACAAAACTGAATACTTTTGTCCGCATATATCAAAGACAATCCAACTTTAAAGGAAATAGTTAAGGCAATTGATAAAACAGACTCAGTTAATGCACACATGATTTATATGGTATACTTCTAAGACTAATTCCTGAGGTTGCATACAATATTACACTACCATAGAAATGTTTAAGAAAAAGTGAACTAGTATATGCAGGAAGGGAAAGAAATGGAAGTTTTAAAAGAAAAGTAATTTAATCCCAGTTGTTACAGCTTTAATGTCTCCTTGCAAGTTTTAAATTCATTTGAAAATGACTTTCACATAATATACGTGAACAAATTCAGAAAGTTATTAAGACTCTTTAGTTAAACACTACTTTGTATTCTATTCTTTAACATATGATTGAATTCTCCGCGACTGCCATTTTCTGGCGACTTTTCCATTTTTTACTATTCCGTCGTAGTATTTAAAGTGTAGACTTTCATAATTTTGAGGCGTTTAAATTTTTCGCATGTTCTTCATGCTTGCGAAGACGACCCATTTTAATCCTGCATTCTGTAAGTAGCTGGTGGTTTTATTAGTAAAGGAAAACATTAATTCTATGAATATCTTAATGAAATCGTTGTTTTAATCCTTGCACATATGTCTCACGTAAATATTTTATTTGACAATAGTGGGTGAACGATTTGACCAGCATTTTAACAAACTATCGGAATGATGACACACTCTGATGAATCTGTCATGAAAATCGACACATCGCTGATGAATCTGTCATGCAAACACATCGCTGATGAATCTGTCATGCAAATCGACACATCGCTGATGAATCTGTCACGCAGATTGACACATGTTAAGATTAAGATGTATAAAATGTGCTCAAATATCGTGAATGAAATTTTACGTGATCATCTCCACAAAATATGATAAGGTTATATCTGCATAATCGTTGTCAAAGCTTACCCTGTTGCATAGGAGAATAAAACAAAACGAAACAATGATACCAAACGGAGACGTTGCTAGGTCATTGTGCCAAAGTGTGCCAAATGGAATTCACCTCTGTGAATTAGTCCTGAAAATGGCGCATGTCTACCATCGTTTTTTTTTTTTTTTTTTTTTTAGATTATCTGGTTTACAACGTTTGCTCATTAGCAAAGCCTCCAAAAACAGCGAACCGATCTTGGAAAGCTCGTGTGCACGCACGCAATGTAAGAAGTGATGGTCGAGTTCCAATAATGGCATAAACCGTATGCACAGAGATCCCGTTCAGGAAAAATCAAGAGTCGGACAATCTTGTTTGATTTTGAAGTCCCAAAACTAATAGTGAAACCATTACATAGATTATGACCATTATTTTAGTATCATCCCGACTTTATAAGGAAATTTGATTTCATTTATTTACGCGATACAAAGTTTAAATAGCTCATAGTAATACTCTCGCTTGGTGCCTCTGCAGTTCTGAGTTCGACCTATGTTTCAGCACATGCAAAATCGAATCTGTATACGTTGTGAGTACTTGCTTTAAAATTGAATCAAGTAAATAGTTTATATATCAAATATGTATTTGTGTTGGCAGGTTAGAAGGCTTGTGGGCTCAGGAGTGAGGATCTTCACACCAAACATTCCGGGAGTAGGAAGACTTCGGCTGCGCTACCCTATCGTACCAATCCACGTGGAGGGCAGCCCAACGTTCAAGGAACTGGACGCCTTGAAAACCGTGCTGATGGACATGAATCAATACCCCTTCATCTTTGAGCACAAGCCTTCCATCCTAGCGACGGACGTACACGTCCCACTTATTCGTTTCACAATGCAGTATGGCTCAAACAGCATAGAGCGTCACACCCATGACATGTTCTTCATATCAGAGGATATGACGGCTCTAAAAAGAGGGAATAACACACTGCGCATATTAACTTCGGAGTATCATGGCCACAGCCATGATCTGGAAATTCACTACAACCATCGTACAAATCGATTTGAGTACTTATCATGCGACAATAAACCTCACTGCTTGGACGGACATGGTAGTTTGTTGTATCAACAACCAGTTTAAGCTTTGTTTTTAATAAACAAGATAGCTACAACTAAATGTATTTTTTTTTACTTCAAATTATATGTGCTTCACGTCATCTTGTTGATTAAACACATGCGATCAGTGCATGGAACTAATGACCTTACGTAGTATCATAAAGTATTTGAATCAGATCACTTTTACAACTGACTCTTTGTTGAATCTGGCCCAAGTATCACTAAAACCCTCCGGATATCTCCCGAACAAAAGATTTGACATTATCTTGCTTAAGAAAAATTTGGCAATATTTGGCTTCCTGAATTTTAGATGAAAGTTATAGGACAAAGAGGTAAAAATTTCAATAAAGATATTATGACTATATTTTGATCCTTGATGTCTGATAAATGTTCGGAGAAATAATTCTAGCTGTCAACTAAGCAAGATAGAATAATATTTATAGTCTCACTTGCAGGAGGAAACAAATTGTAAATTATTCATTGAAAATGGGGCCTTTGCAGCGAGTTCAGATGATGTCCTTTTTGGTGTGCCAAATAAAACTTCAATTAAACTTTGGTTAAGGGTGTTTCGAGTGGCATCAGTTAAGCCTGCAAAGAATGCAAATGTGTTAATTATACTTTTCTACTTGTTTGATCTTGATGGAGTCATCTTTTGCCAAGTTCAAGTAAAATGTGTAGCCTTCAGATAAACTTATTTCTTAACACAGCTAAATAGAATGTGCATTTTTTTCTCGACTACATGCAATGAGGATGAATAGATGTTGCCAATATTACCTTTCCCTCTTCTCTCTTACGCGGAGTGTCACTCTTCCGATTCTTCTCTCTAGGAGCGGCACGTTTTCAAAACCATTTTATGTCTTTAGGCTAATTATAGTTACTAAAATGTATTAGTATAATTACAATAAAGTTTGGAAATGTCGCTCGATCCCCTCATCCTAAAGAAATGTCGATTTTGTTTATCTTCCATGACTTGAAAATGCTTGTTTTTGTGGCAAGTCTGTCTGGTAATTTATTGCGATCACTTTTAAAAATCAATACAGACAATGGGTGGGTACGTGGGCACAAATTATTTTTTTGGCTGTTCAGTCGATTTGCGTTATTTATGAAACCTTGGAGGTAAAGGCCCACTTGAGTTTAATTTGCATAAGTACATCTCGACTTAACAATTAGGACACATATTTTTATTATAGCTCTGATTGCACTTGCTACTGTTATATTTGTCCCCCCGGTTTCAGCGGGTAAGAATTTAATTTTAGCAATATTAGAAAGACGTCATGATAGTGATTCCTGTTTTCAACCGTGAGAAGTACATTTCTCTGCAGAAATGCTAATCAACGATTCTCTGCGGCTGCATCGATTTGGTTTTAAAATTGCTTTTCTTGAACGCTTTTGCATGTACTATCACATAATATAATATAACAATCCATCTTGGTATGTAAAACGTAGCGCAGCAGATGAACTGAAATCCATTTGTACGTCCTAGAAGTTCAGTTATGTTTGATTTTGTATTTTATTTTATTTTATTGGGGGGGGACCAAATTTCTGAAACACTTTTTATTTGGTATCTTCCAGATTTTACCGCTATAATAAAGGTTGATGTGACATACTTTTCTTGCTCCAGAGACTTATATTTTGTAGTTAGCTCTCATAAGCTGTCAACAAATATACAAAAAGAGTCGCGGTGACCATGCATTTCTCATAATTTATAGCATCATTAAAAACATGCAAACTCTTGTTGCTGTTGTTTCTGTTACTTCTATATCTATCATTCTTAAATACAAGCATATAAAATTTTCAATATTGTGGTAGATAAGACTTTCTCCTGTATTTGACTAGAAAGCTGCATTAGTAGCAGTAGATTGTAGGTTAAATAAGACATGTACAGTTTGAATGCAACTAAAACTTAGCTGCACACAGACTGGCGCATTTCCACAGAATGTCTAAAGTGTCTAACAAACAAGTGACAACACCCGGCAAGAGGCCAGTTGCTTTGCAATTATGTATAAATATATATTGCTGAAAAAGATTTTGCAATGGTCAAAATTTTAAAGCAAATGAATCAAAATCTGTCATATATTTGGTGCTTTCCTTAATTATTTATGGATCGATTTTATATTGGAGGACGAATAGAAGGACAGATGAAATGTCGAAAGAGTAAGATGTTGGTTTAGAGAACTAGAACGATTAGTTGAAAACGGTACTCCAAACGTCTTTTGGAAAATGTAACATGATTCCAAGACAAAAGGATACGCGTGCTTTTCGGTACGGTATGCAAACGATCACAACTAGCACGGAGACGACGAATCGATATCATCCCTAAACTAACACAAAAAGTGTAAAAATGGTTCGAGACTGTACGCGTCGTGTGCATTTTAGGCGCAAATACTCAGAACTGTCAGAAACGTTTCAGAAAGGTAAAAAGCACTTGAACATGCATAAGAATATTTATGGAGACGGAAGGAAAAGGTACGACTGGAAAATGAAATGGTAGCAAATTTTATGCAGAAGTAGTTACATGCAAGTTCTGACCAATAGGAGAGGTGTGTTAACCACAGCTAGTGTGTAATCTACCTTAAGATTGTGCTGTAGAGTAGCCAGAGCTGATGTTCTGCTCAAATGATAATATACATGATAATATATGGAAAGCAAGTTATGTGATTCCGGGTTGATTTATGATTTTTTTAATTGTTTTTTTTAAAATAAGTTTTAGCCATCAAGCAGACCAAAGTATGGTAGATTGATTGGATGCAGTCTCGAGCTTTACCTCTCAAAGTCCGATATAGTCGGTCCTTCGTATTTATAGAATCGTGATGGCACCCTATCTTATATGTCATCAATTACTTCTGATGTGATCCATTGCCCTGCCACTTGGCAATAGCGGTAGGATAATCTGACTAATCCAGGTCCTGGGTTCGGTTCAGGGGTAGTACATCACTCTGTCAAAATAAGACTGCGTTTGTAAATAAACACTAATTTATACAAACACATACATGGGTAATAGCATTTCGTTACCATCCCTGACATAGCTCACGCAAACATATGCTTTGGCAATCTATCAACAACACTCAGTCTTCTGTTTGTTAGTGGAAAAAAATTGTTTGTGGTACTGTCTGAAAGAAAAATGTAAATTCTATCTAAAATTTCATTTATTTTTCTTTCTTCACGTTGAACAGCAAAAGCAGCTATGCTTGTCTCTTTCGCAAATTTAAAATATAATCCTTGTTAAGATCTAACGCATAAAGTGATCAATCGGCGAACAATTTAACATTTTCTAATGTGTCAAATAGCTACGTGTGCAGCGAGTAGGAAAACAAGATCCAAATTTTGACGGTGTGAGAACAAAATTCTAAATACAACAATGTTAGTCAGAGTTTCAACTCTAGACGGAAAAGAAGTTTAAGAACAAATGCCATTTTTTCTGGGAACATTGCAAGTTGAAACAGACAAGCTTAAGATAAAGAGAGAAAGAAAAGAAGAAGAGAGATACAGGGGAGGGGGAGGGAATGCATAGCTATCAATCTTAAAACATTTGGGGACACATTCGGCTGCCACGCGACCCATCTCCGTTATCTCGAAGCTAACTAGAAAAATACACTCGTTACCTCTATTGTTTTTCTAAATTAAGTGTGCATGTGAATAAAATTTGAATTACAAGTTTGAAAGTTAAATAAAATCAGGCCATGAATATCACACAGCCCACCCTCCCGCCACTAATCACGTTAACAGTTTATCTGAATAAATATATCGCCTACCTTTCAAAGTAAGTAGTTTTGGTACGCTCTGTTGCCGCATTTCTGGTACTGCGAACCATTTTTATGCCATTATAAAATTTCGAATAATTAGTAAACTTCTATATTGCTTAAGGACCCCCACCCCGATTTAAAAGTTACTAAAAAGATGAAATTTGTTTTTAAAAATTCCTTTTGATCATAGCTTTAGGGTTCTTATTACAAAAGATATGGAATGAAAATGTCAATTATTTTTTAAATAAATTCTCCCTCCTATCGAGGCGTTCAGATGATAGCTTTCTGGACTCCTATGCATGAGTATTGGGATCGATTCCTAGAACATGCATGGTCAGCTGCAGTGTAGTGTTTTGAACAAGACACTATACTTTCATTTCCCAAACCTGATGTACGTGATAGTTTTGCTACTATAAGGAGGTATTTTTGAAGTCATGTTATCATTGCAACTTTATGAGTTGTTTTGATGACATAATGAATTTAATATCATATAATTAGCATTGGTTTTCACTTTATGAATTGTTTGGATGACAAAAGAAATATAATACTATATAATTGGGAATGGTGTTTGCTTTAGTATACGAGTTTCCTTGAAGACCACTACAAAAATTGTCAAATAAAATTACACGATTTCTGAACTTCTAAGTTCATATTAATGACAGAATTGAATTCATCCTGACCATGTTATTCCATCGGTCTTTTTTGCTATCTCTTAAACATCCTTTAAGCATTTGTACTAATTATAGTTTAGCCAGATCGATTAATTAATGATCTCATTTATTTTCCGTGACGCAGGCCTTGTAAAGAGTGCACAATGTCTTGTATTAAAATATCTTCCTGACATGGTTAGTTCTGCATTCAAATATTTGCTTTGCAGTCGATTCTAGCTGGACTAAAACTTTGTAGTTGTTGTTGTGGGCTTAACGCCATTTGTCTAAGCTCACGATATAATATACATGGCGGATAGCATATCTGATGGATGAAGAACCGAGGGAAACCCCGGAAAGAACCACCGACCCACGCAAAGTTACTGGAAAGCTTTCTCACATACCCATGGCGGTCACGTGGACAAAGGCCAGATGTCAGTGATCTGTAGGGGCGAGCAACTTAGACCACACTGCCACTCGGAGCCCTTAAAACCTTTGTAATTCTTAATACAATTAAATTAACCATGGCTCGGGATTAAATTTTGCCAACATAACAGTGTGCATTATTGCTTTATTGACACTTTACTAAGCCATTTGTTATTAATTTATTCTATAAAGATGGTCCACGACATTTTTTTATCTTGTTTAACTTACACATCTTAAGTGTTGCAGAACGGTGGCACAAAGATTGCTTGAGTCATTCATTCCATGGTTTTGATAATGTCAAAGTCATGTGCTGACACATATTTATCACGAGTCAGAAACTAAGTGTAAATCTCACATGAGGTCAGACGATCTACTTAGGTACCGGAATCGTGTCCGTTGAAGTTTAAGAAATAGAGAAATGCAGGATCGGATCAGGTCAGGTGGGGGTAGGTTCAAAATTTAAAAGAGGCCTTGACTTTCCTCGAAAGGGCACCAAACCAAAAGTCTGTGTGCCTATCTACTCAAAGTGTGCATAATACCGATTAAACGTGCGCAAGAATTAAACGATGGTCAAATTTCAAGTGACAAGCGACTGTACGTTTATGTGTGTGTGTACTTTGTTATTAGCTGGGTGGGTATGGAACCTCCCCCACCCCGATTCTATCATGAAATGAACTTGAGGACAGAAGAATACATGTACAGTATTATTACGCGTGGAAACATTTTTTTAAAAATTCTTAAGGATGAAACTCTACAGATTAACAGTTGCATTTAAAATATACAATGTATACTGACAGATCTACAAGTTCAACTTACAGATATACAACATAGATATTATAGGTATTATACACATATCTGTATCACACTTGTTACATTTTTAAAAATGAAGTTTGAGAAATAGGCAGCAGTGATAATGATATGAAAATGTTCATTTTCAAATGAAGAGAAATGGCAAAACATGACTACTATGACAGAAGGAGTAACGAGTAAATTTTATTCACACCATTCGTCAATGTTCATGTTGAAAGATAACGTTTGACGATCATGGGGACAGAGTCAAACTAACGAATGCTTATTGCAACCATGGTCGACTTGCAGAAATAATCAAAATAAACTTAGAAGTGTCATCAGAATGAGATTACATAAAGCAATCGTTTGCAATATCTTAATAAAGCCAGAAAGACATAAAAGCAGTAACGTATTTTTCTTAAAAGCAAGATTTATTTTTGTGTAAATCTTAAACCTCGAACTCTTCAGTTATCATGTCCTATTCATAGAAAACATGGGATATTCGAGAAAAACATTTTGTGTAAAATCGGATAGAGGAGAAAAGAAGGAAAATAATAACAGAAGGAATCAAGCATACTTATTTACTATTTAGATATCATTGTAGAAAAGTACTTCAGCTGGACTACTCATTAATGTAGAAAGTCACTTATGTGAAAGCAATGTTATGACTATTGTATTGAAATCATTTCCTAATTGATGTTATTAAACAGAACAAAGACGCAAAATATTGCGTGCGTTAGGTTCAAGACGCAAAATATTGTGTGCGTTAGGTCAAAGCTGCAACTTTCTCAAAAATTATGCGCAGATGACGATACCTATGAATCGAAATTTAAGGCTGTAACTGAAGTGAACTCTAACGGTATCTTGACCTACCATGACTTTGATCATTGAAGTTTACAGAGTAAAACCTTGAAATCCAAAGTTAAGTGGTGGGACCCGAGCATTACAAGTTGATTTTAAACCATGTGATGTTACTTTTCTTCATGGTCTTCTTTAATTTTTTTTTTTTTTTTTTTGATTTGTGATAAATTAAATTTCCGTCAGTACCTATGTTCGTGGATTAGAAAGGGGTTCTATGTTTTCACCAGAAAGATTTCTTGCTTGATTTTGGTCTCTGAAATCCTAGTTTATAGTAGCCAAGAAATGTGAAACATATTGAATGCACATTAATCAGTCTTAATTTACGAATAGGAGTATTAAAAACATGGAACTTATAGTCAACTGTCACAAACTGAGATGCTGACTACAATTGTAAAATATTAACATGGGCAGAGACAATAATGACTTTAATATTTATTTCTTCGGTATTCCGTCTGCAATATTTATTGTAAAGCTGTGTTGGTCATATACTGTTTAACAGTGCCAATTGTTACATTATTACCTTATATTGCTAGCGTCGCTATTATGTCCATGCTTCATTCTTCAATAGCAATTGGCATCTAGAATTTTTACGAAGATAACGGCGTTTGAGTAACGCCATTACGTCCATAGTAAAAGTATTTCTTACCTGTAGAGATACAGGCACATACAACGGATCAATTAAGTCAATATGAAAACTCAGGTCGATCAACCAAACAAATTTCTGAAAGGAACTAAATCAAGTCAGACAGATTCAAACACAACTGTCCCATGAATATATATTCTCTTACAAGCTCAACAAGGAGAGTCTCGTGAAGAATGTCAACTACATGACTTACAAACATGCATTATATTATAAATATAACTCCATGAAGTAATATATTGATGGAACGTGCAAATATGAGATATTTAAAGTTATAAAAATGCATTAGGAAATAAAATAAAGAACGAATAAAGAAAGAAAAATTGCGTCCCTGACAAATCTGCTAACGAAGTTCAAGGTATGTATTTCCTTTCGGTTCACCTGCCACAGTAACAAAAAAATATATATAATGAATGTTCTTTGTGGTAATGTGCAATTTGACAACGATTTGAAAGTCATGCACCGGCGATGCTGCTTGACTGAATAAAATCTGGCTGTATTGAAACTGTGTTTTTATTTTCTGTCTCTAATAAATGTCATTGCATTTGTTGATAATTATCAAAAACCAAAAAGAGATCGTTGATATTTATCAAAAACCATAAAGAGATTGGATCACCACACACAGACACAGAGTTACTTATGGACTCTAATAAAAATAAACAATCAGCATACAAAAATATAAATAAATTCATAGACTCAACATGACTTAGGAAAAAAATATAATTACTATCCCCACAAAACCAAAAGACCCAATAACTAGCTAAATAAATTTAGAAGCCACCACATAAAAACCCATAACATATCATTCAATTTTATAAAAATATTAATAAATAATTCACTTACGAAGCACCTATAAAAAATTAAGGAAACCGCAAAATCGAATGTTCTAGATGTCCTTAACGAACCGAGTAATCAGCTAGGACTCTGGTCCTAGATGTCCTTAACGAACCGTGTAATCGGCTAGAACTCCGGTCTCTTGCTAAATAAAGTATAAATAACATTCAATCTCTAAAAACATTAATAAATAAATAACTTAAAGAGGCAATATCTAAAAACTTATTAATAACATAACGTAGGAAGCACACACTAAACACCTCGACTAGTAATACCATAATAACCTTGAAAATCTCTCTTCATACATGATTTCTACTAACAACCTCTATAAACAGCACAGAACACCCACCCCCTTTCAGAACATTTTTACCAAAAAAAAAAAAGAAAAAAAACCCGCAAGAAACACAAGGCAAATGCAACAAGAAACCAGCGATGTAAAGCAAGCAGGACCGTTCCCGATCTCTCCTTCCCACTAATGACAGCCAACCATTCAATAGTAAGGGACCTATATGGACCCACAGATTGAGGCCAAACTATCAGGGTTCCTTGAACCCATAAAAGCCTGGGGGAGGTGGCACCATTCCCTTCCCCAGGAACAACTAGCAGGCTGCGGTGCAGTCAAAAAAAGTTGCACATGCACAATAGTGCGCACGGCACTATAACAAAACAACAACAGCATTATCCTTATATCTAGACAATGCAATGTCCTGTGTTATAAGCATCGCCTCATCTAAACAGTAGCATAGCTTTTCCCGTAGATTCTTTAAATTGGTACTTGTTGTCTTGTTGTCTGATTAGACGGTAATGCTTTTATCTCATACCCTTTAAACGTCCGGGTCAACATCTAGAAAAGTTGTATCATAATTGGGACCAATGTCACGGTCAATTGCAATTTAATGTAAAGTTTATTCATATACGAAGGTATATATGAGTCAGAAACCAAGGTCGTATCTAACATACCTTATACTGAATTTCTAAAATAATGTCTGTATCTAATATGTATTAAAAAGATCTGTTTCAAAATGAATTTATAAAATAATGTTTGTACGAAATACGTAAAGAAAAGACTGATTTGAGATTCGAAGACTTTGCCGACCGACACGTTCCTTTGCTGTGACATCAGCTACAACTGAAGACATTGTTCAACACATTCATAAAACCCGTTGCCCAAAAATTGAAAGCAGTTCAATGGATTGAAATTGAGGAAAGCTGCGGAAGAGAATCAGCCCGGTAGAAAATGCATATTGTTATCTAAAATTAAAAAGGAGAAAATGATAAACACATTGAAAATCGGAAGCGATGAAAAAGAATTGTCAAGTTTAACATCCCAATCATGTATGCCAATTTGAGATACAATCCACACACACAGAACTCCCGGCCTGCAGAATTAAACGATGGACAATACGTGGCCGAAATCATTCAAGTATTACCGCTTTTCCAAAATAAGCTTTTATCTTTTTTGTCATTGTAATACATCCCTGAAATAATGTGCAAAGAAAGATAAGTAACAAATGATCGTGTTTGTGACCGTCATAATTTGTAGAGAGCATCGCCTTGTGTTGATCCATGCTTTATTAATCCGTTTTGTGCTACTTAGTGGTCTTCCTAGTGGAAAATGGATCCGTGGAAACGGTGCTATAATTAAATTCTATTAGATTTTAGCAAGTACTACAGACTGATAAATAGTTAAGTTACTACTTTAAATCACTGATAAGAAATATAATTGGGAAACACAATTTTTCCTCTCCATGAATTTTATTTTTCTTAGAACCTTCGTATAACCAGTCCAGCAATCCAATACACCATTACAGTTTGAAATAAAGAAGGAAACTAAATTTTGAAAAAGAGAAGGAAGGAACGAAGAAATGGAATATTAAAAACTATATTTAAAAAATGAATGAAACCCATATAATTTATATAAAACGTCCTATAACGTCCTTTGGATGTACTTTTGCTAATGTTTACCAACTCCGTTTCACGAAACTGTCACTATGTGCAAAAATAAATCTCTTATCGGGGCTTGGAAATGTCGTGCAATCGGGTCCAAACATGGCTCACTAACACATGCGTCTCCGACTAAATGAGCGTAGATTTATCCAAAACATTTATATCGGTCCCGACAATGATGGATTTAACTTAAACAAATCTGTATTATGTTATGAGTATTTCTCATTTAAACAAGGTGCTCGTGCGTATCAGTTTATCCTTAAGACAGTAAGCCTGTCGCAAACGCTAAACATTGGACAAATCAATAACTAAAGGTACTGAGGCTTAATCATTCTTAAGAAAACTAGATATCATGCATGGAACTATGCGCCTCTCTTCTCTCTTTCACTCCAACGCTGACTGATATATTTGTATTGTGTTTAAATACTTTGAGCACTTTATAACTTTCATAAATTAAACTACCATGTTAGATAATTCTTCGAATTGAAACCACCATGTTAGATAATTCTTCGAATTGAAACCACCATGTTAGATAATTCTTCGAATTTAAACCACCATGTTAGATAATTCTTCGAATTTAAACCACCATGTTAGATAATTCTTCGAATTTATATGGATCAAGAGTTTTGATGATCTGGTACAATTTTCACCATGTAGCATGTTCATTTAGATAGATATGACTTTGGCGATGGCACTCAATCAACTCCTATCTGATGTTCCATAAGGATTCCTTATGTCATGGATTTCTGTAATGTTCCATGTTGTCCATGAATATGACATTTGTATACTATTTTTTCCGGGGTTGGGGGTTCCAAAATGTTAACTTTGTACAACTTATTCTTGATTTTAATAGACAGATCGTCAATCTGTCTTTATTAAGATCATTGAATAAATTTATGTATGCATTTTGATTCTCAAGAGGTTCATAAGTTTGTATTGCCAGAGTCTGAAGATGGACAATAGTGGCAATAGGCACTTATTAGTTCGACTGTCCCCATCTTCACAAGTTATCCCCTATCATCTGACATTTCATCATGAGAAAGTGTTTGAGAATAAATTCAGACTGTATATTTGAATTCAAATTGTAGATCAGTAAAGCTCTACCATATTACTTTAAATTGTATTAATTTTTGTATGTGTAATATACAGTCTGTGGAAATGACTATCTTAATCAGTCTAGGGAAAGGACTATCTTAATACAGTCTAGGGAAAGGACTATCTTAATACAGTATGGGGAAAGGACTCTCTTAATACACTCTGGGGAAAAGACTATCTTAATACAGTCTGGGAAAAGGACTATGTTAATACAGCCTGGGGAAAGGACTATCTTAATACAGTCTGGGGAAAGGACTATGTTAATACAGCCTGGGGAAGGGACTATCTTAATACAGTCTAGGGAAAGGACTATCTTAATACAGTCTGGGGAAAGGACTATGTTAATACAGTCTGGGGAAAGGACTATCTTAATACAGTCTAGGGAAAGGACTATCTTAATACAGTCTGGGGAAAGGACTATGTTAATACAGTATGGGGAAAGGACTATCTTAGTCAGTCTAGGGAAAGGACTATCTTAATACAGTCTAGGGAAAGGACTATCTTAATACAGTCTGGGGAAAGGACTATCTTAATACAGTCTGGGGAAAGGACTATCTTAGTCAGTCTAGGGAAAGGACTATCTTAATACAGTCTAGGGAAAGGACTATCTTAATACAGTCTGGGGAAAGGACTATCTTAATACAGTCTGGGGAAAGGACTATCTTAGTCAGTCTAGGGAAAGGACTATCTTAATACAGTCTAGGGAAAGGACTATCTTAATACAGTCTGGGGAAAGGACTCTCAATACAGTCTGGGGAAAGGACTATCTTAATACAGTCTGGGCAAAGGACTATCTTAATAGAGCCCTCGCAGGCCCTGTTCGTACCCTAAGCTCCACCGAAACCCACAAACAGAACAAAAATCCAACACACTCCCACACCCAATTTTCTAATATGGAAAACCAACAAATCGCAGATAAGTACATACACAACGACCAGACATCATACGGTATATACACAATAAAACTGCAGACATGCACACACCAAACAAATCAACAAAAAACGTAACCAGAAACTTCAATCCGATATGAATAACCCTAAAACGATATATTAAATAACGTATCTGTAAAGAAAATATCCCACTAAAACATAAGTTTTTACCAGTAATGCCAGAAAACCTAAGAAACAAGAATGACAATGATTCCTCACACTTCAGACCGAAAAGTCACTACACAGTCTATCAAATTACAGACAGTACTTCTCCCCAGGGAGAAATTAATAGCATTCTATCTGCCAACATAAACCACTCAGCTACGTTTTGGAAAGGAACTGCTATCAAAGTGCAAATAAACTTCCAACCTAACAATCTTTATACAATATTTTAATTTCATAAAACATTTTAATGAATAATAACAATAATAATAATAATAATAACAACAACACTAAGAAACATTTGGAAAAGAAACACTATCAAAACTGTACGAATATACTCCATCATACTCAATAGTCCATCCCTACCATGCCACACAGTGACATCAGATAGATAACCCAAAACTCTAAAGATATGATCTAGACAGAGCCAGTCCTTACAGGAAAATATACAATAACAACAAAACATACACAAATAGCACCACACCAGGACAATAATGACTATGGCAAGTCATTCAAAGCTAAAAATGATAAACGAATGGGGATGGGAGCGGAAACTGAAACCCAGTAAACATGGCCAGGGCAACATGAGTACGTACCTAAGTTTCATGTATGTATGGTTCAAGGTCAAGAAAACACTCACAAGCTCGAGTGAGAAGCAAGTACTGACTTGAGAATGGAAACTGACCTGCGTACCGGGCGGGGACGGAGTACATCTCAGGACCAGCATACAGGGACAACTCGACAATATGACGAAACGAACCGAAGAACAACCCTGTCGAAAACACCATAATGTTTATTTTAAAAAATATTTTTAAAAAATCAATCGCACGAAATTCACATTTGGGAGGCAAGGATACATGAACACAAACCATAACCTTTAGAAAATGGAAAACAGGGTGACACCCTTAACTCTTTACTAGTGTATACTGGAACGGAGTTATGGGGTGCCAAAATAACTCCTCTGTAGCATTGGTCTTACTCGAAGGTGAGTAAGGTAAACAAAACAAGAAGTGGACCACCGTTAAACTGCGGCAAAGTCATTAAACCCGAGGCATGATTCAATTAAAAATAAAAATAATGTATTATTATTAATATTATTATTATTATTATTTTTATTATTATTTGTTACAAAGTAATGCACTGAAGACGATCATGGGTCAGAAACGTGGCTGTAGAGTGTGTGCCTAATTAATATAGGGACTAAGGCATACTTGAAATATAGATGTAATGTACTGACTAAACTTTACTCTAAGATTGTGTAACTAATTAATTCAGGGACAAAAAGCATACTTGAAGTGCTATACAGTAATGCACAAACGACACTAATGAGAAAAAAATTTAGTTAAAGATTGTGTGCCTAATTAATTTAGAAAAATGAATGTTTACATGTAATATAACAGTAATTTATTGAAGACTATGATTCTGAGGCAGAAACTAATGTGGCTGACCCACAAATTGGAGGTTTCAAATGGTACCAGGCAGTTTGCCATTAAACGAAAAACAGTACGGCTATGCAGTACACCATTAAAGTATGTACTGCGACCGATTCTTATCCGATGGACGTGAGCGATATTTTTATGTTTTGTTTTGTTTGTACTTTTTTTTTGTTAAACCATTTTGGAGACTAATATGTTAAACAGTGCCCAAATAATGAAATGATGAAGGTGAAGTTGTAATTGAAGATTTTTCCGTTAACGATGATTATGAGTCAGGTAATAATGAATGCTCGCTTTTCAATGAAACTGAGTTGACGATAAGACTTTACTAACCCTCAACGTCAATCTATTTTTTTCACGCCCACATGGAGTCAGATTAACGTAGCTTGTCCTCTGCCTTGGAACTCAGTTAACGCCGAGTATAGGTGCATATATACACAAAACCAGTCTTTCACAAGAGTTCCATTATGCATGTTCAAACAATATACATCTACGTTTCAGAGAGAGTTTTACTTTGGGAACTCGTAGAAAGTATTTTTCTGAATCAAATAATCATAACTTGCAATTACTGGGAATTAAATGCACTTACTAATGAAAGCAACCACTTGTATTTTAATGTTTTATTTTGTTTTAAAGCTTTTTGTTGTGTTTTGTTTTCTGTGAGCGACAAACAATTACCCTTTGTGCGGAGGAAATAATGTAATTTATTAAGCAGTATAATGGATATCCGTGTGGATAGAAAATAAAACCAGTTACATCTTATGTCATTATTATGTCGGAATCTGTTCAAGTGTGCACCATCATTAGACATAACCGAACTGAATCAGCTCCTACAGCAATATCTTATTTCAGAATTCTCCCATTGTTAACGATTCTATTTAGTCATAATACAATCTGATAAAATTATTTTTTTTGCACGGAGAATGATGATTCATACATGTGGTACATTATATGTTTGAGAAAAAAATTTCAACCACTTTTCACGATGAAAAGAATGCAGTTCTAGACAATTATTTTGTGCCACTGTTAGATGACAGAAAAGGAACTGAGAGAGAGAGACAGAGACAGAGACAGACAGAGACAGAGAGAGATAGGTACGAAAAGGAAATGATGTTTGCATGTATTAAAGAACACTTCCCTGGTGATCATATTAAATTCCATCTTTTCTGACTGGTTATCTGATTAGCAAACATATATTTGCTTGTCAAGGTGAAAATGTGAGCACTCAACATCAGGACATTCAAAGGCCCGAATGCAGAGTAAGTTAACACTCTATGAATCTATTAATTGCTTGTTCAATAGCCAACTTTTGTCAAAAGTTTACCATTTGCAGTTTTTATAAGCACTATATTTTCCTGCATTGAAATGAAAAGTAATCTTTGTTTTAACATAGACAAAAATTTTACTGTATGTATTAAATCTACACTGATAACACATGGAGGATTATTAAATTAATTTCACCAATAGCCCAAGATTTGTCTTCAATTAAAAAAAAATGTTATTTATGCATTCCAAATTATCTGTGTGAGTTTGTAAATCTATGAAGTTAATGCTAACAAACAACCTATTTTTAAATCTATCAAAACTTATCAATGAATCATCCTCATTAGCAAAGTCATTCACACATCAAAATACCTTTCTGGAACATTGTTTTGTAATGCACATTATTTCCATCTGTTTAAATTAAGGATTAAATCATATTTTGTGTTTCTTGTCTCCGATTATTTCAAATGATATAGTTAATTCTTAATATACTTCAAAAACCTCTTTCCTCCCAAAAAAACTGAGATTTTTGTTCCACTGAGTAAAGAAAATCTATTTCAAATAAACGGAATTCTCAACATTTGATACTGAAAATTGTAACAAATGTTTATATGTTAGAATCATCGCACAACGTTCTTCCAGTCCATATTAGTTTCAAAGCCTTCACAAATTAAATATATTAATCATTTTTATTCCCCCATTGGTAATCCATCTCAGCAATATCTCTAGATTTTTTTCGTTGACCCATGCAATACAAACTTGTAAAAGAATGTATTTAGTTCATTAAGAACTTGCTTGGATCGGTTTGTTAATGACAGTCAAAGATGTTTAATTTTAGACATAGATAAACTTTTCATCACTGTTATCTTACCAAATGGAGTTAAATACCTCTAGTTCGATTGGATTAGAAGGTTCTTAATTTTCCGAAGTTTAGACGGATAATAAAAGATATAATTTTTCCATGTTAGTTCAAAACTTTACACCTAAGACAGCAACCTAGGTAAACCCCAGTCAAGTTTACATTTTCTACAAAAATTCTCGTTGCTACCTGTTCTACTGTTGATCCCAAAACAAACCTTTTTGTTTTCTTCTCAATATTTATGCTAAGACCGGGACATTCCGAATAATGATTTATCAGATGTCTCTGAATCATTAAGAGTAAAGTGATGCATCATCTGCATACTGAGAAAGAATATAAGTTATACTATCTATGTTTATTACCCATATATTTTCTTTTTTTTCTGCTTAATGCATGGACTAAAATCTTTGCACACAGGATAAAAATATGTACGGAGAATGGTTCCCCTTAACTATACCTTCTTTTGATATCAAACCAGTTAAGGAACTGACCATTTATAATTACACAGTATTTAATGTTTCAATAAACAAAATCTTTGACTAGTCTCTTATTGGTTGTTGACAAAGAAAACAGTTAATAGTTTTTGAATGCATGGTCCTGTAACATAGTAAAATGCTTTGTTCAAGATCACTCAAAAGAAGCAGTCCAGGAGTATTGTGATTTTTTGGCGTATATCATATAAGTTTCTATGTTATCTTCAATGTATCGTCCTTTAAAAAACCGTTTTTGATCCGGTTTTATAATTGTGGCTAGCACAGTTTTAATCCTACATGCACTACATCTGGTAGCAATTTTGTACGATAAATTAGAGTACATTTGGTTTCTATTTTCAAACATAGTGCTTTAGATGTACATATAAAATAACTCCTTCTTTCTGTATGGAAAATTATTCCCCATTTTCATATCCTAAGTTAATAGCCCTCACGAGAAACTGTCCAATACTAGCAAAATAAAACTGATAAAATTCTACTGTGAATCAGTCAGATCCTGAGATGTTTTTATTAGGCATTTTTGTATAAAACACTTGCAGTATCTGTATTCAGCTTCATTTTTATATAACTTCTCATAATCTAAGATTTCTTTTTGACTGTCTGTTTAATGACCACTGCACTAACAAGCGGTGACATCATACTTGGGTTATTTCTATTTTCTTTATACTGAGTTGCTTTCTCTCCCTTTTGAGTATATAAAGGGCCCTCATTCTGACTACCACTCCTTGCATCTTTCTTTATGATACCAGCTTACTCCTTCTATCTTTCTTCCATGTTTGGTAATTAATTTACTTTGCCTCTTCTAAATTGATTATATTTCCAGTTACTCTTATTTCTTATCTTGAGAGTTTGTTTTCAAAAGATGTATATGAAATTGTTTCTTTTAATTCTAATAAAAGCATTTAAGAGAAAGGTTGATAATTTATAACATATTTAAGATCAGATAAACACGATAAAGGTATATTCTCATAATTATCTGGTTCAGTATTTATATTTTCTTTAATTATAAATAAAGTGTCCAACACAAGAAAAAAGTCCATTCTGGCTTGTCTTTTTGTTTCGCTTTTATTCCAAATATCTTATAGATTCGTATAATATGTTCCCTCCATGCATCTATTTAATTATGTTTAATATATATATATATATAAGACAACGTATCTTGCTCGCGGACTATTTTCATTATTATAATTAAATGTTTATATAACTGGATCCATCACAAGATTGCAATCTGCCCCAATTATAACATAATCATTTTAAAATGCAATAGACCTTTTTATAAATCTCATGGTAAAATCTGGGTTATCTCTATTTGGTTAATAAATATTAGTAAGTTTAAATCTATTGGTTCCATTGGCCATATCTATACTTAGTTTACAGCCAGAATTATTTTTCCATGGAAATTTTTGTCCAATCTAATAGCTACACCTCTTGAACGCGTAGAGTAAGAACTTAAAAAGCATTCATATCCCCCAAAGTAATCCCATTTTTTGTATTAAGTGTGTATCTTTAAGAAAGTATATTGAATATATTTTATTCTTAAGAAAATAAAAGACATGTCTCCTTTCTTGAGATCCCCTGACCGCTGACAATCCAATATAGCAAGATAATACTTTATTCTATGTGTACAGGAAGCATATATAAAATTGTATAAGGTTTTGCAAAAAAAAATAATATATATATATATATATATATATATATATATATATATATATATATATATATATATATATATATATATATATATATATATATATATATATATATATATACTGATATCATATAACAATAATGTTGTATATTAAACAATATAAAAAATACTGATATCAAAAATGGTGAGGATATGGTACTGTGACCGTGACTGACATGCGTTATAATGAAGTAGATTAAAGATATAATGAATGACCGGTACCAATAGTAAAACGTACACCGGAAAAATCACAGTATGTACAAGTTCCTTCAAGGCTGTTGCCCAATATGTGACACTGCATACAGTGCATCGGGGTCCCTTGGTGGCTGAGTGGTCTAATGCGATCGTCCTTACATCGACATCTCACCTCTGTCCACGTGGGTTCGTGTCTTGGGCTTGGCCAACGTGTGTATGTGAGAAAGCTTGCCAGTAGCTTACTTTATGAGCCTTCCCGTGATCTTCCTCCAGTATATAGGGTGGAGGAAGATCGCGGGAAGTTTGTAACAAAGATCCGTTTCTTCGCTTAATTTTGAGTAAGAATACGTTGGTTTTAAAAGGTCTCAACGTATATCCCACGCCACATTGAGCACGTTCTTTTACAGACTCTGAAATAAAATACATATGTAGTTTTGTTTATATCCGTCGCTCTGAACTGACGTAAGATGGGAAAGTTTTCATTCGTCGATCTCATTGTTGTATATATAAGGGCCTTTACGTCGTTGGATGAGCTATAAACAGATAATGCAGACCTGGTAAGGGACAACACCATAGCAGGTATACACCTTATTTTCAAAGGAAACAAGCGAAATTGCTATTTGCAAAGTTCAAAAACAAGGAATACATTTTTTCATATTAGTGAAACAAAAGTACTGACAGTTATCTGTTTTTGTAACGATTTTTGTGTCTCTTTTGCATGAGGAGTTTTCAGTGGGGATAATTCTTGCCTGAGAAGGCTTAAACGGAATTCGTTATGAATGAGCAACATGTCTTTTAAAAGTCTCGTCCTCTGCGAGAACCGGATATGTGGAGTTGAAGTCATAATGAATAAAAGGTCAAAATACGACTGTCTTTCTAAACAAAAAAAGAAAACCTTCTACATTTTCCAAACAAGCGTAGTTATGACAGCTGCCGCGTGAAAACAAGTCACTACTTAATTATTGTCAGGAATTCATGTAATGAAATATCAAAACTAATTACAAAAAAAGCTGAAATAAATTAGCTTTATGTATATAGTAAACTGAAATATTGTGATGCCTACCGAAAATATTGTAATACCGCACCTTCATTTCAAATAAATACTATCTATTTTGACCGGAACCTTAGCTGTATTGTGAAATAATTCAACGTTTTGCGTAAGTAGTACAGTGGGATAGTCTGGGGACCAAGAGGAATTTATCGTTGTGGGATACTCTAGGGACAATGGGAATTTAACATAGGGACTGTATAGCGACACTGTAATGAGACTGTCTAGGGACAAGTGAAATTGAAGAGAGGTGACGTCATGGTATTGGACACTGGGGAAACAATGGCAACAATGTTGCAAGTGACTGAACTCAATCGGGCGGAGCAGTGAGGAAAAGTGTGGCAAGGGGCTGACCTGAATACGCGTTACTCTAGGGACAAAGTACATTAAAATAGAGACATAAACATAGCGAGATGGTTAGAGACATGGTTAGAGACATATATCTATCACACAATCATAGATTTATCTGCATAACTCTATCACAAAAACAACTAAATAACCGTCTAAACAATTTTGAGGCAAGAGAGAATAGATATCTTGTCGAGACATATGAGTGACCCTGAAAAGGGACTTTCAAGTATTGTAGCACTTGGTCGTTCAGAACTTCGACCTCAAAAGTGTTTTGATTTTTAATGATGTTTTTGATTTGTGTGGGGTGAATCATTTCGACCAAAGCCACTTCCCAATGGGATTCATGATCCAGTTGGGTGACCTGAGGTAATTTGGCCGAGAAACAACACAAAGTATTGTAGGGAAACACATCCATGGAACTGCCACTGGGTAAAGTTAAGTAAAATTGGTTATTCATAATTTCAGAGTTCTGCTGTCCGAGGGTTCACTTGAGTCCATGTGAGTGTCTAAAAGAGGGTTATTGTTGTTTTGGTGGTGACTTGTGAGAGGGTGATTGACGTTGGCCGCAAGACTCCCGTTGCTACCATTATACTATTTCAGGGAAGGGTTGGAGAGAAGGTAACCGATACAACTGCTCAGTAAAATGGTCCACAATTGTTTGTTTCCTTGTTGTAAACTAAAATTAGCAATGGCTGCACCGACGATACAACACACCTAACAGATTTGGCAGAAAAAGACGATTTGCGGTTCAAGGACACTTTCTCCACACCGCTACCACAATGGATGCTTTTGTAGATCTTGCAGAGAAGAACTCGGAGAGGGAATGGTCACTGTTATTATTGAGGCTGTGTTGAAAGACATGATGGTCACTTCTTTTTATAGTCGATGACTTGCGAAGCGTTGGTCAAAGAATCAATACTAGGAGGATATCCATTCCAACGTACTTTGACTTCTTTGACACGTCGTTTTCCCACTTTACGGGTTCTTTGATCGAGAATCATTTCGATTTCGTATACTTTGTCTTCTTTTTTGGTCACTCGTTGTAACTTGGGCAGGTAGAACGTTCCTATCGACACTTCCCCGTTCATGTCTTCAAATTTATAGACGGCATGATGACGGCCACGCACTCGTCCAGTGACACGAAACAATTCGATGGTCCAGTTGGGTAAGTAACCTTTGTCGAAAGTGCGTTTGGTTTTGCCAGTGTACACCCAATCTCCCGTCGTCAACACCCCGCCTTTCTTGGGGACAGCCGCTGTCGGGGACGTACCAAACAGGCGCTCAAAGACGGTCATGTCGTTGTCGGGAGTCACTTCTTCGGGGGCACGTCCGATGCTTCGATGATAATATTGGTTGTACGATTTGAACAGGTGCGGTAAGACGTCAACGTACTTGAGAGTGTTTTGATGCGTAAAATATTTCCACATGTGTTCTTTCAAGATGCCTTTGAAAACGTTCCATGATGCTGGCTTTGGTTTCGGGATTTTCGGTGGTGAAAAAATCAATGTCTCGTTTCTTCAAATCTTTTTTGAAAGCTTCGTTCAGACATCCGTTGCCTTTGTCAGTTAAACATCGAATAGGGTGACGACCGCTTTGTTCCAACACCAGTGTCAAGGCTCGCGCTAACTCAGTGTTCGATTTGGAGGTCAAAGGCACGACCCAGGCAAATTTGGAAAAGTTGTCGATGACACAAAACAAATATTTGTAGCCACGATTGTAGGTGGCCAAATGAGAGAATTCGGTTAAATCGGCTTGCCATTGATGATCAGTGCCCTCCTCTCGGGTGCGATTTCTAGAAAATTTTCGTCGAATGGGTTTGTGTAAGGTGTACGTGGCTTGTTCTTGTAATCATCATTGCACTTGAGGTAAACAATACAATTTCTGAACTCCTCTGTAACCAGCAGGATGGGCAGGATCGTAGTAAATGCTGCCTGACAAATTCTCTATTAGGACTCTCTCCATCTTCAATAAATCACCCACTCTTCACTAATGCTACTCTGGTGTGTCGTGGTGGTTTGGAAACGACTTTACGTATCCGACGTGCCACGAGAGTAGAAACCAAGGGTAGTGGTGTTGGCAATGGGATTTCTTTTGTCTTGCTTTCTTTTTTCACTTCTAGTTTCCCTTTTTTCTTTTTGACTTATGTTGAAGGAACAGTATACATTATCTTTTAAACCCAAGCTTTGAGTTTTTCGCAATCTTACAAGGGAAGGGAAGCGCTAACGATGTTTGGAAGATTTCACGTGCCTCTTCATCCTGTAGCCTCTGTGAGGTTGAGTCTGTCTTGGTCACGGGGCGTGGGGGTGGCGATGGAGCTGTTTCGTCTAAAGCTTTCTGGTGAAGAGTTGAACTCGTTGTAACACTTGTCCGTACCGTTGAGATTTTTCAGTTTCTAAAAAATCGCTGAGATCCATCAACGATAGCAATTCGTGCTGTAACTGGGACATCTCGGTCAGATGAGGATTGGCAGGTACATGACGGGTGCGTTGTTCTTGCCAACGATGGAATTCCATCCATCGTTTGTAAGGGACTAAAGTTAGCTTTCGTCCTTTCATCAGATTCCAAAGTACACGTCTGAGATCTTTTCACCGCAGAGGTCCCTTTTATTTTCTTTGTCCTTATTATCTTAGACCCATGGGTAAAACACCTCCCAGGAGTCCTCCCAGCATTGGTCTAGCAATTCATTTGACAATGGGAGATTTTATTCTGAACCATTTGGAAAAGAACGTGTCGATGCTTGGCGAAGCGTTCTTTCTGGTGTTTAGACAAAGGTATCGTTCCTCTCAATACATTCAGACAACATTCGCACACGGTATGGATGACGTCTTTGAAGGCTGTTTGAATGAGTTGTTTTCGCATGGGTAGAGGGGTTCTGGACAGAACGGACTACACATTCCAATGTTTGGATAAACGAGGAGGCGGTCGTTTCCTTTTCTTTTCTTTTTTGGCAGCGGAGTGGTGGTGGTGTGCACTTCTTTTAGGTGACATCTTTTTTTGTTCCGGAGCAAAAATACACTGAATTTCATCGCTTGACACGCGACCTTTTATCTTATTTTTTGACTGCTAGTAATAGACCACGAATACTTCTGAGAAGCTGTGGTAACAAAATGTACATAAAAAATCCTCCTCTTTGCAGCAACTCTTTTTCTATGGACGATTGAGCCCTTTTTTGGATAGACGTCGATGTTTGGCTAATCGTTTTCTCGGATGCAGGGTCAAACGAAGAGACTGTCCATTTCTTTGTCTTTTTCCTTTTTAGACTGGAGAACGGCAATTGTGGTGTGTGCACAACTGGCGGGTGACATCATTTTGCGTTCAGGAGTACAAAAACACATACCCATCGTTTGCCGCAGGTCATTTTGTAGTGGAATGAGCCGCCACTGATTGTCGGTCCGTCGTATCATTTTCATGGTAGGCATAACTCGACGTTGAGGGTTTCACAACGAACTAAATCTGGACAGTTCTTGCTTAGATAAATCCAGTAGACTCTGTAGCATACCCGATCTCTCTTGGTCTTTGATTTTAGATAGAGTACTCTGTTAGCAGCTTCCGCTGAAGCTAAACAGGAGGAGGAGGGTTTCACTGATGGAGGAGAAGTTCCTGGGGACACGAGTTTCCATTTTGCATCATATTAGAATAGACATGTGTCAAATTGGGTTTGACTGCCATCACAAGCAGCGGAGAAGTGGAAGAACATGAGGCTACTGGGGACGCGATCACGGTTTCTGCAGGTCGTGGCTTGGGGATATAAGGTTGCGTCCTCGCCGCAGTGCCTCTCTTGCGGATAGAAGCTGATTTCTGTGGTATTTTCTTAGGACTTTTCTTTTTCTGGGGAATTTTTTTTGGGGTGGGGGACTGTGACCTGGTCTTGACACCAATGCTCTTTTACTTCTGGGTACGTTTGGCTTGGGGAGTGGCTTTTTTCTTGGGGGTGACTTTTGGGGCATTATGATCCCATTTTAAGAGGGAGCGAATGATGACACCTTCTAGAGAACAGATATCTCTAGGTTTCAAAATGAATTGCCTTTTGGTTTGAGTGTCGATGCGGGGCCAGTTGCTTCAAGGCTACTAAGTTTCTGTCAAAATTGCGTTTGGTTTGATGAGGGATGTGAATGATGCCTTGAAGTCATTGAGGTCATGCCACCGTAAACCATCGTAAGACTTCTCTGAGACTGGGTTCTAAGACACGAGCACGTATCTGTGGATTTTTCGCGACTTATCAATTTAACGGGAAGATGAGACTGAAGGGACGTCATGTTGTCGATGTGTGGGAAAGACCAAAATTGTCCGAGATTTTTATGGATATTTTTTAAGTCGATGGGGACGTGTACACGACATGCCATCCGTCTTGGCACCAGTGGTGAAACAAATGGGTACGAAATCGCAAATAATCCGGGGTGGTGGGTTTTAAATCCACGAGTAAATAGGTGTGATGGTTTTGAAGGGCATTTTTGTCGTGCGCATGAGTCAGCCAATGAGTTCCTAACTGTTTGGCTAACACATGCCCTTGCGTCTTCGCCAGGAATGCCTTCCATAAACATGATGGAATCTCCTTGACCTTCTCGCAGGAGACCATACGCCGATTGCCACTCTTTGCAACACCACACGATACGTTGAGGTGGACGATCGATCAAATGATTTATATGTTCGATCAAACGTTTGATAAATTTGGTTTTGCCTGAACCGCTTGGTCCCGCAATTAACATGTTAAAGGAATGGCGAAGATACAAGGCTTCCCAACTAACACGATTTAACTTTCCGACGATGACTTTAAAAGTGGAGGAAGAGGTAGCAGAGACAGCAGAGGTAGCCATAGTGAAGGTGATGTCACTTTTGAAACAAACACAGACATGACAAGAGTTTTTTTTATACTTTCAGGACACGTTTATTCCAAACGTTTTAAAACTGAACACCAAAGACAAAGGTATATAAAAGCCAAATGGTTAAGTAAATAAATACAAAATACACATTGAAATGATCAAAGTGGAATATAAGCAAGTCACTGTACAACATTTGTTTGTGTGACGAAGGTGTGGTGTAAAGTTCGTCGAGTCTCTACACCACCTGACACAGTCTCACAGTGGTCCTCTCGGAATGGCTTTTCGGGGATGTCGATGTCAATGAAAGTCCTGTACCGAATGGGGTGACTTTCCTGTGTCGGATTCTTCTTCTGACACTGTGGCTAACACATATATAAAAGTTACTTTTTCACTTAACGTTTTGAAGTCATTAACACAAATCTTTGGAATACTAAACCACTTCTTTTGCCCAAGCCTAGAAACCAAAACGTTTCCAGTCACGTACATCTTGCCAGTGAGGGTGTAAGTCACAAGCTATACGCTATACACACATCTTCGTAAACATTCTCAGTAACTAAAGGTTGATGAATCTTTTTTTTTCCCCTGACAGGTAAAGAAGTATCGAGATGAAAGCGCAAGGCTTGTAACAGAACGAATCCCTCATGTACATTTAAAGGTACCACACTCATGCTGACGGAACACACCGACGTCGACAACAAGTGACAGTACGAAGGATTAATCAAGTCTTGCCTCCCACGGACTTGTTCCATCCCGTTTTACCTTACCATTGCCAAAGAGAAAGTGACAATATTTTCACACGTAAGGATACAGCGAACACACATTTAGGTATCTGGTTTCTTCTCCTTTCTCCTCGTCCGATTGGTGCAGCAAACAGGTGGCATTTGTCCGTTCTCCATACAAACTATCCGCGGGTTCAGAGGGTCAACCAAGTTGTAGCTTTCCACGATGTGCTTAAATTTGGAATCGGTTTTCAAACGGTGATCGTACTCGTGTTCCCACATTTCCACGAACTGGTATCCTTGCTCTTCATATTTGACGCGCCGCAGACAAGTGGCCTTGTACAAGTCTTGCATGGTACTTTGATTTTTAGTGTTACGTTGAGAGTAGCAGATCGGACATCCGTGAAATAAGCAACCGTTAAATTCGTACACGATTTTTCTAAGTCCCATCCATCCACCGCATACTTTCCAATAGTCTTTTCGCCTACTCCGTTTCTGGCATGTTGGATCTTTTTGTCTTCCTTGTCACGCAAGTAATGTAGCCAGCGTAGGGATTTGACCGAGGATCGACGTTTGACAAAGTCGTCGTTTGAGGATGAATGACACCCAGGGTCTTCTCGGGCATAAATCGTTTGCGGTTCACTAAAGAACACGCTTTGGCAATGGTCAGGCGTTTCAAAGTATCAATCCCTCCGTATTCCATAAACAGTTCACACAGCAACGCAATAAAATGTCCACGTTCGCTCGACAATACTTTAACATTTCTTCCTGAAAGTCGAAGGGGTCCGAGGCGTAAGTTTGGTACCAAGCGTAGAAAGCTTCTCGTTGTTCGGTGCGCATATTGTAGGGTCGTAGTAGTGAGCATCATGTAAATGTGACAGAACGGCGTGTTGATTGGCTTCGGTATTGAAAAAGTGCGAGAAATAGCCTTCAAATGTTTTAAGCATTCGACTCAAAGGCATGGCCAAGCATCTCATAGAATCTTTAAACTGCACTTGTCCCACTTCATAGAAATTATTTTGGCTTTGTTAAAAGTGACTTTGTTCCGTATAGTATTTGAGAAGAAATTGTCCATCGTATTCCGAGAAATTGTGAGCCATCACCGTGACATAGCGATGGCAATCTCCGTAACGTTCTGTGATCTCTTGACTCCACGTCTCGTCGATGGGGCTTAAGATCCACTGGGCGAAATCGGTCAACGTGTTTAGTCCTCGAAATATTTTTTTCACGTCCTCCAGGAACCTTGCTACAGTGAGGGCAATGGCTAAAGATTAGTTCTTGGATGTACTTCTCGCACGCTCGATGAGCCACGAAGAAATTAGGAATGTGAATGCCAGTATCTTTCATGCATTTGAAATCTAAACAAATGAAATTGCCTTTCTTCTGGTGTTCCAAGTCCACGATTTGGTGACAAATGTAACATCGTTTCTTTCCTGGACAAATGTGTGCCTCGGTATTTTTTGGCAAGTAAGACTTGTCCACAAGTAGGGCACAATCTCAGGAGTAGACAAGCACTTTTCTGATGTGGACTTTGGGTCTTCAGATGTTGTTGATAACAGGTAGGGCTAACAAAAGTGCTCTGACAAGCCGGACAATGCACTCGATTTTGTCCTTTGTCAAGACAGGGTTTAGAGACCAAACATCCTGGACATTTCGATCCACAATGCTTGTGTTGCTCTCTATTGTTATAGGCGTAGTCACATTCTCACAATAATAACCATATGCGAGGCATGCAGTAATACTGGTAATGACATCGAAATGTTCATCGTGATGATAAATGTGAATGTATTTTCCATCTTGGAAATCTTTGCCAAGAAAACAACAGTTTTCCACTCACTTCTTGAGAGTGCACTTTTAATGTGTAGCTTGCTGTAGAGAGAGTTCCGCTTCTCTTCGTTGTTTGGCTCGGTTCGATTTTTGAATGTTCTCCCAGGCTCTTTTTTTTATTCTGCCGTGTCGTTCTTGTCGGCATAAGCGCGTCCCATCACGATAGCCAGGGCTAAACACACGTTGTCCTGAAGGTTGTTAATTCGGACGAGCCTTGTTTTGGTGCTACGAAAGTCGTCCACCAATAACACCTTTTTGCGTCCGGTCCCTTTGGGAAGAGAAACGTGGGCCATATAAAGTGTCGCTTTTACATCGGTGATGTGAAACTTGTCGTTGAGTGCTAAACGTGTTGAATCTTGTCGATAACTTTGGAAAGTGTCAGTTCTGATGGCCTGCTAAACTCGACTTCAGACTGTCGTGATAAATGGAAAGTGTCAAGCAATCGTCTTCGTTGGCTCGACATTGCCGTTTCAGTGCGGTTAATAAAGAATCCCACAAATCGGTGATAAACCCCTCTGTTTTCTGCAGGGTTACGTCTGATTTTAAATCTTTAAATTTCAGCGTTTACGCCTAGGCCGTGGTTCTAAATTTTCTAAAGGACTGTTTATCCATCTTTCGAATCTGTTAGTAGTTTTCAGGTGTTACTGGTGGTTGACTTTGGTTTGACGTATAATCTCTGGGTCTGGATTCTGGCTCACTCGTGTATTCTTCAAAATTGCTGGCATGGATTTGAGCCAAGACTTAGCTACTGTGCGAAGCGATAGGTCACGTTTCTGCCTCTTACTTTATTTTCCGTTATCCATGGTGCGATCGTTTCATCTTGATTGCCAAATGTCAAATGATTACATTTTAAGCGCCATGGTCCCCTATATATCAATGTAATGTCAGTGTCTTCCCTATATAAAGGGTCAGTGTCTTCACTCAGAGTATTCATTTCACTTTCAATCCTACCAGAAGGATGGAAGAGCCAACTTCTGTTCAAAGCTTTGCAAGGTGTTATAAGAAGGTTTTCTTCAGAGAAGCCAACGGACTACTCCCCCAACTTTCGAGATAAAAGTCGAGACACATGCTAGATCTGTCAAAAGAAGAGCATTGGTCTTCAGAATGTCCACAACGTCAAAGCAAGACAGGCGTTAAGAGAGACAAAGGTCAAGATACCTGTTATCATTGTCAAGAGAAAGGACATTGGTCTCCAGACTTTCCTAAGAAAACAGAGAACCGATCCAAGAAACAAGAGGAGTAGAAGGAGAGGTGTTCCTAATAGGATGAGGAGGTACCCTCCAAAAAAGGAGAAACCCAGCCCGTCTAGAAAATAAGTAGAGAAGAAAGAGAGAAAGAAGAGAAGAAGGAAAAACACGTGAGTAGTAAAGTGGGGCGATCTAGGGACAATGGGACTTACCATTAAAAACAGGGTCGCGGCCCTCTGGGGACTATGTAAATTTAACATGGGAGATATTGTTGCGGCCCTCTGGGGACAATGGGAATTAACATGGGAATCTATTTTGGGTTAGTCTAGGGACAAGGGAAATTTAACAAGGGAGAAAAAAAGCAATTCTAGGGACAAGGCGAATTTAACATGGGATTTTTTTTTTTTTTTTTTTTTTTTTTTTTAAAATAAAAAATAGGGTTGGCAATTGAAAGTAGATCAATTTTCTATAAATTGGAGTGGCCCTGAAAAGGGCCTTTGGTTTATGTTAATATGCCCTTAACATAAAGGGCATCTGCGACATCTTCTTCGCCTTAAACTTCGTCTCAGTGTAGCACTCTTTTGAGGCACCCTTGCCTCTCCACGTAAATCCTACGTATCCATAGGCTGGTGGTGGTCCTATGGACAACGGTCCACTTGGATCGGACATACATGGGTATGTCCGTCCTCAACATTGTTGACACAAGCGTAGAAGATCCAACGTCGGTCCACATCTTGAGGCGCCGGGAACAGGTGAATCAATGCAGTGAACTGCGCTTATTTATAGGGACAGAAGGGATTGAAACGGATTGAGTTCATTGACCAATCCAAACACACGTTACAAAATTCAGTCAGCCCACATCCAATCCGAAGACAGCAGTCTGTGACGTCACGTAGTCTATATAGATTCGCTATCGCCTGTGTGCAGTCAATCCATGCGACAGTCTTTCAACATGACGGAAACTGAGAAAACGATCAATTGGGGTGCACCAACCGTGGAGACTACACAAGGGAACCCTGACTTACTTTCAGAGAGGTGAACTGGGATTATGTGTATTTTCTTACCTCGCAAGAATTTGTTCCAGAACCTTCGTCACCTTCTCCTTCATTACCACACGTGGAGAATTTTTGACAGAGACAGAAAGAAGAATTGGAGAAATTTATGCAGCAGCAAAAGGAAGCAGAACAAGCTTTTCTGCTACAGCAACAGCAGCAAGAAGAAGAAGAGGTAAGAAAAAAACAGCAAGAAGAAGGAGCAAAGAAACAAGAGGGTGAAAGTCAAACCGTCACGGTACTGTTGGACATTTTAGCGGAGTTAAGAAGTCTGAAACAAATGTATCAAACTTCTTTATCACGACCGAAGAGAATACGACCTTCCCGAGCTAAACACTCCAGCCCTGTGACTAAGCCTACCGTACCACCCTTAGTGATTTCAACCAAATCATCATCATCATCATCATCATCAGAAGTAGGCCTTGGCCGTGGCAAAGGCTTAAGGCAGTTAAAGTTGAATGCTTAAACTCATCCCTGCACCAAAAAAATGCCCTTTTCAGGGCCACCCACGTCTATCGAAAAGAGATACGATTTCAATTGCTAATAACTCAACAAAAAAAACCCCAACCCATTTACCCCTATAGTACGTGTCTGTGTATGAGTGCATGAGTGTAGGTTCTTATTTTAAAATCAAAAACCCAAAGACACTTACCTTTTATAATTAATTTATTCTTTTAGAAATATTGACAATTCAATTCACAACACAACACTTTAAAAAGTTCATCCACTTCTTCTGTCTCATTGTTTAGTCTCTCTGTTTTTTAAATTTCTTCACCGTCACAGTCTTTTCCTCTTCTTCTTCCTCACTTTCTTCCCTTCTTCTTTTCTTTTCCTGTTTCTTTTTCTTTACCTGACTGCTTTCTTCCTCTGAAGAATCCCTCTCTTCTTCTGAAGAATCCCTCTTTTCTTTTGACTCTTCTTGTTCCTTTTTTGGGCAATCTGGAGACCAATGTCCTTTTTCTTGACAATAATAACAGGTATCTTGACTTTTGTCTTTTCTAGCCCCTTTTTTTCTTTTTTGACGGTCTGGACACTCTGAAGACCAATGCCCTTTCTTCTGACAGATATAGCAAGTATCTTCACTTTTATCTCGCAAGGAAGGAGAGTAGTCCGACGGCTGGTCTGAAGAAAATTTTCTAATGACCCATCGCAAAGCTTTGATGAACCGTTCGATTTGGGTAGTCTCTTCCATCGTTGTGCTCGGTTAGAGAGTGAAATGAATAGTGAAAGGACAAACACATACCCTTTATATACACTGGTCTGCCATGACTATAAAGTAGCCCATGGTGTTTAAACTTTAGTCATTTGACGTTTTGCACTCAAGATGAAACGATCTAATTCATTTGAGAAGAAAGAAGAAGAAAGTAAGAGGCAGAAACGTGATCTATCGCCTCGTACCAGAGCTGAAGTCTTGGTACAAATTCATGAGAAGTGATTTTGAAAAGGACATGAGTGAACCAGAATCCAAACCATTTAAACAAATATCACCACCCTTAGTTAACCCTGACAAATACTATTCCATTCGAGAGACAGAAAAGCGCTCCTCTAGAAAATTTAGAACCACGGCTTACAAATACACGGTGAAGTTTAAAGATTTCAAGTCCGACGTACCGTTGGAGAAAGCAGAAGGGTTCATCACCGGGGTGTGGGATTCTTTACTTACCACACTCAAGCGACAATGTCAACCCAAAGAAGACGATCGCTTCAGACTTTCCGTACAACACGACGGTTTGAAATCCCCTGTTTGGATCGAGTTTAGCAGCCCTGCAGAATTGACCGCTTCCAAAGTCATGGACAAGATTCAACACGTACAACAATCCAATGACCAGTTTGACATCTCCGATGGAAAAGCCACACTAGACATGACCCACGTTTCACCTCCTCAAGGGACAGGACAACGCAAAAAGGTGTTATTGGTGGACGGCCTTCGTAGCACCAAAACAAGTCTCGTCCGAATTTACAACCCTCAAGACCAGATGTGTTTAGCCAGGGCTATCGTGGTGGGACGAACCTATGCCGAGAAAAACGACACGGCAGAATGGAAAAGAGCCTGGGAGAACATTCGAAAATCGAACCGAGCCAAACAACGAAACGAAGCAGAACTCCTGTTACAACAAGCCGGCTTGCCCAAAGACACACCCTGCGGTATTCCTGAAATGCAAAAATTGCAAGATGTCCTAGCTCCACGCTACACCTTGAAAGTGCACCCTCAAGAAGTGCGCGGACCTCTGTTGTTTCGAGGCCAAGACTTTAAGGATGGAAAATACATTCACCTCTATCATCACGATGACCATTTCGATACCATTACCACTATCACTGGATTCCTGGGATATGCTTATTATTGCGAGAAATGTGACTATGGTTATAATAATCGAGAGCAACACAACCATTGCGGATCGAAATGCTCAGGATGTTTGGCCTCTCCACCCTGTCTGAACGAAGGACAAGAACCAGTGTATTGTTCTGATTGTCTGCGCACGTTTGTCAGCCCTGCCTGTTACCAACAATATTTGAAGACGCAAGGTTCACAGAAGAAATGTGCTTGTCAACTGCTGAGATTGTGCCCTACGTGTGGACAAGGCATACTTACCAATAATGTCAAGGCACACGTCTGTCGAGGAAAGAAAAAATGTCACATTTGTCACCACATCGTGGACTTGGAACACGAATGCTACGTGCAAAAATACCAACCCCAACAAGAGAAAGAGGACGGTCACAAGAAGAAAGGCAATTTCATCTTTTTCGATTTCGAATGCATGCAAGAGACTGGCATTCACATTCCTAATTTTTGCGTGGCTCATCGAGCGTACGAGAAGTGCATTCAAGAACCTATTTTCAGTCATTGCCCTCACTGCAGTAAGATTCCTGGAGGGCGGGAAAAAATCTTTCGGGGACTGAACACGCTAACCGATTTTGCCCAATGGGTCTTAGACCCCATCGACAAGACGTGGAGCCAAGAGGACATCGAACGTTACGGAGATTGTCATCGTCATGCCACGGTGATGGCTCACAATTTCTCCGGATACGATGGACAGTTTCTTTTGAGGTACTATACGGAACAAGGCACCGAACGTCCTAAAGTCACTTTGAACGGAGCCAAAATCATTTCCATGCAAGTGAGACAAGTACAGTTTAAAGATTCGATGACTTACTTGGCCATGCCTTTGAGTCGAATGCCTAAAACGTTTGGAATGACAGAAATGGCTAAAGGGTATTTTCCACACTTTTTCAATACGGAAGCCAATCAACATGCCGTTCTACCCCATTTGCCTGAGGCTAAAGACGACGACCCCGACAACATGCGTACCGAACAACGAGAAGCTTTCTACGCTTGGTACCAGGTCCATGCCTCCGACCCTTTCGACTTTCAGGACATTTTACGGCGTTGCTGTGGAAAATTTCGAGAACTGTTCATGGAACACGGAGGGGTTGATCCTTTGAAAGCAGCTTGCACCATTGCCAAAGCGTGTTCCTTAGTGTACCGGCAACGATTCATGCCTGAAAACACCGTGGCTGTCATCAGTCCTCAAACGACCAACTATGTCAAACGTCAATACTCGGTCAAAGCCTTACGCTGGTTACATTACTTGTGCGACAAGGAAGACAAATGGATTCAGCATGCTCGCAACGGAGGGGGCGAAAAGACCATCGGAACGCATTCGGTCGATGGCTGGGATTTAGAAAACCCCAAGATCGTGTACGAGTTTAACGGTTGCTTATTTCACGGTCTGTTACCCTGACCGCGGCACTAAAAATCAGTTTTTACAACGAACCATGGAAGACTTGTACCAGGACACTTGTCAGCGACGTCTAAAGTTAGAACAGGAAGGATCCCAAGTGGTAGAACTGTGGGAACACGAGTACGATTACCGTTTGAAAACCGATCCCGAGTTTAAACGCCTCGTGGAAAATTACCAGTTCATGGACCTGCTGAACCCGAGGGATAGTTTGTACGGAGGAAGGACCAATGCCACCTGTTTTGCTGTACCAAGCCGACGAAGAGAAAGGAGAAGAAATGAACTACTTGGACGTGTGTTCGCTGTATCCCTACGTGTGCAAATATTGTCGCTTTCCTGCAGGGCACCCACAATTGTTGACGGAACACACTGACCTGAAAAACATTCGACAATACGAAGGTCTGATCAAGTGCAAAGTTTTGCCTCCCACGGACTTGTACCATCCCGTGTTACCTCACCATTGCCAAGGCAAACTGATGTTTCCTTTGTGCCGTACTTGTGCCGAAACGTGCAACCAAGACCAGACTTGTCAGCACACCCAGGAAGAACAGGTCTTGACGGGAACCTGGGAAAGCCTAGAATTGTTCAAAGCTCTGGACATGGGATACCAACTGTTAGAAGTGTACGAAATTTGTCCCTTTCCCAAGACACAACAATACCACAAGGGTGACCCCACGCAGAAAGGCATTTTCGTAGACTACGTGGATGCCTTTTTGAAACTGAAACAAGAAGCCAGCGGCTATCCGTCCTGGTGTCACACTCCGAAGACCAAAAGACATTCAAAGAGAAATACTGGGCACAAGAAGGCATCACTTTAGATCACATCGAGAAAAACGAAGGCAGGCGATCGTTTGCCAAAGTGATGTTAAATTGCTTGTGGGGCAAAATGGCACAACGTCCGTGTTTACCCATGACGGAATATTTGACAGAACCTTCTCGCTACTTCCAGATGATACACGACAAAACTAAATTCATGAAACACGTGGACGTTGTTCGCGAAGATTTGATCTTGGTCAATTACGAAGAAGATCTGGACTTTGTACAAGACGACCCCTTTGGAAATGTCATCATTGCGGCTTACGTGACAGCTCATGCTCGCTTAAAATTGTACGAAGCTTTAGAGCTGTTAGGGGAACGCGTCCTGCACTTTGACACGGACAGTTGCATTTACATCCATCACCCGAGTCAACATCACCCTGACATCGAAGGAGACCGTTTAGGAGCCTGGTCAGACGAGCATCCCGACGACAAGATTCTAAGTTTTGTCAGTGGCGGTCCAAAAAATTACGGCTACGAATACCGGGACAAACAAGGAGAAGTGCACACGAAGTGTAAAGTGAAAGGATTGACTCTGAATTATCGTACCAGTCGAGTGGTCAACTTTGGGGTACTGAAAGAAGCCTTGCAGTCTGGAAAAGATCAACACTTTAAAGTGACCACCTATCAACCGAACAAGATTGTACGTTTACCCACTCACCACATCGTCAGTCGACCCTTGGAAAAAGTCTATCAGATCGTTTACCAGAAGCGAGTGCGACTTACCAACCACTTTACTTTACCGTATGGACACGTTGGTATAAAACATTGGTTGTAAGAGGATAGCCACCCACCAGAAAAATGACTTCGCCACAGCAAGAATCGAGTGAGAAACCCGATGAGAACTCCAAGTTCAAACCCCACCATTTTCCGGTCTTCTTACCTGACTATTGTGATTGTGCCCGTCGATTGGACACGTTTCAAAAATGGCCTACGGATAGGAAAGGATTACCTTCTTCGAAAGTTTTAGCTAGAACAGGATTTGTTTACTTGGGACCTGAGTCAGGATTGGGATACGAAGTACAGTGTTTCAGTTGTGGCCTGAAGTTACGAATGGATCTATGTATCTATAAAGATTCAGCTATTGTGGAACGTACTCGATGGTCTCCGCACTGCCCTTACCTTTCTATGGCCTTTCCGCCCATGACACTACGGTACAATGATGACGGCACCTTAGAGACGGTACCTTCCAAAACAAGACATAAAAAAGGAACGATGTACAAGCTTGAGACTGCATTGCGACTAGTATAAAAAGGAACCCTAGGCAAGATCGATAGTTCATTGTGACTACCAAGACTAAGCGAACAAGATGAATGCTTTCAGAGAAACACAAAACAAGTTCAGACAGGCACAATTCAAGTGTGGGGCTTCTGAAGTGGAATGCGATTGTGAGCCTTGCGATGGGAACGATGCTGTACGCTGTGACCTTAGCGATGCCGTAAAGTATCATGGGAACTTTGTTTTCACTACCCCTATCATGGAAAGTGATGCTATGCGTGCCAAGCCTGAGGGATGCGAAAGCGATGCCACTCGTCCTCTTGGACACTTTACTGGGTTTCATTTTAAAGGTGGATGTTCACCTTCACGTTTACCCCCCTACGGATGTCATCCAGCCCTGAGCAAACTCATGTCCATGTCACCCAACCCTCATCGAAACGAACCTGTGAAAGACGAATATTCGTTTCCTGTGCGTTTGTCGGAATACTGCGACTTTGAAAATCGTCTTCAATCGTTCAAAGGAAAATGGCCTAAGTATCTGGTAGGACCGACCCCCGAAGAATTAGCCAGAGCCGGATTGTTCTACTTGGGCGAAGGAGATAAAGTCAAGTGCTTCAGTTGCGGTGTGTCACTTCACCACTGGGAACCACAAGATTCGGCCTACGTAGAACATGCTCGATGGTCACCGAATTGTCATTACTTAAACTTAGTGGTACCGAGACATGGAAGTAACTTGCCATAATCTGTTTATGGATACTTTACAAGAGAACATTCGCGCTTTGCCTGTGGAGTTGAGAGAAAGGATTTACCGAGAGCTGGTCAAAATACAAGTGAAACGTAAAGAACAATTGCATCCGTTACGTCACCAGATCTTTAATCACTGGTACCTAAATGCTATAAAAGGACTGATTCAATTGAAAGAGTTCCATTGGACAGACATTGATCAACAACCCCATGGTTTTAAAAAGGATCGGTTTGCTATTGATGATTCTATCTACTACAATGTAAACTTACTGCATCGAATTCCAGAGGAAGAGTTAACGAATTACCGACATCTTTTACACAATGTCAACTTAGTGAAAGAGGAAAGTTCTGAACGAATTTTAATGTGTAAATTAGTGACTAAACGATTTAAATTTGACACTGAAGTAAAACCATGTCTGTGCAAACGGTACATTTCTTCTGTCAGAGAAAAGAGGATTTAGTATGACCTGTTTATGGATACTTTACAAGAGAACATTCGTGCTTTGCCTGTGGTGTTGAGAGAATGCATTTACCGAGAGCTGGTCAAAATACAAGTCAAACGTAAAGAACAGTTGCATCCATTACGTCACCAGATTTTTAACCACTGGTACCTGAATGGTATAAAAGAACTGATTCGTCAGAAATTGTTTCAGTGGCCAGACCTTGTTTAATACTTCCAGACCCCCGATGATCGACGTGTTGATCATTTTGGTTATTTCGAGATTCACCTAATGAAACGCATTGAGGAAGACGAGTTAAAGGATTACCAACATATTTTACGAGGAATCTACTTAGCGGAAGAGGAAACATCTAAAGGAACTCTGACGTTTCGGTTACAGTATGCAAGATTTAGATTCCCTACTGGAGAACGAAGATCTCTGGCTAGAAAGTACGTGTATTGTTTCCGAAACAAAGAGACTATAAAAACAGGCTGCCATGCCACGACTTATGTCACATGTGATCCAACAGATTCCGTGGAAGGAACTCAATGACCATATTCAAACCGTGGATCATTACCATCGATTGTTACAAGAACTGTATCCATTCAATTTGGGTCGACACATAGTGTGTGTCTTAGTGACTTGTTTTCTGGGATTTCGTTTACCAGCCGATTCCTTGTGGACTCTTTACGATCAATACTTACCATCCAATGGCCTTAAATTTTCACGAAAGACTCCCTTTGCTCAAAGCCTTGCGTTTTCATCTGGATACTTCTCGACCTCTACGGGAAAAAATGATTCGTCAACTTTTAGCTACCCAAGACGTGTATGACGATATGTGTGTAGCTTGTGACTTACTCCCCCATTGGACAGATGTCCGTGCCTGGAAAGAATGGGATTTTGAGGCTTGGACCCAAGAAGTGACCCAGTATGCACGAGAGTTGTTCAAGGAAAAAAGTCACTTTTCAACCTGTGTTAGTGACAGTACCAGAAGAAGAAGAACTCGTCACCCAGGACAGGACTGTCGTGGACAGGCCTGAAAGACCCTTTCGGGAGGACACTTGTGTGACCTTACCCCCTATAGAACTGGTTAGAACCTTACCCAAAACGTGTTGTACAGACACTTGTTTCTATTCCACGTTGATAATTTCGATGTGCCTTTTATTGTTGTACTTAAGTCTTTGGCTTTTATGTATTTTTGTCTTTCGTATTCATGTTTAAAACATTCAATAAACGTGTCCTGAAAAAAAAGTATATAAACTCTTGTCTTGTTTGTTTTCGTGTCACAAGTGACATTCCTAACACTATGGCTACTTCTGCTCCCTCTTCCTTTACTGTCAAAGTCATCGACGAACACTTAGATCGTGCCACTTGGGAGGCTTTGTATCTTCGCCATCCCTTTAACATGCTTATTGCTGGACCTAGCGGTTTAGGCAAAACCGAATTTGTCAAACGTTTGATCGAACATAAACATCATTTGATCGATCGTCCACCCCAACGCATTGTGTGGTGTTACCAAGAGTGGCAATCGGCGTACAGTCTCTTGCGAGAAAGTCAAGGCGATTCCATCGTGTTTGTGGAAGGCATTCCTAAAGAAGACGATGGGATCGTCTCTGACTCATGTCAAACCCATTTGGTCATTTTCGACGACATGTTAGGAGAAGATGAAGAAATTAAACTGTGGTTCACGCGCAAAGGGCATCATCGTAATGCCAGTGTCGTGTAAATCACTCAAAATTTCTTTGAACAAAGTAAAGCCCATCGCACCATCAGTCTCAATGCGCATTACGTGGTCTTGTTTAAAAGCCCTCGAGATAAATCGCAAGTGCAAGTCTTAGCCAAACAGTTAGGAACGCCTTGGCTGACTCAGGCGTACGACGATGCCACTCACACTCCACACGCCTATTTACTCGTCGATTTGAAACCTACGACTCCCGATGATTTGCGATTTCGTACCCACTTGTTTCACCACTGGTGCCAAGACGGAGGGCCTGTCCTGTACACGTCTCCGTCTTCGACTTAACTTCAATAAAAAAAATCTATAAAAACCTCAGACACTTTTCGTCTGTCTCACACAGTGTGAACATGACGTCCCTTCAACCACATCTTCCCGTAAAATTGGTTCGTACCTTGTATGGCATCAGTCGAGAAAAAAATCCACAAATACGGGCTCATGTCTTAGAAGCTAGTCTCAAAGAAGTCTTACGATGGTTCACGGTGACAACACGTCAATTACTCCAAGGAATCATTCAGATTCCTCATCAAACCAAATGCTTTTTTGATCGAAACAAAGTCGCTTTGACCCAACTGGCCGATCCCCGCATCGACACTCAAACCAAAAAACAAATCATTTTGAAACCTGGAGGGAGCGGTACTCTAGGAGGGGTCATCGTTCGCTCTCTCTTAAGATGGGATCCTAATGCTCCCAAAGTTCTCCCCAAGAAAAAAAAGAAGTCAAACGAAGCTCCAAGAAGAAAAAGAAAAAGACCAGGTCCCCAAAGAGACCCGTGTCTCTAAGAACTTCTCCAGTAGCGGGATCCTCCTCTTACCAGACACCACCCCGGAAAAAGAAAAGCCCCCAGAAAAAGAAACAGGGAAAAAGTCCCCAGAAAAAGAAAAGCCCACAGAAGAAAACTAGTCGCAAGAGAGACACTTCAGCCAGGACGTAACCTTACACTCGCAAACCACGACCTGCCACGGCGGTGACCGCGTCTCCGGTAGCCTCAGGTTCAGTCACTTCTCCGTTGATGTCACCAAGAACTGAACAGTACTTGGAGACGGTGATCACACCAAGAACTTCTCCGTTGATGACCCCAAGAACTTCCCCAGTGGCAGGACCCTCCAATTTAGTGGCAGTGGCTGCTGCTCACAAAGTACCTTCTCCCAAAATCAAAGTCCAAGAAAGATCGGGCATGTTACAAAGTTTGCTGGATTTGTCCAAGCAAGAAATGGCTCGATTTAGTCCGTTACGTACCCTACACGACGTGTCATGCCTATCCTCAAGTTGATACGTCGCAAAGACAATCAGTGGCGACGCGTTCCAGTATAAAAAAGGCCTGCGACCAAGTAGGAGTATCAGTGAACTTCCAAATGATGTCACCTCCAAGAAGTCAAAAAAGAAAGAGACAAAGGCAGACTCGTCATCCGAGAAAGCGCTTAGCCAAGCATCGACGTTACCCTAAGAAAAGACACAGTCGTTCCAAGAAAAAGAGGCGTCAACAAAGGGGAGGATTCCTTGGCGATTTTGGAAAAAACGTTTTCACCTTTATGACCAGGCGATAGTCCCCCCCAAAAAAAGATAAACGTGCGTGTGTTAAGTCATCGATGTTAGTGTCTGTTTCGTGAATGTCCCGGAACCCACAAGCAAAGATATCCCCCTCCAGAAAACATTCCTCTTCTAAACCCCAAGGAAAAAAAGGAAAGGACTGCCTCCACGTTTAGTCAAACATGGGGACATGTTATCTGTCCTGTCCAAAGCTTCTCCACCTCTACGAAAAAAACTCATTCAAACGGCCTCCAAAGAAGTCATCGATACCGTGTGCGAATGTTGTTTGAACGTTTTGAAAGGCACGATCCCTTTGTCCAAACACCAGAAAAAATGTTTAGGCAAACATCGTCACGTTCTTCGCCAAATGGTTCAAAAGAAAATCCCCCTCCGACAAAAGAAGAAGATGTTGGTCCAACGTGGAGGAATTTTACCCCTCTTGCTAGGTCCCTTACTGAAAGGAGTCTTGGGAACCGTGTTGGGAGGACTGATGGGAGCAAGATAAAAAGTCCTTCTGGAGTCCCAAGATCTCAGAATCGACCTTTGACATCCCATGGAAGGACGAAAACTAGCTTTAGTGCCTTACAAACGATGGATGGAATACCATCGTTGGCAAGAACAACTCACCCCGCATTTACCTCCCAATCCCCATTTGAACGAGATGTCCCAGTTACAACACGAATTGTAGTCCTTAATGGATCGCCAAGATCTGTCCGAAACAGAAAAATCGCTAAGGTACGGTCAACTCTTGCAACGACTGCAACTCTTTCACCAAAAAGCTTTCGACGAAACAGCTCCTCCCACCCTGAAAGATTTTAAGACCTTGATGAAAAGTCCATCCCCCACACCATCACCACTACTACCATCCCCAAAGGTCACCAGAGATGCTACCCCACGAAGGTCTGAGGAAGAAGAGATACGAGAACTGTTTCAAACACAGTCAGCAGCTCCCATGTCTAGTAAGATTGCAGCATCCTTGTTGACCCCGTCCCCACACCCCAACGAGAAGAAATGAAAGCTTGGGTTAAAAAGATGATGTCCACTCCTCCTTCGACAGAAGTAAAAAAGAAAGGGAAACCAGAAGTGAAAAAAGATAAGGAGACCAAAGCCATTCCATTGCCACATCCACCACTACCTTCGACTTCTACTCCCGTAGCCCATCGGACACGTAAATCCGTTTCCAAACCACCCTTTCGTCCCACGCAAAGTAGCATCCTCCAAGAGTGGGTGCCTTATTAAGAAACAAAAAAAAATGGAAAAAGTGTTAGCCAGCATTTACTACGATCCCTCCAATACTGCAGGTTACGCAGGGGTTCAAAAATTGTATCGTGCTGCCAAAACGCGACTGAAAAGTCTCCGTTTACCTCAAGTGCAACGATGGTTACAAGAACAAGCTACTTACACTTTACACAAACCCATTCGACACAAGTTTTCCAGAAGTCGCACTCAAGTGGAAGGCATCGATCATCAATGGCAAGCCGATTTAGCCGACGTCTTTCATTTGGCCAGCTACAATCGTGGCTACAAATATTTGTTTTGTGTCATCGACGTCTTTTCCAAATTTGCCTGGGTCGTACCCTTGACTTCCAAATCGAGCAGCGAGTTAGTGCGAGCCCTGCAACGGGTGTTGAAACAAAGCGGTCGTCACCCTCTTCGATGGCAAACGGACAAAGGTACCGAATTTCTGAACCAAGCTTTCCAAAAAGAATTAAAGAAACGTGACATTCATTTTTTTACCACCGAGAATCCTGAAACCAAAGCCAGCATCGTGGAGCGTTTTCAACGTACTTTGAAAGAACGCATGTGGAAATATTTTACGCATCACCACACTCTGAAGTACATCGACATCTTACCGCACCTGGTGCAAGCGTACAACCAATCTTACCATCGAAGCATCGGACGTGCCCCGCAAGAAGTGACTCCCGAGAACGAAGTGTTGGTGTTTGAGCGCCTGTTTGGTAGGTCCCCGACGAAGGCTGTCCCCAAGAAAAGCGGAGTGTTGGCCGTAGGAGATTGGGTGCGCATTGGCAAAACCAAACGCACTTTCGACAAAGGTTACTTACCTAACTGGACTACCGAATTGTTTCGTGTCACTGGACGAGTGCATGGCCGTCATCCTGCCGTCTATAAATTAGAAGACATGAACGGAGAAGTGCTCAAAGGAACGTTTTATTTGCCCGAGTTACAACGTGTCACCAAAAAAGAAGACGACGTGTACGACATCGAAAGCATTCTCGAACACAGAACCCGTAAAGTGGGTAAACGACGTGTCAAAGAAGTCAAAGTACGTTGGAAAGGATATCCACCCAGTTTTGATTCTTGGATCGACGCTTCGCAAGTCATCGGCTATAAAAAGAAGTGACCATCATGCCCTTTCACACAGACGCAGCTACGTCGACCACTCCTTCACCCAGTTCTTCTCTGCAAGATTTACAGAAACAAAACTTGTGGGTGTGGTTTGCAGAACGTGTGCCTAAAACGCAAATCGTCTTTTCCTGCCAAATCTTCTTGGTGTATTGTGTCATCGGGGCAGCCATCGCCAATTTGAGTTTGCAACAAGGAGACAAACAATTGTGGACCATTTTATTGAGCAGTTGCATCGGTTACCTGCTTCCTAATCCCTCCCTGAAATTCACCTCGAACGGGAACAACAGGAACCTTGTGTCCAGTGCCAGTGTCAGTCACCACTCCAACAACAACCAGAACCCCATTTTAGGCGGAGACACGCCTCTGACGTCCACTAACCCCTCGGAGAGCCACAGAACTCTGGAATTATGAGTCACCAAAACCAATTTTACTTAACCTTACCCAGTGACAGTTCCATGGAGGTGTTTCCCAAGAACACGTTGTGCTGTTACACGGCCAAATTACCTCAGGCCATCCCATTAGATCACGAAACCCATTGGGAAGTGGCTTTGGTAGAAATCATTCACCCGACCCAAGTCCTCAATGTTCTTCCCAATCAAAATTCTTTTGCGGTGGAAGTTCATGACGAGCAAATGCAAAAGTACTTGAATATCCATGTCACTTATAGTCACAAAAGCTATGATGACAAAACTCAAACGTGGTCCTACCAATTGTTCGTTCCCCCAGGCTATTATTTTAGTGGTCAACATTTGGTGTGCACCATTACATCCAGGTTTAATGTCGTGTTTCTTAAAGCTTTGGAGAGTGTCAGACAAAATGTCACCCTGGAGTACCACAAAACAGCTCGTCGCTTCCTGATGAAATTTCCTGAGGGGGGTAAAATCATGTCTTTCTTATTTTGTCCTGAATTGTTTGCCATGTTGGGAGGAGACACGGAGCTGAGGAAGATAGTAGAACAAAAACAAAAACCCGAATTACCAGTCATTTCCGACAACGATACTTTTGCCAAGTTTTTTCGTACCCCGGTAGAACTGAACCAAGGACTGAATTTGATGTTTGTGTACTCCGATGTGGTGGAGTATAACGTGGTGGGACACACCTCTGTGCCGTTACTGCGTGTCATTCCTTTCAAAGTGGATTCTGCCACGGCCGCTGACGAGGAAGGTGGAAACACTTACCACGTTCACCGCGAATTTGTACATCCTCACTATTTGCCTGTCAGCAAGTCTTATTTGGACACGGTCAACATTGCTATAAAAGGAGATCTGGGACAAAATATTTCATTCACCAAAGGAAAACTCACGGTGAAACTCCATTTTCGAAAACGGTTCTCTCACGACTCGTAAGTCATGTATCCAGTGTACCGAGGGGTTGCTCGACAGCGAGGACACGGTTTAGGAGATATGTTAAAATCGGCCTTTCGTTCGGTGGCCCCGGTGTTGAAACCGATGGTGACACGCGGATTGCACGCCTTGAAAGATGCGGCACTGACACACGGTAAAGAATTTCTCCAAAATGTCATCATCGACAAACAAAACCCCAAAGAAGCTTTCTTAAGGGCAAGCAAAAATGTCTTGTTGCAAACGCGTAAAGACCTTTTAGGCCGACGAGACACTCCTATAAATGCCCTGCACGCTACCGAGTCAGGCATTCAGCAAGGACAAGGCAAAAAGAGACGACGAAGAAAACACCCTTTCACCAGACTTCACACTTATGAAGCTAGAAAGGTAAAGAAAAGAATAACAGTTCGAGACCTAGACGTTTTCGATTATTGAGACACAGAGAAAAATGATGCACCGAGAATCTTGCGCCTGTTCCAAGTCAGAACTGGAACTGTTTGCCATGCCCCCCACCATGATGACCATGCAAGAATCCCAGTGGGTGGAATTTCATCCCATCTCCTCTTTGACGGATTCCGCTCCCATCGAGTTTGAAATCAAAGGACAATCCGAAGATTACATCGATCTGAATAGCAGTTACTTGTACTTGAAAGTCAAAGTGATCGAACCACCCAACGCTAACCTAGACGCTGATGAGGCAGTAGCTCTCGTCAATAATTTCATGCATTCCTTGTTTAGTGGAGTGGATTTGTACTTGAATAACAAACTGGTCAGCAGCAGCATGGATACTTACTCTTACCGAGCGTACCTGGAAAATCTCTTGACGTACGGAATAAAAGCCAAGAACACTCATCTGGATGCGTGCGTGGTATGGAAACCTGACAAAGCGAATAAGTTCAATGGCCTTACACTTGCTGGGGAAGCTTCAAATCCAACGGGACTTGTAGAACGAAGAAAGAAAATTGCTGAAAGTTGTAGTTTAGAACTGATGGATCGCTTGCATCTAGACATGTGGTTACAAGAAAAGTATTTGCTCAACGGAGTGGATATCCGCCTGAGACTGAATCGTAGCAGTGGCGCTTTCCATTTGATGGCTGCAGAAAATGCCACTTACAAAACTATTATTGAAGAAGCCAGACTCTACGTGCGTCGTGTGGAAGTGTTGCCTAAAGTGGGAAACGACATCAGTCAGACGTTGAGCAGAACGACCGCCAAGTATCCCATACGACTTGTGGAGGTGAAAACTTTCACCATTCCTGCTGGACAGTATTCCATGATCCAAGATCATCTGTTCCAAGGACAGTTACCCAAGCGTTTGATCGTTGGTATCGTCAAGAATTCAACCTTTAACGGAGCCTACCATGAAAATCCTTTCAACTTTCATCATTACAAAGTGTCCAAGATTGAAGTCAGTCGCGACGGCAAGACCTTGTGTACCCGACCTTTTGAACCTGACTTTAGTGCCACGAAGAAGAATTACTTGAGGTCGTACTTGTCCCTGTACGAAGCCACCGGGTAGTTAGGAACCAACACCAGTCACGGTATTACGTACGAAGATTATCCAGAAGGCTATGCTTTGTGTGCTTTTGATTTCATTCCAGACCAAGGCAGCGACGAGGGACATTTCCACCCTATAAAATCCGGACAGATTCGTGTGTAAATTCAGTTTGCGGGTGCACTGGAAGCAGGGAACACAGTGAACGTCATCCTGTAAGGCCGAATTTGATAATACGATAGAAATCAACAGTTTAAGAGAAGTCATTCTAGATTATTAGAAGCCATGGAAGACTGTTATCCCTCTTTATGTAGTGAAGAAACTTTGGACATGAAATGTGAGGAGACCGTGGAAGAATCCCAAGACAAAGACGAATATGTCATGATGAAGTCGAGATGGCCAGAACAAGAAGCCCATTTAGTTTCCTGTTTTGCCAAACACTTGGTCGAAAAAATTACGGAATTGATCAAGAAAAATTGCTATGGATGTCAAAACGATCATCCCAGTCAAATTCAACACGATAAATGCCTGATGCTGAGTCAAGAAGAAAAATTGGACGAAGCTTGGAGTCTCATCTCGGACGAAGTCGTGTTGCATCAGTGGTATAAAGACTTGCGTGAACATTCTTGTCCACCATTAACCACTCAAGAGATCCATCGTATCGCAGCTCTCCTGAATCAGAGTGGGGAGACGAAGCGAAGAAACGGTTATTTGTCAGACATTTTCAAGCAAAAAGTCAGGATCGAATTGATGACATATTATTACCTGTGAAGAAGAAGAAAAAAACCACACAAAACATGGATACCTGGGAACACTATTACCTTTTGAACCACAGTTCGTAGACTGCTTCTTGGAATCCTGTCGTCTGTGCTAAAGATGAACTCCCTCATCGCAAACCTCAAGGCCATCAAGCTTATGTGATCAACACGGACAACAGTCATCTCCCAGGAACCCACTGGGTAGCCGTCTACTTTCCTCAAGAAGGATGTGTGGAATATTTCGATTCGTATGGATTGCCCCCTCTGGAAGACGATATCATTGACTTTATGAGAAGAAATGCTCAGACCACCCGATTCAATAATGTGAAATTACAAGGCACAGATTCCTTGGTGTGTGGACAATATTGCGTGTATTTTCTGCATCATCGCACCCTGGGCTATTCCTTAGAACGTTTAGTGACTCATTTTGATCCTCGTTTTTCTTCTAGAAACGATGTGAAAGTAGATGAATGGTTTTGTGACCATTATGCTTATCTTTCGTCTCAAGCTAGGAAACGTAGTGTCCATCAATGGCCTAATGACTTCCAACAGTGGAAATCACAATTTAATTCACAAAGTTGTCAGCCCTGTCCAAAAAATAATATGTGAATGAAAAAAAAAAATGTTTGGTATTTGAAAAAAATGTTTGATGTTATATTGTTGGATTATTGTTAAAAATGTTAGAGTTGTTTGTTAGTGTAAGTGATTTTGAATTAAAAAAAATGTTGTATTTTGAAAATAATTCCTTTGTCTTTTGTTTTGGCTATAAGAATTTTGATTCATGCGCTTTGACTTCTCTCTATCTCTCTCATGACACTCATTAAACGTTCCGGCTGAAAAACCGTGTAGGGATGTTTTCCTTCACGTCCGCGCTTTGACTTTAAGAACCGGGCTAGTTTCCAGTCAAACCATTCATTGTCGATTCATCCTCCTACGAAGATGTGCTCCAAACTAGCTAAGCTAAACGAAGCCTACGTGAATTTGCATAGGGTCAGACACAGTCTGATACCTAAAGCTGAAGAGATAGAGAATGTGAGAATGTTAAAAGTCACTGAAGACCTGATAGAAGAGCTCTTCAGAGAAGAAGTGAACAGGGAGAAGGAAGAATTAGTTAGTTAGTTAGTTGGATTATAGTGGTTTTCGTTCTTTTGAACATGTACCACTTTTTTATTCACGCACTGCGTGATTTTTAATTACTCCTGGGGGAAGGAAAAGGAGCCTCATCCCCCAGGCTTTTATGTACTCAAAGAGTACTTTTTAATTTAGCCACTCAGGTGTTGGACTAACTAGTCCTTAACAACCTGACTGAAAGGCTAATAGACATGAGTGGGAATAGTCACACCACACACTCGTGTTTCTTAGTTGGATTGAAATGCCCCAGGTGTCAAACCAAGCAGTATGTGACTCCAGCCACGATTGGTCGGCAGCGATGACGTCACATTAGGACACCCGGTCTTGTGGCATTGACGAAGTGGCCCGCTTTTTTGATATCATCAATTGCCTTTCCCAGTCCGATATTCCGGTAGACAGAGCCTTCCTTTTTTCCACTCTGTGTAGGTGGTGCAGGTTCATCAGCTTCATCGCCGCTGGATGATGATACTTCCAGGGCCGCTGCCAGCGTGGAAGTTTCAAATTCTTCAGTGTCGTCTGCCAACATTGCCTGGATTTGGCTGAGTATGTTAGTAGAAATAGCTGTGGAAGCTTGATTTAAAAGTTCAGCCAGATGGTGTTTAAGAGACAAGGAGACGGTTAGGAGTATTTTTTTTATTTTTTTTTTCGTTTTCTTTTTTTTTTTAATTCATGAATTCCTTATTTATTTTGATTCCCTATCTTATTGGTTTGGAATGAAAACTTGTTTTATGGTTGTTTGTATGTTATTATGGAGTCCTGTTTTAATTAATTCCTATTTTCCTATTTTAATTTTTTGTGGCCTTAATTGGTTTTTATTATTCGGGGTATGAACGTCTGTGTCAGTTTGTGAACCTACGAGACCTAGCAGGCCGTCATAATTCCCAAACAGTGATTTTGTAATATTCGTCCTTAACTGGTTTTTATTATTCGGGCTATGAACGGCTGTGTCAGTCTGTGAACCCACGAGACCGAGCCGGCCGTCATAATTCCCAAACAGTGATTTGTTATATTTTTAACTGGTCTTTGATTTAGAAGGAAGAATGGACAGAGAAGAACAGACTTCAGAGACAGCAGCAACAGCAACAACAACAGCAGCAGCAGCAGCAGCAACCTGAACCTGACAGAGGCTTTGTCGATTGTCGTATCGACACCAAAGAGTTCTTCTTCTCTTTCCGAAGAAGCAGACCTATCGTCAGAAAGTCTATCCTCAGAGGACGTCGCATTCTTAGAAACTAAAAGATGGCCATAGCAAACAAAAAAAACCCAAAAAAAAACAGCCCTTTTCAGGGCTACCCAGTACTCTAGAAAAGAAATAACAATCCATTTGCCAATGTGTGTATGTAGAGTAGTGTGAATATAAACACTCAGTCATTTCTGGTGTGATTGTATAGGCTAATATGTGTGAGTGATTGTAAGGGCTCAAGTAAGTTTGTGTGAATAGTAGATTATGATGATTTTTTTTATTTATTTATTTTTTTTTTGGCTGTTTGACGTGCGTGGATAGTAGATTTGGGGTTTGATTTGACTGCTTTGCGTTCGTGGATAGTAAATTATTGATTAAATGAAATTTTTTAGAATAGTGATGGGTAGTATAAAAAAGTCAGTGAGTGTTTCTTTTAAGTCCGCGCGTTGTTTGGTCATGATCTAGGTAATATCAATTTTGTTTTAGGGGGATGTTTTCCTTCACGTCCGCTCTTTTAGTATAAATCAAAAATCGCTCGGCAGGCTAGCTACCCTTGTTGATTGATCAACACCACCAGAATGAACACCAGACTAGCTAAACTGCTTGAACTTCATGTACTCCTGGAATATGCCAGGTGTATAGTGAATGAGCTGGCTGCAGAGGCCATAGTAGAAGAGGGAAGGATAAAAGGAGAGAAGAAACAAAGAAGAGGAGGAGAGAAGAAACAAAGAAGAGGAAGAAAATGAGAGAGGAAATTTTAGAATCCCAGAGACAGAAGATTGGGGTTCTGAAGCCACTTATCCCGCCTCTGCTCTCCCCCCAAAAAGGGTGAAAGGAGACTGGGGAAGAAGATGTGTGTGTGGTGCCAGGCCTGGAAGGTGCCATCATTAACCAGGTGTCACTGGAGTTCAAAAACAAACAGCCCTTTTCAGGGCTACCCAATACTCTAGAAAAGAAATAGTAATAGATTTGCCAATGTGTGTATGTAGAGTAGTGTGAATACAAACACTCACAGATTTTATGTGTGTGTGTGTGTGTGTGTGTGTGTGTGTGTTTGTTTGTAAGAGCTAACGTAAGTTAGTGTGGATAGTAGATTATTGGGTTATGTAAGAGCTTAAGTTGGTTATTGTGATAGTAGATTAGGATTTAATTTTAATGCTTTGCGTGTGTGAATAGTAGATTTGGGGTTTGTTTATTGCTGCTTCACGTATGTGGATAGTAGATAATATGAAATGAGAAAAGATGGGGATGTTTTCCTTCACGTCCGCGCGTTTTAAGTGATAATCGAGGTAATATCAATTTTACGTTTTAGGGGGATGTTTTCCTTCACGTCAGCACTTTAACTATAAAACTAAAAGTGTTTGCCATTGGAGCCCATTCCACGGAATAAGCAAACAAGAAGATGCCAGCAGCTTCAGCTTTGTTTAACAACCTTATGGGAAGTTGGTATTGGATGGTGGATGGATTGAATGTAGCAGAAAGGCTTGAACATAAATGGAGGTATGCAGTGACAAAAGACTTCGTCTCAAGACAAGTAACCAGCCTCCACTTAGCCATCGATATTGTGAAAGAAATGATAGAGGATGAGGAGAAGAGAATCAGAGGTTTCATTAACCCACCGTATGTGAAAGTGGGCAAGTTGATAGAAGCCATAGTTTATGTGACGAGTGTAAGGTGTTTTTTAGAAGACATTGTAGAATGGACAGATTGGTCTTTTGTGAAGTGGGGTTTAGACAAGCTTAAGAAAGCGGAAGAAGTAATGAGGAAAGTGCTGACCGAAGAGGTCAAGAATATCAAAGAAAAGTGGTCTAAGGAAAGAAAAGAAGAAGAAAATAGAAAGAAAAAGGAAGAACTAGAGAAACTAAACGCTAACTGGATGAAAATCCAACAGAAGTTCCGAGCCATGGGTCACCCGGACTGGATACCGGAAAAAGAAAAGAAGAAGAAGAAAGGAATGATGGAAAAATAAGGGGATGGATAAAGAAGTTAAGGAGTTAGAAGAAGAAGAAGAAACCCAAAGGCCCTATTCAGGGCCACTCCAATCTCTCGAAAAGAGATAGACTTTCAATTGCCAACCCTATTTTTTTTTTAAAAAAACAAAAAACAAATCCCATGTTAAATTCCCCTTGTCCCTAGAATTGCTTTTATTCTCCCATGTTAAATTTCCCTTGTCCCTAGACTAACCCAAAATAGATTCCCATGTTAATTCCCATTGTCCCCAGAGGGCCGCAACAATATCTCCCATGTTAAATTTACATAGTCCCCAGAGGGCCGAGACCCTGTTTTTAATGGTAAGTCCCATTGTCCCTAGATCGCCCCACTTTACTACTCACGTGACAGTGAAAGTGAAGAAATCCAAAAACGGAGAGAGTGAAAAGAAAAGAAGCTAATGAAGATGTGTTGTGAAATTTAATTGTAATTTGTACCAGAGAATATACCAGAAATAAAAACGCGTCTCATGGTTTTGATTTTTATAATCATAAAAAACTTCACTCACGCACTCATTCACGTACATCAAGGGGAAAAATGGATTTGAGTTTAATTTGATTTTGGCAAACTTTGAGTAATCTCTTTTCAAGAGAGGTGGGCGGCCCTGAAAAGGACCGTTGGATGTTTGTTTAATTAACTAACTCAGGAACGGGAGGTAATGCGCTTTAACTGTTTTATCCCTTTGCCACGGCCAAGGCCTACTTCTTGACCTGCTATTGTTGACGATCTGGTAGAAATCACTACTGGTGGCATCTCTGGCGTAGTGGGAGTGTGGACGAGGTTGAACTGTTGGGCCTCGGAAGGTCTTTTTCTCTAGGGTCGTATTAAAGTAGTCTGATACATTTGTTTCAGACTCCTTAACTCTGCCAAAATGTCTGAGTACCGTGACTGGTTGACTTTCACCGTCCTCCTTCTCTCCTAGACCTTGTTTCTTCTCTGCTTCTTCTTCCTGTCGTTTTCTTCTTGCCAATTCTTTTTTACCCTGTTGCTGTTGAATGAGAAAGGCTTGTTCTGCTTCTTTCTGCTCTTGCGAAAAATTCTCAATTTCTTCTTTCTGCCTCTGTTTACAATCCTTGACGTACGGTAAGGAAGGACAAAGCGGAGATGGTACTAGTGCCGTAACAAATTCTTGTAAAGAGAGCAAATCCACTAAATCCCAATAAAAATCGTTCTCTTCTGGAAGTAGGACTGTGTTTGTTTTAGTAGCCTCTGCTATGCCATCACTACTCGACTCCACGGCCGGTGCACCCCAATTCATCGTTTTCATAGTTTCCGTCATGTTCTAACTCCGTCGCATTGATTCACTGCGCACAGACGTAAAATGTGACAATTTTATATAGTGCATTGGTATTAAGGCCACTAGGATACAACGTATCTAACTTATGAATCCAATAAGTTTCTTTTATAAGTCTATTCATATTCATATCACCATGCACAATATATATTGGCATGAAAGAAAATCGAGTAGCGAGTGATTATTGGTGTTAATGTGTGTTGAAATATTGGAGGAAAACTGAGGATCTGTATAAAACATTTTATATGAAAGCGATGATTATGCATTCTCTTAGAAACTTGTTAAAGTGCTTGTCCAACATATTGCATGCTATATTATTTTATAGGTTATCAAATAAATCACATCAATTGATATGCAGTTAGTGTTATAACGTAGAGAAAATACCCCTTTTATGTTAGCGCTACCGAAAGAAGTACTTTCTCTTATGCTTGATCATTGAGAGCACCGGTGTCTGTTACATTTAGATGACGAAAATTGTCTTTTTCTATTTTCTGTCTGTTTAGTTCTATTAGAAAATCTTGCAAATTCTTGTGTCTTCTATAAGCAAGAATTGGTATATTTTTGTAAAGTGATTTTACTCTTGGTTTTTCTGATAAATTTAGGAGACTCCAATATTTATTAATTGTAAGGCTTATATTAGGTAATGAAGGATTATAGCCTATTGTGGAAGGAATTATATTTTTCTCTATTTTAAATTTTGCTGTATTTAAAGCCTCACGTTGAGTAAGATTACCGACTTTGTTCAGCGCAGAATCAATTATATGTGTAGGATAATTTCTTTTTTGGAAATAGGTTTGTAATTCATTCATTATTTATTATTTTACTGAATCAGGTTTCATTAGAGACTCGTGTATCTTTTAGATCCTGTTATACATCCATATATATTTATGACGTAATTTTTATTTTAATATAAAAAGACGTCATCCGTTCTTTCAAAACATTTTGTGCCTGAAGAAGCATACATTAAATGCGAAACTAGTTGCACAGAATTTTCGGCGTTTGTGTTGTTTTTCATTCCAATTTTGGTCAGTCTGCAACACCATGGGCGTAAACGCACTCTTATCTTATAGAACAGGACGATTGCACCTTGAACATTCACCAGCACTTGTCAGTATATAGAACAGTGGCACAGAGATAGTGTATGTTATTCCATTAATAGTTCGGTATAAATAGCACATTATCACATCATACCAACAACGAGAAAAACAACACTACTTCTGTCTTATATATATATATATATATATATATATATATATATATATATATATATATATATATATATATATATATATATATATATACCACATAGATTCCAAAAAACATGGCATTTAAAGTGTTGATATAAAGCAAATTGAAATACCAATATTGTTGGTATATCAAACTGTGATCCACACATGGCGCAATAATACGCATTCATAAACATTCTCGCGACCGTCTGCAGTTGATTCGAGATCCAGCGATGCATTTCCACACATTAATCATTAGTGACGTATGAAATTATTAATATCCCCATTTTCTAAATGAATTTAATATGGTACACATTTTCATCACAATTCTTTCTGATTTCTGTTCCCTCTCCCCTCTCATGCATAACGGACAAACTACGTAGAAATGTTTATTGAGAGAGAAAAGGAATTTGGGCTGGTTTAAAACCTTGAAATAGAAATTATCGCAAGTAACCTACAAGAATATGGCTCGTCGTAAAGATACGTGTGCACATTCCTTGGGATTTGTCTACAGTGTT